>JAPJYX010000005.1:18400000-19047500 GCA_030503985.1 Himalopsyche tibetana
CAAAACTAAGTACGACAGAAGAATTCTTTGGGTATCCGAAAAGCTGAAGCTTAATATGACAATAGCACAATAGGGATTGACCCCCGAACATCGTACACTTAAGTAGTGGCCACACAAGAAGAAGCTTAGAAACGTCGCCTTTGAAAGGGCTACGAAAATATAATACATTTCATTTAATATTGTATAATTTGATATTTATTGATAGTTTTTGATAGTTTTTGTATTTAATAGTCTATTAAGCTTATTATTGACAAGTTGATTGTCCTACCACGACAAGAAATGAGAAATAAGCTACTTATTTTCCGTCTTTCGTAACGCATTATTATAAGCTTCGCACTGTTTCAAAAGGGATATTAAGAAATAGTATTGCGAAAATTGATTGAGCTCCCTGGAAATAAAATCTTGAAGAAAGAATGAACCGATCGGTTCCAATCATTTTCCATAAAATACGCGAAATTTTTTACCAACAGAAATAAAATAAATTATTGGAGAATACGTTTCTGTTCGTTTTATATACGTACATTTTTTATAAAATTATGTAAATAAAAATTTGATAAATTCATATAAAATATAGACCTTTATCAAAAAAATATCCTAATATATTATGAAAATGTACATTAAATTTCCCAATATCCACTCTCATAAAAAGAAGATATAAAAAGTTTTAATATTTGAAAATAAACTTTTTTGATTAAAGTTCCGAAAATTCAGGTTTAACAGATTATAGAAATATACCCACTGCCAAAAATTTCATTTAATTGATCATTAAAATTATCCCCAAAACTTCCACCGTTGAATATGATACAGATAAAATAAATTTTCATTGTAAATGATATTAAAACAAAATTTAGATTTTTTTAGCGGATATTTAACAGGGGTTTATTATGAAACATCAATTCATATGCGTGAGTGAAAACGATTCATGTTACTGACAGTGACGTCACAACGTAAGGAAAATGTTTAGCTGGATTCTTTCATTTACTTTAAATTTTTATTTGTTATACTTTACGTTTCAAAATTAAATACGTCGTTGTAGAAATGATTTAACCACTATATATGAACAGTAAACGGATCGTAAAATAATATTGTAAGGTATTTTTAAGCTGAGAAGTTTTCGAGCTTACTCTATTAAATTACACAAATTGCTACATCGATGCAACACTAGGACTATCAGAAAATCGAGATGACAGATTAGTTTTTTTTGCATAATTTAATACACTTTTTTATTTCAGTGTCACTGTAAAACCTGTAAAGTAATAACCACGTTGGTCGTAATTTTTAATTACAATCTATTTTTCCATTGCATTGAAATCATCATTATATATTGCCTTTAAAGCCAACAACTATGTTTTGTCGATTGTCTTACTGTTGCATTAATGTAGAGAAAAGGTTGTGAAAAAAAATACAAAAATCTTCTTAATAACTTAGCCGTTCTATAAAAAGTATCTTATTAAACGATAATTACATCAGAAAAAATGTTATCTTAATAATTTTACTTTTTTTATATTTACTTAACAGGTACTGTCAAGCTGGAATCTTTTGAACAGAATTAAGTTTATTAAGAAGAAGATTCAAATAATTGAAAATACTTTTTGAAGTATAATAATGCTTACAGTGAATGACAACTCATCCCTGATATTTTACTATGTGTATAGTCTGCAGGTCAAATAGAGATTCCCAGTATATGTATCGCTAAGGAGACCGCTTTAACACTTAGATGCTTCCCGTAAGATAAAGCAAGACAAAGGAGTGCCTGTGATGAGATTCGAGGATCAGGAACATTCTGGGAGAGAACCACGTAACGAGGAAGTATTAGGCATGTACCTACGTACATATATTCCGTTACCGCCAGACCTGTCGACTATGTGGGTGTATCAGGTAGATTGATAACTCTACAAAACCCGGGTCCAATCTAGTTTATTAGTGTAGTTAAACTTTCAACACTTGAATTCAACATTATCGCAATGATAAATTAACTTAATTTTATTTTATTATAATAGATATTTATTTCATTGATAAAAAAAATCATAGTAGAAATCAAAAAAACACATTTGAATTACTTTTTTTTGTAATGTTTATATGGAGTTTGAAATCGATTTATAAATTTGTATTGAAAAACAAGTACGTGTACGATGTTTCCATATTTTTTCAACAGCTTTATCTAATAAGGAAAACTCAGAGAGAGCAATCAGAAAACTGTCTTCTCTTGTATTTTCGTTAGATATTAAGGCAACTTTGTATTAATTCATTTTGAATACAAAGTTTATTTTGATAAAAATAAATGTTCCATTAATTGTGTTACAAACTGCAACACCTTTTTCATCTCTCTGAGCAGAAATTTTATTCTTCTGTCTAAGCCGTAACTGAAATACTATGTTATATGACTGACTCAATACAAATGCTCATAAAAGACATCATATTGATTTTCTATATTAAGATTAAATTTATATATTAAGATGAAGATGCATTAGCACGATACAGACACACATGCTTTTGAAATTAGATCCATGTCCTTGATCGTTGTCCTTGAATTGATAAAACGGAAAGCTCAGGAGCATTAGCTACTCGGGTAAAGTCGTAATGATTTATATTTACCGCTTTAATAATTTTTATACTGTTGTTAAAATTAGGGTACAAAGATGAATAGTATTTTTAAATTCCAAATGAGATATAATATGATAAATTTCGATAACTACTCGAATTACGGGATTCAGAGTGTTGGGTACAACAGTAAGCCCTCTTTACCGAACCGAATGAGAGCATATTTGCCCTCTTTTCTATGCTCAGTTCCACCGTAACTTAACCGTTCAAACAATGAACGAGATTTACTGACTTTTCTTGTAATTCAAGTTTTGTCTTTTGTTGCTGAGTCTACAAGAATTTTGAGAATTTTAAAGTTTTTTTGTTAATATTTAGAAACTAATAAAAATTTTGTTAAAGACAGTTCGCTGATTAAAGGACACTTGTAATAAAATTATTTACTAACCATGTCTGCTCCTAATATGAAGCATATGTACTCTTAATAGATTTAACTGCTTGTTACTCAGTTGCTTAACATCTCATTTTTTTTCAAAAATAGTAGAAATAGACGGATACGAAGGGTAGTAAGGAATTTTCGACATCACAACCAATGATGCGTAGAAATAAAATCGATAAACCGATCCAAAAGTACGGTCCGTTCACTACATTAACCAGTCGACCAAAAACCTGGCTAAATAAACAATTTGACTAGTGTTACTTTAATTATTAACCTTATTATCAACAATTAGATATATACATTTTTGTTTAAATTGTTAATTCATTGTTATATACCACATTACAGTAACCTAGTATTAACGTAATAAAGATGGTAAAAAGTTCTCCAGTAAAAATGCAAAAGAACTAAAATTTAAACGTAATTACGTTAATTTTATCAACTAAGCTAAGTAACTCAGTTGATTTTGCTCGCGATGTACTAAGCCGGTCCCGATTTTATAATAAATACTGTGAAATAAATACAAAAAGTGTTTTATTTTCAATATACTCAATGCCATTTAATCAAGAATTGACAGTGAACACAAGTACTTACCTAAAAAACAAAAGTTAATTAATAAGCATCGGATAAATAAAGAGAATTCATCATCCATCTACATTAAATGAAATTAAATTGAATAAAGTATTTATTTTTGATATTCAAATTTTGTTTTGGCAAATTATTGAAAAACATATTTTTTTTGAGATCGCGTTGAAAATACGGGCGGAATAATATTAATTCTCAAGGGAAGATTCATATTTTTCTGTTCCGGAAAATATATTTCTGTTTTTACCTAAAATATTTAAAGATTAAGATTTATTCTCAAATTTGTGTTGAATTTATGTGCTTGAAACTTTATTAAAAAAAATGAATATAAATATAATACAATATTTGAGCCGGAAAATTTATGGTGGTATGAATTTATTTTTCAGCATATATAAACAAATCAGTTTTATGTATTAATAATAAATAATAAAATGAATAAATAATATTTTCAACGGTGACTAAAAGTCTTCCTAATTATAAACTAGGTATTCATATTATACTAGAAAACTAAAAATAACACAAGAAAATATTCATTACAGCGACATCAAATGTAAAGCAGAGAAAATTTATTTTATGACTTACCATAAAAACGACGTTGAATATGTGAAGGACGTATTTGAGAAAATTTACGCTACAGCAATCGGAGTCTCTAGTTTTTCTCGGCTCAGAACTAGTAGCCCCCGCGCTCGACACGCTGCTTGTACCTAGCAAGGCCCCCGTCCCATCCTGATGCATATTACTTCCGTTCATGGTGACTTTTTGCACTGCAACTACTTCAAAACAATTTCAAAATTCTTCCACGCTTTAGAATGAATAAAAAAATATTGTATAATTTGATATTTGAATTTCGAATATTAGTTTTTATATCAGCAGTCAGATACACAGTTAATACACATCCAAATGATTTTACACTGCCATACTTTTAATCACGTACCAACACTCGAATAAAAAACACAATAACGCGAGTTTTCTTTAGTCTGCACGAATTCAAATTCAGATCACTAGAACAATACTCATAAGCAACGGCGTTTTCCGTGGATGTAAATAATATTTTGATTTTGGAACGTTTTTAATATTCTATAAATTTTTCTCTCGTTGTTTTCTTTCTGCACGCCATTCTGAATCACGATTTTCATACATCTGAAAAAAAAGAAAAGTAAAATATCAGGCGAAGAAAAAAAGATTATACGAGTACTAAAAATAAAGGTATCTTAGAAGAAATTTTATTTTATTTTATTAATACTATTTTCTTTTTTTCTTAAATGAAAAACATATGCATGTTTTTAAATAGGTTTACCCTTTTTTATACGATTTTCTACAATTTAGTTATTTATTTAAATAACACGCTTGCTTAAATTTAGAGAAAAAATCTTCAATTTTTCTATGTATTTTATATCTGCTTACACGGTGCTTAGTGGAGCGTATATACCGTCCAAAAAAGGGTTGAGTGTATTTCTATATCAATTTAAACACCCACAATTGAAAATATTGTTTTTTTCAAACAGTGACTGTGTATTTACAATGAATAAAAAAGTATGATGTTATAACAAAAAAAAATAATGTCGAAAATTTTTGTAAAACAGATAAATTTATATTACAAAAATAAAACGTCTATCGTATAAATAACTTTCAAAGCACACAGATAAAAGGGCACTCCCCGTAGAGTTAATTGAATTAAATGTTTTTTCCAATTGCCTAAATGTATCTTTTAGGGCGGAGAATATCGGTAAAAAGAGAAATGCCCAAGCTGTCGGCACAATTCCCGTAACGACATCTTTTAAGTGATCCTTTATTGAATTAAATCTATCAATTATGTTATTCCGTCGAACTTAAAAGTCAATTATATTTTCTTTAAAATTCACTTTTATTAATAAAATTATTGATTGGAAACATTAAAGTGCTTAATAGTTCTTTAAGACTACTCTTTTCATTGATTGAAATTAAAACAATGAAAGAGTAGGGATTCCTTAATCTCCTACTAGTCTACCTATTCTAAAAACTTGTTAAGCAATTGAATGTTAACTAGTCACTGCAAAATGCTCTATAATGAGTCTTTGTCTTCACCATATCCAGAAATGTACATATGAGAACAAAATCATAAGAAAAATTAAAATATTGTGTAGACAAAAACACTCAATTTATCATTATTAAAAATTCGAAACCTTGGTTTCAAAGTGTACCAACTCAAAAATTACAATGTAAAGATAATAAGGAAACACAATTTGGGTATTGAACAGAAAATAAAAATGGCATGCTGATGTGGTCGATTTCCACAATTTGAATTAGTAAATTATTTATATGTCCACACGCATACGATAAAAATCTCTAAATTATACATTTAGCAACATACTTATTTATATATTCGTATGTACAATTGTTAATACAACTCAAAAAAACAAAATAGTTCTTAAAAAAAATATGTTTTACAATATAATAAATATTTAAATTTGTATAACTATTTCTATATCTTTTCATAAAAAATAGTAATATAAATTTACATTACAACTAATCTAATTCGTAGCTGTGGTCATGATGTGGCCAGATACGTAGTGAAATAGTCAACGTTGTTGGCTTTGGTTACGGGTTCAAATCCCAGTACGGACATTTTTTATAAATTTATTTTCAACTGATTTATGAATTTTCGTATAAGCTTTAAACGGAAATTCTTTGAAAAAGAGAGTTTGAGCAACTGACTAACAAAAAGTTCTCGCAGAAAAACATCTGTTAAGATACCTCCATTAGGAGGCCATATGCCTCACATTGGAAGCACACATGGATGAAAAAATACCATACAAGGCATTAAATCTAACTTTATTATTTCACTTAGGTTCCACAGTCAGGGTTTTGCTTTGAAAGGGGTCCGTGAGCTTAATAAGTTTAGGAATCACTGGTCTAAAGGCATGGTTGCATGCGATGTCTCTAATTCCCTTCCACCCATTAAGTTTTAAAAACTAGTCTTGTCCTTGTCCTATCCTTCTATCCCTACTCTATGTGAAAAAGAGAGGTTGGGCAACTGAGTAGAAAACGTTTCTCGTAGAAAACAATTCTGTAGAGATACCTCCATTAGGAAGCCACGTGCTCTATATTTGGAGCGGAGATGGATTTAAAAAAATAAAAACGAATAATAGTTCACATGGTTTTCGTGATTGTTACTGTTTGGATCTAAAGAATAATAATCTAATAATAGAAACTGGTAGATATCGGTGTTCTATGATTTACCTTTTACTTAACAAATTTAATTTAATTTCGTGAATATATTTCTCGTCATTATTATTAGCAGATTGAGATTTGGTCTTTTTTTGGTTAAGCCAATGATAGGCCCTTATTAAGCATGATAATAAATACCAACACAATAAACTTGTGTTATATTTGAGAGCACGTCCAAATTATTTTTACCAGACAATGGAGTATTTCCATTTGGTTTGCGTTTATCGATTCACTAATTTTGTTCGTCGCTACTATGAAAATGAATCGACATTATTTTATGTCACATTTTAATATGTTTGTGTTTATTTACAAAAAAAGGTACACTTTGACAATACGTACTAGCTTTTCTTCATATTAAATTTTATTTATTTAAAAATCTTCGCATTTTATGTGTAGTAAGTAGGAGAGAATAGCGGCAATTTTACTTTCGGATTCACGCACGTACCTGTCTATTTAGTAGCATTAAATTTACGGCGACCATTAAAGCCAATTGTGCGGATAGACATTGATAGATAAAATTTCATATGAAGCTAATGGTATTGATAGCGAAACCGTTTTATCCGAACTTTTCCGAAAATGTGAATTCGATTAAAGCTATAATTTAAAATCAATCCAAACCGTTTTCAAGTTACTGCGTTGTGTAATAATCATTTTAACTTAAAATCCAACTGAACAAAAAAATCATGAAATATAACATCTTCGTGTCTTTTTTTTTGCCCGATCCAAATATGGAGCACATGGACATACTATTTCCTAAGAGAACTATCAGTTATTTATTTGCTTAAACTCTTTTTTTGAAGACAGCAAGAGTAAAAGGCAAAGACAGAAATAGTAATTTCACCTTACTTTAAAATCGCATATAAAACAATGATGCATTCGAACAGTTCTCAAACATACAATGACTTGTACTCATCAAAACAAATAATTTCAAATAAAACTAAGATGGAAAATATTATCCAATTGGCATTTCGATATATAACGATTAACATCAATATAATAAACAAATTTCTATTATCCAATGTTTTTGTGAAGTAGTTTACAACATCCATGTTTTTATTTAGTGTTTTTACAGAAAACTTTAATAGAAAAACACCACCTTCAAGCGATATACCGTTCTTTATAATATTATATAATAATAATTGATAGCAGTAGTATGTAGTACATATCACTTTTTTGAAGCTGAATGTAATCAGAATTACCACATTCAAAATTGTATTTAATATTACAAAAATCTAAATGAATATTTCTTGTAATCGAAAACGATAATCATTTTTTTAAGCTTGCTCTGTACAGCGGACAAAAAACTTGGAAATTAATCTGATTCTCGTTGCCGTGAATGTTTTTGGAGCCGTTGACATCAAATACAAGAGATCCCGCGTAACATTTGTATACGTTCTTATGTAATTAACAAACATAAAAGATATTTTAGAATAGTACATATTTTCATTTCTTGTCAATCAGCTAAAGTATACATACCAATCAATCTTCAAATAATCACATTATGGATATTATGTGTGTTGCTATCATACTAAATATTGCAATTATTACGTATATAAAAACGAGTATACTAAAGGTAAATTATTTTATTCCACTTGTACCACTGAAATATTATTTATTTTTAATTTTGTTAAGAAATCACTGTTTTTGATTTCCAAGAAATCTAAGCAATTCATTTAAAAAAACAAATTATTAAGCTTTGAGTTATTCATTTAGATAATAGTACCTTTCTTAAAGACGGTATGATCGTAATATTAAAAAAAGGGTTATAAAAAACAAAGGTTTTCGATTAAAGAAATTTAAAAGCCGCAATATAAAGTAAATGAGTCGGTAGGTACCCGTATTTCAAGCAGGTACCCGTTATCGACAATCAGGAAAAAATTTAAATTTATTTATCGGAGGCGCATTATTTTGTATTTGATAATACGATGAGACAATTCTTGGCGTAATGGCATTTTAATTTCGTCCATATTTTAAACGCTACCAATTTCTTTCGAACAGGGTCGATTCTCCGGCGCTACCCGGCGAAAGAAATGGCGTCTTAAATATCATGGTCCTTTCATTTATTTTTATGGCCATCTCATTTGCCATAACTGGCAATTCCCATCGCGGTAATAAATTACAAACAGTCGATTTCCCGCCCAGTTTCTGTCTTTTATTTTTCCGACGCTCTAATTTTTTCTTGTCATCCGCTTAAGAACTCTTTTAAACCGCTCAAAGCTCCGGCGTTTCAAATGGCAATGTTATTTCAGCGCAAAACGGAATCATTTATTTTTTCACTGAAACCGCAAAGCTATTTGAGAAGAATGCTTTTAATTTAAATTATTATATAAGCTCAACATATTTAAATACTTCTCTTAAATATTCATAATATTATTCGGGAGCTTAAGATCACGTTTGTTAATTTACAAAAACATAGTTTTAAATTCACTAAAGTAAAACAGGTATTCAATTTTGTGCTTCTTAAATTATAATTTCCTTTGTAGTTATACCCAACCGTATCTTATAAACGGTTATACGTAAGATATAAAGCTTCGTGTCTACTAAAACATATTATTATGGCATTGCCAAAACACGCATCTTTTTAGTTAGGCGCCCGTGTGACCACAGGAGCTCGAATTATACCGTCAAAAAAAGAATACATAATCTATCGAAAATGAAAAAAACGTAGTAAATAAGACCAATTTAATTCATTGAATGATATGACAACAATTTTATTACTGAACTTCTTTCTTCTTACTCTGCATACTATTACTAACTGACATTTATTTTATACTTCAAAATTTTCAAATGAACTTTCATAGTAGAAACGTGTTAAGCGGACCTTTATAATAGTTGAATAAAGATATACTTTTCAACGGCTATAATCCAGTTGACCTTTTGCACTCATCACGCGTAGAGATGGTACAAATTTCATGCTATCATTCAAGCAGAAATAAATTTTATATAAAATATTCAAAGTTCAGCTGTAAAAGCCAACACAAATAATATTTCATAAAACCATGTAGAGATGAGATCGGCGTGTATTTTTTGTTTTTGTTTTGGCGATAATTTATTATTTACATTATAAAGTAACGATAATTCAATCGAGTTGCTTCAGTTTAAAGGATATATGTAATGAAACAATGCTATCATTTAAAGGTGTATTTAATAAATTAGCATTTACCACATAATAATATGTTTTTCATATTTTTTTATGCTTAATAATAAACTAATCAAATAAATTAATAATACGCTACAAATGTGAATCATATTATGGTGTTCTGGTGGATTATGTTGACATATGCTATTTTTTAAGAATTGTTAGTCAGGATTTTGGCTGCAAAAAAATAGATTGACAGTCAAACAAAATATCAGAAATTTAACACTAATAAATGTGGATGTAATTTCGCAACTCATCACCAATGCTCCACAAGAACGCCATTATGAAGAATTTTCCGGCATATTTTACATTTACATCGGTGATATCACGATAATTTTTTTATGTTGATAATGATTTTACAAGGTGTGAATAAAACTATCATTAATGACACTGTCTACGGTACGTATTTATGCGAAATTTGATAGAATCTATTATGATGCAGCGATATTTTAAATAAAAAATGGTGGAATACGACCATATCTTTTACTGAAGTTGTTTGTAAATGGTTCAACAAGATGCATGTATTCTTAAATAAAATTAATCAAACAATGGCTTATTTGAAATTCCGTCCAAACTGCAATAATAAAGATGGTTTTTATCAAAAATACGTTCCTTGCTTTGTATAAAGTGATATTTTTAACTTGATACTTAATTGGATATACAATGCACGCCAGTAACTTTTTACTGCACAGAACTTTTTAATTTTCGTAAAAATGCGACGCTTAAAATAATGCCGGCTAAATGCAACACAGCCGGTACACCGGAAAAGACCATACCATTTATAAATTCAACGTATGCATTTCTGCAAGCGGCCTATTTAAATTTTCTGCAATAACGGCTGTGTTCAATAATGTCACGAGCATACAATAAAATAATATATTTGAGTGCAACGTTTTATAATCAAGAGGCCAGTGAACTACGAAAGCACCTGCAAACGGCAAATATCCACCAATTTTCATTTCAAAAGAGCAATTATATGATTGGCTCGAGTGCGACATCTGTGTTTCGTCATTAAGCGAATAGGGGTGAGTACTGTTCACGAGGGTGTATAACAACGTGGAGTGGATTGGAGATGTAACAATTTTATTGATACCGCTGTTTCATGCGAACATCATTTTCGAATAATATAACTATTAGTTAAAATTATTTTTAATGATGAATTGTTTGCTTATAAATGATGCTATTTTTATTTTGACCATTTTTACTCATTTCAAAGCTGTCTACCGCTCATTTAATTGCCCACAAGGCAGCAACATAGTCCAAAATTAGACTTATTTTAAATTTAACAAAACCTTCCCTCACTAAGCTTTAAAAATGATATTTTTACTAAAATATGATATATGTATACACAACAGCTGCTTATTAAACACCCATCTACCAAAAGAAAAAAATGATGAAATGGTTAATTTAGCAACATAAATAACAATATTGAAACAATAAACTAGAAATGCATCCATGCACTACAGTTTAACGATGAAAATCATTTGGCATTTATACATATGAGTACAATCGGAATTCTTCCCGTATAACGCACTATTTTTAAACGATACAAATATGTTGCATTACGGTCAATAATAGCGAAAGCGAATAAAATTATGAAATGCTTAAACCACATTAATTTAAAACAAAAAACAATCGAGATCAACTCGAGGAAAAACGACATCAACACACATGGCCGAGATATCAAATATAATATTAGATTGAAAGTCTAAATTTGATAATGAATTTGACGGAAATTGAACCCAAGCTCATTCCGTGATAGAGCTTAACACAAGACGATGTGTTGTATTTCATGGCTACAGAAAAATACTTTATACATATTCATGATAAAGACTTTATAAGGTACTTAAAATATGTAATGTATCAAGAAAAGCAATCCGTTGCATATCGCAACGCCAATCTAAAATATATATTCTCTTTTCTTCATATAATTCGAGTAAAAAAACCAAAAAAGGGTAAAAAAAAAAAAATTAATTTCAAGAATGGAACAAAAGTAAAGCGGGTTGAAAAGGACACAAGTTTCTACAAAGTTTCCGCAAGGAAAATTGTTTAAAAGTGAAAAAAGAAATAATTTATTTAATTCTAAGTTAATTGGAGAAATTAAGTGTGCAATAAAATACGAAGGCCATCTCGGGCGCTGTATTTGAAACATAAACTTTTTCAAAGTAATGTTTACAAAAAATATGACTCAAACGAAAAGAATATGAAAAGAAAAACGTTTTCACAGCTTCTGTGAAAGAGTGAATTAATGTTTTAGCAGAAAACTTAAATTATTCGCTCATTTAAAAAATCGTCAAGAAATAGTTAATTCTGAAGTATATTATATTTAAATAAAAACATTACACGATATGTAATTATTTTTTACATTTACTTAACTCTATATTTTTTAATAGAAACAATATAAATGATGAGGTTAGCGTATGCCTTGTAGAATTATTATTTACTACTAACCAACATATTAAAAAATTAAAACATTAAATATTGTTTATTAATATCAATACTGGTGTCGTGTTTTATCAGCAGATGAATTATAAATCGATACAGGATATTATAATTCGAAAAAAGAAATGTTAAATTTAAAATTACTATACGATTTATAATTATGCACCAATATGAACTTTAATGAAACATATCACCTAAACCAGTGTTCTTCAACCTATGGTCCACGGAACGGCACCGGTCCGCGAAGACTTTTATGTTTCGAAAAATTTTCGACTTGATTATATCCTCGATGTTTACGCAAAATGGTAAATGAACTGTCACCTTTAAGGTGTCAGCTTTCTTACGCGACTTCAATTTACGATCGGTAAAATTTTTATAATTTACTATTCACTTTTAAGGTGTTCACTGTCAATACTTGGTGGAATGGCATTATAATAAAAATAATAAAACATTTTTAGTACTTTTTCCACATAAAATTTATGTTTCATTGCTAAGTGGTCTTCAACTTTTTATTTATAGTTTATTTTCCTTGTATTTTACTTCAATTCTTTTGCTAGGTTGTAATACCAATTGTTCGTCATACCTTGTTTTTATCACTTAAATTTTGTATAAATATCACTGTTTTATTGTTTTTCTTATCAGTTGACAATGCTCACCATGAGCGAAACCGGTCCTGATCTAATAAATTTTATGTGGAAAAAGTACTAAAAATGTTTTATTATTTTTATTATAATTTACTATTATATAATTATTTTGTGGACTCTTTTGATGTTTTCTGGAACAACCGCCGAATTTGGGTGACCAGAATAGGCATGAACTAGGCAGTTCAGAAATCATAAAATGAGCGTCCAGAAATCAGCAAACCACTTCTCTACCATTTTTCTCGATATAACAGACTTCAAATAATACTTGTCAAGCCATTGCTTTGCTTGAACGGTACTTTTTTCATTAAAAAGCAAGCAAAAAAAGTTTTGAATGCTACAAAATTAGCGTCACTAAAACAACTTGTGAACTAAACGATAATTGTTGTGAAATTTTGACAAATATTATTTGAAGGTTGGTTCTTTCTGAAAATCATAACATGGATTTGTCAATAAGAAGTGGCGCGATCTATATTTTTCCAATTTTTACCGATCCGCGGATGTAAAAAAGTTGAAGAACACTGATCTAAGCGGCACTATCTAGTTTTTTTTTTAAAACAAACTAGAAAACATTATTTAACATTAGTTGCAATCTTAAATCATTACGTCAATTTATGAAAGAATTTTCATGAAAAGTATTTTAGCGTTTTAATCAGAGTTAATAAAAACGGCCAAATCCGTCCATTGGTGCAACCAACAGCTCGAATGACCGTATAAAGTTTTCACACTATGATCCCTAAATCTATTTATGTATTCGTATAAAAAATGGATAAGTGGCCGGGATGTTTTCATAAATCTTCACTCACCTATTTGACCCTAAAATGATATTTTGATTGCCCGATTGTCTAACGAAAGGTCAACATGCAAACAAATCGATCACGTGGCTTCTTTATATAAAATATCACACAACCCAAAAAAAGTAACAAAAATTATAGTGACAACTTACTGTCTTATTTGAAAAATTTGCGATTTCACCAATTTTTTATTTTTACTTATTTAGGGTTATTTACCGTATTGCTCAACCCATGGTCGTGAACATGAATATACATTCTACTTCATGACTTTCGGGTTTAAGATGAACGGAACACTTTCCTAATCCCATTTAATTTTACGAGCCTGTTGTTGCAATTTAACACCGTACTTTTACTTCCATTTGGTCTTTAAATGTTATATGTGTTCAGTTTTTGAACAAAAAAACACGCTTTCTTAAATTTAGGCAGATTTTAAAAGTGTCGTTACTCCTGCTTGAGATTTTTTATATGAATAAAAAAGTAATGAGTTATCTCGAAAAACACATTGAACATATAACTATGTTAAGTCATGCATGAAAGCAAAAATTCTTTTATGAAAAGATTCATATGTTCACTATTACGTTAAAATCACCATACACTCTTTCCACATAAAAATCTTTAGCACATTTTTCACGTTAAAATTAACAATTCTCATACTTAAATATATCTTGGATTCTTATTTGTTAATCAATGACTTCTCCACGGAACTATGCTTAAGTAAACATTAGTTAACTAAGTTTGCTAAAATAATAAAGGTAAAGTAGACGTGAAGAGCAGCTAGTTTCCACGAGAAAGTTAGTGCATATTATTGAAAAGTTAATAAAATACTTTTGAACAAAACTGCATGGCATTGTAGTAAACATACCCAAAATAAATTCATATACACATACATGCATATATTATTATTTGCTTCGCATATTATACACTTCAGACGATTGTACAATCAATGGCTTTGGTTGTAATTATAAGATTTTTTTTTAGTATTAGAATTAGTTTTGATAACTTTGTAATTCATCAGATTGTGTTACAAATTGTGACACGTGTTTCTCTTCACACACACTTTCGTAAAAAATATTGGCGAGTAAACTGAATATTGATTCAAAAACGTTATTTACAAATTATTTTCCTTCCGTTTACTGAAATTCTTTCTACTGAACGCAGTTCCTACGCAGGATGTAGGGAAAAACAATAATAGTGCAAATATCGCATTAATTGTACAGGGTAGGGAAATCCCAAAAGAAATAAATTCAACAATGGTGAGCTGCATGTCCTATTAAAAATGACTAGCTGTAAGCCCCTTGACCTCAACTGGGGATTTTGTTGCATTTTTAAGCAGTCAGAAAATTTACTGGCGTGAAAAATAAATTACAAACCTATTTATTGAATAAGCTATAAATTCTGATAATGAAAGAAATATATCTCGGGCATATATCGACAGCCGTGCACTGCAGTATTTAAATTGTAAATTATTGAATTTTTGGAATAATGTTTAAGTTTGCTAACAACCATTTTTCGTAGTAGCAGAAAAAGACGTCGTATTTTTTTTAATTTTTGGAATAATGTTTAAGTTTGCTAACAACTATTTTTCGTAGTAGCATAAAAAGACCTCGTAAATTACTTAATTTTTGGAATAATGTTTAAGTTTGATAACAATTATTTTTCTTAGTAGCATAAATCGACCTCGTAAATTATTTAATTTTTTAATGATGTTTAAGTTTGCTAACTATTTTTCGTAGTAGCAGAAATTTCGAAAATTATTTAATTTTTAGAATAATGTTTACGTTTGCTAACAACCATTTTTCGTAGTAGCAGAAATTTCGTAAATTGTTTAATTTTTGGAATAATGTTAAAGTCTGCTAACAACTATTTTTCGTAGTAGCAGAAATTTTGTAAATTATTAAAACTTTGGAATAATGTTCAAGTTTGCTAACAATCATTTTTCGTAGTAGTGAAAATAGACCTCGTAAATTACCTAATTTTTGGAATAATGTTTAAATTTGCTAACAACTATTTTTCGTAGTAGCATAAATCGACCTCGTAAATTATTTAATTTTTTAATGATGTTTAAGTTTGCTAACAACTATTTTTCGTAGTAGCAGAAATTTCGAAAATTATTTAATTTTTAGAATAATGTTTACGTTTGCTAGCAACCATTTTTCGTAGTAGCAGAAATTTCGTAAATTGTTTAATTTTTGGAATAATGTTAAAGTCTGCTAACAACTATTTTTCGTAGTAGCAGAAATTTTGTAAATTATTAAATCTTTGGAATAATGTTCAAGTTTGCTAACAATCATTTTTCGTAGTAGTGAAAATAGACCTCGTAAATTACCTAATTTTTGGAATAATGTTTAAATTTGCTAACAACTATTTTTCGTAGTAGCATAAAAAGACCTCGTAAATTACTTAATTTTTGGAATAATGTTTAAGTTTGATAACAATTATTTTTTTTAGTAGTAGAAATAGACCTCGTAAATTTTTTAATATTTGTAATAATGTTTAAGTTTGCTAACAACCATTTTTCGTAGTAGCAGAAATAGACGTAAATTATTAAATTTTTGTAATAATGTTTAAGTTTGCTAACAATCATTTTTCGTAGTAGCAAAAATAGACCTCTTAAATTACTTACTTTTTGGAATAATGTTTAAATTTGCTAACAATCATTTTTCGTAGTAGCATAAATCGACCTCGTAAATTATTTAATTTTTTAATGATGTTTAAGTTTGCTAACAACTATTTTTCGTAGTAGCAGAAATTTCGAAAATTACTTAATTTTTGGAATAATGTTTACGTTTGCTAGCAACCATTTTTCGTAGTAGCAGAAATTTCGTAAATTGTTTAATTTTTGGAATAATGTTAAAGTCTGCTAACAACTATTTTTCGTAGTAGCAGAAATTTTGTAAATTATTAAATCTTTGGAATAATGTTCAAGTTTGCTAACAATCATTTTTCGTAGTAGTGAAAATAGACCTCGTAAATTACCTAATTTTTGGAATAATGTTTAAATTTGCTAACAACTATTTTTCGTAGTAGCATAAAAAGACCTCGTAAATTACTTAATTTTTGGAATAATGTTTAAGTTTGATAACAATTATTTTTTTTAGTAGTAGAAATAGACCTCGTAAATTTTTTAATATTTGTAATAATGTTTAAGTTTGCTAACAACCATTTTTCGTAGTAGCAGAAATAGACGTAAATTATTAAATTTTTGTAATAATGTTTAAGTTTGCTAACAATCATTTTTCGTAGTAGCAAAAATAGACCTCTTAAATTACTTACTTTTTGGAATAATGTTTAAATTTGCTCACAATCATTTTTCGTAGTAGTATAAATCGACCTCGTAAATTATTTAATTTTTTAATGATGTTTAAGTTTGCTAACAACTATTTTTCGTAGTAGCAGAAATTTCGAAAATTACTTAATTTTTGGAATAATGTTTACGTTTGCTAGCAACCATTTTTCGTAGTAGCAGAAATTTCGTAAATTGTTTAATTTTTGGAATAATGTTAAAGTCTGCTAACAACTATTTTTCGTAGTAGCAGAAATTTTGTAAATTATTAAATCTTTGGAATAATGTTCAAGTTTGCTAACAATCATTTTTCGTAGTAGTGAAAATAGACCTCGTAAATTACCTAATTTTTGGAATAATGTTTAAATTTGCTAACAACTATTTTTCGTAGTAGCATAAAAAGACCTCGTAAATTACTTAATTTTTGGAATAATGTTTAAGTTTGATAACAATTATTTTTTTTAGTAGTAGAAATAGACCTCGTAAATTTTTTAATATTTGTAATAATGTTTAAGTTTGCTAACAACCATTTTTCGTAGTAGCAGAAATAGACGTAAATTATTAAATTTTTGTAATAATGTTTAAGTTTGCTAACAATCATTTTTCGTAGTAGCAAAAATAGACCTCTTAAATTACTTACTTTTTGGAATAATGTTTAAATTTGCTAACAATCATTTTTCGTAGTAGCATAAATCGACCTCGTAAATTATTTAATTTTTTAATGATGTTTAAGTTTGCTAACAACTATTTTTCGTAGTAGCAGAAATTTCGAAAATTACTTAATTTTTGGAATAATGTTTACGTTTGCTAACAACCATTTTTCGTAGTAGCAGAAATTTCGTAAATTGTTTAATTTTTGGAATAATGTTAAAGTCTGCTAACAACTATTTTTCGTAGTAGCAGAAATTTTGTAAATTATTAAATCTTTGGAATAATGTTCAAGTTTGCTAACAATCATTTTTCATAGTAGCATAAATCGACCTCGCCGCATATATCAACAGCCCTACAGTTTTTAAATTGTAAATTATTAATTTTTTGGAATAATGTTCAAGTTTGCTAACAATCATTTTTCGTAGTATATATATTTTATTCAACTAATTTTCAAATACGCAAACAAAAATATTTCGTAGAAGAAGAAAAAGTCCCAAGGACATCAGTACGGACACATTTGTGAATTGTGATTTGTGATTATTTTATCGACTATTAGTAAGTATATTGATTCATTTCGGTTCGAATTTCATTGAATTACATGCAATCTATGCTGTTCACAAGTCTTAAACATTTTATTTTATAATAAAATTGTGATAATTTTCTATTAATGATTAAGAGTTTTCTAATCACTACTATCATCTATCTAACTATTAGTACGGTAAAAATATTATGGTGATTTATTTAAAACACATTTACCGTACGAATATATAAAAAAAGCATATCTACCTAAATATTAATATGACGACCAAATTGGAAAATGATTTAAGGGAAAACCAATATGCAAATTCAATATATTAAGAACAAAGAAACAAATGATTTTTTAAGAAATCACTGTTGTTTATAAGCTAGTTACGTTGGATTTAAAATTGTTAATTTACGACCAAAAGGAATTCGCTGAAATGAAAGTCATTACGTGACAATATTTCAAAGAAAGAAAATCTCATAAAAAACTTATTACTAGTTACTCGTTCATTTTAATAAATCAAAAGAATAAAAATCCTCTTTAATTTTATTGGCATTCGCGATTTTTTTACATTAAAATCGCTCCCGATAAAGACTGTAATATTAAACGCCTCTTCATAAAATTATGAAAAAATACGACCGATTATTACAAGAGCGAGTCATTTTTTAAAAGGAAACGACTGATATCTCCTACTCCGTTTTTTTTCCTTACTATATTCGAAGAAGGTTAATCAACTGCCATTCAGACAGTTTTTTTTACTTAATTTATTTTGATATCAGTGTTTCTCTATCAATGGTTTACGGATCAACAGTTTAGGGACACTTTCCCAAATTAAATTTCTTATGTCAAAAATTCAAGCAATAATCACCATTCGAAACCTGTGAAGCTGCCAGTGTTAGGATCGTGTGTTAGTTCTTAAAATAGTTTAAAACGACTACAGATATTGATATGTTTTACTGATTATTTCAATTGTTTTCATTTTAACAAAGTTTATTTGTATATCTATGTTAATTTTTCGAAAAATTGTTTTATTATTTAATATTGTAAATTAATTAAAAAAATATATTTTTTTTGTAATCTAGCTCGTACCATAAATACATTTTTTTTATTCTTTTGATTTTATTGGTTTGCGAGAAAAAAATATGAGAAACACTTTTGTAGATTATCCAAAAAGATTCTGCAATATATACTATATTGAAAGCAGAAATTTTTAAAAAAATGTTAATTTTATTTTTTATAAAAAAGCTCAAAGCTCATCCGTGCGCCAAATTTATTTTTTGAGAAATTTGTTAAGAAAATAATAGTTTAAGAAAAAAAGGTTTTTGTAGAAATATGTGAAAGAGGATTTTTTCTTCTCACTTTGTGAAAAGAACAGGTGTCATCTCTTAACGTTATTGCTGAAGAACGTTTAAAAACTAATCTTCTTACGTCTCGAGTATTGCAGGGCTCTTGGAAAAACTTGATTGCTTTCGTTTATGAACATTTTTTGCTGACAAAATTTTAAAAGGAAGCCACTTGCTTTTACAGATAAGATAATATCATTTTAGCGTACATTTATTTTAATTAAATATAAAAGTCTAAAGTAAACATTGATTTTAAAGTAAGTACAGACAAAATGCCTGTGCACATTATAGGCATACCTTTATTAGACAAAAACGATTTTTTTAGCATTACTTACTGCTAAATTGGAAAAGGACATTTTTTAGTTATGACAGTTTCAATAGACATGTATTGGAGAGCGTTTAAAAATATGCTGTATATTATAATATAGCACAAACAAACAAATTATAGATATGTTAAATATTAAATAAAAAACGAAAGATTCGTTCAATGTGTTTCATTTAATCTGAAGCAACATAAAAAGACAAATGTTCCGAGAAAAGACTATGACATTTTGCTTAAAAACGGATAACATATGTATTACCATGTTCTATTCTTAGTGATAAGAGCTTCACTTCAATGATCGAATGAGTCTGAGCATAATCCTGTCAAAATTTCAATATCAAATATTGATTGTTCGATAAGACATTTAATATTTTGGACATTGATGTTTGTCATATATTTGAGTGTTATTAAAAAATTTTATCGAGTCAATCTAATGTGATACTAAAATATTTGATGTCTTGAATTTTATCAGCTGTAAAGCCATTTTTTTTGTTATGATATAGTAAAAGATTTTATCAGTAGCTTAAGCAATTGGAGGTTGTTTCTATACAAATTATTCGCTTATATACCACGTTAAATATTGTATTTAAAAATGGATATTTATTAGGATGTATATATATTTATATAGCAATCGAATGATTTTTCTTTCATACGGTTGAATGCATCATATTCGAAAATTTATTTTCATAAATTATTTTAATAATAACATAAAAAAAACAATTCCACACGCACCATTTAAACGCACGCATCTAAAGAAAGTAAACTGATTTAATTACGAATGGTTCAGTATAACCTTCCGGAGTCATCCAAGAAAGACATTCAGACCATAGTAATCCAAAATACATCGATACCGCTTTCAAGAAACGCATAAGTATGACCATTTAGACATAAGTTACGTTATGCTATGGCATGTAAAAAATGAGTTTTTGAGTCCAGCTGTATTGAAAACACATGATAAATGGGATACACGATAACAATACCGTTGAAACCAGAATTTCTATCTCACGATGGGAGAGGTGTGTAGGAATCGAATAGACGCTCCACATAATAAACACCGTTTTGTTTACTGCCCATCTACGTCAAACGCCCACATTTGGCCTGCCCGAAGGCTGTACTTTATTTTTAATAAATAACAACTGACAACTCGTCATTCGTCTATAGCAGAATCATTGATATTGTTATACATAAAAAAAAACAAGTTCATTTATTGTACACAACAAACTCGTCTAAAATATTTGGTCAGCCATAGAAAAAATATTACGTTCATTTTTTATATGTACGATATAATATCATCTCAGTCAAGCTTAAAGGAGACTGAGGTCTGTTCTTGTTATTACATTACAACATGGAATAGTTACTGTACCTGTTGATACTAAATATTGTATTGTGTGTACACCACGAAGCAATTGCGCAACCCTTCGTAAGAACTTTTAAAGTTATTATTCATCATTTTATGTTTATATACGTTTGACTCCCTTTTTATTTTCAATGTACGCAAAATTAGATAAAATGCGTAGAAAGCTTTATTTCTGTAAACCCAAAAACAAAATGAAATATTACAAAGGCTCTGGATATTTCAAGTGACGAAAGCGATTTCACACCAAATGTGCGTAAATGCGTTCGTCTATTGTCTGATAATAATAGTGAATAATCTTTTAAAAGTATTCGTTTAAATAAAATGAAGATATAATAAACAATAATGAATTTTATTTTATCATATTCTGAATTGATTATTGTACAAGGAAACTTATAGACGGCATTTCGGGGAACATAAGAAGAGGGTTCGTTCAATGTATATATGTGTGTATGTATATTTATGTTCAGGTTAAAAAAAAAAAAAACCGGGTGAAATTCATAAATTACGTCAATTGAATATATAAAATAAATTGATATAATCTGATATATCTCTTTACCCTATCAATGGCACGATAGAAATATTTATAAAGTCAGTATGTCAAGAGTTGACGAAAACATTTTGTATTTAATCCGTAATTTACAACGGCGATAAACTGTTTGAGAATTTTGCCATAGAATGTCATCTTCAGAGGAATGTCAAGATTCCGTCGTGGGTATATCGCAAGAGCCACGATGTCACTTACTACTCTTGTCATATTATCAAAGCTTCCCATTCCAATAATCAAGGCGACATTATGGAACATGTCGTAAATCTTTGAGATTGGATATTTCCCCAAACCCTTGAAATACACAACATTGGCTTGGTGAATTGCTGAGAACAGGCACGTGTTAAGATTTTCAGTAAAATGTTGCGGTCAGAATAAAATAATAACAATTGGCCGCTAATTAAAACACTATAGCACTAACAGATTTAATAAATTACTGTTTTTGTGACATCAAATTAAATTTGAAAACTTTTTATTCTACAGGCTTTGTTGCAAATTGTGAAACGTGTGTTAATTAGCTTTATTAGATATTTATTCTTTAAAACATTACGTCATGAGACAAATTGCATTGTTTTACCATTCTTCAGTTTTATTATAATTACTTGAGATTCTAAAACTTTACTGTGAATGTTTATCGGTGATGCTAAATCGTTAGATTTATGGATATGGTGACGAAACAGCGTTTTACTGCGCGAGCTTTCAAGCAGTACAAAACACGACTAGTGATTCTGAATGGAGATAACCCAAAATAATTTCCAGGGTAATCGACACCTTGCCCGTCTTGGTTTCCGGGACGTTCAAAACTTTTTGTTGTAGTTGTTATTAATATTTTTATGTAATAAATTAAACTCATTTAAAAATAAAAATGCTTGAGAACTTTTGTACTTTGAGAACCTTCGTAAATTTACAAAGTGGTGATTAGGCAATAAAAAATGTAAGAAATTTACAAAATCTTCCTTTAATTCAACAAAATAAAATACGACCGATGTTTGTAACATGGTAACAGACGTTCGTTTGTAATCATAACCATAAAATAAATTACTGATTAATGTTCTTTTTTCCGAACAAATATAAATAATATTCATAATACAGTATTTTTGTATTTTGTTAAAATAACTTTGTATGACTTTTGAATCACGCACAATTTGTATAGTCTAATCATAAAATCATAACGAATTTACTAGAAAAAGATTGAAAAAAGATACTTTGAAAAAATCGATACGCCCGATGAAAACTCAATTATATCTCTATCCTAAATTGATCACCAGGATGTAAAATAAGAAAATTACCATTTTCTTACACAAAAGGAAATTTATTGATTGGTAAAAAGAGTTTTGTCGGAATGACGAGCTGATAGGAATTAATAAATCCTTTATTTGTGTCAAAATAATAATTTTAATTAGGAATCAAACTTATATAATATGTATATATATGTTAACGATGGAATGTACACATTAGTAAAGTTTTAATAACATTGCTTTCATGTATTGTAGGGCTTCAGGTGTACTCGGAAGGCTTTAGATGTGACACGTGCGAGCCGGGAGCTCAGCGACGTTTGTTTACCGCGTGGGTGGAGATCAGATGCACGTGGTTACACGTGGACGCAAGCCTGCCTTTCGCCACAGGATGTCTTGTACAGCATTCATTTTGAGATGCTTTAATTACTATGCAGGTATGCAGCAATGTAAATTCATATTTTAAAGATTAAATTTGAATATTGCTTTACTATTATTAAAATATTTACTACTGCATAATGAATGTCAAACAAGAATTGAGATTTTTTGACGATTAAAAAACATGAAAAATGACACATAAAATGTAGTGTATTAAATTATTTATACCAAAAAGTTTTAATCAACTATCATCTCAAAAAAAATATTATTCTCAATTTTTAAATATCAGCAATAAATAATACATAGAAAACAATATTAAGTTTTTTTTCAATTTGTATAGTTATTTAAATATATTGAATTTGTTTGAATACACAACCATTAACAATTGACTCGCGAACAAGTTATTAAGACTTTATTAGAATATAATATACATTTTTTAGTATTTACTAAATAACATTTTTTTTATATTAACATTATTTGTAAGTCTAGTTTTTATACTATTTTTGTCGATTTCGTAAATCACACAGTTACTTACATTTTAGATTAAAAACAAATTGTTTTTACGTACTAGTGTGAGGAGAAACTGTTGTGTGAGAGAAATTTTATTTTAATGAAATGACAAATTAAATATTTTAATCCTATTCAGTACCATTACATACAGCATTTTGTCCGTACCATTTGGCCGATTACCATATCTTTCAATAGTCACTGATTCCAGAGGCTTCAGTGTAATAGGTACAATTACGATACTTCGCGTGTAGTTGACAATATAAGCACCTCCACTTTTTGAGGTTGCCATCCCATTTAATAGGCAATCCATATAAGGCGGCGTAAGGTTTTTAACCTTTTGAAATATGGCGTCTTAAAATGATCTACAGATCGATTTTAGTAAACAGTCTCGCGTTGAATGACACCATAAAAGCGAGAGAGCTAACACATTTAATGCCATCGAAAAATTTAATATTCCGGTGACATCACTTAATATTAGATAATTAATTTAGTAAGCGGACGATTAAAAATGGTCGTTAAAAAAACCTTTCAATTTATATTAAAATATAGTAATTTAAATACAGACATAACATATTTTACCACACGGTAACCGAAATTTCTGACCAAAGAGGAATAACAACAGAAAAAAATAATATAAAACAATAATAAGGTTTAATAAATACGATTAATTAATTAATGACTCTACAGATGAACTGTATCAAAAAATATAAGAAAAGTGTTCATAATTTTAATCAGATAGTTAAAATAAAATTGACAGTTTGTTTTGGAGTATGCATTTACAATAATATGGTATTTTAAATTGTTAATCTTAAACAAACAAACAATAGAATGTTTGTATTAAAATTATTTAATTTATTATTTACTAGTTAGTTATTATTTGTGTGTGGTCGAGTGGTCAACGTCGTTGGCTTCGGTTACGGAGGTCACAGGTTCGAATCCCTGTACTGACAGTTTTATAAATTGATTTTTCAATCGATTTATGAATTTCCGTTCGAAGGCATGGGTGTATATGATGTCTAAATTTCCCCCTTTTCACCCATCCTATCGCATAAACGGGGCGTATCGAGAGTGATTAGCTAACCACTAATTCTGTCCTAGCCCTATCCTTCTATTCCTACTCTCTTTAAGGCTGAGCAACTGATTAAACAGCAGTTCTCGTAGAAAAACTTATGTTGAGATAAACTCCATTGGGAGTCCATATGCTCCACATTGTGGAGCGGAAATGGTAAAAAAAGTTATTAATTAATAATAGTAACCTCTTTTGTTTTCAATATTAAAAAGAAATTGAATGAAAGAAAATTGCTCTTTTTTTATTTTTTTATAATATTATACATAAATGTCAATTAATGGTTTTATAATAATCATATATTATATGTATTTGACCAAATTTAAATTTAAATTTTGTAATGGTGTATAATTAGCCAATTTCAGTTATATGAAAACAGTACGTAAATTCTGAAACTAATTCGAATACTTAGAAGAAGATGTTTGTTAAATTATACCCTAATGACAATTAAACATTTAACTAATAGCTGGTCTAGGGTTTTAAATTTCAAGAAACCATTTGTTCCGTCTTAAATAGAAACATAAAACCAAGAAAATCGCCTCCATTAACGTTTGGTTTTTGTAACGGCAAAGTCGTTACCCGTTCTTTTGTTTTTCTTTAATGATAATAATGCATTTGGGAGTAACTTAATATCGAACTTTTGGGTGTTCTTATCTGCTTATATCTTACAAAGGGAAGCTTCGAAACTGCGCTTGGCCACCCGGTTTACAGTGCTGGAGTTGGCTAAGCAAAACTTAGCTCTGAAATATTAGGTAATAAAAATTGGCAACAGCTTTTTTGAATATACTCCTAGGAAAGGACTGTGCATTGTTTGTTTTAAAAATTTTCGTACAAAATACTTAAAGCCCAAAAAAGATTATTTATATCATCATATGAACAAGCCTTTCTACCGTATGAACCTTTCTTTAACCATGACCTCTCTCAGTATCGAGTATATCAACAAATGGAGATTATTTTCAAACATTCTATGATAACTGCTTGTTACTTAGTTGTTATTATTAAACTCATTTTCCGATGAAAGTTAAGTCATCAGTAGAGGTAAACTTATTGTTCTCGCTAAAGGTCGAAGGGGTGGAAGAGTATTTCAGACATAACCTTTCAACTTCATATAGAAAATGAGAGTTGAATGCTTCTTTCGAAATAGTTTGTGCGGAGTATTTAACAATCTTTTCTAAATAATTTTATTGAGAAGTATTTTTAGAAACCAAAAAATAAAATATCGAAAGAAAATAATTTGAAACAAGTTTTACGAATGAAGGAAATAATATTTAAAAATAAAATTAATTGGCAACGAAAAAAAAAAGTCGAAAACAATTATATTGAACGTAACATTTATTGCCCTACTAGGAGGCTGTTTCTTTGACTTTTAAGCATGCTTTGGTAAAAGTAAAAATAATGAAGTCTAACCGTCTCTTTTTATGATAACATTTAAAAAATTATTCAAAATGAAAACATATCCCGATACCCAAAACAATTATAAAAAAATATTTTTCGTGTTTTTTTTTCTCACTAATAATAATCATTTTACAACCATATTATGCGTTGTATTGTTAGTATATACTATTATATGTAAATCATAAATCTATAAAGAGTATCTGCTTAAAACTGTTCTTAATAATTTTAGACTGAAAAGCTTGAGTTATTTAGTGATGAATATCATATGGACCAGGGATTCCAATTCGGATATTCGAATATTCGGTATCCGGATATATTCGGCCCCTTTTCAACTATTCGAATATTCGGTATCCGGATATATTCGGCCCCTTTTCAACTATTCGATATTCGTAATCATTTTTATTGAAATATGTTACAAAATCTACGAAAAATCACATCAAAATTTCTCCACATTTAAAGAATAGTTATGAATTCCCCAGATAGTGGTGTTTTCGCCTTAACCCAACTCGGGTGCTATAAATATATTATCATAATACTTGAGTTTGACGAATCGGCTCGAATTTGGGGCTATAAAAAACCTTCAATGCCGTTATTTGATTCATTAAAGAAATACCGCTGGAATAATCCGATGTAGCTGAAAATTTTAAATATTGTAATACAATGGAACGATATTGAAATATGTATCTATATGTTTTGTCTTTATCTAATACAGAATTGTGAAATTATTTAGTCTTAAATTATAATAAAATGTATATCAGTGAACAAAGAAACTTTGATCGTGCAACATGTCTTTTTGCGTGCGAATTATACGATTATTTAGTAAAAACTCAGAAATCGTGTATACTAGCAAAAACAGCCGGTTATTCCATGTTTATTAAAATTTGTTTATTTAAATCATAGTTTTAAAAATATTTTGTTTATGGTATATTTGGATAAATTAAAAAAAATAACAGAAAAGTTAAACGTGTTGTTTAAAACACTTCTAACAATAAAGCCAATGTCAACTGCTACTAAACGAGTATTTTCAACGGCAGGAGCAATTAAAAACTTAGTTAAAAACAAATATATGATATGAAACATTATTTTTAAAATATGCATTTTTTAAATTTGAATAAATGACTTTGATTACAAATGAGCTTGTTTTTAATGTAGGTACAATTTAATGTAATATTTTAGAATAAACATATAATGTATGTATGTATATTGATACGGTATGGTTTGTTGTCACCTGCTCCCACTACTACTTTTGTGATGAAAACTGGCAGAATTTTAAAATGTGTAGCTAAATTAATTGTGTTTAAATTTTGTAACCCAGTGGTTTCCAACCTTTTTGTTACTGCGCCTCCTTTCAAAGAAAAACATATCTTCGCGCCTCCCCATCCATTATTTCATGTAGTAATAAAGACACGTTTTGAAGGGTAAATAAATATTTTGGACTCTTCGCGCCTCCCTTTGCAACAGTCCTCGCCTCCCAGGTTGGAAATCGCTAATGTAACCCGTAATATCAATTGTTTTAGTGTTTATGGCTTTAAATGGCAACATTGTTTTTCGATACCCGATGTGATTTTTGTTTTTTTTGTTTCTTGCTCTTTGGGATACGAACCGAACACAAAGTGTGTGAGGGACACTTCCCGGTTCTGGTCTTTGGTTCCAGAGACCTTTAGTTGTAAATTCATTTCTTTTGTGGTGCTTTGTCCGAGATGAAAGAACTGATATTTTACCATTTCGACGAAAATTAAAATTCATTTTGTTCCCGCGCGGGTGGTAGCTTCATTTTTTTTTTAACTTTTATAAAATCGTGTGAGCAAGCTAGGCATTTAAAATAGTTATTGTGTATTGTATTAATTCAAAAAAAATGTCTGTTAAATATTGTACGTAATTAAACTTCGGTGATTGCAAGTTCTTAAATAAACGTTTTCGTAATACTAGAGCGATGGGTTTTATTTCATTTCTACCTACCTGTTTAACATCGAGTTTATACCAACTGTATTGTTCTTAATGACTTGTATTAGTGGGAATTTATTCTTGGGGCTTAGCATCGTGAACAATAGTAGAATTTTTTCACAATAAATGAAACTCGCTCTAAAATAAATTACGAGTAATGTCAATATACTAAAAAATATCCGGATATCTGAATACATCCGGATACTTTCAATTTTACCATTCGATATTCGAATAGTTGATAATGTCGAATAGTTGGAATTCTTAATGGACGTTAAAGATGGATGCTTCTAAAATAAATTACAGCCGAAAACGATACACTCGTTATTAGGTGTGTGATCTTTAGTACAGCATCTTTAATGAATTTGTACCATAGCCTAATGCAAATTTTATTTTTATTTTATAGTATGTAAATAATTATATATGCTAGGTACATGAATTCGTCAAAAAAAATTGCCATGTATTTCCAATATCTACCATTTTTCTATCATTGAATAAAATACGTTTTTAACCGTATAACATATGTTTT
This sequence comes from Himalopsyche tibetana, assembly GCA_030503985.1. Classification (NCBI taxonomy): domain Eukaryota; kingdom Metazoa; phylum Arthropoda; class Insecta; order Trichoptera; family Rhyacophilidae; genus Himalopsyche; species Himalopsyche tibetana. The sequence goes on from JAPJYX010000005.1 coordinate 18,428,860, forward strand.
TATTATTCATGTCACCGGTTGGCTACAGTGACCTGTCAGGTGTGTGAACTATTATAATAAAACTCAACGTATTCCTCAAATACTTAATAAGACAATACTTTATTTTATCTAAGTCGTTTGTAAGAAATCCGTGGTATTCAAGGTACTCAATTGCGTCTTTGCATTTAATTAGCAAAATAAAGTAAATATTTTTTTAAGTTTACCTTATTGAAGATTCTTTAATGCGGAAAAATTACAAGACCTTCAAATACGACAACGTTTTCCAATTTTGCCTTAGATAACTAGAGATTTGAAACACATATGATAAGATAAGCAACCAACAAAACAAATCACATTGCCTAGCAAAAGTTTAAAAAAACACACTCACACAAAATGCCTACTGAATTTATAGGTTCACTAAATATGGGGAAATACCGAGGCACAAAAACTATAGACAATTAACAGCAGACTAAACATTGCGGAAGAAGATAATAATGACATGACATCGTTAAATCCGAGTAAACGTAACAAATACGGAACAAATAACTGACAATGGAAATAAATCTGCCGTCGAATCGTGAGTGCGTATATCTCAGTAACAGTTTATTCGGAATAAAAACAAGTGGACATGGATCGACCTCCCTAACAAACGACCCCAATTAACAGTGTACAAAATAAACATCCCATTCACAGTCAAGAAAAAATGTATACAGACACCCACCGTGTAACTACAGGGAATAAATATCAGAGCAAAAGCGCTGGAAGCTAAGTCAATAAATAACTAGATACTAACTAAACTTGTAAAGGGATACTCTTGGCCTTTGTGGGCAACGAAGCATTATTTCGATTGTGGTCACATTAAAATTAACGTCATATACAGAATATCGTATTCATGTTTACAGAAAGGAGTTTAGACGTTATTCATACACATATCTCCATTTCGAAAGTACAAATGCGACGCTTATACTACAATCAGATTAATAACGTCGCTGTCGTCGGAAGTTAAAATCTATGTGGATTATTCGCTCCCTATGAAATAAATATAGCTTAGAATGATTTGTTTGTCATAACAAATGTTTTATATTGAATTTTATACAACTGACAACCTGTCACCGTTTTTCAATCATAACAACTCATAATTTCATGACGCATTGATCAAATAACATATAGAATAATAACATAATCAATCGGTGAATAAACATATTTCTCTGCCCATGCTCATAGATAGAAAATAAAAAAAAAGAACTCAACCTCAATTCAAAATTAAGGTGTGATATATTTTAATCAATTTTTAAACCAGAGTAATATTTAACAACATTCCGAAAAATAATATTGTTAAAAGATTTATAATTGAGAGCAACGAATATTTTTATTTGATAACAAGTGCTCTAATTTTTTTGGAGTCATATTAGCGTACGGTTATAAAAGATTCGTCTAACAATACGTTTTTTTTACAGAATGTGGTGATATCATACAAAATACCAACGTGGAAACAAAAACGAAATTATTTATAGCAAAAAAACGTGTGTTTGTTATGAAAATGGTACCTTAAATAATATAAGCCGCACTAAGCCGGAAGCACCAATTCAGCAGAAATGTTTAAGGGCATAAAAGTACGATGAAAAATAATTCGTTCCGAAAATATGATATGTTTGTACTGTTTGTAGGTATACCGGTAATTTGCACAGGCAGTTACCGGAAAAAGAAATATGTTTTAAATGGTTTTTAAAGAGTATAATGAACTTAAAAGTAAAACATTTACACCACGGAAACAATTATCATCAAAAATTCAATTGGGTCGTCAGCATATATCGTCGTTATCTTTCAGCATAAATACCTCTAGCCTCTGGAATAAAGTCACTAGCCAGACTTTTTTGAGTTTATCAAAGGTAGTTTATTTAAATTATTGTGTTTATATTTGAATAAATGTTGTTTTTTAACATTTATAACAAATTATAGCCTACGGTATTAAGTGCTCAACCTAATTATTGCGTGTTTTGTTTAAAAACTATGTCATAGCCTGCAAGGTTATGTTAAATATGTATGACAATTACATACTTCAAATAATTTAACTTTTTTAAAATAAGGTAGGACTTGGGCTAGGTCGGGGAGTGGTGATGAATAATTTGCCGTATAGCGTATAATATATTTTGACTGAGCCCCTGACCGATAAAAACAGATGTTGCAGTGGCTCCCAATGAAGATCCTTCGACCGCACAACTAATATATGCCAGAAAGAAAATCACAGTAACTTGACATCCGAAATGTCTTTGTTAATTACAACACCAATCATATATAATGAATAGTGCCATCATTTAGTTAGTCGAGTTCTTGGCCAAGTGAGCAACGTCGTTGAAACGGTTACGGTGCTGCATGAGTTCGAATTCAATTACGGACAGTTTTTACAAATCATTTTTTTATCATGGGTATCTGTGGTGTCTAAAATTCCCTCCCACTAATCCGATCCTAAAAAACGAGTCGTAAAAAGAGCGATTAGCTTACCACTAGTCTTATTCTAGCCTTATCCTTCTATCCCGAACTATCTTTAAAAAATAAGCTAACCATCTTTAATTAACTAGCATACTGATAACAAGCAACTTTCGTATGAAACTTCCATTGAGATAAGCTCCATTGAAAGTCCACTATGCCCCGAATTGAGAGAAGACCAGTTGTCAAAAAATTTCATTAACTACGCCTATTTTTATCGCAACTTTTTACTACTGTGGACAACAGATTGATTATATGTAGACTGATTATATGAATGTAGACAAAAAAAGACAGTGTGGATGGGGATAGCTTTCGTCATTTTCAAAAAGTCAAACATCGATAATAATTAAGTAGGGTCGATACTTAACGAAAAAAAATCAGCAAGACATAGAACTTTTGAAGTAAAAAATGATTACAATACGTGATAAGTCTTTGTTTAAATGATCAATATGTTGATGTTTCTTAATGCTTTCAAACTAATAGTGATTCAGCTAATGAACCTTTAGATAACACGCACCAATCTCACAAAGATACATCTCGTTTTGGTTTTTGTGGACTTATTGGAATCTCCTGAACAGGTGGTATAATAAATCACAACACGAGGTGAGTTTGTACCGCAACAGTCGATAAAAAACAAACAGAGTTGCCACGACACCGTTGACTTACCGCTTCCTTGTCACCACAGCACGCCACCTGTGTGGGAAAATCCACCAAAGGCAAGCTACAAAACCAAAACCTCATTTTCACATTTCTTATGCGAGAACTTTCAAGGTTTTAGTCATATATTTATGTTTATAGAAGAGTTCTGCTCAACATAAGTTTTAATAGGAGCTTTCTTTAATAGTAAACTTACACAATCACTTTAAATGTATTTACGGAAAGTTCATGATAGGATGGCATTATATTAAAAACTTATTGTGGTGATTTCACATTATGTATGCAGGGGTGGGCTAGAGGGGGCTCGGGGGGGCTCGCTCGAGCCCCTTGTTAAGATAAGAAAATCATTCGTCTTATATCAAATCAGCATCTAACTGCAATTTCTGTAGATGGTTAAATTTTATTATGAAACAAAACTTAGTAGCCCTTTCATGTTTCATTCAGCGTTGTGGGCTTCCGTGCCGGACCTCAAGGGTTCGAGCTAATCACTAGTTCTGTCTTAGCCTTATCATTCTATCCCTACTACTCTATTTGGAAAAGAGAGGTTGAGCGACTTAGTAACAAACAGTTCTCATAGAAAAAAAACTTTTGTTGAGATACTTTCATTACGAGACCATATGCTCCACATTGGGAGCGAAAATGGATACAAATAAATGGATAAGATTTACCGAGCCCCTTGTTAAGATATTGGCAGCCCACCGCTGTATGTATGTACATATCAGAAACTGTTTCGTTCGTCGCAAGCGTTATCAACGGATGATATATTTAATAAATTGTGTGTTATTAATAATAATAATAAAAAAGTTTATTTATTACTAAATTCTTAGAAAAGCATAATAGAGAATGGAAAAATTTCAGTCCCAATCGAACAAACAAAAAATGTGTTTTTTTTATAACTCCTTATCCATTCCTATGCGATCATTTCAGTAGTCGCTAAAAGACTGTGGAGTCGAGAGAACGATCCAACCTTTTTGCCTTGTCTCTTGTCTTTGGAGAAGATAAAGAAACTATTGACAGACTTAAGATCTGTTCTCGTTAAAAAATCTCACTTTTAAAGTGTTCCCTGTCAATATTTGGAGGAAAATAATTATATACGAAAAATAGAACAATCTTTTGTACTAATTCCACTATTTAATATGATCAGGATCGGTTTCACTAATCATGAATATTTTAAACTTATTATAATATATAATAAATTAAAATAGAGCTATAAACCGATCATTATCATATAAAATACATGTACATGTGTTAAATTGGATCATTATATTAATAAACCTTGCATATATTGACAGCAAAAGAACTTAAGCGACAAAATCTGGTTACTTACGTTTTAAGCCAATAATTGTTCAATGTCGCCTAAGGCAGGGATGGCGAACAAGTGACCCGCGTGAGAAATTATCCAACCCGATAAAACTTTTAGAAATGATTTTTATTATTTAATGCTTTCATTTATTAAAAAATAAAAAGACGCCATCTTGTTAAGGTCTATCTTCGTGTGGCAATGTAATTTAATTACTCAATCTATGTGACCCGCGACATGTTTTTTTTTTTTATCAAATTTGATTCACTTGCGAAAAAGGTTCGCCATCCCTGGCCTAATGCAATGTTTCTTAACCGGTGTTCCGCGAAGATTTTTGAGTAGGCCGCAAAAATTTTCTGCAGTTCAAAAATTTTATGTTTCAAAAGTTTATATTGATGGTCCGCAAAGCATTTTTTGATTTTTGGTGGTCTGCTGATGTAAAAAGGTTAAGAAATATTGGCCTAACGCAGGAGTGGAGAACCTTTTCTTCTCTAAATGCCACATTCATTTTTATGATTAGACATAAGGCCGCAGTAAATATTGACTAAGGAATCTTTGGCCGGAAACAGGAATTTACGGTCAGAATATGTCAGGAATTTACGAATTTACATAAGTGTATAAAATTACAGAATTTGCCAGAAGGCCGCAGGTTCCCCACGCCTGGCCTAAAACATCAGTAGCAAAAGTTTTAGAGCATTATCTCATTCGCCTGAGCTTTTAAAGGGCCTGTGTATATTTTAATGTTTTGACTGGTTATCGTTTGTTCCACGTGGATCTCGGTTGAAAAACGCTGATCTAGAGAACTGAATGTATTCAGGTATAATATCAGGATAAGCATTGACCATATATAACTATTTACCAACCACATTAAGAGAATTATTTTATCGAACTCGTCTCCTGTAAAATTTATAAATTATCGGTTAAGATTTTTTGCCTATTACGGGTGGATATAGTCGAAAATTAATAAAATATAAGGATGATCATCTGTATTTTTTTAAATATAACTGTGTAGGAAGCCACTTATATCAGCTAATTAAGCTGAATGTCCAGACATTTAGCCGCGAACGTTTTAATGCCGAGAAATAAATAATTAAATTTATTGATGCATCCACTCACGGCTGCGTGTTCGTAAACGTTAGTTCTTATACTACATAATGAAAGGTTTTATTTAATCGAAACTCATATTACAGTTTATCTCATACATATGAAGTTAATGATAAATATTCAATAACGAATTATTATTCTAACTGAGATTGTCTGAGTTTTTTGATTAAACACATAATTCCATCAACCATCATTTTAAAAATTACTAAACAATTTCAATGGAACCACGATCCATTGTTTTCTCGAACTGATCTTTCAGCTGCTAACTTGTAAATATTTGCAACATTGTTAATGTAACGGTTAATTTTAACAGTGCTCTTTGGACTACCTTTATAACTCGATTTATTGTGAAAATGGCTGTAAAAAGCTTGTAATTTCATCAGGTCAAACTTTTATTGCTGCCCTGTGACATCTGTGATTTTTACTCACTACGTCCCGTGATTAATTCGGAGAATTTTCGGAAAGTCCGATACTCGGACATTCAACTTTAAGCGTGAGTAATATTTATCGTTTATATTTTTACAAAAAAATGGAAAACTCTTCAAATACTGTTTTTGAGGCGTGTATCTTTTTCCCGAATCTATCAAATATACTGCTCCATGAAAAATGATAGATCGAGAACCCACTTTTTTGCCCAGCGGGCTTGCCTTTTTAGCTTATTTACGTACAATTTATTTCGTTTGTGATAAAAAAAAATGTATATTAAATTTTCATACATTTTGTCACTAACGACCTAATTTTTCCTTTCGACATCGGCAGTTCAAGTTAGTTTACGAAGATTAGATGCTGTTAGGGGAAACCCGGGTAGTTAGTCAAAAAATACATTTAAATTTATAAAAGTTTTTCGACTTAAATTTGATATTTAAATTTCTTCAAGCATTTGCAGTTGATGTCCTAAATTATATCGATATTGTTCTTCTTCATCAATTCAGTAACAATCATTTTATCAAATTTGAATCGTTCAAATTATGTACATTCACACAGATTTTGTCACTAACCACACGGGTTTCGCCTTTCGGCATCATCAGGCGTTCAAAGCGTTTCAGTTTGACTATCAGTTCAAGTTCATCCGTGCACTTGAACGCCTGAAGATGCCGAAAGGCGAAACCCGGGTCGTTAATGACAAAATCTGTGTGAATGTACATAATTTAAACTATTCAAATTTAATATTGAAACTCACCAAGCACCTTCAGTCGACATCTTAAATTAAATCATTTTATCGCTTATAATTATTATTATTATTATCTTTTTGAAATCCTCGTTATTAATATAACAGTCAAAGTTTAGCTGTGGTTTCGCAGTCTCTGGTTTGGAAGAAGCAGTTCTTTCATCATCGCTGACTCATTACCAAACTCCGAATCAATCTAAGATCAAAGTGTAGCACCATTAGTTCATATAGAGATTTCTATCATATCTCTTGCCAAGAACGCAGAGCTTGTTATAATTGCTACATATTACACAAAGTCGTTCTGTTCACGAAGAACACTACTATTTAGAATTTAGACTGAGACGACAATAAATATCCCTGGCGATATATAGCAGCAATATATATATTAGCTTGAAAATCTTGTAGCACCTCATTGACTGAAGAAAACGAGAAGCCGCTGTCAATGCCATGCTTGTTGAACAAATTGGAAGTGCAAATTGAGATACAAAACAATTTGTTTGACTATTTTCGGTAGAAGATTTTTTTTACTGAAATATTGTGATTTTACCTGCATATTTCTTCAACGTATGCACGTAAAATCCGTAAAATACAGTCGGTTTTGTATTGTTGTCAATCCTTGTTGATAAGCCATGGGTCTGATGTATATTGCATCTTTACCAAATATTGAAACTCTCAAAAGTTTATTAAAGAAACTTAAATCATTATGCGTACAAATCGCGATCATATTATATTTATATTCTAATAAAAATACACACGACACAATGTACATCAGTCGTTTGTGTTGAAAAATGATGCCGCATAACGAAAAATTTCCGGGCTTTTTTATTTTGTTGGCAGGTTGACTTACAATATTGTGTAACATGATAATCGATCATTTTTGATGACCAGTAAAAGGATTGCGGGGACTCGCCGGCGTCACCCTAAAAAAGAAGTCACTTAATCTATATTAAAAACCGCAAAGGGTTCGTGTTACAACAGCTGCAACATAATGTAACATTCCATTTATGGACAATGAATGCATTACATATTTATTGAGCATCATACGATATTAGCGTCGAAAAACATATCTACAATTCTTTGTGAAGTTATTGTATGTATTTGTAAGTAAGGAATATTAAAATAATTAATACAGGGACTATACCACGAATGTACAATTCGGTGAGAATTGTTAATAAAATTGAATATTTATTACGAATAATAAATAATAAATTTGTAAGAAAAAAATAAAATAATGACGAATTTCATGTTACTTGTAGGACGCATAGGGGTCGAAATAGACAAGACTAGGTTACGTATACAATATTTACTGGCACCATGCAGGCATAAGGCTTGCAATACCGGACAAATATAGTAACGGTAATTCGGTATGTCTTACTAGATACTAGTATAGCCAATAGCACTACCTGTATTTAGTATACCGGGATCACAAAATTGGTATTTCGATATTTCATATGAAATAAGTCTTTATAAAATATATCATAATCATAAACGAGTAATTTTCATACACAACTTAATTTATATTAAAAAGTAATAAATGGCAGAAAGACATTTCAATATTGATACCACTCTCAAGATATTTAAAAAAAATCAATTAATCGCGAACAATTTTACTAAATTAAGTTTCATAATATTTATGGTGGAAACACTGGTATTTCAACCCTTAAGGAGAATATATCGCATGATGACCGCTGCTCTAGATTAGGGATTCACAACCTGAGCCTCAAATATTTTTTGCAGCCTTTTTCTTTTTAAAATAAAAATAAAGTTTTTTTAAGTAGATAATTAAATTTAACATAGCTAGATTTTTCGTTAATAAATCAAAATAAATCGGTTCTTAAAAAAGGTTTAATTATGAAAATTTATAATCTATTTTGCAGCTTAATATTAGAAAACTTAAGTAAAATTAGTTTAAAAATTACAAAGACACAGATCTAATTAACATTTAAATAATAAATACAATATATGACATATACCTAAATGTACAGTTAAACATTTTTTTATAAATAAGTACACTTTTTTACAAGGTTTCGAAATAGCTCGATCCAATGTAATGGAACGTATCTTTCGTTTATTTATATTCACTTCATGTGTAGATTTTACTTTTCTTCTAAGAGTATGATTCTTTGAGATATACTGTAAAATACTATATAGATTGGAGGCGGAAAATTCGATTCTTGGCTGGTGGCGTATTCTAGAAACACCACATAACACATAAACAGTGAATTTAGTTGGAGCAATAGAAAAAGCAAAATATTATCATTGTAAATAAGTTCAAGATGTATATTCAATTTCTGTCACATTATTTACAGACATTTTCCCATATTTATAAGTCAAAAAATAAACAAAAGTTGCAAAAGATATCCCAACTATTTTCAAGGCGAGATAAATATAAGACATTCCGAAGAAATATGACGTTGTGTTACTACATAAAAGAAATTTGTTCTGCGGTTATTGTTTTTTTTTCTAGGAAAACGTATCGGAATATGGGTGCAGGCGGCCGAGGGTGTTTTCCACTTGTATTAAACGTGACAGTTTTTACGAAGTAGACAACAACATACTCGCGGCATTCGCAATATACGGAGGCATGAAAGTAAGCGCATATATGTATACAAATACATCGCATAATCCAGTCTTTTATATCAGCGATGAGCAACATGCGGCCCACAGGCTCCTTAAGTAAGCTCATCACTTAAATTGATAAGAAAAAACGATTATTTCAAAATCACAATTTTATTCAGGTAAGAAAGTGTTTTTAGTGTGGTTAAATATACTTTACTCAAATATGCGTATTTTATTTTCCTTGATGTGTACGAGTAAACTTGCATATGATTAATTTATCAAGCTTACAAGCACGCGCAGTATGGATTCAGGAGGAATTAAAATTATTAATCATCGTCATATTTTCAGTAGTTAGATAAAAAAGTACAAACACCACAATGTTTTAAAGATTTACCCACAAAATGTAAAATATTACGGGTTTCACTTTACGTCATCTTCAGGCTGTTAAATGCACGGATGAAAGTGGACTGACGCTTGGTAAATAAGTATATCGTGTATATATAAGAAAAATTTCACCAATCATTTTTAGTAAAAATCTTATTTTTTCTGGTTTATATAAAATATAGATACATACCAACTTGGTCCCTTATTCACATTGTTAGGTTGTTGGCGATATGGTCAGTACTAGTTGTTATTATTTTTTGTTTGAGCCCGCTACGAAAAAGGTTCCTCATCACTGTTATATATCATCTACGCTGTATTTTCCAAACGTGGTTTTTCTATTTTTCCTATTTGGCGGAACCGGCAGAATATTTATTTGATATTTGGGTAAGCCGGCTTTTTGTAAAACGTAAGTTTATCACTGTGATATCAATTCAAAGTGTGAATGTATTTCACAATACTTCTGTAAGCATAATATATTATAATACATTTTTTTCAATCGCCACACGGAATACAAAAAATGTTTGTGCCTTTCATATTATCTTTTCACTAGATGCCATACCCATTATTATGCATCATAAAATTAATTAATAAATGTGAGGTCAAGTTATGTAAGATAATTTTCACTTTTTAAAAACAGTAAGTTACTATTCCTAAATTGACTGTGACGTTTTGGCCGGCATCTATATATTAATAGCCGATAAGGTCCGTATGTATGTCTGAGTGGGTGAGTGTTTGAGCGTCCATTTCACACCTTCCAGTCTCCACTTTTTTATTCATACTAAATTTATATATTAAAAGTCGATAAAATAATCACTCGCTTTTCACTTTTCACAAATGTGTGCGTACTGATGATGTCCTCGAGACATCTTCTTCTTCTACGAAATGTATTTTGTTTGCGTACATTTTCAAATTAATAGATAATGAAATGAAATAAAATAAAATAAAATAAATTGAAATAAAATAAAATAAAATAAAATAAAATAAATTGAAATAAAATAAAATTAAATTAAATTAAATTAAATAAATTAAATTAAAATTAAATTAAATTAAATTAAATTAAATTAAATAAAATAAAATGAATTAAAATAAAATAAATTAAACTAAATAAAATCAAACACAATGCAGCGAAAATCTCCCGCTGGGCAACGGGCTTACACCAAAGATAACGTAACCAAGGAGATCAACAATTTTTTTTCACGCATGCGCAGTGTTTATAAATTTAGAGTATAAACCCCCCCTCGACAACGAAGTTCGCTTATTGTTCATCCACACTTCTACCAGGTAGGATGGTGTATTTTTTCTGGTGATTTTTTGGTAATTTCTGTGGTATATAAATAAAACATTTATATAAACATTTTGACAAACCAATGACTTATTCTTAATGTTTTCCTCAATTTTCATCTAATAAAATAACTACTTGTTGGTCCATCACATGGCTGGCGTTTTAAGACTATGCAAGATGTTGTATTACTGGTCCGAAACATTAAAAAGGTCTTAACAGAACAACGAGGACTTGCTGTTAGTTTATCACATACTTGGCTTTTTAAGGTTTCAGTCTTTTATGACATAAAAGTGTGCATTAGTACAGTACTTTAGTACATTTTTTATTGAGGACTACCTGTCAGTCAATATCATGGTTGGCTTTTTTAAGAGAATGCAAGATATCATTATTTGGTTTATATATCTTGTTATAGTCACTGTTTTGTAATATATACTTTTGGTATAGTAAAAAGACTTTCACAGAGCAACGAGGACTTGTTGTTAGTCTATCCCTCTCAATTTTTTTTATGATATACTATAAATGAGAAGTTGTTGAATACAATCGCTTAAAATTGTTGAATAAACAAATGGTTTTACGAGGACTACCTGTCAGTTAATCCTACGGTTGGCTTTTAAAGAGTATGCAAGATTTAGATAAGATATTTTAAAGAGTATATAAGACTTATTTGATTAATGTAATATCTTATCACTTGTTCATCCTCAAAAATAGATTTTGACGGAGCAACGAGGACTCGTTGATAGCCTATCCTTGTGAAGGCTTTACTAAGGTTGTACTCTTCGAGGAGTACAACTGCTCAATTAAGCTACAAGTTGTTAAAAAAATAATTTATTCTCAAAGACAAATTTAGATTCGTTCTTCTGTGGCTAAGGCAATTGACTTTTTTTAAATCATAAAACGTCGCGCATTGTATTGAAAAATACAAAACTAAAATAGTTAGAATATCATCCAAATAGGAAAATCAGTGATCAAAAAAAAGATAAAGAATTGTTACCTACATAATAATATATTGGCAAAATTTCCGTTATTTTTTCCCATGTGATATTTATCTTTTAGTACTATCATATTTTGGATCAAAGAGGTCTCCGTTGTATACATAGATATCTATTTGACATAACCGTATACGAAACCAATATTGTCTAATACATTGTAATAATTCCGCCTGAAAGCTTATCTGATGTTGAAAAGTTTCTCTTGATAAATTTTTCTTTTACGAAAGCTTTCGCGAGATAAAAGTGGGAAAAGCAAGATGATGACGTAATAAATCAAGTCATCTTATCAATAAGAAACGCCAAAAACGGACGATCGTCTGGCTGCGGAACTGAAAATAAGAAAGCCGCAGTATCAAGTCAATTTACAAAAGTTACGGGGCAATACGTTTGGTTTACGAGAGCATTACGGCTCATCTTCTCGTATCGTGAGCAAAAATTGTCTCTCACGGAATAATGCTGGGCGAAGCAAACGCCAGAAAATAAAAATGGCATGCTGATGTGGTCGATTTCCACAATTTGAATTGGTAAATTATTTATATGTCCATACATTACTTACGATAAATATCTCGAAAGTATACATTTAGTAGCGTACTTATTTATATATTCTTACGTAAAATTGTTAAGACAACAGAAAAAACAAAATAGTTCATAAAATATAATGAAATGAAATACATACATATGTTTTACAATATAATAAATACTAAAATTAAGATTGGTCTTTCCATCTTAAAAAAGGGTGTAGCGAGAGTGATTGGCTAATCACTAGTTTTTTCATAATCCTATCCTTACAATAGTCTTCTCCAGTACGTCTTTTTAAGCAGATATAATATAAAATGATTTGTACTTCCAATTATACAAAAGTATAGCTACGTTTTTGACAAACATCATGCTTCAGTAATTTATAATAATTTACATAAATAAAATACTCAAAGAACGAACCTTTGTTTGGTTATTCGAAATTGATCCAAAATTAGATCAAATTTAAAGCGATTTAATTTTTGCCTTCAAATATATTATAAGCCTTGCCCTAGCTAAAGCTTTAGGGCCTGAAATGTATTTCAAAATTGTGATCAAAGAAAATTCGTGCACTCAATTCAGCCCCACGTAAAAATAATTTGCTTAAACGCATCGGTAGAAAATTCAATTTCCGTTTGCGTACATTTTCACATTAATTAAAACACCTTAAATATATTTCACAGTGTAAACATATTTTTCTCTCGATTTTTTAATGATATTATGATTGATCTCGCTTAAAAACATGGCATGATTTTCGATCATATGATATGATACAAGCTATTTTCATATTACTGGATTTAAAAAAATCAAATCGGAAACGTCGGGTTTCGCTTACAACCGATATTTATTGTGAACATAAACAAAATGCATACAATTTTAACTCGTAAAGCCAAAAGAGTCCTGAATTTATTCAATTCATATTAAACGATTTTAGCAGCGACGAAACTTTGACAAAACTGTCAAAGTGACGGGCTTTCGATTTAACTTGTCTTTCTTCGAATTTTAATTTAATATTGACATCTGTGGACAAAAATTTAAAGGCTGAATGTTTTGTGAAATTGAAGTATCTACCTATTTCTTACAAGGCATATTAAGGGTTACTTTATTTTTATCAAAACCAAGATTTCTTTGAGTTATGAGTGTACATTTTTTCAAAATAAATAGGCTTGTGTTACCTTGAATTATTCGATCAAATGTATTTTTATGGCTACTCTAAATATTGTGATATTTTCTGAAAAATTATAAAATTAGCATAGAAAAATCTTGTGGTCAACTTCAATAAGTATACATATGTAATTAGGTATGATTGTGCGTAATATAATTTATTTGAGATCTAAAATATTTTTTCTTATTTTTAGGCTTTCGGCAAGCTGTTAAATGTTGAAAGTCACGCTTTTTTATCCAAAATGATACAAGTCAAACTATAAACAATAAGTTACACAATTTACTGAGACAAAAATTGCGTTATCTTTTGAATTATAAATACCAACTGCATTTATACCTAAATAATTTACTATATAAACATGTTTGTAAAAAAGTTCACCTAATCCTCCTGTTAGTCGGTTTACGAGGATGTATGTATCATCCGCGTAAAAACAGACTTGAGTGCACTTTAAATTTCACTTTTATTTGCGGCCCGAAACGACCATAATTTGTTTTTTATCACCCGCTAAAAGAAAAAGGTTTTACATGCCCGTATTAAATGAAAAAAAATGTTTTCGATTAATCAACTTTTTTGAACCAATGCGTTTGTTATTATTTTAAAACGATGTTATATTCGAATACACTTGCAACACATCTAGAATACTGTTGAACAAACTAAGTAAGTCTTTAAACTATTTTCCGATATTAGAGACATACCTAGTCTCGAATAGAAATTCTAGTTAAATGATTCAATATTTTTTTACTCATTGAGTATGAGTAAATAGTATTCACAGAAGTATAAGGAATGCGTTATCATAAAAATATTCTCACCGCAGGCTTATAGATGAATCTATACAAAAATATGTACAGTTTCCTATCCGGGTATTGTGAAGTGCAAAATGTAATTCACGTCACTTCCCAGAAATAATAAACAAAATGTTTTTTTGCTACAAATGAATTCTTTTAACTTAAATTAAGACTTTTATCAGTAGAGTTGTTTATAATTCATATTTTTTTGTTATTTGGGACATAATATTGTATTTGTTATTCCGGCTGAAATGGTTGTAAATATTTAAAATTGATCATTATAAAAAAGAACGTTTGTATTATTTTACATGCAGACTCAAAATACATTTAATACCTAGATCAAATAGTAAACACAACTTGCGTATGGCGGTATGCAAAAATAAACATAATATAAAAAGATAGTTTGAAAAATCACTTGAAATACTACAATTTCATGATATTCAAATATAATAATATTTAATTAATTGTTATTCAGTGATCATTATTTTGTTAATACAATAATTTTAATTTTACAACTTTTTCAACCGTTCAGTACGGATGACGTACACAGCTAGAAAAAACATGCTCCGTTTTGACGCCCATGTATAATAAATAGCAAAAGCAACGATTTCATTGTAATAACTTAATTTCGTATATAGATTAAATTAAAGTATATATATACACATTTAATCGTATTTTAATTTAAAAAACTGTTAACTTTAAAAAATATATCTTAACCAATAAATTATTATGTCGACTTATGTTAGACATTGATTTAAATTTGCTATTTATTAAACTGTGTTATTTCAAGCCCGTTAAAAATCCATAGAAAAAGAGAATCAGGTGAATAAACAATTTGATCTTTTCAGTAACCTGAAAAAGGTCGTGTTAAATATAATATAATAAGCGCTAGATGAAATCCCTACTCAAGTTTCAATATGTGACCCTTGAAAGTGTTACTGTCACATGGCGAAGTTTTCACATAAGCAAGTTGCTCTGTTAATATTTGCCTTACACACATAGCATTCAGTTTGCGCCACGCGACTGTTTGAGTATAGACAGAATGTCTTTAAATATATAATACCATACTTACTTATTACAAAATTTCGTTGACGTAGGTATGTTAATTCTACCGTATGAATGTGAAGTTCATTACAAAGGTTTAATTAGTGAATATATTGCTCACGAGATTATAATCGCTGCAGGCTATATTTCAAATTACCCGAATGAAATAAATTGACATGCCTAATAATAATCACTTTGAAAGATCATATCAGAATTAATATATTGGTAAGCAATATTCGGTATAAAGTCATAAGTAACATAAACTGTACCACATTATTATTATAAATATTATTATAGATATACAAAAAAGAGCGAAATAAATAATGTTACTAAAGTGAAGGAACGACAATAATTTTAATAGGTGTATGTGTAAATATTATGCGCTTTCGTAAGGTGCCATGATTCGCAACCGTAAAGAAACACTGTCAAGATACATGCGTTGAAGCTTCGAAAACAGATGCCTGCGGCGAATGCTAGGAGTGAGATGGCCTGACTTAATCTGAAATAATAATAAAAAAAGAATGTAAATATTACGTAAAATAATATAAACGAACAACTTGCGTAAGCCGTTTTATTAACCATTATGCGTTTTGGCTTGTGAGTGTAGGAATTTTTTGGTCCAATAGTGAATTGTATCTTCATTGTGCTTCATGATTTTTACTATTTATGAAAGGTTCTTTTTGTCCCGAAGAATCAATACAATATGAATGAATAAATTAACCAAAAATAAATATACCGGCTGCGTGGTTAAGTGGTCAACGTTGATGGCTTCGGTTACGGAAGTCATGGGTTCGAATGTTATTACGAACAGTTTCTATAATTTTTTTTTAATCGATTTATAGATTTCTGTTAAGAAATATGGATGTATTGAATGTATTAAATTTCTTTCCGCTCATCTTATTCCATAAACGAGCAAAGCGAAAGTGATAAGCTCACCACTAGTTCTCTCCTAGTTTTATTATTCTATTCCTACTCTCTTTGAAAAAAAAGAGAGTTTTAGCAATTGAGTTTTCGTAGATACACTTATGTTGTGATAAACCTCATCAGGAGTCCATTAAGAGTAATCCACAATTTGTTGATTGAAATACTAGATCTTAACGTCAATAAAAATTTTTGCTTTATAGTAAAACATATTTTTTGGAATTCTTCACGGTTTACTTCGGTACGGTACGGTTGAAAATAATATTTGAACACTAAATACATCAGCGTACGTGGGTTGGATGTTATAAGGAAAGTTTACCCTACTGAAATAAACTGAGAGTATTTAAACCACTTGTAATAATTTCGAGCTAAAAACTTACTGCCATTATTTCGAGTACCTACTGTTTCAGTATTTACAAAAACGACACACTTACTAAAGGTTCGGGGAGTTGCCGAACAAATATTGTTTGTGAAAATTCCACGATCAAATATTAACATTCCCTTTTTCGCTTCACAGGACATTCAAAGAATTCCGAAAGCTCCTACGGCTGCCTCTAATGGCGAACAATGCAACTGAAATAATTAACGAAACATCCCAACAAAAGTTTCCATTTGTTTTTTTGCCGTGTACTCGAATTCCGTAAAAGCAGTTTTAGTAGCGTTAAAAAATAAACGGTTCTGCAAAGCCGTTCAATATTGAGGAAAACACGTTAGCTTTAAAGATAAAAGAAGTAAATATTTCAATAAGCTTTTATGGATAGACTATTTTCCTTGGCAATACGTATTTTTATCTTTATTATGTTTCTCTCTTATATTGAAATCTCAATATAGAAAACATGAAACATATTATTTTTCTACTCATAATAGTTGCTTAAATTGTAGACAAAACAAACAGCTCAAAGCTTTTACCAACTTATTCATCTCATAAGCTTCATACATTCATGCAGAGGTCGTGAAATATATTTTTAGATGAAGTCGTCAGGGATCGGGTGATTTCTAACATTTTTTTAAAATTTTGTTTGTGTCTGCGTACGAACAACCTATACGATCATCCTGAACCACCAATATACAATATATATTGTATTTCCTCAAACAGAAGATATATGTTTTAATTATTTTGGTTTCTTTGAATTTGTGGTGCGTTTTATTATCGATGGCTTAGTATATAACGCAATGCTACAGTTTTTTTTTATTATTATTGATCTATAAAAATAAAGGTTCATCTTATATTTTAAGGAAAACGGTATATGTACTATTACTAGTAATATTATACACCAGGTGGCAGAGCTACCTATCAAAATTCACTTATGACTCACGTACACACTCACAGATCACATATTGTACAGGCAGACGGAAAACTAAATTTAGAAATATATTTATATTACATATAGGAAATTCGAATCATTCAAATTATGTACATTCACACAACTTTTGTCACTAACGACCCGGGTTTCGCTTTCCGGAATCTTCAGAGGTTCAAGTACGCGGTTATAATTGAACTGGCGTTCAGTAAACAAATGTATCGTTTTTATATAAGAAATAAATGTATCACTACATTTAAGGCGAAATCGATTAACCCATGGGAATGTTGACAGATTTGAATGGTGAGTAAATTAAATCATATTTTTTTCCTATATTATTATTATACTTATACTTGTTAGCTATATGTCAAACCGCAATTCGCAATCAATATGTGTTTCTTTTGGTTATTTGATCATGGTTAATGAAAAAGATCATCAGCATTTAACCACTATACTTATAAGCCCAGTATTAATTATACATATAAAGTTAAATTAACATGTTATTATAATAAACAACAAACTCAAATAAGATTTCAAAGTTTACATGGCGCAAACTAGGAATAATCGATTATTACATTTACCTTATACTGTGCTTTTAGCCTAAAGATAACTTTATAACGTAATTGGCTTCTGTTATGGTGCGCACGGGATCGATCCCCAGTATGGACAGTTTCACAAATTCATTTACAATCGATTTATGGATTAGTGTTTAAAGACATGGATGTATGTGATGTCTAAAACTTTCTATCGCTTAGCTAAGCCATCTTCTTCTTCAACCTTCCCAAATGTATTACCCGGTTCTCGGGTATTATTCCACAAACTAACCGGAACCCGTTTTGGTTCCGGCTATTTTTTCAACTGTCGTATACTAATCTAAAGTAAAAAAAATATAATATTCGAGTATATTTATATTGTATAAAAAAATATTTGATTACGGAATTTTACCTCAATAGTATTTAATAACAAGAATGATTTCATTACTAATAAATACAAAAATGTTTGAATATTTGTTTTTATAGATGTATGATTGCGAATATTTAATTAAATCGAAACATTCATGTACACATATCGTTAAAATAAACAAAGAAGAATGATACTGGTTTTTTTTTCTAAAAAATAATGTTTAAAAAATATCAATGCATTCAATGTTTGATATTTCATAGAACTTCAAATTTTAGATGAAAAATTGATAGCAACTGAAAATACGCGGTCACTTTATTTGATGTAGATTAAATAGGTAGTAAACAATTAAAAACTTTTTTAACATTTGACTTTCTTTATCTTTTAATTCTAAATTCACCTAATATCTTCAAGGATTTTACATCTTGATAAGTTATATTTTGAATAAGGATAAATCAGATATTATATTAAAATTAAAATAACCGGGTATCCGTCAAAAATTAACCGGGTTTCGGTTATTTTAAAAATGTGTGAGTGTCCGGATTGGAAGTCCCACTATCATCAACCGAATACTAAAAACGTTGCGTAGCGGGAGTGATCAGCTAACCAGCTAGTACCGCTCTAGCACTGTTCTTTTATCGTTACCCTCTTTTTGTAAAGAGGGAGATCTAGCAACTGAGCAACAATCAGTACTCTAATTAAACTCTATTAGAAGTCCATGCACACTACATTGCGAAATGTACATGGTTATAAAGTCTACTTAAAAATATAAATATGCATACATTTTTTCATATAAAAAGAATCAGATGAAATCGCGGTATCTCCAGTTAAACATTTCCTTGACGATGAATTCCTGTAGAAGGTTTGCAAAAATAGTTACACCATACAATGTGTACGTTCAAATAGTGTCATATTACAAGTGTTTGAACATTTATTTGGGTATCGGTATAAACGTAGGATTCCTTCATAGAAATTCAAGTCTCGAATCCAGATAAACTATGCTAATTTGAGAAGATCCACCCGGAAATTGAACACTAGTGCTTTGTCGGTGCTTTACTGACCTTCTCTTATGCGCAGATATTTTAAATTGAAGTATGAATTAATATATACGATTAATACCCTTCTGAATTGTTAAATTTTAATAATAAGTTATAAAGCACATCACGCTGTAATATATGTATGTAAAAGGGTACGGAGTTTACACGCGTCTGTTTTTGATATGGGTTGTGGCGAGCGAAGTTTCAGTATTCGGGGTTATTTATGATTAAAATATGAAAAAATATGCAACGGTCTTTAAGTTATCTAAAAACGTGAGAAAAAATACTTGTACGTGCCATTAATTCGTTTATATTTCTAGTCAATCGCAAACAATCATCTATAAGATTTCATTTCAATTACATCTATATAAAGTATTAACGATTCATATGTAAAATATGAATTGCTTGAATTTTGTACTTTTCCATGAGTTTTGTCGCTAACGACCCGGGTTTCGCTTTTCGGCATCTTCAGCCATTCCAAGTGCACGGATGTACTTGAACTGACGCGCAGTAAACAGTGCTGCAGTAAACAAACCTGAAGATGCCGAAAGGCGAAACCCGGGTCGTTAGCGACAAAACTCATGGAAAATTACAAAATTCAAACAATTCAAATTTGATATTGAAATTCCATCAAGCACCCTCAGTCGAAATACTTAATGATTCATATATAATTTACACTTTATTGCAACTTAATGTTTTCTTTAATACAGATATATTGATATAAAATTAGCTATAGTTTAAATAGTGTCACCTGCTGTAGTCTCCAGTTGGTTAGAGCTTGCTCTACCGATCACGCAGGTCTGGGTTCGATTACCGGTCAGATCACAGTGAATTTTAGAATTATTCAATTCAAAGTTGTGATCTAAGACAGGGCAGACAGTTTGTGATGTCAATTCACATCATTTCCTCTCGCAATAATTGGGTGTAGCAATAGCGATTAGCCGACCTTCTAGCCTTATCCTTCTTTCCCTACTACTCGCTTTGAAAAAAAAGTGAGGTTGAGCGACTGAGTAACAAACAGTTCTCGTAGAAAAAAAAATACTGTTAATATAACTCCATTAGGAGGCCATATGCTCCACATTCGGAGCGGACATGTATTAAAAAAAATAGTTTAAGTCTAATTGTAATGTAGTATACAAAATCGTAAAGTTTTAATTTTTTCATTATTTATTATATTACTGAAAGATTTGTTGACACAATTACAACAGCTTTTGTTACCAAATTCCAACTATATAACATACATATATAATATGACTCTATATCTTTTGTTAACCTTAAAGGCATGCTTCCTATCCGGAATATATTGACTATAATTTATACAATTAAACGTGAGTTGTTTAATGAGAACTGGTTTTAAGTATACCAATCTATGTCTCATTTCACAAAAAGTAACCGTTTACAGATGGAGCTTCGATTATATTATACCTGTAGGAAGCTTATCATTGGGATGGAAGGGGTGAAAATAGCGCATATTTTATATTGACTGACCATGGCTTTAAAAACACCATAAAAGGATTGGAAAATTACTTAATGAAATTTAGTTGAGTAGGAAAAATGTTTAACAGCGTTACAAATCTACGCAACCGGTAGTAAAACGAACTTAATTGAGATATATTAAAACGCTCTGTATTTTACTGTAATTTTTGCTACCCAAAGTTGGAAAAAAGAAAGGGTGAATATAAATTCCTTCGGTTGAAGAAATTAATACTTAAATAAATATTATTTTTAAAAGCACACACTTCACATAATTTGTTTTATAAACTAAATCAACTTATCAACTAAATATATTTGTGCATTTACTTTGAATTGTGTGGATAATTTAAAACAATTATGATAAAACCGTTTCTTGGTAAATCTGTTCTAGAAAAAAAGGTTTATAATAATTTCTTGATACTTTTTTTTCATATTAATAATTGGGATAACTTTTTGAACAGTCAATATCGTTGCTTTGGTGCCTTAAAATGCTTGGAGTACTATTTATTCGTAAAAAATGTTAAATATTGAGGTGTCAATCAAACATAATTAAACAATGACTTGTATAATGAAGTAAAAATAATAACTGCCTTAAAATTTCCATTTTCTAAAATATGGGTAGATATATTACATAATAAATGATATTAAAGAGTTTTTACTCTAATGAATTTGAGAGCTTAACCAGAGTCAAACAACATTACTAAATTAATTATAAATGTTGGAATTAGTAACTTTATTCACGGCTTTTCGATTAAAAGTAATTTGCCAGTACACGACTTATGTATTCATTATGATTACATGCTTGTTAAATTATGTTTAAATTAATATTTCAATCGCTGTAGTAAGTCAAAAAAAGATTTTTAATAATTAAAATGAACGTAGTATTAACACTTGTACATTTTAAACTAGAAAGGGCAAGATATGTTATGTTTATTGCTTGTTTTAAAAAAATACAATAAAATATTTACGTTGTAACTATTATCAATAAATTTCCTTTCAAACGGTTGAGAAATTTTTATTATTTGTGTCCCGGATACTTTCGAGAGATACACGATATATGAATCTTATTATTCTTGAAAATACATCCAGCATCTCGCTATTATCATTATTTATGGAGGTCACAAAATCTTATAGTCGGACATGCTGTTCGGTCCTTAAATTGGGATCAATAATTTTATTGACGGTTCCTTATGGAGGCACGACGTAGAAAATGTATAAAGGTCAGCGTATAATTGAGTTCTGCAAGAGGGCTTCTGTATAATAGGGTGGTTTGGGGCAAAGGTTGGCACAACCCTTACGTGGATAAAGAGTACCACTTATAACGCTTTAACACAAGTAAAATATAATTTTATTCCATGTAGTACACACTTAGGTAAAACCTTGTTGTTTTTTGGTTTTGTAATCCTGTATATGATTAAAATATAAAAGGATAATTAGAATACTTTTAAGCATTTTTTTCGATTATCACGTAAATAATATGTACTTTTTATCAACTTGAATGTTTATGTGAAAACAAAATCAGAGAGGCAAAGAATGGTTTGCGATATACTTGTTTTTAAATTATTAAAGTACCATTAAAAAAACTGAATTTTTATTATAATAAAACGAAACAAAAAAAAAAGAAAAACCACGAGCATGTGGATGATAATTATATCAAACGAGTGTTGTTTTTTTAAAACGGCTACCGTGGCTTTCATTTGGAAAATTGGCTTTGCAATTTCGCTGGAAAATATTGCTGACTTTTCAGCTATTAGTACTTTGCATTGGCCATGTACATCGTACAACACAAAGTATAGAACATTTTTTTCGTATAACGACCGTAACGTCTTCATAATGATTGTTTCATATAAATATGTAATATTCCGTCGCTAACCGTAGTTTTAATCTTGTAGGATTTAATCTAAGCGTTATATTATATATACACAGTAAAAACAGTAAAATCGTTTTTAAAAATGTATTCGTTATATCTTTTGTGAGCACATTTTTATCTTTTGTAATAAAAATCATCTATAGTGCAGCCCTGATTTATCGTTTTTTTTAAAGCCCCTCGATATAAAGACAAGAAAGTCTCAAAATCCATGATAATATTATTTTAATAAAAAGCTTGTTTAAGCATCAGACATTTTCATATTTAAGAATTTTTCCAGCTCGTTAAAACTAGACTTATTCATGGAACTTATTCTCTTATTATTACAAGCTTAACTTTCATTAAATTTCTTTGAACTCCTTGAATAATGTTTGCTCTTTTAAATAGTCTTATAAATTCTTTCACCGTGCGAGGCATTTTAATTGCCATTAAAACGAATTTGCGATGCTAGTGATATTCTCAGGAAGTCATTCAGCGGATAATAACATCAAGATGGTTCTTGCAGACCTGCAGTCTTGGTTATTGAGCGAACAGGATAGCTTAATAACACCTATTTCTATGAGGTATGACAATTATTCGATAAAAACGATCAATAGACTAACATTTATACATGTGTATGTGTCTGTCTTCTGATGTTTGTTTGCAGTTGTGGATCACATGATTATCAAAATACACATCGACTGTTGAAATGAAAAAGGACGTCACCCATACAAAATAAAATTTGACATTAGCCACAAAACCTTTTTGATAATTTTGGGTCAAAGCCAAAATAAAAAATATACACGAGCTTAAAGTGCAAGAAGACTTATAGACTGGTATTTTATTAGCTCAGTCTAATATTAAATTAATAAACTATTTAAGAAAAAATTGTTGGTTCTTTTTATTGTTCGCAATTTTCACGCGCTCTTCTTTTACCAAACATAAAAGCTGAATTAAAATAGAAATTCGGCATTTGCAGCATACATGCTTATGACAGAACGTGTATTTAATTATATAAATTGTGCACTTTTAGGGTGTTCACTGTCAATACTTGGTGGAAAGGCATTATATTAATAAAAACACAATAATCTTTTGTACTTCATTCCACTTTATTTAATATGTCAGGACCGGTTTCGCTCATTGCGAGCATTTTTGTAACTTTTCATTTTTATTCTTATTCATTTTGATTTTTATTATTTTTTCATTAAATTGTGAATATGGAAAAAAAATCTCTTTTGAAAAAACTTTGTGTTACGTTCTTTTGCCTTTATAGAATCGATATTCAGTCTAATTGGATCTTAAAAACTTTTAAAGTTACGGTATGTTGGTTCAGTATATAATATTACCCTTAATTTTTCAAATAACCAGTGCAGTCCTTGGTTGTCGGAGAATTATCCCTAACTATTTTTGGCAAAAGATTTTTATGTTTTCAATTACTTTAAAAATAATAATCTAAGCAAATATTATATTAGGTATGGACTTCGGTCCGCAAACGTATTCCATTGGTTGATGAAATGTTGGAATATAAATATCTTAAATAAGTCATAAAATATTTGTGTTTTAAGAGTACCTATTTAATGAATGAAGATAACGCTGTTGAGTTGTTAAATGAAGACAGTAAAATTTAGTTACTCTTGATAAAAGTTTAAAAATCTCGGTCATCAAAATTCGTTTCGCTTAAAAGTTTTATTGGTGTAATAATATTTTTATCTTTTTCGATTTGCCTACAGATAACAAAAATTTGGGCATATTTGGCGGAATCGGAATGAAGAATGGACGAATACAAATTTTGAACCCAAAGATGGAATTAATATATGCATATATATTAATATTACATACTAGAACAGTAACAGATCGGCAGTATTGATAAATTATTTTTAATACGGTGAAAATATGAAAGGATTTAGTTTGATACGAATTATTTAATATCGATTATAATAGCTCTTGTCTGAGGATACTTCTCAAAACGTCGAGAAACGTGGCACACAACCATTAAAATAAATAAAATTAGATTTTTTAATCTATGTCTGCTCATGATGTTAAACAATAATGGAGGTATCTGAACAGATTTTTTCTACGAGAAGCGTGTTTTACTAAGTTGCTTTAACCTCTTTTCGTTGATAATAGCAGTAGGGGTAGAAAGATAGGGCTAGTACAGGACTAGTATATAAGTAATCACTCTTGCTACGACCCGTTTTATAAGGATTGAATGGATGAAAGGGAATTTTCAGTCGCAAACACTAATGCTTTCGAATAGAAATCTAAATTTTAAAAATGATGTTCGTACTGGGACTCAAACTCGTGAGATCCGTCAGGGAAGCCAACAACGTTGACCGATGCGCCACGATTTTAATTATATATATATAAACAATATTTCCATACATATACCACCAAATTTATTGACATATCGATCAATAATACCTGATTTAGTTTGTTCGTTTTTTTATCATCAAAAGTTTCTACTTAAAAAATAGTTCAAATAAAATCGTTTTCTAGTTTGATGTATTTTTATATAAATAATAATATGTAAAAAAGATCGACACAGCAAATTGATTAGAAACTATTTCTTTACGTTATATGTAGTCTTTGACATAAATTGAATTATATTAATTATAATTGGTCAGTATAAACATAAAGACATCAGTATTTCTTTTAAATTTGGCCAATTGCCACGATTACAAAAATGTGCTTAGATTTTGTTAGGTTAACTCAGGTTAGGTTTGGTTAGGTTAGGTGTAATTTGATAATTTTATCAAAATAAAACTGGCTTCAAGAATAAATTACTGACAAATTTATATAAAAACTTATTAACTTATATCAAATACTGTACAAAAGTTTATTTAAATATTTATTATAAATATTCATCATTCAATATTAGTACTGATCAGTTTAATATATGCCTCATACTTTGTCTATGTTCAAATATACAAATTACAAAAAATTGGAAGACAACTATTCACAAAGCATTCATTACCTCAGAAATTATAATACATGGAAATATATTCAATACCTCTGTCTTCAATTTCAGATGTAGTATAGTTTACCCATTAGTATTCATGTTTCGTATTATTTAATCTGCGGCAATCAATGTAAAATTACTCTGGTGTAGATTTATTGCCGCTTAATTACAAAGTAAAATCCTCTCTGCAAACAACAATTTACATGAACAACTGATATAATGATAGCATGTGGTAGTGCATTTCTCTAATAGATTACTGGCCTCGAGCCTAGGGGACTCAGCGATCTCCACGCACTTGTTCAATTCGAAAGAAAATTGTTCGGTGCGTGGTTTCTGTCCACGGACGATTTGCTTCATTACCGCAAATTAAATGTCGGTACGCTGAGAGCTCTTCACGGCGTCGAAATTACATATGATTACCTATCATTTTACGTAGGGCTTCGAAGGAAAATTCATTTTTTAACTTTTATTATAAAAGTTTTTTTAACTAGTAATCAATGTCCGTTCACAAGTGGAGCATATGGCTTCCTATTGGACGCATTAGGAAGAAAAACTTTTCTCTACACGAACTGCTTGTTACTCAATTTCTCAATCTCTCTTTATCTATGAGAGTAGAGACAAAAAATAGGTATTGTTTAACTAACCGCTCTCGCTACGCTTCTTTATTTTAGGATCAAAATTGTAGAGAAATCGAAAAACTTACTGAACTTGAACTCTTGAGATCCGTCTCGTAAGCCAACGACGTTGACTACTGCACTGCGCACTCGACATTAAATAGAGTATATAATATAAATTAGTAAAAAAAATGAGCACATTGAAAATATACAGACTCCCATTCAATTCGGATAATTTCGATGTAAACTAAGAAATTACGATTTTGATTAAATAAAGCAGAATCTTTTTTTTGAATCGACTCAAAGAGAGATCCATTATGATTTTAATAATTAATATCAGTTCCTAGTATGAAAGTTATAAATTAAAATAATTATTTTCTAGAGGGTATTTTAACGAGACTTAATCACAAAATTGGTTTTAAAGTATCATTTTCAAATAGAATGTATAATTCATCTAAGCACCACGTTTGAAACAACATTTTTTATTATAATATCCGGAAAAGATTTCTTCATTTTCTTAAATGTTATATATATGATTAATAATAAAGTGTCAGTTTGTTTTTCGAAAATTTACATTTTGATTTAGTTAATACTAATTTGTTGACTCCAGCTAGGGATTGCACTATCAAACGAATATAATAATAGCGGTATTTTATACTGTATGCCGGTATTGCAATTATTAATACCGGTACTACATTTTTTTGAACAAAGCAAGACGTACAGCCAATTGAGATCGCTATACTGAGCAAGTACATCAAAATCTACATTTTGATATTACACGATACCGTCATTAAATCATAATCATAAACCACTATTAAAGTGTTCACTCATCACTGTCAATACCTGGTATAAAGGCATTATATTAAAAATATAATTGCTCGTTATAAATGCTCGTGATGAGCGAACCCGGTCCTGGTCATATTGTATTCATTACGGGGAATCAAAGAAATTTTGCAATACTTTCGAAAAAAACGTGCAGCTTTAAAACCGATCAACATTTTTCAAAAATATTTGGACAGAAGTTGTATAACACTCCATTGCATACTATTTTTGATTGAATCATCCTTAAGCAAATGTGGAATTAGTACAAAAGAGTGTTTTATTTTTTTAATAAAATCGCAGATTTTGGAATATATCTTATACGGTTTCTTTTAATAAAAATAATTTTAATGTTGATAGGATTCTTAACACATTTAATATACCTCGATTTATTGCAAAAAAATATATTAAAATATGTAATGGTTTCTATACATTTCAAATTAGATTTTGACTAATTTTCAATAACAAAATACCAGAATTTTTATATTAAATTATTTTTAAATAGTGTTATCACTATGAAAACCGAGATCTTGGCTTCGGTAATACTGGTATTGAAAGCTTTAGCTGTAGCCCTGTACCAGAATGATTGGCCGCATTTATTGAATTTTGATACGTATTTTCCATGACTACGCTTGGAGCGATTAATGCAAGGATTTCTGTTTCGCTGAATTGATATAATTACCGTTATTCGATTAGCAACGGATTCATCCACTGAATGATTGCATCTGGAGCATATTCATGTTATTAATGACGGCTGCTGGCAATTTATCATTAAAATTATCTAATTATTTCTGCACACAAATATTCTTACCTACATATTACTTAGTATAATTTTTATTACGCGAGGGAGGATTGTTCATATATCAGATAATTATAATGTTGTGGTGTTGTTTAAAGTAATCAATTAATATATTTAGGGTAAAAAAAATGTGTTTAGAACGTTATAAGTAACTTTAATATATAAGTGGTTCGGATAACTTTTCTACTATCAGACATCTATTTAAAATAGAAAGAATAAAATACTTTTTAAGGGGTCACTTTCTATACTTATTGGAAAGGCAGAATATTAAAAAACAAACTATCTGTTACTTTATCCCCTACAATTTATTATTTATAAGGATCAAGACCGACTTCACTCATCACGATTATATTCACTACTTATTAATACTTTATTAACCCTTCCTTTACTATGCAAAAAAAGCACAAGCTCCTGAGCTGTGTATCAGTTACACATTAGGCAAACGGGAGTGAATCATGACAATTATATAACACTACTACAGCAGTACTAAATATAATTGTCATGATTTACTCCCGTTTGCCTGATGTGTAACGACTACACAGCTCAAGAGCTTGTGCTTTTTTTGCATAGTAAGGGAAGGGTTAATAAATAACCTTACGATATTAAGTCTGAAAATGTTTCTAAAAGAGGCGACACACGTGTTACAAATTGTAACACAATCAGTTTAATTACAAAGTTATTAAATATAATTTCATATTAATGTAAAATAGTTAAAAATTGAGGTAAAAAAATCTTTCAAGGTTATATATGTAACATAACATTGTAACAAATTTTACTGATTGCCATAAGAACTGATAATTACAGAGTTAAAACACTGTATTATAGTTATGTCAGAGTAATATGTTTACATATTTCTGTTTACAGCGCATTGAAATATTTACATATCTTAAAAAAAAATTAACGTTAAGTTACGTACGTATGTATACAAGGCATATCATATTAGTTTGATAGATATTCAATACCCCTTCGACCGATATCTCTGGGGTAATTGACCGATATAATATGTGTATGAAACCGGATACATGCTTGATATTTTTTACGAATCACGGTTTATGATTTGTTTGTCATGATTATCTAAGGCCATTTCGATTTTGAGGGAAACATGTATGAAAAGTTAACAACTTTTGATCGATTTGACATATAAATGTTCGCACCATCAATCAATCTGTGTCATCTTGAAATCGTGAATAACTTTATGAAATTATTGAAAACCAATAATTTTCAGATTTTAAAGAATTTTGGAAACTCAATATAAACCACTCGATAATTAAGCAAGAATTAACAACGGTAAAAGCTTCCGATATTATTTTTTTCCAGTCTAAGTTATATTTTTAACTATCAATAATTAATACCTCAAACAGACACAACGTTAGATTGTATAATAAACTGATGCTATATGTAAAACTTTCGGATAGCGATAGGAAAGTTTCATCTCTTAATCCCGACAAGCTCAATATTAAATCTTTTTAATCATGTTTACTATCAAAAATTCTGAGTAAACATGTAATTTATTTATTTAAACAAAATACAATTTAAAGTAATTATTTCTCAACTGCACATAATGATTACGACCTTTCTTCAGTTGAAAATGCTTTAAATATTTCAAATGTTCATTTTTAAATAAAATATTCTAGATCTTGGTCATGCATGTCTGTGATGTCTTTTATTTTCCGTTTTGATTTTGAGTTAAATCGCGTATGATTTTCCCTTTAACGTTTTCAAAAATAGCATATTTGACAAATTGTCAATTACTTTTTACAAAAATGTCACTTACTGTTCAATAATAGTTTAATGTTATGCCATAAGTCCTGTATTAGTCCAATTATTCTATCCCTACTCTCTTCGAGTTTATAACTTATTAACAAGCAGTAGTCCTTACACTCTACATAAGAAAGCGGACATGCTTTATATAAATAATATGTTTTGTACTCGTTTGTTTATTAAGATTTCTCTCGTTGTTAACTAATAATCACTTAAAAGTATTCAAATCTCATTGACTAATTGTCAATTAATTTTAAAAGGCGTCGATTATTTCAATAAGAATAGAGTGAAAGTATAAATAAAATATTAACTCCAAATTTTAGTATTGACGATCAAAACACATTTTTTTAAAGATATTATGTAGCAAAGAAGTAGTAAAAATAAAATAAAATCAATTTATCAATTTTGTCTGTCATGAAAAGTTTCATTAGTGATATTGTGTTTGAATATAACCAATAGTTTGGTCAGCAATTCATGATACATTTATTAGGTTGAATACTCTGTTCGTAAATAACTAAGCATTATGTTGTGCGTCGCTAAACCTAATATAAAAATAAGCTAGTTGTTATATATATGTATTTTCTACAATGAAAATTGACACGTAAGCGCTTTAAACTAAGAAATAAAAATCAGATTAGAAATATACGATATGCTGACATTTTTTTATAATATTGATTTCCTAGCCAGAAATATAGTCGAAAAAAAATATGAAAAGTTGTTAGTCAAACAATTGACGCACATAACGACGATTAAAAAAACAAATTAGAAGCACTACCTGCAGCTAAATGTGATTATTTCATGGCTCATAATGCAGCCTGTAATAATTATTTTCGTGTATTATAAATGGGAATTTTGACGGTTAATCCAAAGTCGACCGGTTTAAAGGTCAGTGGTCATTTAGATCATTAGAGATTTTGTTAATTAAAATAGACAACTATTTAGCTACGATTCTTGAAACAAGATTAATAATAGTCAAGTATTTTTGGTCCGGTTAGATTGTAATAAAGGGTAGGGTGAACGTAGGGCGATTAACTAGTATTTAAAGCTAAAGCCAATGTTGAATTAAATCATTTAAGAATTTTATTGATAATTTTAAAATCGGGATACTTTTCTCTCACAGCTGAATTTGTTGATAGATTTACGTAAAAAAAACATAACGTGATACTTTATAATCTGATATTGTACGTCCTTGATTATTTATCTTGGCCACGTTTTATTGGCGATCAAAACCTTGTCCAATGTATCCATTTAAATCAAAATCTCGACATCCAATGCGTAAATTTGAGCCAGTAAGAATGCTTAGTATAATCTTACAATAAATAGATAGTGATTTGTTACTGTCAATAATTTATTCAATATTATATTATTAATGGTGAAGTGTTCATCCTACGTGAACCGGTTTATTATAATAATTACAGGCCGCACTATTATTTGATGTTGTATAACCGTATTTAACGAAGCGAACCGCTTCTTGACCGCAAATTTCAATGCCGACAAGAAGAAAGGGTATCTTAAAATGCTTCACTAATTTGACAAGACATTATGCAACCCAATCTAATCTTCGTTTGTTACGACTGCAACTGGTGTAGAGTAACTGTTTATATTCACAATAATCGACAAGTTTTTTTTTCAATATAAAAAGTATCACAGTCTGATTATTATTATACACAAAAAATAGATCTAGCGAAGCGTATAATTCTTTATTTTTCACCTTCTAAATTCTAAGCCGTGCTTACATTTGGTTTGTGATATTTTGTATGCATACTCTTAAAAAATATTTAACACTGTTTTTTTGGCCTAAAAACAAGAAAACAAACATCGTATTTAAGGGGAATCTTCTAAGAGAAATACTTAATATATGAATAAAAAGCAGTATGCATAAGTCTAAAGAAAATATTTTGCCAAAAAACCCACGTCAGCGTAAATTTTCTTTTTTATAAACCTTTTGGTACCAGCGGTGTATGATGAGGGTGCGTGCGAACCGCGGGTATACGACGGGACTATGAGGGTTGGTCGTAAATAAAATTAAAGTTTTACTTTGTATTATATGCTTGTTCTTACAATCTATCTTTTTTATGACAAAGATTAGACTAAAGATCAAAGATTTATGACTTAAATTATATGTTTAAAAAATGGTATCAATGAAAATTTGTAAAGAACATTCAAATGAAAGTAAATATACAATTGATAAGAAATATGTAGAAAAAAAAGAAAGTGGTAATATCCGCTTTAGAAGTGTGGGAGAGTCTTACAGCATTGAATTAATGCCTTTAAGTATATAATCTCAATTTAGGTATATTTTTTTTTATATGAGCTATGAAAAAAAAATTCTATCAATTTTCTCTATTCTTTATAAATACCGTGTAATTTAAGCCAATTTGACATTTCAAAATATAGAGTGGAAGAGCTTCATTTGTTTAACACGATATTATAACCATTTTTAACATATTATTATGAGCTTCACCTATTTAAAAGCCATTATCGTTTTATGTATTGACATAATAAAATTTATTTTGCCTAAAGGAAAATAATATCATTTTTCGATTCTCTCTTACTAAGCATTCAAAATTATGGGTATACATATGATAATAATAAACCTATATTTTAAAGGCATAGACCGCAGGTAATAATTTGTCAATAGAATTTCAAGAAAATTTTCCGACTTTTCTTGTAAATGACAAACTTTACTGTGATTAATGATTCAAAATTGTGGCAAGTTTAGTTGCCTGCAATTTTAATATAATAGAGTTTAAGTTTATGAATAAATTTCAAGAACTTTTGAGATGTTTGTAGATTGGCTTGCGATCAAATGAGATTAAATAAAACCCACGGAAAATTATAAATAACCTTAAGAATAACGCGCTTTTGTTATTTGTATATATTTATCATATTTAGAATGACTATTTTTCATTGTATAAAAGGGAAAATTAACATTTCATTTCACTGTACTATTATATAGCAGCGTTGTCAACCAGCCACACAATATCAAGAATCAATAATGTTATATTTATTTTTACATATATAAAATAGTATAAACCTTTTTAATTTTTTTTCTCTTATCGTAAAACAAATTTTTATTTTATGTCAACTACCATTTATCTTATTGCTACTACAAAGTTGATCATTCCGTTCAAAAATGTATAATTCATTTGATCAAACTGACTTGGAAAAGAATAATAGATGATTTTCACTGACACATATACTTCTTAAAATATAAATAAATATCGTTAATCTAGTGCTTAAGTTTAAATATATTTCATGACTCAATTGATTTTAAAATATCTTTTGTATCGTTCAATTAGTATTTGTATAATATTAAATGATACACTAATCGTTTTATTGAAATCACAATGTGTTAAAAAAATATTTGCCATTCACTTCATAACTTAAATAAACAATCATTATAAAAAAGCATTATTGATGATTAATGACTAGGTAATCTATACTAAATTTAAAATTATTGAAGTACAAAAGCACAAAAAAAAACTGTCAACTGGTATGGTCTTGTTTATAAAAATAGTCAACTCGATTAAAACAGTTTTGAATTACACAGCGATTTTGAGAAACCTTTCTACCGTCTATAATGTATAGGTATGGGAAGGTGGATGTACATTATCCAAATATACGTTAATACATATATTCGAAGCTGGGTCCAAAGCAAACGTATTGCAAAAATATAACGGATTTTTTGTACCCTTTATAAAAAGGTAGCATTCAATATAATGGTTACGAAAATCGCTCTAACCAAGCGTAAAGTAAAGCACGGAAGTCTTACGGAACAATCAAGTCTTACGGAATTACTCAGGTGTTAATTTTATGTTTGTATGTTGATCCTTTTCAAGTAAGCAGTTTCCAATAGGAAGGAAAACAATTTCCTTTTATTACGCAGTCTACAGTTTTTGTTTTCAAAGGTGCCGATACAAAAGCAAAAGTAATTTTCTTTTAAGACAATTTGGTTTGTGCTACGTGCTGGAAAAACTAGACGTTAAAAAAACGTTACATTCATTGGGACATTATTTTTTTCCTAAACGAATTTAATCCTTTACCCTACACAAAATTTGTACATGGGTAAAAATAACATTAAATTTACAACTGCTGATGTATGTATACCTATTCAAAAAGAACTAGCTGTAAGCCCGTTGCCCAGCAACGTGAGATTTTTGTTGCATAGTATTAATTTTAATTTTATTTTATGGTATTTTATTTTATTTTATTTTATTTTATTTTATTTTATTTTATTTTATTTTATTTTATTTTATTTTATTTTATTTCATTTTATTTTATTTTATTTTATTTTATTTTATTTCATTTAATTTTTATTTATTTTATTTTATTTTTATAGTTAGCAGAAATTTCGTAAATTATTTAATTTTTGGAATAATGTTTATGTTTGCTAACAACCATTTTTCGTAGTAGCAGAAATTTCGTAAAATATTCAATTTTTGGAATAATGTTTAAGTTTGCTAACAACCATTTTTCGTAGTAGCAGAAATTTCGTGAATTATTGAATTTTTGGAATAAAGTTCAAGTTTGCTTACAACCATTTTTCGTAGTAGCCGAAATATCGTAAATTATTAAATTTTTGGAATAAAGTTTAAGTTTGCTAACAACCATTTGTCGTAGTAGCCGAAATATCGTAAATTATTGAATTTTTGGAATAAAGTTCAAGTTTGCTAACAACCATTTTTCGTAGGAGCAGAAATTTAGTAAATTATTTAATATTTGGAATAATGTTCAAGTTTGCTAACAACCATTTTTCGTAAGAGTAGAAATTTCGTAAATTATTGAATTTTTGGAATAAAGTTTAAGTTTGCTAACAACCATTTTTCGTAATAGCCGAAATATCGTAAATTATTGAATTTTCGGAATAAAGTTCAAGTTTGCTAACAACCATTTTTCGTAGGAGTAGAAATTTAGTAAATTATTTAATATTTGGAATAATGTTCAAGTTTGCTAACAACCATTTTTCGCAGTAGCAGAAATTTAGTAAATTATTTAATATTTGGAATAATGTTCAAGTTTGCTAACAACCATTTTTCGCAGTAGCAGAAATTTCGTGAATTATTGAATTTTTGGAATAAAGTTTAAGTTTGCTAACAACCATTTTTCGTAGTAGCCGAAATATCGTAAGTTATTAAATTTTTGGAATAAAGTTTAAGTTTGCTAACAACCATTTGTCGTAGTAGCCGAAATATCGTAAATTATTGAATTTTTGGAATAAAGTTCAAGTTTGCTAACAACCATTTTTCGTAGGAGCAGAAATTTAGTAAATTATTTAATATTTGGAATAATGTTCAAGTTTGCTAACAACCATTTTTCGTAGTAGCAGAAATTTCGTAAATTATTGAATTTTTGGAATAATGTTCAAGTTTGCTAACAACCATTTTTCGTAGGAGCAGAAATTTCGTAAATTATTTAATATTTGGAA
The DNA here is from genome assembly GCA_030503985.1 of Himalopsyche tibetana. Taxonomy (NCBI): domain Eukaryota; kingdom Metazoa; phylum Arthropoda; class Insecta; order Trichoptera; family Rhyacophilidae; genus Himalopsyche; species Himalopsyche tibetana. The sequence goes on from JAPJYX010000005.1 coordinate 18,464,137, forward strand.
TAATGTTCAAGTTTGCTAACAACCATTTTTCGTAGTAGCAGAAATTTCGTAAAATTATTGAATTTTTGGAATAATGTTCAAGTTTGCTAACAACCATTTGTCGTAGTAGCCGAAATATCGTAAATTATTGAATTTTTGGAATAAAGTTCAAGTTTGCTAACAACCATTTTTCGTAGTAGCCGAAATTTCGTAAATTATTTAATATTTAGAATAATGTTCATGTTTGCTAACAACCATTTTTCGTAAGAGTAGAAATTTCGTAAAATATTTAATATTTGAAATAATGTTTAAGTTTGCTAACAACCATTTTTCGTAGTAGCAGAAATTTCGTAAATTATTGAATTTTTGGAATAAAGTTTAAGTTTGCTAACAACCATTTTTCGTAATAGCCGAAATATCGTAAATTATTGAATTTTCGGAATAAAATTCAAGTTTGCTAACAACCATTTTTCGTAGGAGCAGAAATTTCGTGAATTATTTAATATTTGGAATAATGTTCAAGTTTGCTAACAACCATTTTTCGTAGTAGCAGAAATTTCGTAAATTATTGAATATTTGGAATAATGTTCAAGTTTGCTAACAACCATTTTTCGTAGTAGCAGAAATTTCGTAAAATTATTGAATTTTTGGAATAATGTTCAAGTTTGCTAACAACCATTTGTCGTAGTAGCCGAAATATCGTAAATTATTGAATTTTTGGAATAAAGTTCAAGTTTGCTTACAACCATTTTTCGTAGTAGCCGAAATATCGTAAATTATTAAATTTTTGGAATACAGTTTAAGTTTGCTAACAACCATTTGTCGTAGTAGCCGAAATATCGTAAATTATTGAATTTTTGGAATAAAGTTCAAGTTTGCTAACAACCATTTTTCGTAGGAGCAGAAATTTAGTAAATTATTTAATATTTGGAATAAAGTTTAAGTTTGCTAACAACCATTTTTCGTAATAGCCGAAATATCGTAAATTATTGAATTTTTGGAATAAAGTTCAAGTTTGCTAACAACCATTTTTCGTAGGAGCAGAAATTTAGTAAATTATTTAATATTTGGAATAATGTTCAAGTTTGCTAACAACCATTTTTCGTAAGAGTAGAAATTTCGTAAATTATTGAATTTTTGGAATAAAGTTTAAGTTTGCTAACAACCATTTTTCGTAATAGCCGAAATATCGTAAATTATTGAATTTTCGGAATAAAGTTCAAGTTTGCTAACAACCATTTTTCGTAGGAGTAGAAATTTAGTAAATTATTTAATATTTGGAATAATGTTCAAGTTTGCTAACAACCATTTTTCGCAGTAGCAGAAATTTAGTAAATTATTTAATATTTGGAATAATGTTCAAGTTTGCTAACAACCATTTTTCGCAGTAGCAGAAATTTCGTGAATTATTGAATTTTTGGAATAAAGTTTAAGTTTGCTAACAACCATTTTTCGTAGTAGCCGAAATATCGTAAGTTATTAAATTTTTGGAATAAAGTTTAAGTTTGCTAACAACCATTTGTCGTAGTAGCCGAAATATCGTAAATTATTGAATTTTTGGAATAAAGTTCAAGTTTGCTAACAACCATTTTTCGTAGGAGCAGAAATTTAGTAAATTATTTAATATTTGGAATAATGTTCAAGTTTGCTAACAACCATTTTTCGTAGTAGCAGAAATTTCGTAAATTATTGAATTTTTGGAATAATGTTCAAGTTTGCTAACAACCATTTTTCGTAGGAGCAGAAATTTCGTAAATTATTTAATATTTGGAATAATGTTCAAGTTTGCTAACAACCATTTTTCGTAGTAGCAGAAATTTCGTAAAATTATTGAATTTTTGGAATAATGTTCAAGTTTGCTAACAACCATTTGTCGTAGTAGCCGAAATATCGTAAATTATTGAATTTTTGGAATAAAGTTCAAGTTTGCTAACAACCATTTTTCGTAGTAGCCGAAATTTCGTAAATTATTTAATATTTAGAATAATGTTCATGTTTGCTAACAACCATTTTTCGTAAGAGTAGAAATTTCGTAAAATATTTAATATTTGAAATAATGTTTAAGTTTGCTAACAACCATTTTTCGTAGTAGCAGAAATTTCGTAAATTATTGAATTTTTGGAATAAAGTTTAAGTTTGCTAACAACCATTTTTCGTAATAGCCGAAATATCGTAAATTATTGAATTTTCGGAATAAAATTCAAGTTTGCTAACAACCATTTTTCGTAGGAGCAGAAATTTCGTGAATTATTTAATATTTGGAATAATGTTCAAGTTTGCTAACAACCATTTTTCGTAGTAGCAGAAATTTCGTAAATTATTGAATATTTGGAATAATGTTCAAGTTTGCTAACAACCATTTTTCGTAGTAGCAGAAATTTCGTAAAATTATTGAATTTTTGGAATAATGTTCAAGTTTGCTAACAACCATTTGTCGTAGTAGCCGAAATATCGTAAATTATTGAATTTTTGGAATAAAGTTCAAGTTTGCTTACAACCATTTTTCGTAGTAGCCGAAATATCGTAAATTATTAAATTTTTGGAATACAGTTTAAGTTTGCTAACAACCATTTGTCGTAGTAGCCGAAATATCGTAAATTATTGAATTTTTGGAATAAAGTTCAAGTTTGCTAACAACCATTTTTCGTAGGAGCAGAAATTTAGTAAATTATTTAATATTTGGAATAAAGTTTAAGTTTGCTAACAACCATTTTTCGTAATAGCCGAAATATCGTAAATTATTGAATTTTTGGAATAAAGTTCAAGTTTGCTTACAACCATTTTTCGTAGTAGCCGAAATATCGTAAATTATTAAATTTTTGGAATACAGTTTAAGTTTGCTAACAACCATTTGTCGTAGTAGCCGAAATATCGTAAATTATTGAATTTTTGGAATAAATTTCAAGTTTGCTAACAACCATTTTTCGTAGGAGCAGAAATTTAGTAAATTATTTAATATTTGGAATAATGTTCAAGTTTGCTAACAACCATTTGTCGTAGTAGCCGAAATATCGTAAATTATTGAATTTTTGGAATAAAGTTCAAGTTTGCTAACAACCATTTTTCGTAGTAGCCGAAATTTCGTAAATTATTTAATATTTAGAATAATGTTCATGTTTGCTAACAACCATTTTTCGTAAGAGTAGAAATTTCGTAAAATATTTAATATTTGGAATAATGTTCAAGTTTGCTAACAACCATTTTTCGTAGTAGCAGAAATTTCGTGAATTATTGAATTTTTGGAATAAAGTTTAAGTTTGCTAACAACCATTTTTCGTAATAGCCGAAATATCGTAAATTATTGAATTTTCGGAATCAAATTCAAGTTTGCTAACAACCATTTTTCGTAGGAGCAGAAATTTAGTAAATTATTTAATATTTGGAATAATGTTCAAGTTTGCTAACAACCATTTTTCGTAGTAGCAGAAATTTCGTAAATTATTGAATTTTTGGAATAATGTTCAAGTTTGCTAACAACCATTTTTCGTAGGAGCAGAAATTACGTAAATTATTTAATATTTGGAATAATGTTCAAGTTTGCTAACAACCATTTTTCGTAGTAGCAGAAATTTCGTGAATTATTGAATTTTTGGAATAAAGTTCAAGTTTGCTTACAACCATTTTTCGTAGTAGCCGAAATATCGTAAATTATTAAATTTTTGGAATAAAGTTTAAGTTTGCTAACAACCATTTTTCGTAGGAGCAGAAATTTAGTAAATTATTTAATATTTGGAATAAAGTTTAAGTTTGCTAACAACCATTTTTCGTAATAGCCGAAATATCGTAAATTATTGAATTTTTGGAATAAAGTTCAAGTTTGCTTACAACCATTTTTCGTAGTAGCCGAAATATCGTAAATTATTAAATTTTTGGAATACAGTTTAAGTTTGCTAACAACCATTTGTCGTAGTAGCCGAAATATCGTAAATTATTGAATTTTTGGAATAAATTTCAAGTTTGCTAACAACCATTTTTCGTAGGAGCAGAAATTTAGTAAATTATTTAATATTTGGAATAATGTTCAAGTTTGCTAACAACCATTTGTCGTAGTAGCCGAAATATCGTAAATTATTGAATTTTTGGAATAAAGTTCAAGTTTGCTAACAACCATTTTTCGTAGTAGCCGAAATTTCGTAAATTATTTAATATTTAGAATAATGTTCATGTTTGCTAACAACCATTTTTCGTAAGAGTAGAAATTTCGTAAAATATTTAATATTTGGAATAATGTTCAAGTTTGCTAACAACCATTTTTCGTAGTAGCAGAAATTTCGTGAATTATTGAATTTTTGGAATAAAGTTTAAGTTTGCTAACAACCATTTTTCGTAATAGCCGAAATATCGTAAATTATTGAATTTTCGGAATCAAATTCAAGTTTGCTAACAACCATTTTTCGTAGGAGCAGAAATTTAGTAAATTATTTAATATTTGGAATAATGTTCAAGTTTGCTAACAACCATTTTTCGTAGTAGCAGAAATTTCGTAAATTATTGAATTTTTGGAATAATGTTCAAGTTTGCTAACAACCATTTTTCGTAGGAGCAGAAATTACGTAAATTATTTAATATTTGGAATAATGTTCAAGTTTGCTAACAACCATTTTTCGTAGTAGCAGAAATTTCGTGAATTATCGAATTTTTGCAGTAGTAGCAGAACAGATGTCGTAAATTTTTTAATTTTGGGACATCAGTACGCATACATTTGTGGGTTGTGATTTGTGGTTTGTGAATTGTGATTATTTTATCGACTATTAATATATAGATAATATTTTAGAGGAGAAATACAAGATTTAAAACTATGATTGTTACTTTTAATTACTTATTTTTATCAGTGGAAATAATACGTCTGAAGAGATATGACACCAAACTTATTTTCTAGAAAAACTTTCTTGTTAAAAGAAGATAGTATGATATAACGATGGAATAAACTTATTACGTCTAACTGAAATCTATCAGTGTGCCGAATAAAATATAAGATTAATGGTATTTGATGGTACGCACTTATAAAATATTCAGTAATACAGTTAAGAAAAATCAAAAGTATTTATAAAATGATTTTTGCTCTCTTTCGAACACTATAAACTTGTACATATGGCATCCAATCTCAAACCCTTTTTTTATCCCGGTATTTCAGGATTCACATTTTTCCAATCCCAGGATTAAACATTCACCATTAATTCGTGAACAAATTTGAGATTACATACAATTTTGAAATCCGGGGAATTTACTGATTTCCTAAAATTAAAAAATTTAACTTTTTTTTTTAGTTCTCGCACAGATTTCAAACATTTTGTCCGCATGCCACTTTTAAAAATCTAGGAATTCGCGGATTTCCCAAAATGACAAAAAATTAGGACGGATTTTTAAAAAATTGTCTGGTTACCTGTTTTCACAAACTTTTCGCTCTTCTTATCATTAATCTCGAAATCTCGGGTCACAAAAATGGTCGGGATCCTAGAATTGGACTGGACGCTCTACTTATAACAAATTAATCAAAATGTGTCTGATACACATATGAGACTCAAAAGGATCTACAGACTCAAAAAATTTGAGAAACTATGGTGTACAAGAATATTTGTTTATGTCCTACTACGGAACTCGGCCCGGGGTAAGTATTTAGCCTTTTAGCTGGCGTAGAAAAAAATACGTATTTAGCTAGCACGCCGGCTATACTTTTCAATTATTAATTTAATTAGTTATTGACTAGTTAACTCGTAACTGGCGTGTTGAGCACGAAAATTGTACGATATACCTTGTCTGTGGCAGCCATCGAGTTAACTATAAACACCTGTTGATAAAATGTATACATTTTAGGCACTGGTGAATATTACTTAATTTATGGTGACCATTTGAATATTGCTATTCCCACTATCTCAAAGCAGGTTATTTGCAGCTAATGAACTGGTCGATCGATATACTAAACGAACCTAAAACTAAGCAGCCGTGTTTAATTACTCACAATATATTTGATGTTTGTTTATTTTCATAGGACAACCTGTTGCGACATTGTTTTCAATACATAGCCTTTAAACCAGCCATACCCAACCTTTTTTTCCTCCGGGCCGCATTCCGATATTTGCTTCTCTACGTGGGCCGCAACATATTTATGGTAATACTCCTTTTTTTTTTTAGCTCACCGAGGAATTTGAAATCCTCTATTTGGTATACTTTCTCCACCTTAATTTCAAATCAGGCTTAAAACATATATCACAGTTTTACGAATCAAAAAAAATAATTTCATTATTTGAACGCGGGTGATTTTCATAAGACTTGAATTTAGTAATGAGGAGCAAACATTCAGAAAGTGATTTGTCGCAAATTTTGAAAAATGCCGTTTAATATCAGTTTTGGTGGTCCATAATAAAATCTAAGAATGAAAATTACAATTAGTGTTAAAAATTAAATCATAAAGTTGACACATTCAAGCAAACCGTGATATCTCCTATACACAAATCATCAATCTCCAAGCTCTGTGGTTACTACCCATGTAATGAAGTCTCTACTATCTTGGTTTGCAGTAAATCTTCAACTAAAGCAAGAAATGGGGAACGCTACATCAAAAAAATGGTGCAAATAAAATAACCAGATATCAAACATTTATTGATAGTTATAATTCAGTTTTATAAAGAGGTTGACATGAAAAAAAACAAGCAGAATCGTTAAAAAAACATTTTTTGTCGTTTACATTTTAAATGTTTATAAAAACTAACTAATTTACATGTAACCTTCAAAGTCAAATAGATATACGTAGTATAAATGTGTAAGATACTAAATTAAAGCTTTTAATCATGTTATTAATGTTCTTTGGCGCTATGTAACACAGCATTTGCAAAATACGTAAGTTTACAGAAGTCTCTTGTTTACCGTAGCATTTAGGAAACAAAGTTAGTTGATTTTATTATTACAGGCAAAAGGGGTGCGCCGTTCGTGCGTGTTGCGGTGTTGCCAATACAATTAAGAAAATTGCCTTTCATACTGTGGTTCGCGGGAAAATAACAATCACTTATATTTAACAAATATTTAAAGGAGTTCAGATCTGCAAATAAAATATGCGCTTTAAACGCTTTGTCTACGACCAATCTATTATAGAAATAGTCAAAATTTTGACAGCAGTCTACTGGCCGCCCATAGAGCAATAGATATCGCCGATATCAACATGATGTATCAATTAGTATTATATTTTAAAATTTGCCACTCAGCTTTTAAATGAAAAACACATATATTTTAAAATTGCAAGCAATCATTATCTTTATTTAACATAAAAAAAACAAAGTAAAAATTATCTTATTATGTTAAATACATGCGCTCTAATGCACTTCAACGGCTTACAACAACAAAAATATTTATATTTAAAAAATCAAGTATAAAAATTGAACATTTAATTTTGTTTTTGAGATAAGTTGGTTAAGTTCTTTATGCATTTTTTTATCAACTTAATCAATAAAATTTACATGTAAATAAATATACTGAAACTTGACAAAAATGCTTGGATTGAATGTAGATAGATGGTAATTGGTAAGGTAAATTTACTGGATTTTTGCGACAAAAGCGATCATCAGCTATAATTTGTGTAGGTCATCAAAGAAACTGTTATTTTTTTTATCCTTTTTAACCGTAGTACCTTTTGGGAAAATAAATGATCAAATATGGTTTTCTTAATATTATTTTTTTAGTTATCAGTTCAGAAAAAAAACATTTTAAAAGTCTTGTTGTTTTTAGGTCGATTATATTTGTTATAAAATATACATTCATATGTATTATAGAATACACACCCATTTTTTTCATTGATATCGTATTCTCGCTACTTCATCTATCAATTTAATAACCAAGAGAAGTCCATATATAAAGCGGTCAGGACAGAAAGCTTGGGAAAAAAATATTTATCGGGGTTATTAAATATATTCACATATATAATATATGTATCAATCACTTTAAACGAGTTGAAAAGACATTCTGTTTAACTCCGAAACGAACATATTCATAAATTGAATACTTTTTTCAATCCTTTATTTCCCTATCTAAGCGATTAGATTTGTATGTTTAATTAACCACGTAATCACATAAAATAATAATCTCATCCTTATATTTTATTCACCCTCAACATATGGTCTGCACTATTTTATACAATTGGTATTCGTGCATATGCCTACAATAAATGTTCAACTGTTTTTTTGAGAGTTCATATATTCAAAATGACTTACGAAAATACACTGATAGAAAACAAATACTTTCATTTTCAAAACATATATTTTTTTTGGCTGGAATGATATTACAATCTTTACTTGAGATAAGTTCAAGTAGTAAAAGTTTTAAGTAGGGTTACAAGTTGAAAAGCTCTGGGCTTGAATACAACACAGGTAACTGTGACCGCAAGCTTCATTGTCAAGTATCTGTGTAGAGACGTAGGATTCTAGACATCTTTATTTTATATAGCGTATTTTGTGTATCTGGGAGCGGCTGTTTTTCGCAAGGGTTGACCGAAAACATACAGAACTCTGAAAAAGAGCAAAAATATATACATTTGACTAAACTTTCATACACTTACCACAAGCAAGGTCATATCTCGCTGTCAAAAATACACATATAATATTATGTGTTCTTTATATTTTCCGTGACAAATATTTCGAGCAGTTTATAATAAAATACAGACTTGTGTTTTTTGTATCATTATAAAACCTGCCACCCTATCTCACTCAATTTTAACATATACAGTTCACTTAATTGTGTTTTTGCACGATATTTTTACACACGAATTTGAAACAGCACGGTCTATAAAAAGTCAAAGTTCTCAAAAGAACATATGTTAATAAAATTAAGAAAATAAAATATCACATCAGTGTCATTTATAACGAAATAAAAATGTTATTACGCAGAATGTTGTTTGAGTAAAATAACTGATTACTACGATTGTGATAATACGATTGCTTCGAAATATTTCGCGTGAACGTGAGTGAGTACAGTTTTTTTTTTTTTTTGACAAAAAATGAAGCCCAAACATTTTTTTTATATTACATGCACAGTATTTTTATAATGTCACAAAAGCAAATAACCAAATACTACAACCCTTTTCACATCTTTAATCTTGCCGGATAGTCAAATAAACAATAGAATTGACATTGTACAGCGTACAAGATTTTAAATGGGCAAATGCGAGGTGAAGTGAGTCAACTAGTAAAATGATAAAACTTTTTTCTTGAACTTGTAAGTACTATCACGATTTTACTTGGCGCTTTGATGGATTCCATATTTTGCATGTGTATTATCTAAAGTTACTTCACTTTTATGATACTTTAAGACGAGGAGAATATTACAACGCATCTAACTCACTTTTTTATAAAATACCACTTGGCTCACTTACCTTCAAATGGGCATAAATTAAGTGCTGATTTTAAACGATATTTTTTTTAATAAATTATTACTAAAGACCATCAATCAAGTAAGGTATATGTTTATTTGTACAAATGGAACGCTTTTATTTATTCTCAGGAAAGTAAAAACAATCACGACAGTCTTCACCAAACATCTTTTACGTGTAACTTTAAATCTAAAACAAATTAATTAAAGAAACGGATGTAAGAATATTGGTTAAATTCCGTTTTTGTATAATATTTCTTGTATAATATACGATTACGTAAAAATGTGTTTTTCAGGCCCTTTTGTGAACATCTTCAGACTAGCTAAATTGTAAGATTTGTATTTATATTAATAACATCAATTATAATTTCTTAAGTTAAGAGTAGGGGGTTTTCTTTTTTAAACGCGAGAGAAGACGGAAATACAAACAATAAAATTAGATAGGTTTTTATTTCTATATACTTATCTCAAATGTTAACAGTGATAAATCGAAATATTACACAAATATGATATATCATAGCTGATGGAATAAAAGGAAATTGATGACATACTATTAAAAAGACTGTCATAGAAAATTGGTATCAGCATTTCTACTATCTACTTCTATATTAATGTGTGTCACCAAATACCGGGTAAAAGGCAGAACAGAAGTGGCAAAATAATGATTTACCCAAGACAACATTCGTCCGAAGAGTGCTCGACAACAGCACGGTCTATTAATACAAACATGTTTAGAGTCCGGAATAAGGGTTGGCCCCCTTAAGAAAATGTCTATCTCGCTGACTGAAGATGACAGATATGACACACCCAGAATACCGTATTACGAGAATATTATAAGAAAAAAAACTACTATGAAAATTCTAAGACAATCTATCAAAGAAGTTTTGAGCATTTTCCGAGGAATGATACGATTTTTATATTCAGCTATTCGGGATGTCAAAAACATATTTAAAAACAAAATTGCATTTAAGTTGTATTTTTTTTTTTAACTTTTTCCGCTCCCAATGTAGAGCATATGTTTTCTTAAAGAAGATAACTTAACAGACTTTTTCTACTAGAAATGTTATTCTCAGTTGCTTCTCCTCTTTTTTGAAGAGGATAAGGTTAGGACAAGGTTAGTGATAAGCTAATCGCTCTTGATACGCTAGGTTGTTTTTTTAGGATTGGAAGAGCGGAATGGAATGGAATTTTTCAGAATTTTTTAGGCATGTCTGAAACGGAAGTCGATAAATTGATTGAAAAAACATAAAATGAGTGCACAAATCATAATATGCAATCTATATATTTATATAATTTTCAAACATGGTGTGCCGTAAACTCTTTTATTATATAGGTATGATTATAAATTTTATACCCGTAATAGGTAAGGTACTCGCTAGTTTTTAATATTTAATTTAATAAATGGAATAGAAAAAATGTTATGCCTAACATAATATATATTTTTTTAAATTTGATGAGATAAGAAGTCATACATGTCGAAGATTAATATTGAAATCGAAAATGTTTTAATTCGATACTGACCTCGCCGAGACTTGTTTCTGGAAATTCCTGATCGAAAGGATTCTACTACTAGACTACAGTGGCAGATATATTATAAATATAATATATAAAAAACAAAATTTACAATAAATGTCGAGCGCACGAAAATATATATAACTTCATAAATTTTTATTATGGTTGGAAGGAACTTAATAAAAAATGTTCAAGTAGTCGAAAATAATGAAAATTCAAATTGTATTAAAAACTGAAATAAAGACTACAACTAAAAAATCTTTCATATTTAAAAAAATATTACTCATTTTTCATCCAATTATAATCTTTTACCATATACTTTTTTTGTAATTGACGTCACAGATTATAATAAAAAAAGAGTAGAGTATAATACAAAAGCATTTTATTATTTAACTATATTTTAAAACTTATAATTTGATATCTTTATTATTATATTCATTGACGTGTGTTACTCATTATAACAATTTCAAGAAATCCGATGACTGGTTCAGTTTAATTGCGGTTTACCACATTGAAGCCGAATAAGACAGTATGTATTTAATTAATAAATATCGTGGGAATAGGGAAAGTGATACGTCTGTAATCACTGACCACAGATAGAAATTGATGTGAGATTTACAAGCAATAAAAACCTATAAACGAAACCATTTTCAGTACACATTGGATAGATTTGTTAAATGACATAAGACAACGACATTGCATGCATTTTTTTACCTTGTTCCAATTTCAAAAAACATGCTCTGACTATAGTGACAAAACAAAACTTTGACACATGGTACATGGGAATTATATCAAAAAATATATTCCGAAATTTAAGTAGTTGTTAAATTTGCTTAGCAGCTTAGAAGTTATTTATTACAATATCTGTTAACAAGCAACCTGAAATTATCTACGGAACAAAAGCATATTTTTATATTTCAATGGTTTTGCTTTAGCATAAAGGTTGCAATATGTTTGTCCGTTTTGGTTATTATTTTCTTCAACGTATTTTGACCATCCATATATTAAATAAGAAAAAAGCTCGAGCATTTTTTTAAATAACCAATTAAATAAACAAATCGAAAACCTATCGTATTGGTTTTATGTTGTTACTCGTATGGGCTTTATGTCAAACTCATGATTAAAAGCCGATTTTATAGTTCTTAATTCAAATAAATAATTGGGCAAAAATTGTAGCATACGGATCGTGTTCAATCGCAATAGTTTTTAAATTTGGAAGTATGTTTATTACGAGATCCATCTTGTTAGTTGATCGGTGTGACGCAACCATTTCACGAAAGGATCTTACTTACCCAATTATACATTTATATTATTTGTAACGTATCCGGATGATATTTAGGCAGACAGGTATACAGATAAATAAAAAATACAATGTTTTCAAAATTCATTAATCTCAGATGAAATCTGTGATTTTTTATATTCGTTCTTAATTTTACGAAAAATCGTAAATGCGTATAGTAAAAAAAATGACTAACACATTTTGCAAACGTGACTGGCTTCGTAATTTGATAAGGACTACACATTTTACTGATTAGTGCTTTTAACGCCAAAGACTTTATCTAATAGTGGGAATTGATTACAAATTACGTAATGTTTTGTTATACATCAACAAGATAAAATATTGAATCATTCAATTAGGGCTTTACATACATCACAAAGCATCATCATTTTATTTTTAAATACTGTTTGGTTTCTGAATATTTAAAATAAAGTTAGTAGGTTAGTAAAATAATTATTCTTTTCACAAAATCTTTGGCCACATTGTGCAACATTGTTAGAATTTTATTAACTGCGAACAGTTATATCAACGATAGAAAAACGTTTTTAAAATACCAATTTGAAATAGATAACTTTAGAACAGAATACAACCAGATTAAGCCATTTGGCGTGAGTCAAAAAAACGCAAACTGATTTTTCTTTCGATGGCATGCCCTTTCTGACTGATGGGTATTTTAATGGTCCCACTTCTCTGTAATTACACGAAAGAAGTGTATATTCAACACCTTAAATATTTGACGAGTTAATTATTACATTTCGTATTGTTTGTTTATTCTTTCACATAATAAAAAATCCATTTCACAGAGAAATGGCGAAGAGGATACGGTTAAATCTGTACAATTAAAATATTGTATGTATTGTATTCCACCACTAGAAGAATTTCAGCTATCCATTGACCCGCTGTTTCTTAAATAAAGGCTACAGTAAAATGTGTCTACTGATACTTTTCCTATACGAATTTTACTTTTTATGTGTTCACTGTCTTTGTGGAATGGAATTATATTAAAAATTGTTTTAAGTACCATATAATATATATATAGTACCATATAGAATAATATATATGTACTACAAACAAGACAGGCATAGTCAATCAATATTTATATTATTGACACTACTGGCAATACTAAAATAGTATCAATCGTCGTGAAAAATGAGCGGCTCGAATTTTTTTGAAAAATATACCTAATTATGTGTGTTCAAACAAAATTTTCCAAAGTGTTGACATTGCATGTTTGGGTGATTAAATATGATCTGATTTGAATACATATAATACATATGTTCAAATTAATTTTTTTTTAAAAAATTCTCGAAGTTGGAGTCGTCTTTTTTTACTCGACTCCACAGCCCTGGATTATTTACATAAAAATAAAATACATGACCTGTTTTTTTCACGAAATTAAAAAACTACAAAAATGTGCTTCGTTTTGTATTTTTTTTAAATTACTATTTACTTAGAGTAAACAGTGGATAGTATAAAATATAATATTTTTCTTCCGCACGCCGTATAAGTAATTCATTATGCATTATAGAAATGACTAACAATAAGATATCTGAGTCAATGTATATTTCACGGAAAACTACAAATACGGTCCCTGGAGGTATTCGCTTATTTTCTACGAACAAATACTCAAGTATCTCTAACGTAAGTCTACAAAATAAGTTCAAGTTGTCTAGAGCCAGACCACTAAACTCAAAAATAAAAATGAAAATCTGCCGATAAAAATATATATATATTCGAGATGAATAACGACCACCATACCTTTCGAGTTTATTCTAAGAAATTTAGCTTATTGAAGAGAGTCAAGGAAACACGGTATACAGAATTCTTTCAATATGTTTATGGAAGAATCAAAAATATTGTTTGATTTAACTAATAATCATATATTGATTTCAAGCATTCATTAAAATATTAAAAACGGGATATACCTTCCCATAAAAGGTATATCCAAAAATATTTTTGTCGTAACTAGTATTTATTTGTATGACTTACACTATCAGACAAATATTAGTGATGGTAGTAACGTTTTAAATAGGATTTGCGACTCTCCCGTTTCAACTTATTCCCGGTGGGATTACCCTTCCATAAGTAATTATTAATAAGAGCGGTGAGTCCTTCCTTGTCAGACAACTGGTAAAATCACCCCCATCCATATTTTACTAACATCGAAAAATGCATGTGGGTATGTTTATTGTATTGATTAATGCTTTGGTTATTATGTAAATTCTTTATTTACTTCATGCCGAAGTTTGTACGTACGTACATCAAACTTGCTACTTGCGATAAATTTAAGCTTTCAGATTTTTTTTGAACAAAGTAAATGGAAAATCAATTGTATACAATTTGTATTCAAATTTAAAAGACAATAAAAATATGCAGTAGATTGAGTACATTAAAAAACAAATAGTATAGTATTGAAACTTAATGTATTTCGTATTTATTTTATAGCAAACCTTTTATAAACATGAAATACACAGCAAGCTATGGTATATTTTATAAATTTGCGGTGACGAACGGAGATCGTATAGATAGACATATACAGATAGTAGCTCATTTATTAAATCTAGAGGAGACCTTGAACACACTAAGACAAGACGCCGAGTTTTTTTAAATCAAATTAATGAAGCTCTAAGTCCTAGGGCGCGTCAGCTTATAATTTATTCGAGCGCCCTTCTTCGCTGTTGCTGCTATTTGAATTAGTTTCCCATCGTTGCCGACGGAAGGCTGTGATCGTTACAGAGGTGAGCAATTCACAATGAAGCCAGTTCACGTGGAATTTATATGCATTTATACGCAAATTACATTATACATACCTCCCCATATATATGCATAAATATACGCATACATACATGCAATACATAAAGAAGTAAAATTAAGAGAGTATTTTTTATTCGTTGTATCATTTTATATAAGAAAAATTTAATCTATGGAGTTTTTTCAAGCATTAAAAGATTCTAAGGCATGGTTTCGTCATAATTATGAAGTTAAGAGATCTTTGGCTTATAATTAGAGACACATTTTGTTATAGATGCTAAAATGACAAATAAATATAAAATTAGCTATTTTTAAGATAATATTTTCTCTAATATAAATATGAAACAACTGGTTTTTTCTACCACTGATACAAAAAGAAGAGAGTTGGAGATATATGTTAAAAAAATGTTTAAAAAAAGCCTCCTCAACTTTAATTGCATTCAAAGTTGAATCATACATTTTTTTAACATTGGGTAAAATATTCATATTCAATCCATCTGTGGTAGGTTCACTTATTAAAGAAACAGTTTTGCTTTTTTTTTTTAATTTACGCATTAACAGAGGCTTAATGTTTGGAAGGATATTAGCATTTTTTCAAACATGATCTATAGTTTTAAATTAATAATGGACATGTTTTTTGTCACTGTATTGTTATCTTATACAATAATTACCAAACATTTTTAATTTTTATGATTTATTCGAAATATTTTATCATTTGAAATAATAGTGTAATAGAAATAGATGCTAAAATGACACAATTAAACATTGTTTTAAATTTTAAAGTGGTAAAATAATAAAATTTAAAAAAAATAGATTCTAAAAAATTCGTGTATTAGGTATAATTTTTTCTTACCTCGCTGTGAAACTTTTGAGAGATTTCACGAACGAACTCGCGGGTGGTAGGTGTTTTCATGCCTGTATGAAGCATTGAGTTGCACACGTATCATGTGGCGTAATATATATCGCAGTGATTGTAATATGCAATCAAAACAATCTCAGCTTTATAAACATAACGTTCGCCACGAAAAACGCCTGTCAGGAGCAAGCGTGCAGTCGGGCGGTGGTGGGAAGTGCAATATGAAATAAGTATACGAATGACTTGAAATGATAGTTTTCACTTGTTTGTTTTGACTATTTAAGTGAGATGTATCGTCATACATTTCACTCAAATAGACACTCCCCGTCACTGATATAATAAATTTGGCAAGTGAGGTACTCTAATTTCGTTTGTAAATTTATGATAAATGTTTAAACAATACGTATTACTTATCATGCGCGACTTGTATAATACTCTTCAAACAACGTAAATCTCATCATTGTTTGTACAAAGCGGCAACGTCAATTAATTTTTATACGCAAGACGTAATCTTTAATTACGCTCGTTGAATAATTAAATGATGAAAATTAATAAAGGTGCTCTCGTACATTTTGAGTAAATAAAGGTTTTACGCACGAAATTTTAATAAAGTGTACGACGTGTATCAGTCAAATTGTGAATAAATTTTATTATTATAAACGTTCCAAAATTGTATTACAATTTGCCAAAATAAAAAAACGTCAAGAAATTGTAACGTATACCACTTTCTATTAGACACGGAAAGGTGTAAAATTCGGTGAATTTGCTTCGAATTTGTATAATTAGATGACTTTATTTCTCCAAACTTTAACTTTGAAGTAAAACATCAATATTTAAATAGGCATGGATTGCAGGGGATATCCAAGGATTCGGTTACTGTATTTTCTGTCTTATCTTAGATAACGACTTCAATGTTCAAATATGACATTAAAATAAATTGTTACGAAAGGACAACGTTAAATTTATTTCTTCATAATTATGTATTTATGCACAATAGGATATACATTGTTAAAATAACATAATAGGGCAATAATATAGTTTGTTTTTTTGTAATATTTTTGGGAAAGAAATCAAAAAGCGTTTGCCGTCGATATGCTACAGAAAACAAGTCAGAATTTCTTTATATTTCCGATGTGTATTTAGTTATATAATATGTTATAGGACAAAAAATCTGTATATTCAAAACTAAGTATCCCTTGCGTGTGGAAAGCGTAATAATATACACGTGCACTTTAAATTTGAATGATAAAATTTTCTTCTTTGTTACGTTCGATTTTCTGAACAGATGGTACTTCGCTTACCGATTCACTTTGAATAGCACAGTACTTACTTGCACATTTATTTTCCGGAAAACACGGTTTTACAAAAATAACATTAAAAAATTATTAATTAAATTTAATATTACGCCCCCCTGAGAGGCATCAATCGTTCACAATGTTAATGTTTTTTACACCAATGGTTTTTAAGTATTTTTTGTCCCATCGATCAATTAAATGGTTAAAAATTCAGCTTACATACCGTCGTCTTTCTGGCAAAAATCTAAATGGTTGTTTTTTGAGTTATTCGTACTAAAACGTATTTTTTAACAATATGGTAATCTAGTAAAACACAAACTCTGTTTTGATTATCTTTCAATACACAACGATGTAAAAATATGCAGAATGTAGAACTGCTTGTTACTCAGTTGCTCAACATCTCTTTTCCAATGAAAGTAGTAAGGATAAAAGGATAAGGCTAGGACAGCACTAATCACACAGTGGTGGTTAACTAATCGCTCTCGCTACGCCCAGTTATTGAAGGATCGGAAGGTAGGGAAGAAATTTTTAGACATGACAAACACTTTATGCCTTTGAACAAAAAAAGATAAATAGTTCGAAAAAATGTTGTGAGTACTGGGACTCGATCCTGTGATATTCGGCACGGAAGCCAACAACTCTAACCACGGTGCCATAGGACCCGACAGAATTTTCATAAATTTTTGACTAAGCCATTATTATGTATATGGAATTAATTAACATTGTTTGTTGTTAAAACATATTTTATCATCAATTTACTCACGACTGTCATATTGAACGTTTGTTGATAATGTTCAATTAGCAACCATTGCGATAGCTAATGGGGAGAATTAGCTTGACGAAGGTGTTGAGCAACTGTCATTTCGGCATGACCGTTCTTATCAATTTTCCATTACACACAGTAAAATATATGAAAAATTAATCTCTCGCAAAATTTCAACTCAGGTTTTTCTTCAATTTAATATTTTTCTCTTCAAAATATCATTTAGGTAAATACGTTTTATCCGGAATCTGTCATTTATCTACGTGAAAAATGTCTTGATGCTGTCAAAAACAACGTTATTATGTTGCGGATTTGATTTTTGCAATAAATTACACATTGTAATGAAAAAAAATATGCAAAATATAAAATCTTAATTATGACAAAGTCGTCATTCTACGCCAAATGTTCTGTTGCTTCGTTATTTAATACAGGTTTTTTGTGCCACCAGCAGCAGAATCAAATTAGTAGATTAATTTTAATTAAATATGAATTCTTTTTCAACTCAATATTACGTTAACGTTTTCGCAAAACCGGTCGTTTTAAAATTACAACTAAAGCCACCTAACATAAACAAATATAATTAATATTAGGTTCTCTCCCCAAATAAAAGAACAAACAATTGTGTAGTGAAAGTTTTCGTATTTTGGATATTTTATCAGTATTTTTCATACGAATATTTATTGCCAAAATCAAATCCGCAACAAAAGTGTCAAAAAAACAACAATAATTAAACATTGGTAAAAGAAAAAAAATAGTATTTAAATAAAAACAAATAATTTAACCGTTCAATCAAAGACTTTTCCCAATTACAGTAAACCTCACAGCTCTCTTGTTAGATTGGTAAATTATTCCATCCATGAACACCTTGTGTTTAAGCTATGCATTTTTCTTACAGTAAATAGTAAAGTTGTATAGGAATACTGTGTAAAGTGAATGCAATGCGATAACGACATTCTTTTGATCCAACTGGCAAGTGAAAATAAATAACAAAACCTTTTAGATAGTCCTCGAACAAAACAATGCTACAGATAAAAATATACATCAATACAAAATCCAAAGAATGAAACATAGTGAAACAAAGAATGAATCGTATTTTTATTTTATTATAAAATCTATCGATTAAAATTCACGATGCAAATTTTAAGTAAAAATATTCTAACATGACAAATTTATGCTATGATGTCCTGATCATATAATAAAATTGTGAAATGGTTATAAAAGGTAATAAAATGCATCTTTTCGCTTCCAATTAAGATGCTGATTCAAATTTAATACATTTATTATATTTCTTTTCATATTAATCGAATAATGATCCATATTTATAAATATTCAAAAAAACTTTTTTTTGTACTAATTTTGTACTAATTATTTAAAGATCAGGATTGGTTCTGTTAATCGCAAAGATCATCGACTGATAATTATCAGTTGTAATAATTAATGTGTAATTATGTAGTACATAAAATTTTTGTTTTTTCTTATATATGCAGTATATAAAAAAACACTTTTATGTACTACTGTACTTTTTCGCCGAGAATTGACAATAAACACCGTGTGTGAAAGTAAAATTTTAATATTATAATTAAACATACAATCTTACATGTAGGATATTCTCGCTCATTCGCCATTTTCCTAACACGAATATTACGCAAAATTTGTTATTTATAACGGCGTGAAATTTCTTAATAACATTCCTATTTTCATTTCGTAATAATTAAACTATGACCTTTTTAGTACCAACGAAGCAACATTTCCATCTCGAGTACATCTTAATTAACATTATATCCATTTACTCTCGCTGAAATATGTTTCATGTGTGTGAAATTTGAAACAGTTTTATATTAAACTAGTAATTGCTTTGTTTAGTTGCCAATACAACTGGAATAAACATTCAATCACAATAGTATCGAGAAAATTTACGTTGACAACTTGCACGATTTTATGCTTCACATTCTGTCATTCGCAATACTAAGTGTTTTGAATAATTTGTTTTGTCAATTCAACTGTTTGGTGTTTGTCATCTGGTTTTGAGATGTGATAGGCTAAAAGCATTACATGAATATGTAAACTTTTTCGATTCCCAAACGTGAACGCGACAAATTCTCTAGACACAAGTGTAAATTGCTCAAATAGAGCGGAACAGCTGTCGTATAGAAGGATTGCAATTTGGGGCGAGTGTATCAATCCCGATATTGCAAATATTAATAATGGGAATACAAAATAGATGAAAATATGGCCAATTGCCATTGCAAAAGCAGAAAAACAAGGCAGTTCGTATTAAATACCGATAATAAACTCATGTCTCTTCCGTACACAGACTCTTTCGTTCATAGAAAACTCTGGACAACCAATATTCCGTACTTTTTAACAGTTTAAATATATTAATAAAAACAATAATCCTTTGTACTTCATTCCACTTTATTTAATATGTCAGGACCGGTTTCGCTCATTGCGAGCATTGTCAACTGATAAGAAATATAATTTAACAATGCTATTTATACAAAATTGAAAAGTTATACACAACAGTTGGCATTGAAAAGAAATTGCCAATTACATTAAAGTGATTCTAAAATAACACAAAATTAAAATGTTCAACACATCTAACATATAATTAAAAAGTCATCCCAAATTCATAATTTCAGAATGCGATTGAAAGTAATTACAAACATAATTAAAATTTGGGAAATTTTTGACAAAGTGATAAAATGCTACATTAATAAAGTGAATATGCTTAATGATATGAATATGCTTAATGATAGTTTTATGTTTTCCCCGCTTCCAAGTAGTTGGTGTGTTCATTCATCACTTAAACAAAATCGACAGCCAGGAAGATTCTGAAAAACAAATTTTTCAAAGACCATATCAATTCTAACAAAAGAAATCTATATTTATTTATTTTTTTAATTTATATAAAAGAATAGTTAACAAGGGCTAATGCAGTGGATAAAGTAACGGGGAACTAGCAAAAATTATTTGATCGTTTAAAAGATCTGAATCAGGTAAAAATTTGAATCTATTGATTTCTAGGATTTCTTGCTTGTCTAGTTTGACAGACTTGTTATTTAAATGTAGAACTTTAAAGTTTCTACCAATATCGAAAGTGTGTTTAGTTCCACCAAGTATTGACAGTGAACACCCTAAAAGTGTTTAAATATATTGTTTTATTACAATGTGTAATGTCTTAATAAATTCTAAAACACGTATTTAATGATAAACTATTTATTGTATACCATCCTGAAAAAGACATTACACGTTATAATAAAATAATATTTTGTTTATTTTCAAAATATTAAAATATTCCAGAGTGTTTTATGTATGCAAGATTCTGTGTCCGGAGGAATCTTGTTCCGAAAAATCGGTTTGCGGAGTTTTTTTAGCACACACAACACAGTATTCTTTACTGAGAATTCGTGTTTGGAAGAATTACGGAACTATCTGCATAAGAGTCGCTAATATTTTGAATTTATTGTTCTTTTAAATTATATATTTTTATAAATTAAAATGTAAATAAGTCATACTGCAGAAAACCTCTCTCTAATTCAAAACTAATTGTTGGTCATTTAAGAATTGAATAGCTATATTTTTAAAACTTTATAAATGTTAAGTATTATGTTTTTCAAGCACACAGTAAAGGTTTCAAACTCACCCCCGTGCAGTCAAGCTCGGGCGTGTTTGAAAGATAAACTCCATAATTTTGTGGATAGCCTTGTGGGAGGTGGTCGTGAAGCACTGAGTCCATAATATAACCAACGGGTAACGAAGTAATAATAACTTATAGCGAAATGTATGCAAAACGATTTTAAACATGACCAATATGTCCGTTTATTGTGTGAGACAGTTAGCGGATGTTTTGATTATGGGCCCGAAAACTCTCGAGGTCTCCAATGAAGATCGTATCTCTACCATCATCAATATCGCCCGCGTGCAAACGTCACGGACGCTTGATAAAAAGATAAGTGATCGACCAGCTGTACTCAAAGTTATGGATGTAAAAACAATACACAACACTTGAAAAAGTAAAAAGATGTCACATGAATTTTGAATTGATGAAAAAATCAACTACCTTCTAAAACATCTTTTGGTGGAATATCATTGTCTCATATTTATAAAAATAAAGATCTTTTATATTCATTACATTTTCATATTTTTTTTAATTATCAAGACCAGTTTTTCTCATCGAAGGATGAAAAATAAAAATAAAAATACCATTTTGTAAATTGTGTCTATTAGTCATAGATCATTTTAGTGTAAAAATAGTCTTGTTTAAATTTGTTTTTAACCAGCTAATTAGTGCTCGCAATGAGCGCAAACGATCCTGATCATTAAAAACATATTCAATTAGTAGATATTAAAATGTTATATTTTTATATAAAACTATTATATGACTCAAAATTTTCTTAATACACCGCTTAGAATAAAGAACAAAATCCTTTACTCATACTGATCGTGGGAATTCAATAAAGAAATTTTTCAATTTTTATCAATAATTGTTCGTTGTTTAATGAACAGTTTACTTTGATTTCCCAATTCCTTGCTTGGAGTCCGTATACCGTATATCTCATGCCAGAAAGTGGCGTACACATTAAATTGTTTCAATTTCTATATATTAAGGAATTTCATGTAGCATCAATTTCTTTAAATATAAAATATGTATATATATGAAGTTAATCTAAGCCGATTTTTTTCTCCGAGAACTGCTTCTTACTTAGTTACTCATCCTTTATTTTTCGAAGATAAAGTGCGGATAAAACAATAGGACTAGAGCAGGAATAGTGATTAGCTAATCGTTATCGGTACATCTCATGTATAGGTATTTGATAAGAGTTTAGGAATTGCAGACATCATAACTTTCCATTCGTCAGAACAAAGATCCATTTTTCAATTGAAAAATGAAACTGCCCGTACTAGAATTTGAAGCCGTGAGTACCGTGACAGAAGCCAACGACGTTGACCGCTGGATATATATACATATAGTGAATATTTAAAAGATCGTAATTGATAATTTTATTAACACCCATTTTAATACCAAATGTTGTATCTCAAAAATAAAGATAAATATGGTTACCAAACTTTTTAAAAAATTGAGAGCCACTGAGGCGGGCAATAAATAAGGAGAGGTTCTCCGGTTTAAAATAGCAAACATTGTTGTGTAGGAGACAGGGGTCAAATGGGCACATTAAAATCTGCGCATCTTAGTACAACTCTGAACCAGGCCAGTCCGCTATCTTTACATCGCGATAGTCGGAGATGGATCTATGGATAAGGTCAGTGACAGGGGCAGCGATAGCAATCAAACTTCGGTTAGTCAATAACAGCAACAAAATAATGGTCACAATACTGTTTTGACAATTTTATTTGAATTATATACAATAATGACATTGAACAAAAATAAAATACGCAACAAGCTGTTGTATAACGATTAATTTTAGCATTTTGTTTACATACAAGTTCTGTTCTTATGAGGAGCATATGGCCTCCTTATGGAGTTATCGCTCATCTAAACTCAAGAACTTGTTGTTATTTTTTTAAATATATATTTACCTTTTATATAAATGTGAGATATTGAAATAAAAAATATCACTTGTTTTGGGTTGTAAGCGGTGCGAAATGAGGTTGCTCATCCATCATTGGCGTATTAACTATTGAGCAACTCTTGAATATTTATTTTGAAATTATTGTATATTGTATATTTTTTCACTCTAAGACTATGTACATTAAATTCACGAATTTCGTAGAAGATTTAGTTATTGTAAACTTATCACACAATTTATATGCAAATTTTTAGCGCATCCAAAGAAAAAGTTTTTTTTTAAATGTTGCTTACTACGTCGTAATGATTAAATCGCGTGTGAATGATAATGCAATTTTGCAAAATAGTATTCGTTGTTAACGTAATATTCCCTAAAGGTTGCATCCGTTGCCCTTTTACTGTTTAGTGCGCCATTGACTAGGTCAGGCGACTATGAGTGTGACATTTTGCCAACCTATTCAGGTAACGTCATATTGGCATAGAAAATATCCGACCGATAATGACAAAACTGTGCGAACAGAATGTTATTTATGCAATAGTTAGGTAAATAAAAACATTTTGTTTTACCTGAAACATTCTCTACTTCTCAACTTATAATAATATTTATTCTACTATAAGTTATTTTGTGGATTATTTCTGTCAAATTACTTTATATTGTACATATACTTTACGTCTCCTTTCTGAAGCATGTTCCCAACTAGAAGTCAGCGATGATTTTGTAATAATGTTCTCTACTTAATTTATTTTCAAGCAAAGTTCGCTCCCAAAGTGTAGCATATAAACTAGTCCTAATAGAGCTTATCTCGACAGATGTATATTTTACGAGAAATGCTTGCTACTCATATGCTCAACTTCTCTTTTCTGAAGAGAGTAAGAACAGAAGGATGGTGCTAGGACAGGAACAGTGGTTAGTAATCGCTCTCGCTATGTCGGATTTGAAGTATCTGATAGGTGGTGTGGGGGGATAAACATAACAGATATCATTAAAGATTTTAATAGAAAACTTAAATTAACTTTGATTATTCCACGTATTGTGTAACTAACTGTGACACGTGTTTCGCCTCTTTCAGAGGCATCTTCAGACTTACTATCGCAAAGTTTGCTTAAGTAATGAAGCAAGATTGATTCTAACATTTTAAAATTATAAAATTACAAAATGGATTGGGTTTTTTTTCCTTTTAAGAGGAGCAAGGAGGGGGGTGTAGAATCGAAATAAAGCAAACAGATAATGATACTAATTTTACTAATGAGTTGTAAACAATCAGAATGGGATTTTTCCTTTTTAATGGAAGCAAAGAGGGGATTATAAAATGCAAACAAATTTAATCATACTACTAATGACGTTAAACATTACAAACTATTAAAACTAATGAGCTACAATCAATCATCTAGGTTTGTGATTACTCTATTAATTGGAAACAATTTGAGTAACGGGGAACCGCCTGTGCTATTAAGAATATTATTTAATAATATTTCTTTTTTGTTAAGAGTTTTATTAATTTCTAAAAATTCTAAGCTATTCATCTTTAAACCCTTTTTATTTACTCGGTGGAGTATTTCTAAATTACAAATCTGATTAAAATTATGATTATTTTCTATTAAATGATTGGCAAACTCAGAGAAATTGTTACTTTTTAGACATCTTATATGTTCTTTAATTCTAATTAATGGTTACAACACAGACGTAGTAGTTAACTTACTTAAACGTAAGCAAGTTAAACAACTCATAGTAAATAATATTTTTTCAGGAGAGAAGAAAGCAAACGATAATATTAAAAACTGGCGTAGAATTATTTATTTAGGAGACATCTCGTCAAAGATAGTTAAATTTTTGCCAGACAATATAGAACCCGCGTTTTATACAGTAAATAATTTAGGTAAAATTTTATTGAACAGTAAAGATCGCGTAGATTCATCGTCACAGAGTGGTATCTATCGACTCTCTTGTGGAGACTGTCAAGCGTCTTATGTTGGACAGACAGGTAGAAACTTTAATATTTACAAATATATATTTACCTTTTATATAAATGTGAGATATTGAAATAAAAAATATCACTTGTTTTGGGTTGTAAGCGGTGCGAAATGAGGTTGCTCATCCATCATTGGCGTATTAACTATTGAGCAACTCTTGAATATTTATTTTGAAATTATTGTATATTGTATATTTTTTCACTCTAAGACTATGTACATTAAATTCACGAATTTCGTAGAAGATTTAGTTATTGTAAACTTATCACACAATTTATATGCAAATTTTTAGCGCATCCAAAGAAAAAGTTTTTTTTTAAATGTTGCTTACTACGTCGTAATGATTAAATCGCGTGTGAATGATAATGCAATTTTGCAAAATAGTATTCGTTGTTAACGTAATATTCCCTAAAGGTTGCATCCGTTGCCCTTTTACTGTTTAGTGCGCCATTGACTAGGTCAGGCGACTATGAGTGTGACATTTTGCCAACCTATTCAGGTAACGTCATATTGGCATAGAAAATATCCGACCGATAATGACAAAACTGTGCGAACAGAATGTTATTTATGCAATAGTTAGGTAAATAAAAACATTTTGTTTTACCTGAAACATTCTCTACTTCTCAACTTATAATAATATTTATTCTACTATAAGTTATTTTGTGGATTATTTCTGTCAAATTACTTTATATTGTACATATACTTTACGTCTCCTTTCTGAAGCATGTTCCCAACTAGAAGTCAGCGATGATTTTGTAATAATGTTCTCTACTTAATTTATTTTCAAGCAAAGTTCGCTCCCAAAGTGTAGCATATAAACTAGTCCTAATAGAGCTTATCTCGACAGATGTATATTTTACGAGAAATGCTTGCTACTCATATGCTCAACTTCTCTTTTCTGAAGAGAGTAAGAACAGAAGGATGGTGCTAGGACAGGAACAGTGGTTAGTAATCGCTCTCGCTATGTCGGATTTGAAGTATCTGATAGGTGGTGTGGGGGGATAAACATAACAGATATCATTAAAGATTTTAATAGAAAACTTAAATTAACTTTGATTATTCCACGTATTGTGTAACTAACTGTGACACGTGTTTCGCCTCTTTCAGAGGCATCTTCAGACTTACTATCGCAAAGTTTGCTTAAGTAATGAAGCAAGATTGATTCTAACATTTTAAAATTATAAAATTACAAAATGGATTGGGTTTTTTTTCCTTTTAAGAGGAGCAAGGAGGGGGGTGTAGAATCGAAATAAAGCAAACAGATAATGATACTAATTTTACTAATGAGTTGTAAACAATCAGAATGGGATTTTTCCTTTTTAATGGAAGCAAAGAGGGGATTATAAAATGCAAACAAATTTAATCATACTACTAATGACGTTAAACATTACAAACTATTAAAACTAATGAGCTACAATCAATCATCTAGGTTTGTGATTACTCTATTAATTGGAAACAATTTGAGTAACGGGGAACCGCCTGTGCTATTAAGAATATTATTTAATAATATTTCTTTTTTGTTAAGAGTTTTATTAATTTCTAAAAATTCTAAGCTATTCATCTTTAAACCCTTTTTATTTACTCGGTGGAGTATTTCTAAATTACAAATCTGATTAAAATTATGATTATTTTCTATTAAATGATTGGCAAACTCAGAGAAATTGTTACTTTTTAGACATCTTATATGTTCTTTAATTCTAATTAATGGTTACAACACAGACGTAGTAGTTAACTTACTTAAACGTAAGCAAGTTAAACAACTCATAGTAAATAATATTTTTTCAGGAGAGAAGAAAGCAAACGATAATATTAAAAACTGGCGTAGAATTATTTATTTAGGAGACATCTCGTCAAAGATAGTTAAATTTTTGCCAGACAATATAGAACCCGCGTTTTATACAGTAAATAATTTAGGTAAAATTTTATTGAACAGTAAAGATCGCGTAGATTCATCGTCACAGAGTGGTATCTATCGACTCTCTTGTGGAGACTGTCAAGCGTCTTATGTTGGACAGACAGGTAGAAACTTTAATATTAGAATTAAAGAACATATAAGATGTCTAAAAAGTAACAATTTCTCTGAGTTTGCCAATCATTTAATAGAAAATAATCATAATTTTAATCAGATTTGTAATTTAGAAATACTCCACCGAGTAAATAAAAAGGGTTTAAAGATGAATAGCTTAGAATTTTTAGAAATTAATAAAACTCTTAACAAAAAAGAAATATTATTAAATAATATTCTTAATAGCACAGGCGGTTCCCCGTTACTCAAATTGTTTCCAATTAATAGAGTAATCACAAACCTAGATGATTGATTGTAGCTCATTAGTTTTAATAGTTTGTAATGTTTAACGTCATTAGTAGTATGATTAAATTTGTTTGCATTTTATAATCCCCTCTTTGCTTCCATTAAAAAGGAAAAATCCCATTCTGATTGTTTACAACTCATTAGTAAAATTAGTATCATTATCTGTTTGCTTTATTTCGATTCTACACCCCCCTCCTTGCTCCTCTTAAAAGGAAAAAAAACCCAATCCATTTTGTAATTTTATAATTTTAAAATGTTAGAATCAATCTTGCTTCATTACTTAAGCAAACTTTGCGATAGTAAGTCTGAAGATGCCTCTGAAAGAGGCGAAACACGTGTCACAGTTAGTTACACAATACGTGGAATAATCAAAGTTAATTTAAGTTTTCTATTAAAATGAACTTCCACAAAGTTACCGCCGAAACCATCGAAAGTATTAAAGATTTTGACTGAAGGTGCTTGGTGGAATTTCAATATTAAATTTGAATCGTTCAAACTATGTACATTCTCACAGATTTTGTCACTAACGACCCGGGATTCGCCTTTCGGCATCTTCAGGCATTCAAGTGCACGGATGAACTTGAACTGACGTTAAGTAAATGATGTAAGTCATTTGAAGTGCTGCATTTGATGTAAATCATCCGTGCACTTGAATGCCTGAAGATGCTAAAAGGCGAAACCCGGGTCGTTAGTGACAAAATCTGTGAGAATGTACATAGTTTGAACGATTCAAATTTAATAACAGATATCCATGCCTTCGAACAGCAATTCATTAATCGATTGATGATTTGGTGGTCCTTGTGAGCTTGTATAGCTTATTAGAGAACTGGCATGTAATGTTTAGCTTTTTATGTTTTTCTATGCCATACCTTGTAATGTAAAGTATATCTATAATTTTAATTTATATTTTAAAGACTGCATTATATATTTTTTAAATGTGACTGTAAGCTGTTCTTTTACATTGTCTTTTTTTCATCGAAGAAATAAAAGCATTGAGATGCCGATATATATGATTATTAATCGTTAATTCAACATGCTATGACATCTTAATCTACTAGACCTTATATTTGATCATAGCGGCTATTTCTTTTTATCCTTCACATGCCTACATATTTTTAAGCCTATCGAGTCCATTGAATATCAGCATTCCATTGTAAATACACACTTCAAATTTTTCAAGTGGTTCAAGCTGAACGCCTCAAGAATGCCTCGGGCGCGATCCGTCGTCATTATTATTCACACAATTCAAGACACGTTTTTTTACAAATTCCGATTGTTTTTATTGATTAACACCAGAACTGGATTATTTTTAATTTTAATTTGGCATTAAAATATTTTTTCAAGCTATCCATAATTGTTCTGCATATATAAATAAATATAAAAACTATTTTCGATCCAGTAATATATTTTAACCGTTTATTTACAGCGCTATTTCTTCCGTTCTGCAGCCCTTTCTTGCATGAAATGCATCAAATCCTTTAAATATGGCTGGCCCAACTACGTACATATTATGTTCGCAATTTGATTCAGTCACTACTGTGAAATATCAGTTTCAACAAAAATAAATGTAACACATATGTACGTATACCCACATGTTGCTGTTATTTTAAATCAATTATAGCTAGAATTGGGTTATTTCTGGGGATCACGAATAATCTAAATAAAATACATTGTGAATTTTTAATAATGAACATTTTTAATTTTTAATAATGAATTTTTTTTTGTACGTGTAGTAGGACAGTGAAATGGATCGTTTTTATACAATAAGGCTGCAATAATTTATTTGTTAGATACATACATTTAAAATTGTATCTACTTTATAATGAAAACAATGAAGTTTGGATTCACTCAAAATGTCTCACTTGACCTAGAATGACGTAGGTTCCAATAAGGACATGGCCCAGCGAAGTGGTCTGTTATATGAATAGTCCATATGTAATCAAATTAGACTGGTCTATTAAAAGTCGCCATTACACAGCGTTTCAAATTTATTATGTGAAAAATGTTTTTGTTTTCATTTATTTATATTCAGTTTCTCAACGCTTACTAGCTACTATACCTACTGAAAAAATGATGATTTATACGGCAAAACGTATTTTATTAGATTTGGAGTATGTACTTAATATCGAACGTGACTCTAGACCAAAATTCAGTTACCTGCAATAGAAATTGCTCCGGGCTGAAAGTTAAGCCTTACCAAGGCTTGGCAGTTCTTAAGTGCCTTAATCATTCGTTTCAAAAATTTCACCTGAAACCTAGGCTATTCTAAATTTTATTAGAGCTTAGACGCTATTTGCGATGAGTTTCTAATACGACAGGATTTTTGTTTTTGGTTTTTACGATTGGTAGAATTTTAATTTTATAATTATGTTCATTGTTACTATATTCGATCTTTTATGATTTATTCGACCAAACAGAGTGCGTTAATAGGTAATTAATTATTTTTGACATTTTTTTTTAAATTGGTACAAGATTGGCAAGTAGCATTGTTATCTCATTACAATAACTCTAACATGTATAGCAAATGGACATGATTATCAAGACATAAAAAACAAATGTCTATTAATTGTTAGCGTTTGACAGGTCGACTATAACAGTGAACATAGCCGCGATTATTACATTTAAGTGACACCAACCGTAAAAACTAAATACAAAAATCATCGATATTAGAGACTCCCTTAATTTATCCCTAGGTTCTTATTAATTTGAGAATAGCTCTACTATTGTGTGAATTATAGATTCGAGAAAACAAAAAATGGGGAAGATAACAATACCCAAATGTGCTCTGTGGTAAAGTCTCTGCTATTTATTCCGTCGTAAGCTGCAATAAAGCGAATTAATCTATTACCCTACTATAAAAACCTGAAAAAGGGTCTGAAAACGATTAAGAATTAAGGATATAAATTTTACAGAAAGCACGTTTATACTATTATTCTGCTTAACTTACGTGAGTGGAAATTATTTTTATGATTTATTTTTTAATATACCGCTTAGCTCTTGAACGGAATATAATTTTATTTATTTTAAATTATAAAACCAAAGACCTTTTTTCCATCTATAACAAAAAAAACTGAGGCTACGTGAAAATCAAAGATGTAGGATTTTTTTTTTGGACTGTAATATATCATCAGTTGAAGAATTCCAATATGCGTTTTTATGGATATCAAATATCAATATATTAGTAAAAATAACAGTGCATCGCAAAAATCAAAAAAAAAAATGCTTACCATTTTCACTATCATCGTTCAGTAATTAGTAAACTTGAGCATCTGGCAGTTTTACATCCTGAAATAAAATGAAATATTGGATTAGTTCCAGATACATAAAGAAATTGTTTCATATCCTAAATGATTTCCTTACAACGATTAAAAGTTTCTAAGATTTTACATTCATTTCAACTGAATACTTTTAGAATTAAGCTAAGAGTCTTTTTGGTGCTTTATAATGATAAAATTGTTTTAATATTCCGATTTCATTTTGACATACTTATAAGATGTTTTGAAGAAACCTTTTAAGACGAGACTCAAGTCTTTTGAAAAGAAAAATGACTTAGGCTTCTTTCTTAAACTTAATAACAAATTTAGAAACACTGTATAAATCAAATTTGAATCGTTCAAACTATGTACATTCTCACAAATTTTGTCATTAACGACCCGGGTTTCGCCTTTCGGCATCTTCAGGCATTCAAGTGCACGGATGAACTTGAACTGACGCTTAGTAAATGAAAGTTTCGTGTTTATATAAGATATAAATGCATCACTGAGTCCAAAGCCACTGCTGGCAAAAAGGATAAGCCCATGGGAATGCCAACAGATTTGACTAGTGAGCAGTTTCAAGAATTATATAATTTGTTTGTCGGCAAAGGTTTTATGATTATATGATTTTATGGTTATATAGGGTATAGAAGAGGAGATGTGGGAAAATTTGATATTTCGTTTAAAATCGGAAGATTTTGCAGCTGTGCTTTGTTGATTTCTAACATTTCTTGGAAAAAGAGCTTATGACTGTCCGTATTTGGGTGTAACATTTTTATCCCTTGTTCCTGATTGAACACGTGTCCTTCCGATATTAAGTGATTAGCAAAAAGAGACGTGTCTTTTTTCAATCTAAAGGCTGCCATATGTTCTAAAACCCGGATGTTCAGTGTTCTTTCTGTTTTGCCGATACAAAGTTTTATTTTGTTTTCGTACCTATGTATAGTTTGAAAAATAAAGTGTGTTTGTGCTGAGTAGAAACTGTTTGTAGTTTATATAACATAGAGTATGTATGTAGGACAAATTCAATGAACATGCATAAAATGTGATCTTTGAGTTAGGATCTCTACGTTAGGATCTCTACATAGTCTGTTTCTAAAGAAACCCCCAGTATACTTTAGCAGAATGTAGTTAATTTCTAAAATAGCTTACGTTATGTCATGTCAAAATTTGTCAGAGTTTCACTAATGTATCTACTTTTGGTGCAACGGTAAATAACTTCAAACTCAGTTTGCTATTTGTGTCAGTCAAAAGCTTCGTGTGATCAAAATCATTGTCTGAAATACTTACGAAAACGTCAGAAATAGTTTTACTCGACTCTATCGGAGAATTTCACGTCATTCCAAAGGATTTGGCAAACTTATTGTTTTGTCATACAAACCATTGGACTACGATGCATAGTTGATTATTAATCAAGTGTGTTTGACTTGGAAGTTTAATATCGTGCATATCTAGTACAGAAATTTCCATACTGTTTTAAACCGGGGTAGGGTGTTCAGCGAGTGGATTAACTTGCTGATTGTTGACTTTTAGTCCTTGGCGAAATGAAACAAGTTTAAAAAAAAAATCGCCAAGGCTGTAGTATTTTTCCCACCGCTGGTCTCACAACCTATAAAATTACTTAGAACGGTCTATCAGTTCGGTTTATTTTTTATCAAGACTACATTATATGTTCATATCGCTATTTCGGCTATAGAATTTTACTTATAAATCATTATATACTAATTTGGAATTATGTATATCGGCGTCTCTACAATATGTTTAATCCTTCATAGCAAACACTTGAAAACGAAACGTTATAAGATGTCACAAATACTGTTTTAATTTACTATTCTTACCCGTTACTCATTCTGACTAAAAAATCAATAAATAAAGTCAGATTTAGTTTTATTTTTTTATTTTAAACAGCCTGTACACCGCAATATTTAAATACTAACTACTACACCCATCTGTACATGAAGACAGAAAAAAATATATTACTTCGATCAAAGATATACCACACAAACAATTCTATGCGTCACTTTAAGTGACTGTCAATAGCTTATATTGCCGCTTTTTTATTTGAAATAAGGACCCATGGTATTATATTATTTAAAGGTAAAACACTCGTTTGCATTAATTCTAGATTTATTTAATATAAGAACATGAGATGATTATTTAAATGATGAGAATTTTGGAAATCGATCTTCCTACGATCTCTGGGATCAGATGGGTGGAAACGAGTTTGAACATCACATATCATTTACGCCTTTGCTCGCAAAGGCGATTTATGAATCTAGTAATGAACGTGGTAGCCAAAACAGGATTGAACGAACGCCGCAAAGAGTTAACCACTCGGTTAAGAGACTAATTTTTCAAATACAATTAAAAAAAACGTTTTTAAATCAATTATCATATTTCCGCACACGAATCAGTTTAATAATAATTTAGTGAGGTATTTCATTTTTCATATCAAAATACGATAAACAACAATTTATAGCGGAATAATATTAATTTATTTCCAATAAGTCTTTAGTCTTTGTAAGGCAATACATTAATAAATAATGTTTATTCAATGATGAAACAACATTGTGATCTGGGAGTCAAATTGCTGAGCCGCTTAATCGGTATTTGCAAGTCACGAGGGAATTTTCCGCCTCAAAAG
Source organism: Himalopsyche tibetana (assembly GCA_030503985.1). Lineage (NCBI taxonomy): Eukaryota > Metazoa > Arthropoda > Insecta > Trichoptera > Rhyacophilidae > Himalopsyche > Himalopsyche tibetana. The sequence goes on from JAPJYX010000005.1 coordinate 18,497,630, forward strand.
ACAAAGGACAATTTATAATGAATCGACCATCTATTGATTTATTTCTTTTTTTGAGATTCGACAAGCCGATAAAGTTCATTTAGGTTTCAACGCTTGACAGAGATATACCTTAAATAAATTCCGTAAGTTACCTCTTATCTTTCTGCGAGTACCTTTTCCGTAGATTTATGTTCAATCGTCAAAAAGAGAGTTTTTGATAGGTTCAAATAAGTTGGTCTGTTTTAAAACATATTTGATTTCTTAAGACTATAATTCACTCGCTTACAGGTTTCTTCACCCTGCGCCGTCTACGAAATATTAGACAAATAAAAACACATTAGAACATTTAAAAAATGTCGTAAGTCATAGGATCCGTGGTCGAGTGATCTACGTCGTTGGCTTCGGTTGTTGAGCTCACAGGCTCGAATATCATTACGGACGGATTTTTCAATTGATTTATAGATTTCTGTTCAAACGCCTATTTTTAAAATTCCCACCTCATTTTTTTAATTTGTACGGTAAAGGTATTTTTTTTATTTTATAATATTACGTACTGTATTTTTCTTTGAATTATATTTGTCAAGTTCATGGCGAATTGGCGTCAGCTGTAATCCCATGTACTGCCCTTTACATTTTCAACAAATAATAATCTCTCCGATTTTTTAAATGAAGCGTAGCGAAAAAGATTAGCGAACCACTATTTATTTATTATCATTATTCTCTTCGAAAAAGTATTTGAGTTTGAGATTGAGTTACATACAGTGTTCATAGCAAAACACGTCCTAATCGGAGTCTAAATGCTCCACATTAAAAACGGACATGGTTTAATATATTTTGATATTGATTAAATCGATATTTACTTGGTAGAACTCCATTGTAATAAAGTAAAAAAAATAACCAGGTATTCTAATTCTACAATAATTATTTTATAATCCAGTATATAATATATTCCTGAGTTAATGTAAGTAGTAATGCATAGTTCTGATAAAGACATACGCAAAAGTAGCTATCAACTATATATAAAATAATATTGGTAGAATTAAAATACGATATTAAAAATTGAGATGATGTTATTTAATCTGCTGATTCAGTCTGTGCAGTGTTTTTTTTAATTCAAGGGCGAAGGCCCACCACCGATTTCATCAAGCTCGTATGTACCGATGACCACAATCAAGTGGAGAGCCCCTGAGCTTGAAATGTCTATATCTAAATACATGACCGCAATCACGAAAAAAAACTTACATGTTACAACTAGCATGTTGAATAACAAAGTTATCAATTTTAATATAATAAGTGAAAATTATTGACTCTAAATGTGACGTTATTGTTAATAATATAACCATACTTAAATATATTAACATAGATTAGTAATATTTTTTTTACATATGACTACTTAATGGAACCGGATGATCTTTCGTCGGTTACACTTTATTTTTTTCGGTCAGGGGTAGGCTGAAGGACGCTTGGAGAGGCTTAAGCGAGTCCCTTGTTAAATTTTTATAAGGCCAATGAGCCCTTTGTTAATTTAAGATAACACAATATTCTCAGATCAAATTAGTACATAACTGCAATTTCTGACATATATTTTTAGCCATTGCATATTGATCAGTTTATAGCAAATTACATATTGTTACATATTATAAGTGTATTAAGTAACAATCGATTGGTTATTTAAGTATTGCATATAATTGCACAGGAGTAATAAAAAAATCACTTCTTCCCCAGAACACCGAGAACTGCTTTGAGATTAAGCGAGCTCCTTGTTATCGTATTGGCAGCTCTTTGCTGGTTTCGGTACTATTATGTTTATTTACTTTCAAAAACTTTCCTGTCACAGAAATGTAATGCGGAATCTTCGTCATTGTTTTGTCCATGCAATTTTAAATAAAAAAAAGTAATCGTGCTTGATACTAATCAACTAAATTGAGTTTATATATTAACTTGTTTATATCACATTGTTTTATTATACGAATCTCTAGTATTAAGAATCAACATTAGATAAGCACATTGAGTATTTATTTGTGAACGCGTGCCTAGAATAATTTATACAAAATATGCATTTAATTTCCAATAGCTTGTATTTTAAGTAGGTTATCTAATAATAACAAATGCCAGTGATGTGAATAATTTAATGATGTATTTTTTACTGCTTTAATTCATTACATAATAACAATATTGAGGGCCGTATAATGTATAATATGTTTTTCATACAATTATATAAGGATCGATTAATATGATTTTATGATACTACCATGAATTAAACATACTATAACAAAGATTCAGTGTTTATGATTTTGGATCTAAAGCCTTTTTTACACATATTGTTCAGGTATTACCAATTTTATAAGCGTATTTCTAATGATTTTCTGCGGGATTGTAACAGGACGAATATCGCCCACTGATGCTAGAAATTTCATCTCTGGTGATGTAATAATTACAGTTTATATAAAAGAAGCCACATAAGAAGATCATAATATCCAAGTTTTATTTAATATCAAGACAAGATTCTTAGAACTGCAATCTGTTTTTCGAGATTTCACTTCTCAACTTAAAACGTGATTTTTATGGTAAGCTATAATACTTTTCAGGTCCATGGCGCAGCGGTCAATGTTGATGGCTTCCTTGGCGGATCTCACTGGATATAGTCTCGGTACAAAGAGGATTATATCGATTTCTGGTCGATGGCACTGGTGTTTGTGATGTCTAAAAAAGTCCTCCTTCTTTCCAATTAACGAGGTATAGCGAGAGTGATTACTTGACCACTAGTCCTTCCCTAACCCTATCTTTCTATCACTCTTATTCTCTTTGAAAAAGAGATTGAGCATTTTAGTGACATCTGTTGAGATACCTCTATTAGGAGCTGACATGGATTTTAAAAATTTATAATGGACGACTATTCTATTGGCGTACGTCATATGAAATGGGTTAAATCGTTGCATCTTACATTGAAGGTTGACGAACAAATCGCTATTTTCTTTGACCACATCCGCTTTCAATGTTGACCATGTGGGCGCCAAACGGCGCTTCCGTGATTACATCTCCCGCCAATCGCTTCGCTTCCTCCCATGATATGCCAGCATCTCTGAACTCCACTGATTACATTGCTGGATTTTATCGTATGTCCCAGAAAGTTTGCATTTAGTTAAATGTGGCTCGAGTTATTGCTAATCGAATAGCCAGCACTTTGCAGTGTTTAATATTTTACTGGATGTATTTTTTATAATTCAATGAAAATGCATATAACTCACAAATCGGATCCCTCTAAATTTCTATCTACGTTCATGGAAATATTATATAAGATACCATGTAAAAATGTTTAGTTTTTTTGTCTCTATGTGTATATATTAATAATTATATTATTTAGCCTGTTTTGACAGACAATTAATTAATTAAAACTATTCGTGTATACAATTACAAAGACTTGTCGTGAAATCGTTTGTCAAAGCCATCACTGAAATTGATTTGTTATTATGAAAACAGACTTGAACGTCAATATTATTTCACATACATATGTTTGCCTTGGGTTTATATTATCATATGTGGATCGTTACGTTCTAACAGTTCTTCATAATATTATGACAATACAGATATATACCTAACAGACCGATCAGGCATAGTGATTGGAAACCTTTATTAGAAAATAAACCGCAAGATACAATTATAATGATATAATGAATTTGTAAACTAATAATAATAATGAAAAATGGTGAAAAATAATCACTGCAATGGTGTTCGTACTCAATTTTTGATAGAAGGTCACTTAACTTACAAAAATGAAACAATAGTTTGGTCTTGTATCACAATTTGATAACAATTATATAACAATATCACGTTAGGATTTCAGAGAAGTAAATAAATATATTCAGACGAATGGTTAGTTTAAATAAAATTAATCAACGGGCTATTTCAATAAAATTCAAAGTCAACTTTTTTTAACCATATCCGCTGCCAATTTAGAGAATATAGCTTCCTAATGGAGATATCTCAACAAACGAGAAGTACTTGTTACTCGGTAGCTTATTCTCTTTTTTTTCAAAGAGAGTAGGAATAAGACAGGGCTGGTTTCGCCATACCCTAATATTTTAGAAGTTTGAGGGCATTTTTAGACGTCAAAAACATCCACGTATTCGAACAGAAATGAATAAATCAATAGAAAAAATGATTTTCGTACTGTAAGTTGAGCCCATGATATATGTTACAATAGCCAACGACGTTGACCACTACACCATGGACCTGACAAAACCTTTAAATAATCAATAAAAAAAATAAGCCGAATAAAATAATGGTTAATTTATACCATAGAATTATTAAGAGGTAAACAATTTTAGAAGCCACAATATTACAAATGTATAAAGAAGTATTATTTATTAGATTTTCTAATAATGTCACTTGTAAATATTACTTACGGATATTCAAATGCTTAATACATACACAAAAAATAAATTTCTAGAGAAAAAATATGTACTTTTAATACTAACATGATATTTTCCCATACTTACAGCTCTTCCGTTTAAATTTCCGCATATGATAGCATTATTTATTTTGATTCTCTCATCGCTTATTTTAAAGCTTTTATGGCACTTTTAAGGCTTGCACGCGTGTGACTCGCAACCCCTGAATATATAAGTCGAATAGATTGAGGAAGTAATAATACGTTCATGTTAGTTTTCCCTTGAGCTCTCTCACTCTTCTCCCAAATGGAAGTTTAGTTGTGCGAACTTCAGATACTTGGAGCCAGTTGGGTTTTGCGACTTAATAAAGTTTCCACTTCATTATTAGCAGACATTATTAATATGAATGTCGCATCTCAGGATAAAAGAAACATACACGTATTTAATACGGATCGTGTATTCAACTTTGGCCCAAGGGGTTATTATCATGTCGACAGGCATAATATTACATTGACAGGCATATTAAGACAGTTTTCAACACGGAAAGTAAAAAGAATTGTAGAATGATTTTACATTTTTTTAACTATTTACTTTCACGGCATTTATAAATTTAATTGACCGTCATTTTGTAATTAATATAACTTATTAATTAAAATCAATTTACACAGTTTATTGGTAAACATTGCGAGACTCAAGATGATTCTTCTCAATGAACTGAAACAAGTGTCACAATTTATAGCACACCAAGTGGAGTAACAAACTTATTAAATTTAATATATTTTTTTTTTAATTCCACCATCAAAAATATAAAATTATTTTTTTATTTTATTTAAATTTACAATACAAAAGAATAACAAATTATTAATATATTGCTTTTGCTATGTAAAACACAGGATACAACAGAATATTTGGAAAAAAACAACAAGTAGAAAAAATAAGTTAAGCATTTAAAAATGATAAGAAGAACTCACTCACATCCACGTGGAATATGTCAACATCCGAAGCAATATTGTTAGAAACTCAGTTTCCCGTGATGAATAAATTCTTAAATTGAAGAAACAATGTGTTATCTTTATATTTTTGTTTTTGGTGTTCTTATATTGCACGTTTGTACTTTTAATAATAATCAAACACACGCATATTTGTAAATTCTGTAGGCATCTTATTTTTTTATTGACACTACGGAATTCTTGATATGGGATAAAATCAACACTGTGATTCATATAGTTCAGATACAAACAATAAAATTCTGCCGTATTTTATTAAAAGAATTATGCCGGCAGCGTGGTCCAGTGTTCAACATTTTTGGCTTAGACCGCGGAGGTCACGGGTTCGAATCGCAGTAAGCCGAGTTGTAAAAGATTGATTTTACAATCGATTAATCGATATCATCAAAAATGGGAGTGAGAGCGACTACCTAACCACTACGTTGTCCTAGCCCTTATCTTATATCGCTAATCTCTTTGAAAAGTTGAGCATCTGATTAACAAACAATTCTCGTAGAAACTCTTCTGTTGAGATAGTCTTTATTAGAATTCCTTATATTGGCAGCGGACATAAAATAAGTGGCGTAGCGAGATCGATTACCTAAGCACTATTTCTGTTCCAATACAAGTCTTATATACCTACTCTCTTCGAAGAAAAGAAAACTTCAACAACTGATTGACAAGCGGTTCTCGAGTTGAGATAACTCCATTAGGAGGTCATATGCTCCTCATTAGGACCGGACATGTAGTAAAACGATGATAAAATTAACCGTGATCCAACAACTTGTTGCGTATTTTATTTTTGTTCCATCTCATTACTATATGTAATTCAAACAAAATTGTCAAAATAATATCGTGAACATTATTTTGTTGCTGTTAATGACTAAATAATAAAAAATATGTACATATATATATATATATATATCCGAACTTATTGAGACCATATGTTTTCAATGTAGTCGAAAATTCAGATTATCGTCATACGAAAATAAGATGCTTATTTTTTTTACCGTTTACCCTAATAAGTGTTGTCACTACGGGGTAAAATATAATATATTAATCAATAAAATTTTAGCAGAATACCAATGTTTTGAGTCAAAAGACAACAATATTGCCTTACACGTTATTCTTTTTGTGATAGTCATGTGTTGCGAATACAGAAGAATCGTACAATATAATTCATAATAGATGACACCATAAAATAGCGCATTTAATTAAAATATCTTGTATTTAATAATCACACATCTGTGCTCTAATTTAAATATTTGTATAGATGCTGGTTTATCCGAGTTCTAGTAATAAAGCGTTTTGTAATGTTTTATCAAGTTAACTTTACAGACAATGCGATAACGCTAAAACAATAAACAATATTGAATTACCGTAGTAAGGCTAATTTTGTACTATTGTAAGTCACGTCTGCATATCGTGCATTATGCATATATCATAACTCCATAACAAAACTCAAACATTTTCTACGCAAAAGTTATTTTTAGTAGGTCTTTCTAGTCACGAACTAAGTGCAGCTTGCAGATTATGTATGTAGGTTGTCAGTTAGCTGCATAATAATTTAATTTCGTTGCTTAGTGGATATATGTATATTGAGGAGTATGATGAAATATTGTATCTAATCATAATTTTTCATTTTAACGAGCTTGTTGACCGCATAATTTCACTACCGCATAATTACTTTTAAAACATTGCAGAAATCTAAACTCGTTAACATTTAAACCATGATTTTGTTTAAAAAAATCAATGTAATAAAATTCTGTAACAAAAACCCATATTTTCCTTACATGAAATATTTTAATATCATTTCGTTTTGAATACAATAATTGGGGATGATTTTTGTAAACATATTTAGTGGTAATTCATTTTTTAAGGGTGAGCGAAAAGGTCTACACTCTACAACGACATCTTTAATTTAAAAATAATGTTAACAAATTGCTAAATGTCAAAAATGTAGTGATATATTAATTTATTAGTTATCGATTGTGTTTACTATATTTAAAACAATTGTGCGTTTTGTTGAGATGGCTATTTATTGAAAAATAATAAAAGTTCACTACTTAATCACCCCACTGGCTTTCTGTTCATTTTCGACAGATACATCTTAGTGGAATATAATAATAAGCTCTTTTTTACACAGCTGTGATGTTTTCAAAATCCTATTAAGATAGATGTTATCAATTACACCAATGTTTGCAAATAAGTCACTTAACTATTCATTATTAATAGATTTCGTTGTAGACCGTTTTACTCACTCTTTATTTAATAAGGTTTATCGCCAAACGATTTGTAAGTTAACTAGTAATGGTAGTTTGAAGTTCAATAAATCCAATGCATAAATAATTATATTTTAACAATTTATTGTTATATTAAAATATTAATTGATAATTAAATATTATATCGATCAATCCGATTAAAATAGAGCGCAAATGGTCAATTCGCAATGTACTAAGAGCACACAATACCTAAATACTGGTCACTTTCTAAATTCTAAAAGCAGTACAATAAATGCATTCCTTTCGGGTGTGTTATTTAAATGTTTATGTAATTATACGTTTGGATTCCCTGGTTGTGGTATTATAATGGAGACTATATCATGGTCTCGTGGGGTGGTTTTGGGAAAAGTTTTGTCTCTACGTTCTAAATTACGTGCATACTTGGGTAGATGGAACTAAATATTAGTTTGTAAACTAAACAATGAAAGAAGAACTAGGCTTCGAATTCACCATACCAAAAAGATTCATACTATTATAGGGTTAATAATATTTCGAAATTCGGTCAATTAGCCGAGTGATCAACGAATCCCTTTGAGCGTGTAACGAGGAAAACATAGATTTTTTTATGAACGTTTTCTTTTCGAATTCGATGTGTGTATATTTCCGTGGTAAGCAACATTTCATCGTAAAAATACGAAAGGTCATGGTAAAATATTGTTTACTCTGCACAATTATATCAGAGCATTTATGATTAAACTTGACATTTTCGCAAATTATCTCAAGAGGGGTGACTTTATTAATATCGTATGATTCCAAAAAGGATGACGTAATTATATTTGAGCTTAATACAAAGAATTCAACAATATTTTGATCCTTTACGAGTTTTGAACAAATTTTCGACGCCGTGCAGTGTTTAACGACAGCGCAATGCATAAAGTAGTTATGAGCATCTTCAGTTATCATTATTTAATCGGATTGGATTAGAAAACTTATAAAGAAATTAGTGAAATCAAAAAAATAGCTTCGTTTTAAAAACAAATAAAGAAGTTTAACAGTCATATGGAAACTTTGTATAGAAGTACTTACCATTTTTACTATATTGGTATAAAGATCTTTCAAGTAAATGCCCATTCAATCAGTATTAGAAAAACAAAGTTATTAAATTAAATTTTATAATATAATATACGAGTTGAATAAAAATTTCAATATCACAAATTTTAATAAATTAAATATAATATATCGTTTCTCTGGCAGAACAACGACGCAAGTATAATTTTTGACATCTTTGAGTTAACTGTGATAAAAATACTGAATTAGGTTATTTACTTGCTGCAATATACATTGTATGTATTTTTTTTGAGATACAATGAATTCGTTGATTTGAAGTCGATGGCCAACGAAATCGCTGATTGACAGATTTGGCAATGTTACGATTTGTAAAAAAAGGGATGAATGCTTTTAAAAAATCACCTACAAACAAATGACATAGGGTACATATCGATTGAATAGTGACTTATATGTATGAAAAAAAACTAAATCGCGAACTCCGAAGAACTATATATTCGTCAATTGCTTCATTGTTCTTCCGGACAAACGTTATGTCGTCGTTAATATCACTTTTTATATCATATATATATATATAAAATTACGCTAAATTATTGTGTAATAAACAAGGAAAACTGTTATGTAAAAATAAATGAGTGGATGTGAAAACTGCTCTACCGATAATCACTATCTTATCTCATGAATTTTGAAGGGAAATATAACAAAAATTCATTCGAAAAATATCTTTTAAGAAATCGGTTTCTAGTCCAAGTTTAATTCTGTATATTCATTCAATACTGCGCACATTATTGACCAGCATGTCAAGTCAATTTCTTGTGGCATTCTTCAAGTTAGATAATGCTGTTTTTATTATACTGGCTCACGGAGACCTGGCGATTACGTAAGGCTGAATAAATAGACACGCCGTTAAAGAAAAACCCACGATTTTTTACAATACTTAATCAACGATTAAAGTTTTATTTTATTACGAACCATTCAAGGTTGACTTGCTGAAGATGCAACAAAAACATTTTACAATTATGTACAAGTTTACCAGTATGACGACAGTCAAGGAATTTGGTTATCGTCATATTAAATAATAAAGTTTGCACTAATTTGTAAAAAAATAAATATTATGAATAATTCATTGAATACCTACTCAGATTCAAAAATATAACCTTAGCGAAAAAGATGTATACAAAATTGTTTTGTATAAACATTTTATTGCCATTTGATTCTTTTCACTTTCGCTAGTCATTCAGTTTTAATTTATAAAATACAATTGTCAAATCAAGCATTATAATATACGTATTTATATAATTTATATTAGGAACGGCTTTTTATTGTTTTAGTATGAAATCAGTGGTGTGTAAAAAAAGACGATTCTGACTCCAGCTTTAAAATAAAAAACGACTCAAACTCAGACTCTAAAGAAATTTTTCGATCACTTAATTTTAACTTACATATATCTAATGTTTAAAAAGAAAATGATGTAACCCACACATAGTAAATTTTACAAGAGACACAAAAAACCTTTTTAGATAATTTTACGCCAAAGGCAAGTTATGAAATAAACACATCCTTAAAGTGGACGCAGATCTATAAACTAGTGATTAATTTTATACATTGTTCAAGAAAAATCTTTTTTTAAGTTATTTTTCCTGGTTGAAATTTCTACAAGTCTTTCTTTTTTCAAACTATAAGCTGAATTTAGATACTAATTTGTCATTTACAGCTTACATCCTTTTAATAGAACGTGTATCAAGCTGTATACATTGTGATTATTTAAAAAAAGCTTTTTTGAAAAAACTGTGGGTTACGTGAGTTACGTCCTTTTTCCTTTTCACAGTCGATATGTATGTTTACCATCAGATCATCTTTAGTCAGCCTAGCATGCAGTGGCAACACTATAGAGCAGCGGTCACCAAACTACGGCCAGCCGAAGATTTTCATCCAGCCCGCGAAAAGTTCTGGATTTTTGCATAGAAATTATTCATATAAGAAATATAAATTTTCATGATTTAGTAGTGAATTCACGACAACTATTTATTTCAAATCATCAATTGTCATACAACTATCTGGTAGGGGACTCAAAGTGAAGGAAGTTGGATAGAAATTGGAGGCGAGACGACCAGATGTTCGTTTACTCAAAAATTTCTCTAATATTCTCATTTATTGAAATTCTAAGAAGGGCAAACATTTGTTTGCATTCTAATTATTATGTGACCACATAAAATGAAATATTATTCTGATTGGATTCAAATAAGAATTTATTTGTCGTCCGGGCCCTTTAGTTTTTAAAAAAATCAATCCGGCCCGCTTCTCAAAAAGTTTGGTGACCCCTGCTATAGAGTATAAACTATTGTGGTTTGAATACACATCATTAAATTTTAAAAAAAATGGGTTCTGAATCGTAAGATTTTTCCGACTCCGAGAAACATGCAACTGCTTCGCTGCAATCACATTTCTGTTTCACTTAAACAAGTCGTGAATTAACGTTGAATATAACGAATATAATAATATGTTAAACTTTGACCTAGCCCAAGGTGTCTTACTTTCTTTGGTTTTTCGAAAATTGTGCTTCACAAAACTACGTAACAATTTTCACAGCCGTGTTGAAAAATAACCGCGATAAATAAGGCTCGATGTATGATAAAGTAGTATCAGACTTGCTCTAAAAGAAATATCATAACTATCCAACCTACACTGTCGGAATATTTTCTTCGCTGTATTATTATTAACATAAGACAATTGTGTACATATGGTTTTTAATACATTATTGACAAGATACTCTTCTTATTCTTGGCACCAGAAATAAATAATGAACATAATGTCCGCAAGAAACATATCTTGTAGATAACTATTAATCCAGTCTACGAAAATTGTTTGTTTTTTACAATGGTTACCATAAACCTTTGTTAAATTTTCTTTAACCCGAATACCGATTTTAGCTAATTTGGAAAAAATGTGATGTCATTGTTTGATAAACCAAATATCACGGTAGCAACGAATTTAAATTGAAAATGTGCCGAAAACTTTGTTGATCAGAACTTTGATAAGTATTTTAATCCAGATAGTACCAGCGAAAATTCACCTGGATATATATATCTCATTGGTTAATTATATTTTTAAAATTATAACAATAATTCATGTGCTTCAAGTGGATAGTATCAAATTTGTAAAATAAAGAATATTTGTTTTGATAAGGTGATTTAGGTAGGTTAGAAATAATGTAGTATTGGAATTACCAAATTATCGTCAAATCATTATCATAAATTTCTTCGATATTGGAAATAACATCTGGGGACGTTTCTACTATCAATTTCTTCAATTAATCCTGCCAGTAACATAATGATTTTAATATTTCCTGATTTCCAGCCGATGAAGACCTGGACGACCTCGTAGATCATATAATGTGGCGAGGAGCATGGCCTAAATATCTTGTGTTTGGAAATTGAGGAAAGGTACTCTGGACAGGACGAGATGAAGCATTCGATCTGATCAAAACGCACACTCGCTTTTAGTACCAAGAAAAATAAATGTTTATCCTTACATTCCTAACCTTGTATTGGTATGAAATTAGTGTATTTTTTAATATTTTCAACGAAAATGGTAATAGCATTAACAATATTTTTGTACACCCACATAATATAATTTGAGTATCATAACGAGTTACGTGGGTTATTCCATGATTTTTTTCAAAAATTCGATAAATTTGCGAAAAAACAAATTTTACACAGCAAACGATGGTCAATTAATTATACATAAAAAAGTAGCAAATAACACTTACAACCAGTGGTGAAGTGGTAAATAAATAGGTAACAGGTCGGTCATTGATTTCTTCCCTATTTTTTTTTATATCTGTCTGAAGTTAAAGTTTTAACAATTAAATCAATAAAAAAAACGATTTTTGATATATGTATGTACTTGAAAATTAAGTTACAAGTCAAAGAGGTGGCACGGCGCCTTCCTCATTTTCAGGTGCCAGGTCGCCGACCTGGCCCCACTACACCATTGCTTACAAAAGACCATGGAAAAAATGTTGAAGCTCCTGCCAATTGAATCGCCCATAGCCCAAACACATTACAGCACTACAAGTTCTTATGGTTTGATTTATTATGATTATAAAATCATCAGTAAGTATTCCGTCAATGTCAAAAATAAGTATCTTTCCGCGGTTTACATCATTATTTTTATATTTTAGAGACTTGTTTCTCAGCAATTCATAGATGGACAGGACGTAGTCAAATATAACAATAGAACAGGCGAAAGTCTTGACCTGATCACATATATTAATTTAGATTGGCAGGTCAGATGTTTGTAGATATAAAATTAAACAAATCACACCTAATTGTATGTGAAGGTTCTCATTCAATCACATCTACGCCTACATTAGTATGAATAAGCTATGGAGTTCATTTTTAAGTGATCACGATATCCTGTTTTTGATTTCAAGTCCACTGACTGCGTGAGTAACATGACCTCAAATAAACATATTAATGTCACAAAAATTGATCACGTTATTGATTATTAGTTTCAAAAAAACTTACACATGATATCTAATGTTGCTGAAATCCATAGATGCTGCTACAGTATAACGCAAATTGGTGGGCAACGGGATAAAACATTAGTTTCTAGCTTACTTGTAGGGTAAAACATCTAATTGCAGTTCTTTGAAATAAAATCAATGAACATTCCAATTTTGCGATAGCAAAAATTATTGTAATCGAATTTAATTAGCATTTGATAAAATTTATTTCATTGGAATTCCTTATTGGAAAATATTTTTTCCCACTCTTTTAACGACATATAAAATAATAAATCTTGATTTAGATATTCCTCCTTTAAAATGAAATCATACTTAAAATTTAAGTTACAAATATTAAAATGTTGAGAATCTTGTTCGTTTACCTTATGATTGATCAGCAATATTCAGTTGGGGTGATGGAGATACGTTATACAACTGCATATTATCGTTAATTTTCTACAAACACGTATCATAAATTTTGACAGTTTAAGTTGTTTGATGTAACGAATTCAGAGTTTCAATACACACATATAATACTTAAATGATTATTTAATCAAATACAACAACGTATGTTGTATAGCTGTAGATAGCGGTAGAATAAAGTACATTTATGTGTGTTTTCTGAAAATTTGTGCTTGAGATACTAGGTTGTGGAAACTAAAGATGATACATCAGTTCTGAGTTATATCCCTACCACTAGATCATATACCTACCACTGCATATATTTCCCCCCTCACGCTCTGGGTTACTTACTTCTCCATAAACAATTTCCTAATTTATCGAATTAATCAATGTTGGGCTTGGGCTTATCATCAAGTGTGGTCTGTTAGGGCCAGGGGGCCAAAGCAAATACAGCTGCTCCTTTCAACACAAGGCAATCCCGTGAAAAGTTAGTTTTATGCTCACCAGAGTAATCTAGTTGTTTGACCAACTTGCTCGGTTTTAATAATTTTAATAGTTTTAATAATTACGAGGAGCATAAATGTAAAGTACAGTTTTCTATAATTGGACCAGTAAAGATGAATTTATGTAAATAAATACAATACATATTGTAATATTAAAAATACAATAATAAAAAAAAAATACAAACAAATGTGTTACATATTTTTTAGGTAGATCTTTCTGGATATAAAAATAAGTATATCATATGTAGTAGTATTAGAAGTTCTTGAAAAAATATTATAATATATATTTGTGTAAGAGATATATAATTTAAAAAAAAAATAACAAGTTCATAGAAAGAATAAAAATTTTGGTGGAAACAATTCCAATTTCATAAATTATCTGAAAGTGTTTTGAGTGAGTTATGTCTGTTTGTATGTTGGTTCAAAGATGTTTATAAATTTCATATTTAGGGTTGCATACAAGCAACAATTATTAGGTTTGGTCATGAAATAAAAAAAAAATCTTAAAGAAGTACACAGATGCAATTCAATGTGATTATATTTCTTATCAAATATAGGTACATAAAATAACTATTTGTGATTTAGTTTTACATGGATTGTCTGCACCTGTAAAAAAAATACAAAAATATAATTCGTATCAGAATGCACAGCATGATAACATAGGGCAAAACTTAATATTAAATGATTACAAAAGATAAAATATAATTCAAAAAGTTAACAAATTTCAAAAAAAAATATTTTAAAAGAAATTATTTGGATACACTAAAAATTCATTAAAAAATAACTTTCTTATACAGTCAAATGGACTGCCTTACATCAAATGACAAAGTCTTAAAACTGTAACAAATCTATATTAATAAGGTCGCATGACAATAGAATGTTTAATTATTATCGATCCCAATTTTTCAGTCTATCAATGCACGTTACTTATATAAAATGTGTATAGAAAAGAATATATTTATGATAAAAATACATATTAAAAAACCTTAATAAGAGCTTATCACAAATGGTCTGAAAAATATTATTGTAAGAGTGGCCCTTAATACTGACCATATAAAAAAATATTTCATAATGCAAAAGAATATCTGGAATATTTTTAATGTACAGAGTATGTTTCAAATAATTCATTAGTAACATAAATAAAATTGTATGATAAAAGGAAGGCAGGGTGAATTATTACGACTCTACACTAGCTTTGGAACAGTGTTGGTATTTCAACATAAAATTCACTATCAATAAACATGACACTCTTTGAGTTACTCGACACATCTCCGAGAGATTGTCCACTGAATAATGACTAATAGTGTGACATTAAGCTGTTTAAAACATTCATTTAACAATAATTGTCAATGCAATGATTGGAATATTTTATGAAACTTAGCAAATACATCGCATAAGATTCACAGTTCATTGCGTGACACAAACATCACAAAACTCTTTCTTTCACTTTAATAGAAGCAGCAAATAAACTTAATCCTCAAAATGCTGAAGCGTTGATTCTAGTTTGCCCACAATTTTTTTATAAAAATTAATTTGTTCCTTCAAGTATTTCTGAATGGCATCTTTTAAATCTGTGGTTCGCTCTGTTTTAAAATGATTGATTTCAGCTAAAAGTGCATATGAAACAACATCTGTTCTTCTGATGACTTCGTTCAATTGGATGACCTCCATTTTGTGATCTGATGTTAATTTTTCACATTCTTTTCTTTTCTGCACGGCCCCTTTCTGCACAGCCAAAACATCCGGATACGAACCTATAATTCCTTTGTAAATATGAAGTTTATCTCCGAGCGGTTCCCAATCGTACCGCGGTTGCTCTTCAAACATTCGACCTATATCAATGTAAGCCCCTCCGGTCATCTTCATAGCTGCCGTCAATTTTGACTTAGATACAATAGTATTTTCATCTAAACTTAAAGCACTTCCCAGACTATAGAAAGCTTCGCCAATCTTTTGATACTCTCTTTTATAGGGGCCTTGATGTTTTTTTGTTTGATCTGCACACGTAGCTGTCAAGATTTTAACGGCAGTGTCCATATTGTGAATGAATATTGTCGATTGTTCAGTCTGCTGCTCAACTTGTGATTGTAAAAGAGCTTTCTCTGGAGGAAATATTGTAATACAATAATTCGCTCCGACCAACTGATCTTTTTCAGCTTGCCGTTTACCAGCCTTCCAACGCTTTTCATCTGTGCATGTGAGAAAGTGTTGCCAAACATCACAACGGGACAACACGGGATGTCTGCAAACCCAATCGACAAATTCTTGAAGTTGCACCCTGCGATGCTCGATAAACTGTTCTTCATATCGTCCAGATATCTGTTTATCGGGCAAAGGAGGAATTGGAATGAGACAGAATTTGGCAGTCAATCTTTCATGTAACCAGTCAAAATGTTTATATCTGCGAGAAACTTGAATGTTGTTGAAAGAGGGAGTCAATTGATAAGCGATAAAACTCTTGATTCCTTTGAACTTTGATTCCTTTTTGGGTGATGCAACTATTACACTATACAGATTGGTGATTGGAATCCACGAGTAACCTTCGTCATTACTTTGGATGAACACTTTGTCAGATTCCGACACAGAGACATTCAATGTTCCAAGAATGTAGCTTTCCCCACCGCTTTTGGCAAATGTGGAAAATCTATTCAAGTTTTTCTTAGCAACAGTTCCAGATTGCGGACCGCCAACGATAGAAGAGGCATCATCATTGTATTCATTGATTGGCATTCCGGGCAAAGGATAGCTAGGGGCATCAGGAGACGTGACTTGGGATTGCGGTCGTTGCGAGGAGTTAGAATGTATGGGAACTCCCCCGGGGCCGATTTCAGAATATGTATCATCATCCCAATCATCATCCCACGCTTCTCCGTCACCTTTCGTATAATTCTGATCGTTAGCATTTTGTTGAGCGTTATCACCCCAGTCATCGGCGGTCTGGTCGTACCTGTTCCCCGCAGGCTCCGGCGGAAGCAAAGGGGGAGGGCGGACAGGGGGACTCGCCACGACTTGCTCCACATAAGTAGCAGGGAAGAGTCCTGTCTGACCTTTAGAATTGCATCCCTCCCACCATCCTTCCCCGACATCCCTCCGGTTGACCGTTAAAACTTCCCCGCTGGCGATGGATAGCTCAGCGGTACCGGGTTCACCGTTAAAGTCGTACAGAGCGCGAACTTGGTACGCCATTTTCACAGATGGCACCTAAAATAAAAATATTATTTCTTTTCAAGACGTATTGTGTAGAAATTTTAATATGAAGTCTTCTAAAATGTTAACAAAAAGAGCCCAGGCGCGTCATCAACCTCTAACAAATATTTCGTATTTTGACATCTATTCTGTCACTGTATTCCACCAGATAAGGAAATGTTAAATGTGTGAATGTGTATAACGGTAATTTATATGATTAAATAAAAACGATAGTACGTGATTAGCTGCGTTAAACGTTAAATGTTGACGAATCATATCTATCAACAATTTTCACTTGACACATAAATGTGAACAGTATCCACAATTTGGATAAATATATCACTTATTTTGGTCGCGACGCAATTATAAAGTTTACATTTTCATAAAATGAACAATACTAATATAATAAACAAAAGGGAACAACGCACTGAGCAATCATATTTGTATTTAGAAACTAGAAAAAATATCTGACGTTATGGTTAGTTGTGTTCTTCAAGCATGACATTGGCTATTACCCGAGTTTAACTAGATGCTATGAATGGTGGCACAAACTGTCCCATGACTCCGACGTGTAAGTCAATTTAAACTGATTTCAAACAGTACTAGAAAACAATATTGACAACGCGTTCAAAGGGCACACAAGATGATTACAGAAAAACAAAGAACAGCACACTTTGACGAAACTGTCAAATTCATTCAGACTTTTATAACGTTGAATAATATGATTGAATAGTGAAGTTTGCAAGCAATACTTTTGTCGTAATATTGATAGCACACACTCATGATAAGAGATATCAAACTCTTGCAGAAACGATGACTAATATCGATTAACGTCTGAGAAATGAACAAGCAGAAATGATAAAAATACAAAGAACCTAACCTTAAGAGGATTACAAGATTTGACTGTTTCCGACAGCGAAATCAATCTTGTGAAACAAATAACGGAAATAATTATTTGATAATATACAAATCACGAAATAACAACGAACGCCCGAACTAAGTGACGTCAGGAAAACACATCCTCCGATATTAATTTAGCACTCAGTCATAACCTCACAAATTCAATTCAAGTTAACGACACACCTTTTGCAGACACAATTTGTGAAAATTTTCGCATCGCACGATAATTATTCATTTAAAACTAACACTTGTTAACCCACCTGATAAATAATAATAGTAAAATTAAAACTAAATCTACAGGTTCGACTACGCAGCCATCCGACTTGACAGATAGTTTTTCTACTTCCACAGTACGCCGCTAGATGCACGACGAGCAGCTACGTAAATGTATTTTTACGTCTGTCTCGCTCGCCAGCACACTCGCTAGTCGATGCACACGGCGGGTTTTAAAAGCATCAAATTAAAATAATTTAATCTAATACATTTTTTTTATAAGAATTATACACTGTTTTTATGATTAAATAAACTCTCAAGATAACATTTTTGATCGCATGGTATAACTTTGTGGATAACCTGCAAGTATTTACATTATGAATATTATTTAACATTGCGACATAGTGGGTAGTAGCGTGTACGGATTTTTTTTTATTTGATTTTAATCAGCTGTCAATTAATAGTAAAAAAAATCAAAACAAAAGAATGACATTCAGAGTAAAAATATTGTAGCCAAATCATTAACCATTACTTATTTAATGTTATATATTTAATATACAATTGTTTTTTTTCAATATTCTTCGTTTGTTGGTATTTTAGAATTGGTTATGTTTTTTATAATGTAGGATTTTGAATGGATTAATTATGTTTGAATATGTATTTATACAAATAATAACAAATTTACTGAAACAAAGTCTTCAGAAGCGCGTCAGAAGTTATACTTCTTTGGCATCGTTAAAAAACAATTTTTAATTGCATTTGTTTTAACCATCTTGAAAACTGGAATAAAAATTGAATAGTACTATTAAAAGTCATCAAATCTAAACTAAAAGAATCTTAGATTGATGATTTAGATTTATTGTAGAGAATTAGATATTATAAATTAATAAAAAAAAAACACTGCAAATTCCGTTCGGAATCGCGACTCTGGGAACAAGAAACGAAATCGACACATGTTCGACGGAGTTCGCAAAGCCAATCTATTGCACAATTACGCACGTGACAAATAAATACATTTAATATTGAGGAGCAAACATTCAAAAAGTGTTTTGTCACAAATTTTGAAAAATGCCATTTAATATCAGATCTGATTGTCCACAGTGAAATCTATGAATGGAAATGACAATTAGCGTTTAAAAAGGGTTTTTTCCTATAAATATTAAATCATAAAGTTGACCCATTCAAGCAAAACGTGTTTTCTCCAACACTCAAATTCAATCAAAAGATGTTTTGTCCTCTCAACCAATCACAGCGTAGAGCCGCCATATTGGATTTGTGACAGAACACATTTTGCATGTAAACTGTTACTTTACTGACTACGTATTTTGTTAGTAAAAACATAATTTATTATTTGAATTTACGATGCAAGAAGATAGTGAAGACTATATTGAAGTTGGGCATGCCAATATTGGCTCTATAAAAAGAAAATTTACGGGCGGAAAACGATCTGATGCCAAGAAGAAAAGATATTCTTCACCCAGTGGATGTGGCGTTTTTACATCTTGCAAACATTTTACAAAAAAAAAATCCTGTCAAATTATCACTCCAAGAGATGTGAATATAATAAGAGAAAAAATATATTCCCAGCCTATCAAACTGAGACAAGATACCATGATTGCTTCCATGATACAAACAGTGGCTATAAAGAGAAGGCCAAGACCAGATTACCAAAATAAAAAGCATAAAGCAGGTGGATAGCACACATTCAATACAAAATATTTCTTAATAACTGCTGATGAAAAAAGAGTTCAAGTATGTAAAAAAATATTTATGTCAGTAACAAAGATTGGACGTACACGGTTGAGTAATATTTTAAAAACTGTGAACTTGGGAGACCCTATCGAGAACAAAAGAGGTGGAGATCAAAAAGGGCATAAAAGTGTAGTAGTGAAAAATTATGTTCGGGAATTTATTCAACAACTTTGTGGCACTGAAAGTTATTATAATCACAGTAAATCATGTAGAATTTACTTAGATTGTGAGTGACGTATTTCAAAATTACACAAAATGTACAATGCTATACCAGAAAATCCACATGTCAAATTTTCAATGTTTCGTAGAATATTTATAGGAGAATTCAACCTTGTGTTTAAATCTCCAGCGTGTGATGTTTGCAGCTATTGTACACTTGAGATAAAAATCATGTCATTTAAGATAAAAAAAAATCTACACCTCAGTCCAGAGAAAGGAGTGATTTAATGATTAATAAAAGGATTCACAAGGTAAAAGCCAACACCTTTTACACATTTATGAAGACAAATGTTTCAGGTGCAGTTAGTTTGTGCTTCGATTTACAGCAGATCCAACCGCTCCCTAAAACTCCTGTACGAGAAGCTTTTTATTTACGACAGATCGATTTTTATAATTTCTGCATTGTCAATCTCAATACCACTAAACCATGTTTCTATACCTGGACAGAAGAAAAAGCTGGGAAAGGAAGTCTGAAAATATCTTCAGCCTTGCTACACTATTTGAAAAATATGGATTTCCAAGGAGAAAAGATCCCTTGACTGTTTTGCGATGGATGTATTGCACAAAATAAAAATAATATTAATGTCCGCACGATAATGCATTTTGTATACACTACTGAAACAACAATAAAAGAAATCGAATTGTATTTTCCTGTACGGGGGCATAGCTATCTAGAAAAATACAGTTCATTGGTAAAAAGGGGCATAACTTATTCCCATTTACAACGAGTAAATTTAAACATGTTGCCCTTATCGCATTTCATATCGCAAGAAAAAAAAAGTGATGTCAATAAATTGTTAAAACCAATGTTTGACAATTATTGGCAAAATCTTGAAGATAAAAAATTAGCCTGGTACAAAAAGATACTTTTTGGTGAACCATCGGCTTGTTTAGAAGAAGAAGATATAATATGCGATTGTGTGGAGCCAGAACCTCAAAATATGTAACAAAATTATCGTTACACTCTAAACACTACGAATATTAATAAAATATTATAGTAATAAATCTATATATATAAAACAAAGTGGGGTTTGTTACACCACGTATATCTCGAGAATAACAGCTCGGATTTTAATGATCTTTGATTTATTAAATTCGTAACCGCCTAGAATAGCAGAATAAGCATTAAAACATCGGAAAAATATCACGGCAAAGAAATTATGAAGAAAATTAATATTCTCATACAGTTTTCAAACGGCGAACACCTTGAAATAATGAAAATGTCGTTTGTATGCAGATTTCATCCCATAGGTGGCAATTTTTCCAAAATTCATTTGTTTTTGCTTCTTTTGCATACGATTGACTTCTAAATAATTTTAAATTTAGAGTATGGATTAGAATAAAACAAATCGATGATATAAAATGAAAACGAAATAAAATCGGATAATGTTGAAATAAGGTTATGTTTTTAATTAGGTATGATAATTTTTTTGACAAAAATATTACGCTGTTTGCACGAACGTTGCTCTACTTTGAGATGCCACGTTATTACACTTGGAAAGCTACATCGAAGAAATTTTAACGTCGAAAGCAAGGCGATGCGGTTCCTGCTCATCCGAATGACTACTGATGCTCTTGGTCGCATGTACACAGTTCATCCGAAAAATGACGAATGCTTCTACTTGCATGTCAACAGCTCAATTTGCTTGAAAATGATACTCATTACAATCGCTGAAGAAATTGTTTCTGAATTTCCAAGTCAGATACGCACATTATTTTCTATCATTATTTTGACATGCTTCCCATCGAATCCCCGTGAACTGTGGAACAAGTACAAGGATGACATGTCCGAATACATTTTGCATCGAATTCGTGTCAGTTTGGGGAATCCCGATCTCGAGGTGAATGAAGAGATACATAACCAGGCTTTGCTTTAGATCGAAGACATGTGTTACCTCATGTGCGGCAGTTTGGTAGTCAAGTTAGGAATGCCAACGCTAGATCGTGGAATGAACGACGCTTTCAATCGAGAATTGGAACGTGAACGTGAATATGATTGAGATGTATTGAACCAATCAGTTTGAACGAATGTACCACTGTTGAACCCTCAACAGAAGGAAATTAGCGATACGTTAATGAAGGTAATTGATGATGGAAATGGTGGCTTATTTTTCCTCGATGCGCCTGGTGGAGCTGGGAAGACATTCTTCATGTCATTGATTATGGCCACTGTTCATGCGAGATAAAAAAAATTGCTGTAACAGTTTCTTCTTCTGGAATAGCGGCCACGTAGATAGATCAACCGCTGCCGATGAAATAAACGCTAGCCTCAAATAATTGACAAACACGCGAGTTGCATTGATAAACGATCCATCTGCCGAAGATTTCTCCAAGCAATTGCTGACTATCTATTTATTCATTGTTCAAAATTAAAATTACAGTACATGACATAACAGCTGACGCCAATTCGCCATGTACTTGAAAAATATAATAAGACAAAATATAAAATAAAACTACATAATATATCAGAATCAAAATCAACATAAAAAATCAAGAAATAAAATAGTGAAATTTTACAAACAGTTCACAAATACTATCACTAAAAATGTCCACTTCTCTAGGCAATGCGTTGATCAATCGAAAGGCCCTTGGAACTGGTGATTTAAACCTCTTAAGCAAGGTATAAGTTTTTAGAAATAAAAGTTTTTGCTCATAGTTACGCCCACGCAAGAATAAATTGGGAGCATGTAAATTAATAGTCATGAGAATTTGAGGATTATTAACTCGGCCCCGAATGAGAAAAGAAAAATGATTTAAGCTTGAAAACGATCTTCGACTATCGTCGGTAACGACCGTGTTCCTGTTGACAAATCGAACAGATTGATTTCGTTTCCGCCGAATTTTAACAATTTCGTCTCAACGAAGGACGGCTTCATCAAAAAAATGTCCCCAAACGTCTAATCACAAAAATCACAATTGGTTGATTGAATGAGTAATTCTTGCGGCGAAGAACAAAGATGTGGATCATTTAAACTTCACAATTCAAAATCAAATCGTTGGTCCACTACATTCCTTCAAATCTAGCGAACTTTCGCAAGGTGCGCGAAACATTCTTGCGCAGACTGTACATATAACATATTCTTTCAACCAAAAAATAATTATTTCTGCTTCTCTATGATAGTGTCATCAGAAATAGTTTGTAGTATCGACCAAACTATTTTTTTTTTCGTTTATTAGAGATTCGCGCCGCAGCACACCCAGCATCGCCTCGCGGCACACCGCTTGCGGAGCACTGCTTTAAACGACTGAAAAACTGACATGCAATATTGCGAAACACTCACCAATGACCAAAGTTTTGGTAGCAAGTAAAATCATCACCTGGGATGAATGGACAATGGCGCACAAATGCGCATTGGAAGCACTCAATCAAAGTATGAAATATCTGTGCAATGACTCAAGATGTTTTATAGGCGCAATGATTCTACTATCTGGCGATTTCCACCAAACACTACCAGTCATTCCAAGATTTACCGCTTCCGATGAAATAAACGCTTACCTCAAATCACGACTCTGGCGCTATGTAAAGAATCTTCAGCTGACGACAAACATGCGAGTTGCATTGCTAAACGATCTATCTGCCGAAGCAATTGCTGACTATCGGTAACGGGGGTGTTCCTGTCGACGAATCGAACGGATTGATTTTGTTTCCGCCGAATTTTCGCAATTTCACTTCATTCAACAAAATGTTCCCGAACATCTAATCACAAAAATCACAATTGGTTGAATGAACGAGCAATTCTTGCGGCAAAGAACAAAAATGTGGATCATTTAAACTTCACAATTCAAAATCAAATCGTTGGTCCACTGCATTCCTTTAAATCTATCGACCGTGTAACAAACGAAGACGAAGCAACCAACTATCCAACTTAATTTTTAAACTTATTGGATCTGCCTGGCTTGCCACCGCGCAATTTACAACTGAAGGTTGACTCGGTAGTCATCATGCTTCAAGTTATCAAGTTAACAGAACATTTATTCACTTTTAAGGTGTTCACTGTCAATACTTGGTGGAATGGCAATATAATAAAAATAATAAAACATTTTTAGTACTTTTTCCACATAAAATTTATTTGATCAGGACCGGTTTCGCTCATCGCGAGTATTATTAACTGATGATAATGCTCAGATGATAATAACTCAGTTGATAATGCTCGCGATGAGCGAAACCGGTCCTGATCAAATAAATTTTATTTAGTGGGAAAAGTACTAAAAATGTTTTATTATTTTTATTACAACATTTATTGATTCTGAGGCGGTACGAAGTTCGTCGGGTCAGCTAGTACGATATAAATAAAAAAACCTTGATTTTCATTCAAATGATGTTTTGTCCTTAAGACCAATCATTCAAATAGCGTTCTGTCCACAAGTTTCATGCAAAAAGTGTTTTGTCCAAATTTCAAACCAAAAAATTAGCTAATCCAAGATTTCTAGATTATACAAAATACGTAAATTGAAATTCATTCCGTAAACAGTTTAATTTTAATAACATTTTTTTAAGAAATTGGGCTACGTTATCAAATGACATGTTTTTCAGCATTTCCCAAGTTCAGCATTTGTGTGACAAAACACTTTTTGAATGTTTGCTCCTCATATAAATAGACATACACAGATATACAGACAGATAGATACATAAACAAACAGAGATATCGAAAGTTAAGCAGGGGTTTTATAAGGTCTAATACAGAACGTTTGAGGTTTGTAGTTTATAAAATTAAAAAACAATTTTTAATTGCATTTGTTTTACCTATCTTGAAAACTGGAATAGAAATTGAATAGTACTATTAATAAAAATAATAAAAGATTTTTAGTACTTTTTCCACATAAAATTTATTAGATCAGGACCGGTTTCGCTCATCGCGAGCATTATCAACTGATAAGAAAAATATATAAACAGTGATATTTATACAAATTTAAATTGAAATAAAAAGGTGTAAGCAACTGTTAACAATTTAAAGGATTAGCAAATTACATTATAATTACACAAAATTAAAATGCTTAACAACCATAACAATTAAAAAATCATCATCAAAGAATAATAAATCTAAGTGGCAAACGATATCAATTATAAACACAATTAAAATTTTGGGAAATTTTTACACAAAGTGAAACACTACATTACTAAAGTAAATATCCTAATGATGATTTGGTGTTTTTCCCGCTTCCAAGCAATGATGTACTTCAACAAAATCAGCAGTAGTGAAGATTCTGAAAATTTCTATATAGATATTTTTCTTATCAGTTGATAATGCTCGCGATGAGCGAAACCGGTCCTGATCTAATAAATTTTATGTGGAAAAAGTACTAAAAATCTTTTATTATTTTTATTATAATGCCTTTCCACCAAGTATTGACAGTAAACACTTTTAAAGTACTATTAATAGTACTATACAAGTACAACTTCAATAATATTCTACATATTTTCTATTTAAAATGTTAATTAAAAGTATATTTTTCGTTGTTTTTGTTCATTTCCTTTCAAATGTCAGATACAAAGTATATCTACGCCATGTTTGATATTCCGTTCACTTTTCAAATAATATTCTGTTTGCGAAATCTATCGATTGTATATAACAAGTACGATATAAATAATTTCATAATCAACGCCGTTTGTTACAGCCGTTACGTATACGGTTTTGTACTCTTGATCTCACTATTATTGCAGCTTGTATAAAACCATAATGTATAAGTTCGTTTTATCACAATATTTTTCAGATCAGTTTCCGTATACTGTTTTAAACTACTAAATACTCTAATACTGTCCAACTGGTAAATTTTGTGTGATGGTGATGACGCGCATCTTAAAATTTCACTCTCATCATTTTTGCGTCACGCGCCTAAAGAAGTATAACTTCAAAAACTCTTTTTTTTTGCAAATACTGTTTTCCTTGTCCATGTTACCTATTGTTCAGTAGTCGTCAAAGTCTTCAAAAGAGCCAGATATGATTTTTTTTAACCATGTCCGCTCCTAATGTGGAGCATATGGACTCCTAATGGAGTTTATCTCAACAGAAGTGTTTCTACGAGAACTGCTTGTTACTCAGTTGCTCAACTTCTCTTTTTCCAAAGAGAGTAGGGATAGAAGGATAGGGCTAGGACAGGATTAGTGGTAAGCTAATCGCTGTCGATATGCCCCGTTCTTAGGATAGGATAGGTGAGAGGGGGGAATTCAAGACATCACATACATCCATGCCTTTGAACAGAAATTCATAAATCGATTGAAAAATCAATTTATAAAACTGTCCGTACCGGGATTTGAACCCGGGCCCTCTGTAGCCGAAGCCAACAACGTTGACCACTCGACCACACAGGCGGCATATGATTAGCACAACTATTTACAAATCAAGTACATAGGTACATCGGTACGAAATATTCAAGTTTAATTACAAAATTAATAATATTTCTTACCAATGAATAGATAAAATTTAAAAGCACCTCTTTAAGCAATTTTGAAAAAAGTTCTTGCAGTACTTTCATTGGACTGTTTCGGTACACGCTCTCAAGACAATACCGCCCGCAAACCCAAAAATGCCGGTTTTTAGCTGTAAATGAAAAATCGACTGCCTCGTCGGTATTTATGATAATGTAAGATAGTTATCTTGACAGTCTCGCATATTTTTGAAAAATCTGGAATAACAGCCATAATTAAAATATGAATAATATGTTCATTATAATATTATAAAAAAAAAATATATTATGGGTATCCAGATGGTTTGATTTATGTTGTTCATTTTTTTTATTCATGTTGAGACATATAAATAAAAAAGTAGAAAACTGTAAATGCGATTTACTCAGAACATGATATTTGGGATTGTGACGGTGTTGTTCTAAAGAAGGGGTCTCAAAATATTCCAAGGCCTTCACTGACTCCTCCACTTCCCATGTCCCAACGGCCAATACCTAGATACTGGACATGTTGGCCAGATTGGTGATGTTTGCGGGCCGCAGTTTGGAGACCCCTGTTCTAAAGTGCGAATATGTGATGTATTGTTTTATTGTTGTTGAAAAAAATTGGTTATTTGGTGCTACTCAATAACTCTTTTTATAATTATTACTGTATTCGTGTTTAAAAAATTATCCTTTACACAAATTTGTACGCACGATAAAGAAAATATCTCACTCGTGTGTCCCAAGCGGGTTGAGATTTACTACTCCTGAACTAGAAAATTGCAGCGTATTAAACGTTTTAACAATGATTAATGAAGGGCTTATAATAAGTATATACTTAGGATATTAGTAAAATATGTATACATAAATATTTTTACTGTGTCAAAGTTGCTATTGGAAATTTGATCATCAATCTCATTGTCCTGAAAAGCTATAATTTAGTTAACTAGCTTTAAATCTCTCATTTCTTTTGTTTGATTTTATGGTTTTCTGGGGAGCTATTTTAAATGCGGAACGAAGTCATGGAATATATTTTAGTTCATCGGTTCGGAGCCCATTTGCGGACGAGGAGCTGCGCAAATTATACTTCCAAATGACGTTCCATTAACGCGTGAAGCGTGTTCCATTATTGGTTAGTGGTGGAGAGAGAGTTTAGTGCTTTTCTCAAGATGGATTCTGACAATTCGTCTAAAGAAAACATCCATTTCCGTCCGGTGAGAACGACCGGAAATATTTCACTGTATATTTTATGCATAATTATTTAGTAGCGTTTAATTAAACGATCTTTGTTTTCGTAAAATAAAAACAACTTGGCAATGAATACAAATAACGTGATGTAATCAGGTTATATTATATGATAATGATAATTCTACCACGATAAGATGATGCAACATATTTTAGTTAATTATTTGATATAGATTTATTAAAAAGATTAAGCCCGCAAAAAAAAATCGTGAGACCGTTATTTTTATATGATAAATGTGCACCACTAACAGAAAAATCAACGTTCAACAATGACATTCATCAAATAGCGTTAAAACATACATTTTTATTCAGCCAAATAAGGAAATTTCAAAAAGAGAACATACGACATTCTATTCAAGAAAAGAAAAGAGACAATGGGAAGTTTAATGAAATAAAAATTCAGTTCTAAGCCTTGAAAACAGAAGGTGATGAGATAAATACAAGTTCAAGTTTTAAATAAAATTTAATCTCATGGTTGACGACTTAGCGGTAATGGATCAGGTATTTTTGCCTCCAACTATTACTGCCACAGAAAGCAAGCAGGGGAAATAATTTTGTTTGACATATGTATTCTTTAGAATTATTTCGCAGGAAACCAAAACTGTCCATTTCCAAAACACGCACATATTGATTTGTGCATCAATTGGTAAATAATTAACATTATCTAAATATTTAGAACGAAAACGATCGAATCCGTATTATTGATTTAACTCGTGAGCTCAAGAATAATTTTAAATAATATCTGGTGGCAATTTTATCGTATGTCAACAATTGTTGCCATGATTTATTTTTTACGACTCAATATTAGATATTTCTTAAAATGAGAACAAACCGTCCATATGATAACTAAGCTCGATTTTACCTTGTCAAATATACCTACTCCCGAGAGATTCATGTTAAAATACGAAATGTCTCTTTCATTTTTAATGATTCGTCCCATCGTTTTCGATGTAAAAAGTGTATGTACATTTCATTTTCAGCTGGCCTCTATGTTTACACACACAATTGAAAAACTGCCTACATAATATCAAAAAGACAGCTGTTTCAAGGTATTATCGCAAATATGACCTCATTTCGATATTATATTATCTACAATTGGATGGCACAAGTTCAGTATTCTAATTTAGTTAAATTAGAAAATAAATTAGATGAAAAAAGTAAAATAGTAAATTTTAAATCGTACTTATTCTAAATAGATTTTTTTGAATCTTACGTTACAGTTTTATTTTTCATAGTTAACAAACTGTCTTTTTCGGCCATAGTTCATTACGTCTCACGCCTTTATAACCCATGAGCAGGGGTCAGGTAAAATGGACATTAATTAATGAAGTTGATTGCTATGTTCCTTAAACTGTATGCAACAAAATATAGACATGTTAATACCGATAACAGTGTAAACCTCAATATTTGGTGATTCAAGCAAGTTATTTTTTAAAAGACAAATAAGTTATCAAAACTGCACAACCGAATATATCGGCCAGGCAGCTAGATGTTTTAATATAATAACAATTATTGAGCGTACTAAAGGTATTGATATTCTTAATAAAATGCCTTTATTAAAAAGGCATTGACAGTGAACACCTTAAAAGTGATATACAAAATTAAATAAGACTAGGTAAATAGCAAGATGTGACAAGCAATATCGGTAGAAGAAATATAAAAACAATTTATAAAGAAACGACATTTAATTATTTATAATTAAATTGCTTAGAACCTCTTACATTTAAATAAATACTACTAATTTACAATAAGAAAAAAAAGTATAAGAGGATATGTACCTCTCATAAGTTCAAAAGTAATTTATCAATAAAAACACAATAATCCTTTGTACTTCATTCCACTTTATTTAATATGTCAGGACCGATTTCGCTCATTGCGAGCATTGTCAAAATTGTCATTGTGGGAAATTTTTGACAAAGTGATAAAAATTGTGAGTGTCAAAAATTTCCCAAATTTTAGTTATGTTTGTAATTACTTTCAATCGCCATTCTGAATTTATTAATCTGGGATGACTTTTTAATTATATGTTAGATGTGTTGAACATTTTAATTTTGTGTTATTTTAGAATCACTTTAATGTAATTAGCAATTTCTTTTCAATGCCAATTGTTGTGTATAACTTTTCAATTTTGTATAAATAGCATTGTTAAATTATATTTCTTATCAGTTGACAATGCTCGCAATGAGCGAAACCGGTCCTGACATATTAAATAAAGTGGAATGAAGTACAACGGATTATTGTGTTTTTATTAATCTTAAATAATCATTACCATTTACCACTACCAAAAAATCAATTATTATCAACAAAAAAAAGGCAATTAGCATAGGATTATATGATTTTTAATACTGATATAACATTCTGGGAACTAATTGTGTGAGGAGGGTTTCTGTACCGGGTGCGTTCATACTCTGCATCATTTGCCAGATGGACTTCTCGCTATTTTCGTTTCATGACACCGCTAAGATTACATTGTGAGTTGTATTTTTCATTCGACAGTTAGCACAAGAATAAATAAGTGTCTGAAGGAAACTGACATTTTTATTATTCATTATTATAGCCCATCAAATTTTATTTTGTATTAAAAAGATTTCCGTTCGATTGACGCGTTTCCAGTGAATCTTTGGAGGATACGTCATATTTAAAGTAGATACGGATATATTTTAGTTTATCTTATATATATCGATATATTTGATTATTTATTTAAAACAGATCATTTTTGTAATCCACAGCATTTTAAGCAGCATGTTTTTTTTTTCTTTTGACAATTTAACTTTTAACAACTTTTAAAATTATCATCCAATTAATGTCAATAATGAATATATACCAATATAAATACAGCAAAAATTATAAGCGATATACTTAATAGAGTCTTCAATAGGTGGCTTAATAATCCCTGCAGGGTCGTCAACGACTACACCTTTAACTGAGCAAATTTTCACTATGATGAAAATTCAGACGTAATTTTTTAAAATCTCCAAAAACACCAAAAAATTGTTAAAAAAATGTAAATTGTCATGCATTTCTTTGTATTTTACAGATTGCAAGAGATTGTGCCCATTCTACGAGTTGAACATAAAATAAACAATTTTTATTTTTTTTAAATATCCCAAATGTTCTTATAGCTTTCACAATTTGATATAAACTTTATCATAATATGAGATTGTTGTATTTATGATGGAATATACCTGAATAAAATGTGTAGATTTCACTTATAAAAATAAAATAAAATCTTAAGCCTCAAGGATCTTTTTGGCTGTTTGATAAATGTTCGATTCTCTCCAGAATTACAGCTGTGCATAAATTCCTCTGTGTGGAAGAATTTAAGTGAAAATGTCCATAGCGTGGACGCTGTGAGAAATTTAATAGAATTCCTATTCTACTACGGCGTAAGTACCAACTACAATATCCAGTTCATTTTTCAATGGGAGACAGGGAAACGTGTAGGAATTTGATTTAAAAAGACAAGAATCCGCTGACGAATTCCGAGATACTACAGCACTTTTTATTATATTGTAAGTGACGTACCTATACCGTAAAATATGTTTATTGTGTTAAAATATTGAAAGACATTTTATTTATATTGTTTAGTAATTATAAATCTAGAGAGGTTAGAAATATTTTTAATCCATTTTGACTTTGTAAAAATAATTAATGTACATTTTCAAAAAAATCATACCGTCTTTTTCCGAAAATAAGGCACTGTCTTACTTTCTTTTTTGGTCCGAAATACGAGCTAACGAGCTACGAGAAGTGGCAGCATAAAATCAACCCAATAACTGCTTGGGTGCTCTAGGCTTTTTCACTTTCAATGACATAAATTCCTGAAACGCATTCAATCTTGTCTTTCTTTCCCTTAGTGATGATTAACGGTGAGACTTTCTTGCCATCCAGACGAATCGCCAAAATACAGGTAACACGTGGACTTTCGTAACCAGTAGAAGGAACGTATATTGACGAGGAACCCTTGTGGTGAACCGTTGTTTGAGATCCTTGGCATAGTAATACTGCAGTTTCATCCATAGCAATCATGTTGGAGAGTTGGTATTTAGAAAAGTCGACGCCATCAACAAAAAGCTTAAATGCAAGTGCACGTTTAACAACTTCATTGCCTTCCAGTCTGAACATTGTTGTTGATCTTCTTATGGACAGTTCATGTCGTCGAAGGAAGTTATCCAGCCAGTGTGATGACGCTCTAAATTCTTCTGTAGATATATCAAATTCTATCGCCATTTCGTGGGCAAATTTTTGGATATCAGCCCTCCGCACAACCAAAGCCATTGCTCTCCTATCAGCAATCCATTTCCAGATGTTTTCTTCCAGCTCAGAAAATAACGGTTGCCGACCTGATCCAATCTTGCGTTTCTTCTCATTTCCCTGGCCCACCAGGTTATCGTAGTCTGCTCGCCATTTTCGAACCATACGGAGATCCAACATCTTCTCTTTACAGAAGGCTACAATATTAACGTCCCAGGAGTCCTCCACGATTCTCTTTTTGTACTCGCTGGAATAGCTCTTTCTTTTTGCACTCATTTTTCGGGGAGGGCTTATATTCCAAAAAATCCTGAAAATCGTGCTAGGGCTTATTTTCGGAGGATGTCTTATTTTCGGAAAAAGACTGTATATAGAAAAAAATACATATAAGGTTAGTAAATTGTATCATTTTTATGTTTTATTTTTAATAGTAAATTAGTATGATAAAATAAAAAATACAAAATATTCACTACGGCGAGTATAAAGAATTATTTCGGCCTTCACGTTCTTCTGGTGATATTATTTTAATCGAACCCTCTCAAATAAATATTTATTCAATAGATTAATCGATTACGGAGGTCACGAGCTTGAATCCTAGTACGGACTGTTTTTATAAATTTATTTCCAATTGATTTATGAGTTTTTGTCTGAAGGTTTGAAATAATATAAGACATCACATAAATAAATATGCTCAAACATTTCCGTTGATATAAGCTCCATTATAAGTCTATATACTCCACAATGGGTAAAAAAAATATGATTTTAATTAAAAATTAATGCGTCAAATATGTTCACCAAAAAAGCATTATATATACAATCTAAATGAGTATCATTTCCGATACATTCGCATAAAAACATGAAGGCACAATGTAGGTTTCCGTGTAATTTTTGTGCGATTTTTTTGTCTAAGTTTTTTAAATAAATATTGTGCTAGCAATCGTTTCTGTTTGGCCCATTCTATGTAACACAAGAATAGCGCTCAATAACTGTATTTAAATCACTTTTTCGTAGGATTTACGAACAATGTACAAATATATTTCTTTTCGCACTCATGCTTGGAATACTAAACTAACTTCTTGTAATACGAGAAAGAAAACTTATTGAAAAAGCGAACAGCGAAATCAATTTATGATACTCGCGAAAACACAGCAACAAGATATGGTTCGAAATGTTTAAATGCGCTTAGTCTTTTATACTTCTCGGTTGATCCCAGAGTCAATTAATGAGTTATGAGGAACTAAATTGAAACTCATTTGATCCAGATACTAGAATGTTTTTATTTAAACAGTCTCGTTTTACAAGATTACTTATAAATTCTTCAGAAATACAAAAAATGTTAATACAATTGCCATACAAAAAAAACTGGTCAGCGAGCCGCCGAAATAAATTTTTGAATGTTTTATTTTCTTTCCCTCACATTACCAAACGAAAAATGAAGCAGGTAAGTAAATAGGTGCTGGTAATTTTTTCCACTCTATATTCACGTTATAAAATAACTCCCCAATGTGAAATTACGAGTTCCGTGATCGGGAAGAACTGACTAGTGCCATAAAATGTTATAGGTACTTCAGGGATAAAATGTTTTCCACGCTTTGCTGTGAGGATAACAGATGTCGCTCGGCGGCGTATTATTTCGTGAATAATTTGATTCATTTTCAGTAGGTTTGGAATATTGTCTATTCTCGCAGCTTTATTTTGAGAACAGCTTTCATCTGCGTATTACGAAGCCATTAGCGATCATCTGCTATCGAAGTTTTTCAATCGTGATTTACGAGAGTAATTTACTTTTTTAAATAAATAACAACGAATTCTTTATAAAGCACAAAAGAATCCCCACTATGAATTACACTAACGTTATTACCGATACTGGGAGAGTTTTAAAACAATGTCCACTACCAAGTGGAGCATATGGACTCCAAACAGAACACACAGAATATTTCTTACACCAGCTGGTTGTTAGTCAATCGTTTGACCTACATTTTTCATCCTGGGTAAGAATAGAAGGGTAGGGTAAGGAAAGGATTAGTAACAAGCTTACATTGCGGGACACATCAACCGTATAAGTGGAGTCCCGAAGAGCAGTGACCACTGCAGAACTGACTTTTACAGACTTACGAAAAAGTAAAAGAATCAAAAGATATTATAATCAATAGTACAGAAATAAAAAAAACTACACATATCTGTTATGCCGTTCAGTTCATTACTAAGATAACTCAATATCAATTTAAGTTAAATATCCTGTGATTTATTCTGCTTTATCAAATCTATAATCAGACAAATAAAAAATGGCACTAACAAAATGCTAATGCCAATAAACCGATAAACCTAAAATTTAAAAATGTTGATTTTCCCTGGACCATTACACGAATATTTCTCAATTTTCGACTTGTAAAACCCAGTCGAAGCACCTCATCTGTATTTTATACACATGTTGATCGAATGTATTAATGTCGGGCACATATGAATAATACCTAATTAACGGTGACCATTTGAACATTCCTTTTAACGCTATCGCAAAACACAATATTTGGAGCTGTCTGACTTATGAACTGGACAATTAATCTGTATATTCCCTTTTCATAGATTATGGGTACTGTATTGTGTGCTACACATAATTCGTATGTCACCGTTTCCCTCGGGTTTTTTTGTCAGAATATTCGTCAGACCTAAAGCTGATGATGTGGTTGTTTACGAATTACGACCTATGTTTTAGTACATATATTATTTTGTTATTTCTCCTGCCTCGCACTATTATTGTAGGATTCACGTTATATAGTGTGGACATTAAAAATTGAATTTGGAATATTGCCAATTTAATTAATAAATTATAAAGTACCAATACGGAATTTATTTCATTTATCGTGCCAATATTGGAAATTTAATTTTAATATTAAATGCACAATAATTCTGATAGGGAGGCTAACAATGCATTTTCGATATGTAAATATTTTCGACCATTAAAAACCAGCTCATGTAAATTATTGTTGTTATATAAGTATCAATTATCTAGCCCAGTGGTACTTACCAATTTTAAGTCAAGTGCCACGTTTCCAATCTAAAGTGCCACTCAATAGAAACATTAATTGTCGAACAATTTCTTACTTATTTGCTCACCAACAGGTAAATTAAGTTACAATATGTTTTATATTTAATATAATGGAAAAAAAATTACTCAACTACAAATAATAAAACGTATGTTATAATTCGGATGACCTGTCGCAGCGAGCTAGAATCTCAGACCCCCGCAAAGAGTACCCCGTGCGTATCACTGATCCTTAATTATAAAATAATTTCTGCAACCTCTTTATCTATAATCCATGTATTAAAACCTTAATGCGCATTTGTAAATAAAATACTATAACTTTATTAATTTATTTGTTGGATAGTTCAGCAGTTTTATTTTTCTCAAGTCCTGATAAATGTCGAAATCACCACAATATGTGGTAATTTGACACAGTAATGATAGAAAAAAATGTGGTCGAAAACCCCTTAAAAATATTTGGTAGATGAAATTTGTTTATTTTTTTTTCTCTTATAGATAATCTAAAAGAAATTATGTTAAGTGTTCTTATTAGGATTATATTATCTTGCTATTTTTATATAAATTACATTTTTTTGTGAAATCCGTTGAACAAGTTTCGTGTTTGCTATACACTATGCAAAATGCCGCTTCTATTACAAACTCGATTTTAATTGTTCAAATATATACATAGAAACATATTTTCTTTACATTTAACGTACTACATTAAATATGCAGAATTGCCAGCTCTACGCGATGGCATTTTCGGCAAAATATGGAGATTGCCCATCCATTTCAAATCAATCAAAAATAACTAATCTACGAGATGCTAGTTATTTTACTTATCTCTACTAAGCTTTTAAGATATTGTATATGAAAATTAGACCTCATTTCACAGGGAGGTGCCACCGGATATTATCACTAAGTGAAGACTCGGAAAAAACAATAAATTCTTTACAGGTTGGCCCACTTCTAATCTCACCCTAACTGCTCTTTATGCAGAAAATATACCACAAATTTATTGCCCTATTATAGTGAGCATCACTTACCTGTGCATTAAGCACACCATAGTTCCGGATAGCTGAATTCTACAATGAAATACCAGCCTAAAAAGACCTCCACCTACGTCACGTTGATAAACATTACAAACAAGGTTATGCGGTATTTACTAATTAAGTTTTGGTCTACCTTAACAATACCGCACAAATTAAACCATATTTTAAATTGGAATTAATCTGGTTATTCATTTGCATTGCAATTTAACCTTTAAACTTTGTAATCATTGTGATAAAATTCATGGACCGTATTTAATCTTATAAAATCTTGTAACATTAATATAATAAATGGGCTTATTTTTGAAGCTTCCACTAATTCTTGGACTCCTCACTTATTTACCTCTTTCTAATTCTGTGGCCGCTTCTCTATATATCTGAAATTCTTATGTATTGAGAACTATATCCTTCTCATACAAAGCAGACCAGGTCTTTCAGTTTGCCTTCTAACTTCCTGGGTGTCATAAACCAATTTTATATTCCTCGAACATTGAAAACGGCAAAAGTCTACGGTTTTTATATGGCTCGTTAGTATACATCTGCTTTGATCGACGTCTCTTAACTTTGTATCGTTATAAATTATCTGTTCATAATTACGAAACACAGCGCAGCTTTGTTACATTGAAATAACTTTTTACTAGCACAATGCATCTCTTTGCTTTTTTTATTACATGGTGCTTATTCTGTTTATAGAGAAGCTCATATTATGTCCATGATTTTTAACCATTCAGTTACCAATAGTGATGAATATGTTCTGCTGCGGACTGATTGTAAGCTAGGCTAACGTTTGGTTCGATGTTTGCTTTCCTGTGGCAATGGCGATGCCAAACGTTTATTAACACGCATGCAATAATTTTTTGCTTTTAACGTCAAACCTTTTCGTATTATTACTAGGCGCTATATAATTGTATACATAATAATTATGTAAAAGATAATAAAAGGAAAAATATTTATTTAAAATAATCGCCTGGTTAAATGTTCAAATAACGATTTTGATAGAATTGTATATTATGATATTAACATAAAATATCATATTACTTAGCTTTCAACTTTACGAAAACGATGAATTTCATTTGGATAATTTTTCATCTATTTTACAATGATTAATGATTTTTCAGCCTTGTGCTTAACAAATACATATTTTCTCCCAATTTTGAATGAAGTGAACCAATTTCACTTGGGAATTTGTGCTAAAAATTATATTCGATTTCTCGAAAGTCATGATTATAAATAAGCCTAGTAAAATACAGAATACATAAATACACCTTTGCATTAACATGAAAATACATTTTTATAAAACGTGAAACACTCGTCAAACATAGTTTTACAGCCGGTGGAATAAATATGGAATAAATAAAAATTATCGATTTAAATTGTATATTACATACTCTTTATTTGTTAATACATTTCGTCGTGGTTTGTACTTTAGAAATAATTGATTCACAAGATATTATCCCAAACAAACGTTTTTTTTATGCATTTTGTTCAGAATATGAGTATGAAAGAATTATCGCGAAAACTTTCGGAATGTTGCCAGACATCACGAGACACAGTAAACTTAACAAACTTAAATGTTGAAACTTTGTGAAAAGCATAAGGCGATTATTCAAATTTGAAATGACAAACTATTTAATTTTTAGGTCAAGCAAAATACCCCAGTGATCTTTTTACTGCTTTACATATTATTATAATATTGCAATTCCGCGTGATAAGAAGATTAAGATATAAATATTAGATTTAAATCAAATTTAAATTATGTCACACACGCAATCTATGTTTATGCTATAGCTGAATGGTTAAAAGTTCGTTCATTTATTACAATACAATGAAATCGTAAATATTTGTTTATATCGTATACATATGAATAGTCAAAAACTAAAAAATAAAAACATGTAATTACAAACAAGATAAGTTAGTCGTCTAAATAATTACCAA
Source organism: Himalopsyche tibetana (assembly GCA_030503985.1). Taxonomy (NCBI): domain Eukaryota; kingdom Metazoa; phylum Arthropoda; class Insecta; order Trichoptera; family Rhyacophilidae; genus Himalopsyche; species Himalopsyche tibetana. The sequence goes on from JAPJYX010000005.1 coordinate 18,535,841, forward strand.
TTTATCAACGTTGAATTCAGACGTCGCAATATTTGAATAGCTGAAAATGAAAAGTTATGCATTGAATTTCAATTCAAAATTAATGATGTGATTCGATGAATTTACTGCAACTTGTCTATACATTAACTATAATCGTACGATTCCTAGCATATTATGATGCTATCAGATTTTCTGTTTTTTTTTTCTAATTCAATGAAAAAAAACAAATGAATAAGCAGCAACTCATTTATCTTATATCTTATCTTATATCTTATATATATATATATATATAAATGATTTTTTGTATGTTTGCAGAATCTTTGGTGTCTGTGGATTCGAAAGCCACAGGTCCTATTGCAATAAAACTTTGACAACCTTTAAGCTTGCCCTTCTGGGAATGTTAAAGGCATATTAAAATTAACTTACAGTGTCGAAAAACTAAAATATTCGTAAATTTCAATGTTTTTCACACTGCAGTATAACAAAACAAAAATGGCCGCCGTTCAAATTTTGACATCGATTTGAACGGCGGCCATTTTGTTTTGTTGTTTTGACAATTCAAATTTGTCGCTCGATTGTTTTGGAATATTTCAAATCTGTCAAATCGTATGGTCAACATTTTGACATTACATTTAAATATATTAAAATTGAAAATTGTTAACAAAGAGAGTTTTAATTGATTATTTTCATGAATTTCAACGAATATTGTACAATTTATTTTGTATATGCTTATGCTTATGCATGCATTGATTATACGTTTTAGGTTTGAAAGTCTTTTTGAACGTGGTAATAATCTATTAGCTGTGTCAAGTCATATCAGAGTAGATGAAGAAATATATATCTTATATTCTGGAATTCATATTTTTAAGGTTCCCATATACTACGGATTATTAACAGTAAGAATACAATAACATTAATTTATGTTTTTTACTGTTTATATTCGTTTTAGGCAGTTTTTTAGTGATGTACATCTTTTTAGAAACGGTAATCACAGAACAATAATTTCGAATACGAAAAAAGACTGAACGTATGAAATAAAAGTCACACAATCATGATCAGAGTGAAATTAATGTTTGTTTGTTCGTACTTTATGCGTATGCTTGCACATGCGCGAAGGTTATAGTACAATTAAATAACAGTAGGTGGCGCGTGTGTTGTACCATAGACAATCGGCAGCAAACGTCAAACAGACAGAAAAAGAAATCATGCACTTAATAAACACATTTTTTTAATTAAAAAAAATATTTGACATTACAGCTTACGCCAATGCGTCAAATATTTTGAAGTTGAAAGATCATACGAGATATACTCGATGAGAATTTTTGAAAGTCACATGAGATTAACTCAAGAATAATTGACTTCACAGACACCCATATCTTAGATCTCAAATTAAAATTGAAAAAAATCCAATTTCGCCATTGAACTTACCGGGAATCGAACCCAGACCCACCTGATCGGTAGGGCAAGCTCTAACCAACTAGACCACAGTGGGCGACAATTAATACACAAACACTTTCTTTCTTCGAGTGGCATTGCAACGCTTGCTGGGTACCGGCTAGTATATTATATTTTTTAACTTCCCATTGCACTGATTATAATAATAATTAATACACATCTCTGTTTTTATAAAGAAGACAAATAGATATAACAGATACCAGGATAAAAATTAAAACGCTAACAGAATAGTAACTATTGTGTTGAATAAACGCCACATGGAACATTCAATGTGGGTTTGATCGATAATCCGCCGGCGATGTTATTTTTCTGACATATATAACACCTAATTATTCCAAGCTAATTTTTAGTCGGTAATAAAAATAAATGGCGTTAATAATTATGAAATGATCATTATTATTGCTATAATCATTTTTCGTCAGTCTGATAATATGAATAGATAAAGATTTGAAGTTATTTACTATTTTACAGTCGATTTATAGGGCAGCAATTATTATATATATTCGGAAGTTGTAGGACTAATATTATAGAGGTAATAAATTAAATATGCCTAGTTATGGCCCCATGGGATTTCATGAGGATCAAAGTGTAGATACACTACTCTTTTGAATGGCATTAGCGTTTGATACAGTTCATTATTCATACTAAAATTAAATAACAACATGAAATAGTCAACGCTTTATAGAATATTTACCAAGTAAGAGTATTGATTTAATTTAGTATGTTTCGAACATTCCGCTACAAATATTTACATCTGGCTATGACTTTTAACATTCCCGCACCTGTTGGCAGGAGTATAATTAATTTATTATTTACGTTCAAGGCTTTTAAGTATACACGCAATATATTGTTAATTACAAAATTTGAGTAGCAGCAGTTTTAATGATTTATTGATAATAAATATCTTGTCAGGAGCAGGTAATTAATGCTGACATTACAGCAATGAGTCTCCTAATTACATTCGCTCTCCAAAAGGGAAACTTTCATTGGGAACGAGTATTTAATTATTATTTTGAAGCCGCTCAAACCCATACTTTAATATTCCTTGTGTGAAGATTTCCATTAGGCTTTGATTAAAAGCTCAAGGGTTTGAATCCAACTATAATCAGTTTCTGCATATATGATATTTCATTAAACATTAATTTGGTACACAAAATATAAAAGCCAGGTTATTGATTATACATTCATTTAAGAATTTCAATATCCTAGTGCAGTGTTATGTACACACAACATTATAGCATAGAGAGCTGTGTTCAATTATCGATGAAGTGATATTATTTAGCGAGTTATTTATTAATTTTACTATACAATTTTTGTAATTGATTGAATTGGCATTACTTGATAGAAATCCATTGTAATAAGGTGGACAAATATATAAGTTCTGATGAAGGGTATAAGCTGAAATAGCTATCAACCAAATTATATAGAATAATCTGTAGAACTATAATCCTTTGATATTTTTTCATATTATAACATTTTTTTATAATGTTGAGAACCATCAATGTATAATTATAAGAACTACTTATCTTATCTTGCACACAAAATATATTGAAAAGTACGTTTTAAAGTAAGTTAAAGTAATAAACAACTTCTAGCTGAGTTTAAGTAGAAAAAACCTTTTTGACTGACGGGTGTCGTAAAAATCTTTTTCGTGTTTAAGCTCTCGTGAAGGTGAGAATAAATAAATACCTGGAACACACATCAATCGCGTAGTCAGTGGCGTGCATTATAGGAATGTCGCAATTGAGGACTGAAGTTTGCCAGCCTCTGCTATATAATAACCTATACAGCTTCAAATCATATATGTTGGCAATTTATCGGTGGATCGGAAGCTGAATAAAAGTAAATCGCAAAATATGTAAATATTTCTCAGTGAAATTTCAATTGTTTCCTTTTATAAGGAAACGACATAATAGCATTTTTGTTCACATAACTTTGAAAATAATTATTAACGAATACCCTAATACACTCTCTTTTCAGACAGTTATAATCGACTATTAGTAAGTGAATAGTTCACTCTATTCCACCCAGTTTTTTTTATGTAGATCTGATAGGGAGTAAGTTACATAGTGAGAATAAATAAAAATACATACACGCAGTGCTTTTTTGAAGAAGAAAAAAGTTGCCGAAGCTCACTTCTTGTTAACCTTTTTACAAAAAGTTTTTTTTCTAATCCATGCCCGTTTTCAATGTGGAACAAATGGCTTCCTAATGGAGGTACAGCAACAGAAATTTTCTACGAAAACTATTTGTCACTCAATTTATCTTTTTCAAATACAGTAGTAGGGAAAGAAGGATAAGGCTAGGACAGTACTAGTGGTTGACTAATCGTTATCGCTACGCCCAGTTATTAAAGGATCGGAAGGGAGGGAGGGGAATAAATTTTACACACCACAAACACTCATTTAAAACACCAAAAAAATGCTGTCCATACTGAGACTCGAACCCGTGAGATCCGGCACAGAATCCAACAACGCTAACCGCTGCGCCATATGACCCGACAGAGATTGTTTATATTCCTTTATTTCCATCTGCAAACATCTGCCTACCAAAGTAAAGCTAGTTATTTTTCTAGTTGTACTTTTGTTGAGCTTAAGATGAAAGGTATTCGAATGTAATGGGTGATATAACTGTAAACATCATACTTTTGGCGTACAGAATTAGGCCATCGATATATTTATTTATTTTTTTCTTCATTTAACTGCCTCTTTTATCATCCAAAGAAACACCACTGCACTCTCTGCCCAATTTGAAGTACATCCCAAGATTCAAAGAATGATCCCAAAGTCTCAACAAAGGGAACGTGTTGCGATGACCAAGTTTGGTTTTGAGGTAAGTTTATTTAGGACAATGGACGACTCAAGACCACAGGTACTGTTAATTATTTACTTACACACCCTGGCCGGTGACATATTTATTATTCCACACCTTCTCTCGTGAACATTCGTTGAAACGAATTTAATTTACTAAGAGCATGACGTTACATAAATAACCACAATTTATCGGATCCAATACGATACAATTAAACAAAAGACAGCAATAGAATTTGACATTACGTAATCATATATTCATGACTTCTTTGTTAGGGTATACTAATTTGGAATGATATTTTTTCAGATGCTACCACACTGGAATCATAATAAATTGTTTGATCATTCTGTATCCATCCTTTTTATGTAGGCTCATGGAAATTGAAACGGTATTTATTACTTTATCAGAATCGTTATATTTTTCAGAAATAAATTTCGTTTACTTTCTAAATACTTCATATAAAATACCGTCATTAAAAATATATCAGTCATAAACGGAGTAGTTTAATTAATGATTTTCAAAAATTAGCCTTTACAAATTATGAATCAGTTAATAACATATTGTACATTTTTTTTAAATATGTAATCAGTTATTTTTTTAATACTAATTTTTTGTTTTTTGAAATTGCAAAAAACACCATGAATACGGGGAATGCCCGTTTTGGTAATAATGGAATTTTAATCCCTAGTTGAAGGTTTTTAAATAAATTGCTATTATTAAAGTTAAAATTTTAGTTTAATTTCGCCAATAAAGTTATAATATAACTATATTACAGACCTAACTCTCTAAGGTTCTAAATATTTCATTGAACTTCATAGTACGCAGCAAGTGACAATTTTCAATACCGGTTATGAGAGTTCGTATTAATATATGTATTTGAACATAAAAATATCTCGAATACATTTCAATGTTTTTCAAAATAAAATATTCTCATAAGCTTCTATTTAATTTATAGTTTGTTGATATTCTAACGCTGTATTAAACACATATGTTATATTGTAATGTAATCTCATATTTGAAAAATCAACGTGGTTTCTTTACATCCAACTTTTTGTTACTTATTACACATAATTTCGTTTACCCGCTTTCAGAATTATGTACGGTTTGATAAAGGTTTAAGCTGATTTATAGGATAAAGTTAAGTATAATCCGTAATAAAACTAAATTCTAAATACACTTTCTAATGAAATTTACAGCGGTTTACCAAATAAAAGACAGAGCTTTCTAGAATATTTTATCAGCGATTGTTCTTTTATGTTTGTTTATTATATCTTAAAATTTACAGAACATAACACAATTTTATATTTTACTGAAGAATGAATCAAGCTGATCAAAGCTTATGCCTAAACTTTATATATTATTTTTAGTGTCATTTCTATTTTTTAAGATTAATAAAAACATCCCTTCAATAAAATATATAAAAGAATATAATGTATGCACAAAAATGCTACTGGTTGTCTTATACTTATAAACTAAGTTTTGCGAGAGATTACTAAAATCTAAATTAATGGAAAATTTGTATATGTATTGCGCTATATATTAAAGAATTAAATAGAGTTTTTATAAATCAGTTCGGATTTAAACAATACTAGCCGTAATCTCGTTGCCCAACGGGGTTTTTTTCCATTTTTTAATAATTATAAAAGTTACTGGCGTGAAAAATCAAATGAAAACTTATGAAAATCTAAATGGATTTTTAAGATTAAAATGAATGATTAAAATAATTGTATACGTGTAATATATTTGGTGGAATGTTAAATTTCAGTAGTTTTGTACATTCAGGTAATATTATAATTGAGCTTTAAAAAGTTTTCAAATACTGATGAATTTTGTTTTTGTTGTGTGTTTATGTTTTATATGAGTAGAATTGTGGAATGCAAGCAAACTTACGATTTGAACCGGGTGGAGCTTTTGTTGTTTTGTAGGCTGAATATTTTACTGTTTGTTTCGCGGATTTCCGCGGCAGCTTTTAAGTTGGCGTCGTGTATCTAATAACCTCGCTTATTCCGCAAGCTCTGATACAATAAATAGCGTAATTTGTGTGGCGGGTAATAAACAACCCTTGTCGTAGGTGCGTTCACGCTACACTGCCTCCAAGATCCTAAAATCAATGACAGGAAGGAATCAGTGATAGGAAGTAGACAATACGATGCATTGTCGGTCTTGGCTGGTATACTTCCGTTGGACCTACACATTCGAGTCAGAGGCGCAATAGTAATGTTGTACAAAGGTGTCGAGTCCCAGGTGGGAGAAATTCAGTTACTGCCTCCTCCTCGCCAGACTCTTACAATTCTAAAGCTCATAGAATTGCAGCGCGCAGTGTGGCGATAGAAGCTGCAATGAAAGTTTGGCAGGCTGAAATCTTCTAAGGGGAGGCATACTTTTATATTCTTTCCGAATGTTAAATGGCGAATGGAGATAACCAAATTCCTGACTCCTAATTTCTGGGCCAGACAATTCATAACTGGCTACGGTAACTTCGCTGCCAAGCTCTTCCAGCTTGGCCGGTTGGTAAATAGTTCTAAATGTAAATGCGGATATATGATTCAGGATGCTGATAACATCCTCTAAGAATGTCCAGACTTAAATAACGAACGGGAAAAATTGCTCAAGACTATACGACTGTTATGATATGACTTTTGTTAAATTTCATACTGTGCAAAATTCATTTTCTTTTAAGAAAATAATTGACTTTATTAAATTCTGCCAGCAGAAGTTTTTTTAATAAGGAAAAATAAGTGAGGAAAGAACCCTTCAATTTGAATTTAAACAATGCTTCCGACACAAGAGATAAAAATAAATATGAAAGATTGTAAAACTTACTCTTTTGACTGGTTTTATTAAACAAAACAACAGAATATTTAAATATAGTATTATATTCATTGGTTTATCAACTTGGCTTTAGTATCACTCAACTAATGAAATTCTGCGCTAAAATCTTCATCTATCAAGGGACAATACTTTTTACGTCTATATATCTTTGAAAGCAATATTTATTATCCACCAATCACACGGGATTCAATTTCTCCCTGAAGATATTGATGAGTAATTGGCTACACTGAAACAATTTGTCGTCCTTTTGCAAACTAATAAAGTATTAATCACGTAATTGCTATAGAATTTTTTATCATCTTATACCCACCAAACTAATTGTTTGATTCGAATTATTAAATGAGAACCTATTTTGTGCTTAGCATATTTAACATACTATAAACCTTACAAAAAATACGTTAAGCTTTCATCAATACGTCAACATTTTTGCGCAAGATAGATAGAAGAAATGTATTTTTATTAATCACTGTGTGATATTATATGAAAACTCATTCTGCTTCTATTTTCTGATATCTAAAAAATAACAAAAAATAATTTATGATTCAATACCAATATTGTGTGAATTACGAAATATTCCATTGTACCCATAGTGGTTAAAAACATTTCAAGGTGTCTTTAATAGACAACTGTTGAATTACTAACCAAAAAATCATTAAAAAGTTTATATATTAAAAGCAACAATGAAACATTATTAAACCAGAAAATCTGTGTAACGCACCTGTTTTTAATTTTCAATTAACCTTAAGGTTTATTTGTTTACATGATATTAATTATTCTCAAATACCATAATTATAGCAACAAAAGTGGTAAACAAACTGTTTTCAACCCTTTCCAGAAAATGGAGAGTAGGTAAAACGATTCCCTAAAAACCACGCATCATAATCTGACCAATCAATATTCCATGTATAACAGATTAAAAATAACAAAGTATTTTAGTTCTACAGTTTTTAATAATTTTATGCGTTGATAGCTATTTTTTACTAATAGCTAGCTATCAACGCATAAAATTATTAAAAACTGTAGAACTAAAATACTTTGTTATTTGTAATCTGTTATAAATGGAGTTCTACCAAGTAAATGCCAAATCAATTAATATTCCATGTATTTCAAATCTTGTTTTTACATAATATGTATCATATATGTTCACAAAGAAACAACAGTCAAAAACGATTAAAGATATTGTAATATAATTTAAAATAGTTTGAAATGTAAGTTTATTAATGTTTACAGGGTAAATAAAATTATTTTGTATATATTTATTTCATATTATCAGGACTGGTTTTGCTCATGACGAGCATTTATATTTTTAATATAATGCCTTCCTACTCTGTATTTACTGATATAAATGTACATTAATACAGTTATATTATATTTTATACCAAATTTGTTACTTTCCGTAGTATAAATTTAATAACACTGCATTAATGTATATTCTTATCAGTTGAAAATACTTGTCATTAGCGAAACCGGCCCTGATAGTATTAAATAAATGTTGAATTATGTAGTTCAAAAGAGTGTTTGTTTTATTAAACATATGCCTTTCTACCAAGTATTGACAGTAAACGCCTTAAAGGTGAATGATATATTATTAGCATGTGCAAACATAATACAAACACAAAGACGAAAAGAATCGATGTCACCAGTCATTACCCACTTAATGTTTCCAAAACACTAGAAGCGTTTTTCAATCATGAAATGACAGTAGTGGCAATCATCTCCCCGTGTTTGTTTTGGCTGTTACAAAATTCTAAGTCTAAAAAAAGACGATTGTATACAAGAAAATGACATCACGCAAACATAGACAACGCGTGACATAACTAAAAATGAGAGAAACTTACCTCAGTCTGTCTAGTTTGCTGAGAGATGTACACACAATGCTACGGAACCACTGTGCAGATGACTGTTTCTTATCGCGCCTCGCTGGAAAAACAAGCATCGTTAGGTTATAAAATTGTAAAGCCTTCAAAATAGGGCTGTCAAACTAGTCCACGTTTCATTCGTGTCATAATAAAGACAGAGAGTCAGCGGTTTTCTTCGACGGCCGCTAGAAAAATCAGACAAAGAATCTGACTACAAATGCGGTGTTCGGAATAAAACAAGACCTTCCACTGATGTAAATATATTTTATTATTTGCATACAAAATACTTCACTTACACTTATTAGGCGAGATAATTGAATCTATATTTGCATAATGGTGCACGAAAACACTTTTTTTAATATGTACCCTTACGTAAAATAGATACTTTGGGAAGCTGTTGAATCAACGGATAATCATAATTCAATTTATCAACGAATTTATTAAAGAAGTAAAAAAAAATATTATCGCATTGGAAACTAGAAAATTATAATTTTTCATAACACACTTAGAAAATTATTGATTGAATTGGTATTTAATTTAATTTTTTTTTTAAGTATTTCAATTCTACAAATATCAATCACCTTATGACTAATGGAAAAGTCATCAATATTTATACTTTGTGTTATCAATATACATATTAATTTTATTTCGATTTTCTTTCTCTTTTTTCATAATAATCACTTACAATTTTTGAATAGGGTGAGCATAAGACATTTCAAAATATTTTTTACACGTTTTTACTGGTTTTTTATTTCTATTATTATAATTATTATAAGTGTATGGTAAATTGGCGTCAGCTTTAATGCCATATACTTACTGTCCTACTCATTTAAAACAATAAACAATCATTTCAAATACACACTTTTTTTATAAGTAAGATTACTTTAATTGTCTTAAATATGCTAGTTTATAAATATTAACAGAGCGTTTCTGACACTAAACGATTTCGTTGAAGACTTTTGAAGAAGAGATATGTTTAGATCCTGAATTCAGTTTACCATCAAGTATTTCATCGACTAAAACCTATTTTTCTTAAATATATAAGTACATATATACATTTTACGACAATTTATTATTATATTGTAACCAAAGGATGGGTTTCTTTTGCAGATGATGGAGTGCGGGGCCTTGTTTTATACGTAGTTTCTCGGCGATAAAAACCACTAGAGCACAGTGTAAACGTCACGATAAGATTAGGATATTTTTAAACGAATTTAAAGACCATTGTTGCTCGAGCTGAAAACAAGATTAATTGAGTATTGTTCTGAAGAAACGCTGAACGTAAATAAATGGACCCACATCACAACATTATTTCGCACGTGCGACACGATAACAATATCTCAAATATGAAATAGGTACGCGATAAATTTAAACCAAAAACATAAAGAACAGGGCTACCACAATAAGTACATACGAACTTCATTTTTAAATCGGAAATTTTATTACAGTAATGAATAAAGTTAGTTATAACCGAAATAATTTTTATTCTGAAAATTATTCTCAAAGGTAAAATGAATTATCGAGTTGTAAAACTATACTGGAAGTTATTTTATGAAATTGACATGTAAACGCGATTTTTTTTATATATGTTAAATTCTATCTAGCAAGGTGGATGACTCCTTTTGAGAAAGTTTCTGCTAACACATATAAAGACAATGCCAAAAAAATAATGCATGTAATGTTTAGTATGTATGCACAGCAATTTTTCGTAATTTTTTCAAAACTTGAAAAAGCTTCCAGATTGCTTTTTACAACTCGATGATTCAAATACGTGTTACGTGTAGTAACACGACCAATGAAATAAATTTCAATTGAATATAAAAAAAATACTTTACTAAGGTTTACTGACGAATTCATTGAAAATATATTGTCATAAATTTCAAGCACTATTAAATAATGCTCGTAAGAGGAATAAGTGTATAAAATAGTGTTTTCTTTTAAATATAATGTCTTTCTTCTAAGCTAGAAATCTAGATTACAGAAGACGATAATGGGACCTACGAGGAAAATCTTCCTATAATGCGGTATTCAATATTTCTGTTTAATGTCGGGATTAATGTTATATAAATAAACATTTACCATCAAGAATAAATATATTTTATTGTTCATTTTCGTTTACCAGTCGATTCAATAGAAAAAAGATATCTTGCCATTTTCATACAAACTGTTACTAAAGTAATAATGTCTGTGCCAAATAAAAAGTTTTTACTCTTGTTTTGAAAAAAATATATGTACATGAACAAGTCTACTTTTTACAAAATTAACACGAACGTGAAAAGTTTTTTAAATTATGCTTATGCCGGAAAGATTGGTACTATTTTACATACAAAAGTACTTTTAACATTGAGCTGCAACTTTCGTCGAATTATCTGGATATGTTAATTTATTATTACTACACATTATTACTTGACCACATGTTTGTTTTGAGCCATTTTCTCGAAAGATGAGCGCCTGTATAGATGTATTAATGCTCCAGTGAGCATTGTTTACATATTAGTAAAAAAAGACACTAAGAAATACATCGAATAGAAAGAGGTCAACTAAAAGTAAAATAAAATACCTCTACTGCAATTCAAAATACCTATAAGATATTCTAGATTCTAGAATCTAGAATGATCAAAAAGAGACAGGACTACCAATTGACAGTGATTTTTGAAAGCTTAATGATTCACTTGAGTTTTAATATTGACGAAGAGACGACAGAGGTAATATTATTGTTGTGTTACCTGGTAAAATATTGTTGTAAGCATTCAATAATCGATTCCAATGCACAATTGTTTTTTATTTTTAAATGAGAGTCTGGATTAATTATTTTTTGTGTTCCGACTGCTTTTTTAAAATAATTCCGCGCCCTGTTTTAAAGAGAACTGTAATACCATTTTTTCTGTGTGTTTTCCAGACGAAAGCTCCTTTTGGTTTAAATAACTCAAAACACGACTTTGAAAGGTCATGTGGAGGCTTTCGTCAAAATAAAAATATGTCTGCGCGTATATATCCATCATCTCGACCTGAGTTTAAGCATAACGTATGATGCGAAGTGTCGAAACCGCGACAATTTATTTTGCGGTTGTTAGTTGATAAAACCAATTACTTCACAGTTTATATTTTGTATTTATTCACCTGGAATATAATGTGCTTGCCATACTTGTTTGCGCAAACCTGCTCCGAGCAGTTATGATTGACAGGTAAAAGGATTATAATTAGTGTGACCAATAATATGTATACATAAGTGTTAATTATTTCCCTTTCTAACAACAATTATACACCGTATTAGATCGGTATTAATAATTCAAATACAAGATAAAAGTTGTTGTATCAGTTTCTCTAGCGACTGTCAATTTGAAATGTATATCATATCGTCATCGAATACCTTTATTGATATGAGTGTAAGTTGATACTTTCTTGTCCATGTGATGAATATTTTCTGCAATACAAATGTTACTCTTTTTACTAACATTTGTATGACTGCGCGAGGTGTGCATAACACTGTTTAATCCCGCATACGATAAAAAAGCTACTATGGATCGCTTTAACTAAACATGCCAGACGGGTCTGTCAAAAATTTCTGAAGTGGTAGGCAAAATACAATATGTACATGTTCATTAATATCCTACGTGTCACCTTTTCGACTGAAAGCTTAACAACAAAAAAAGTCAATTTCCTGAATAGACCATTTCATATATAGATTTTTCGATCTCTAAGCTGATTTTACGACCAAATAGTTTGTTAAATTTGAATCGTTCAAACTATGTACATTCTCACAAATTTTGAAATTATATCAAATAGTTTGTATTTATAAGGTCATTGTTAGGTTTGTTCTTTCGTTTTTTATTTAATGAAAGAAATAGAAAAAAATACTACCATTAACTAGCTATTTACTAAGCTCATGACATCACTACTCTTGTCAATAAATCAACATATTTTGTAAATGTTCCTTTATTTCGATATTTTATAGAATATTTGACGATAATTGGCATTTTTATCTGATTTAAATATTTTGAGAGATGCAATAATGTCATGCAATTATTAAAAATCTAACTATGAGTATTTTAAATATTAAAATGATACAATTAACGGCTGGGCATAATAAAATATAATTAGTAAAGTCAATCGGAAGGTAAAAGAAATTACTTAATTTGAAGAAAAGAAAGATATGATATATGAATATAGAATATAGAATATAATGAAAATAGAGTAATAAATAAAACTTGTTACGGCCCATAATAAATAATTGTTAGTTAATTAAAGTTGTAATGTTTCGGGCGACTGGTTACCCCACTCGTGCAACGTTCATGCTGCGTTGGACGTCCAATCAACATCCGGGGTTCCCCAATATGGCTAGCTGCTCATTTCAATACATAATTGCTTTGACCAAACCATATTCATTATGTTGGAGAATTGATTGAAAGAAAAATATCGTACTTACAAGAATTCTGAATACAAAAGCTTCGTAACTAGTGTACCCTATGATTGTTTCTTACTGTTTGATAATTTTTTCATTATTGTCTCGCTAAACAAAATTTCAACAACTATCGCACTATTCGAAACATTTTTTTTAATTCTTGAACAATATCCAGTAAGCAGCTTAATTGATCTTAAAAGTTTTACTCATAACGTTTTTGTCTAAAAAAATACAATTAAATGCTTTTAAACTCATTTTATAATATTATATTTTATCGTTTTCGTAAAATCATCGTTAACAACGGGGAGAGCAAGAAACATGATCCTGGTTTGAGATGCGATTGTAATTATCCGTGCATTGTTGAAGTATCTAATTCTAAATTATATACACTCAACTTTGTTTTACATGGTAGATACGTTCCACAGAAAAACGTGTAAAAATGTGATGGAACTTGAAAATTGAAGATTGGTTCCTTGGCTTGAAAAACCATGTTATTTGAAAAGAAAACAATATTACGGTTTAGAAAATCATATTGGGTCTTAATTATTCCTTTTTTCATAAGTAAATTACACAAAATAATATTAATAATGTGTGATTTTTTAAAGGGACTGGACATAAATCGCTTCCATCGCTAGTCATTTTCGACACGACTAATGTGTTAGGATCTAATGAAGCATTTTTGTTTGTAATTAGTGTCTTGTGTTGTAAAATTTCTTGTTATTCGGATTTCTGTTTTCCGCTTTTGTGTTTTTTGTTTCTGAGAATCGTGTTAATACAAATTATTTGCGTAAAAATATAGTAGTCGTTCGTTTTACTGGAGCGTGTTATTTAAAAATTGTGTAAAAAAGAGTTGTTTGTTTGCATTAAAATATGTTTGTGAGAATGCTTGCGCGTGAATCAGAGTTGTTTTTTAAGGATCGTCACTTCTGTATTGAGAACAAGATAATTCTGATTGAATCATTTTTAGCTACATGAAAATCAAACTTTAAAAAAAATTCTACGTAAGGAAACGATACGCTTCATATGTGGAGAATACATGACAAATAAATGAAAAATACGATACATTTTGAAATATTAATTATTATTGAAAATAATCAAAAAATATATTCTCAGTACAATTTAATATTGTATACCTTCTTCAACCTGATATTATGAGAATGTATGAAACTCGACCAATGAGTAATGATACGCCATTTATAACAGAAATAATAAAACAATGATGATATAAAAAGACTTGACGGACCACGCTCAATCTTTTGGAAAACTCTGGCAGCATTATATTTTTTACAAATAATATTAATTGAAGTAATGTCGTAGTTAAACTTTTATTATTTTCATTTCATGCTGATATGATTGCCAATATTTTAGTATTACATACATCAATTACACAAACATTGTTTGGGTTTGCCTTCGTTTATATCCTAACATACGAAAATAGTCAATATCAACCACTCACCAAATGTTACGCAACTCAGCATCGTTACGCGCTTTCAACATTTTGCTAGGAATCTTAGTATCTATTAAAAGCAGTAACCCTAAATTAAAGTTTCTCTTATAAAAGTCAATTCTTATTGTAAAAACTACCGTCCTATCTGAAGTTATAGAAAACCTCATTGTCCAAAGGATTCAATTGAATAGTATTTTTTTGAGAAACGGTAGGTAGAAGAATGAGGTTAAAATGGGATTGATAATACATCAACTGTTCTTCCTCATCAACTTATACATGCATATATAGTGCAGTATAAGTATATGGGTATAGTATTATCTTACCGCTTTTGCAGTGTGGAAAAGACTACAACATTATACAAAAATACTGCAGAAAATAAAAGAAAACATTAGTAACTGACAATGAAATCAACCGAGTAAGTCTACTAGACAAACTCTACATTCATAAATAAAAGAAGTATTCGTTTGACCTAACTCACGTTCACGTGAAATATACCAAAATCCCAATAAAAACCGCTAATCATTGTTAAAACACTTCCAAGTGGCATCCCCAATGGCAGATTGGTTCTTCACACTAGAAGAATAAACAATGATCGGGAACATTTAGTTTAACATTCTCAAGAATGGCGGAATTCTCATGTAGGCCTCGTTTAAGCCGAAAGAAATATATATCCAGGATCATATCTCTTCAGACGACCGAACTATATAACGTCAGTTGGTTCATATTTGATTTGATAGGTCCTACCACTACCCAACAAAAAAAAGAGAAAAAAAACACGACTAGATATTCTGTAAAGCAAGTTTTACAAACCAACCTTGATTCTGTATAAAGTATTTTAATGAATTATGGAAAAATATAACGGTGTGTTACGGGGTATGATTGTGATTACATCATTCATCCTTCCACTTCAGGAAGTGTATGATTGAAGTGGAGTAGCTTAGGTGAAATCATAACAAAAGTTTTATTCTTCTAATCTTTCAATCCATGCCCGTTTCATAATCCAAGGATCGCAGTGGTAGATCAAAAAGGTAGCAAGGCATCAAAATTAGACCAACGTACTAATTTCGATTATATGATATAACAGAAGTCATGAACACAGGTTATGTGGTATTTCGTTCAACGCCTAATTTTTAATAAGTGCGTAACTTTGTAAATCCTGAAATCGTCACATAACGTAAATAATTCAAACTTTAACTAAAATAATCAACAAAAAATGGGTTCCACTATCTTTTTCATTATACGCTCGCTGTATAGGAATTACAATTAGTTGACAACTTCATTGATTTTACACGTATCGTGCAACTTGGTATGACACGTATTTCGTTTATTCGATAAGTATTGACTCAACAAACGCTCAATTGCTGTTATGATGTTATGTTTTATAACGTGATTATTCACTGAAGTTTTCCATCAACTATTGCGAGATAAGCAAACATTTACTGAAACGAAAGTAATATTCCGCTGTATTTATTTTAATTTTCTTGTCATACTCGACAAATATCACATACTGTGATTTGAGCAGAAATTCATCGTGATAAATAGCAACAGATGGTTATCGATGGATCGGCAGGTAGTTTGTTTGCTACGCTGAAATCGCAAATTTACTTTGTGTATATCGGTATGATGTTATTGCTGGATTGAAAATCAGGTTTCGTATAGGTTACGAGTGGACGACAAATCAATTGAAATATATGACGTTCTATTACATATAAATGGAAAACAATAAATCATAAGCAATCATATTATAAAGCATAGTAAGGTTTACGAATGAACTGATGATACTTCTTAAAAAATTGCAACACAAGTCTTGTAACAAAGCTATTAAGATCAGTCTTATATTAAAAATGAACTTCTACAAAGTTACCGCAGAATCCATTAAAAATTATATTAGGTAAGTTGTATGAATCTATTATCTTAATTAAAATAAATGATTAAGTTTGGATTTTTAAAAAATCCAAAACAATTTTATGTTGTCGAGACTATTCAGATCTATGACGAGAGTATTCAGATTTTTCAGAACCTCTACGTGCAAGACTTGTCTATATCGCAAGTACCAAGTGTCACACAAATGATTCGAATATCGACTGATTCTTTAATCAAGGCTGTGATGTTGGAGTCGTCTTTTTTTTACCTGGGTCCACTGGCATGCTTTCCAAGCATAACCAAGTCGGCTCCCAATGTAGAACATAATATAGACTCGTAATGACGCGTCTCACATTAGTTGTTAAGTGAGAACTGTTTGTTAGTTAGTTACTCGACTCTTTTTTAGAAAAGGTAACGAATAAGTCTACAATCGATATGCTCCACATTATAAATAGATACGGTACATAAAAAATAATATTTGTATGTATTGTAAAAATTTGTTACAAATTTGTACCATCAGATAAATTTCATTGTTTTCGCTTTCCGACTGAATGAACTAAAAAACAATTATTTTTATACCAGTTAATAACAATTGTTGACATTTTATTTATCATTTCATCTACACAGCGGTCCACACCAGTGGTCGGAAACCTTTATACAAAGACGAATAATTCGTATTGATAGAGAACTCTTATTCGGTGTGCACCGAAGCACTGTCAAGAGGCATGGTGAGTCAATGCATTATTGTATTTCTATATAATCAGCAGCACAGGAATACAACTTGTAGAGTATAAAAGAGAAAAAAAATCACCATTAGCTTCTATCTACATACAGCTAGCTGTTCACTGCAAGTTTGTCACAATGTTTCAGTATTTTTATATTCTAAGTATTTCTCAGACGTCACACGGTTCCAAAATATCACCAATGCGCCCGCAAGCCAAGAGTTTTTGTCCACTGGACCACACGATGAAAATATTTACGCTTGATAAAAAATACAACAGTGCAAAATAAAATTACCACAACTCTACTTATTCATTCAAGTGAATAGCAAATATGAAGCCTATTGTTTAGCCACCTGTGAATAAATACATTATTCATAAAAGTATCATACCGCAAAACTGCATATTTCACACGCAAGTTACGTAAAAATATAATTTTGAAACGGCAGACGAAAAATGATCTCTACGGTCCACAGCAAATCACCCACGCAAACAACTCGTCCAGAAATAAATGTCTGTTTATTTTCTTGATATATGGTTTTCTGTCAATATATTTACAACCAACTGACTGTTCAAATGAGCGCGCGTCAATATTGTAAAATAGTTAGTCTATTTTGTTACATATTATTTTAATGAACATAGCTTTGAGATAAAATAAATGAGCCTTTAGGTATATATTAAGTTAAATACGGTTTTTTTGTTATGCGATTTCGCTTTTTCGTGATTTTTTGGATTATTTTTTTTTACCAAATAAATGGTGACACTGAGTTTAAAGAAGTCGTGATCTTATGCCCAACAATGTAACGTGATGACTGTGCTCTGAATCTTGTTAAAATATATTTATTAAAATCGTTAAATAGCACGATTCGGCTATAAAAAAAATTCAAGCACAGAGAGCTAAATATGTATAAAATCAACAACATAAACACACTCCAGAGGTCCGTCTGTACCGACACCGTAAATAGGCTTTTAAAATACTACGCGTGACGATTTTGACGAAATTCTCGACCAAATGCCAAACTACGAGGATTTGATGCAGCTAATAACGAGTCAGATAATAGTAGTTACGATGACGCAGAGGAAGCAACATTTAAATCTGAAAAGATTCAAGAAGGATTAAAAATTAAACAAAGATAGTATTGTTTTTTGACAAACGATCCTAATGCTAGGCGGGCTAGAACATTTCAAAAATAATTAAGAATCATCATAATGAACTACACAGCCAAAAAGGATTACAGCCTCAGAAAATCCAGAAATAAAACCGAAAACTTATAACGGAGTTTACTGTCAAGAAAAATAGTTACCATCGGACCAACAAAACAAATCCAATCTAATAATAATCGACTTAATATAGATCAAGAATCTAGGAAAAACCATTTCATCAAACCGGTGGGAGCAAAATTCAATACCTTCGTTTGCAAACGATTATATTTCGTGACAGTGACAGCAGCGAATAGCTGATGGAAACGCTATAGGGGAATTACTGTATTATGACTTTACTTGAGCTTACTGTTTCGAACTATTGTTCACCGTAACCAGTAATAAAAAAATATTTTTAGATTCAATGTTTAAGTGGTATATCATACTACTTATTTCTTAAATGTAAAGAATTTTATTCGGCGATAAAGATCTAAATTGATGTATAATATTTATGAGCGACGATAATGTGATTCAAGCGGAGAGCTTGTACATGAATGTAGCAGCCACTTCCGAAAACACTCAGCCGATAAATCAGAAACAACAAAAATACCATCCACACACCCCCTCGACGTAATGGAAAACTTCCCTGAAGAGATAACGTACGGGTGAAAGTTTTCCGAAACATTTTATCGTGACCAAAAAAAGTATAAACCATACACAGAAATAACTATTTCGGCAGTCAAATATTTAGTTATGTTTGTTGCAACCGATTACGTATTCTGTCTGCGAGCGTGCGGTAAATCATCTGATGGTTGATTTGTGGCCCAAACAGGTCTCGAATATGACTTTTTTCTTTTTTATAAAATTTGACCCAGAAGTATTTGTTTTGTTGAAACTCTATGTCTTAGACTTAATAATTCCACCTGAGACACTCCTGGTATCATTTATAACTTGTTAAACGAATACACATATAAACTAAAATTCACCTAAAGAAATTTAATTCAGATGTCACCTTTAAGCCAAAAACTATTTTAACTGTTGTATACATATTATATAATTATATACGACAATATTATAGTAAAATGCTGATTATCCGTGTGCGGATAATGGATACATGTTTTAAAAAATATACGCGACTTACTATAAGCATTGATCAAATTGAATTACACATCACCAGATGTTTATACACATCTTAATTAATTAATTAATTTAGTGTAAAATTATGATATTAAATCATAACACTTTTTTATATAATACAGATGTATACCTAGAAATGTGTAGCAATAGCAAGACGATCGTACATTCTATTAAAAAAGCTTACGTTAATTAAAAGATTTCAGACACTATTACAACAGATAGATCAATGGATACTCGAATAAAACAATTTTTAGTAAGAGATAAGCATTAAACATGGCCTGCTTTAGAAATGTGTAAAAACGAAAATAAGCCTATTAATTTTCTTTTGAATAGTGTTGAGGTCGCATAGCTTCAGATTTGAAGGCAACAGCCACACCTCGGTCAGGTGTAATTGACTTCGACTATTTCCCACCAGATCCTGAAAATCTAGATCAAGATAAACTGACTAATTCATCGATTGAAAAATGTAAATCAAATTCTTTTTAAACGACTTCTGTGTGTTTTATATTTACTACGTTGCTGATTTATTATATTAAAGCAGAAGCGGTGAAATAATTATATCTTCGTGTATTATAGTTATTGATTTTTTAAGCCTAAATCGATCGATGAAATAAACTTTTTAACAATAGTAACGTTTTTGACGGTTTTATCTGTAAAATGCCTCTGCTAAAAAATACATGCTTGGATGAATAAAGCATTCGTAGCATAAAAAAACGCATGACAGCACTATTAGAAAAGCTCAATACAATCATACAACTATGTATAAAATAAAAGTATAACTTTCATAAATGGTAAAAGCTTAGTTAACAAAACTTTCCCCGTATGATCAATACCTACTCACAGCATTAAGTGACTTTACTGAACTTAGTTATTAGTTTCACTTAAGCTTTCTTTATCAAAGAAAATATGATGATTATGTTAAGATTTTTAAGGGGTTTGTGTTAAGGTATTTTTTATTTTTTCAATCTTTGATCCTTAACAACATAAAGTTTTAACAATATTATAAAAAATCGTAAAATTGATCGTGCTTAATTTTTTTATGTGACATTTATTAAATGACGAATTTTAAATATAAAAAATGGCAATGTGGCTATTTCTAAAAGGATTCACACATTATCAGAAGCAATTTCGCTAAAATGACATTCAAATCACTATACTTTATTTAACGTATTTCAGGTCGATTAAATTAAATAATATTTTCTCTACGGATTATCTTATTAGCTCATTCTTTAATTTAAGTTTAATATCAATATTATAGACGTATTTTTTACGGTTATAATAACAAAAGTTCTAGAAAATGTAATCTGGAAAGCGTGTGGTGGTGACTGTAGTGACGAACAACGCTGCTTACATGGAGCATATAATCACCACACGGTACTTGCAAGATTATCTATCCGCCGCCAGTCCCTGTGCTTTCCCAGGACATTTTAGCGTTCCAGTTCCGTTCCAGCGTTCCACCTTTAGCTATGAGTACCTCCTATGGGTTGTTAAAGATCCATGCAGTATTCAGATACCCGCAGCACAGGGTCAAACCAGGGCCATCGTCGCATTTATATTTGGACGTAATAAGAAGCTGGATAGTCCACATTCTTGTCTCCGTCTTCTTCAGTGAATACTCGAGCTGATATATTCTATCGCAGACAAACAAATATTGTCGGATCCATGACGCAGCGGTCAACGTAGCTGGTTTCCATGACGGATCTTACGGGTTCGAGGCCAAGTATGAACATTATTTTTTTCAATTTAGAACTTCGACTGAAGGTGCTTGATAGAAATTTGATGTCAAATTTTAATTTTTTTAATTGATTTATCATTTCTGTTTGAATGCATGGGTGTTTGCTCACACTCTTCCAATCCTAAAATAACGAAGCATAAGTGATTAGCTTAGCCCTACTACTGTATTCGAAAAAAAAAACTTGTGTTAAGATGCCTCCATTCGGAAGCCATATACTCCAAGTCGGCAGCGCAAATAGATTGAAAAAAGTAATAAAATAAACATTGAGCTTCGTATATCCACAAAAGAAAAGATTTTTTTTCAAGCTTACAAAGCATACAATTCATGAACCATAGAATTAAAATATCCGATAAATAACATCTAGTTTCTATTTCATTCAGAATTGAATCTATTCTTTTCTGTATGACCAAGTCAATATATTCAATATGCCTTAGACTCTAATGTCCGGGGATCAACTTATTCGGGAAGGGGATTAGGAAGAAGCCCGTATTAAGCGAAACATTCCGAATGTTAGAAACGAGATAAGAGAGGCAATTGATTTTTGTGACATTCTGATTACATTTCGTGAAAAATAAATTTCATCTTACAACGGAAAAGAGTGTTTATTTATACAATACATACATTATTATAATAATGAGATTTGTTTTCATGAGGTTTCAATCAATACCGTATTATATTAGGGAAAGTAAATGGTGATAACCTGAACCAAAATAGAAACTAGTTTTAAGTATTATGTAGAATCAAAAACTTGATTATGGCCAGACTAATTATTTAAAGAACAGCTTAATCTTTATCTGTCATAGATTGGTTGTGCCAGCAACGATTTCCTGCGAATTAATAGACCGATCATCTGAATGATTTTTTTTTAAATTTTTATAGAATACTTTAATAAATACCCAAACAAAGATATATGTTAAAAATAATTGAAAAGTTAGTTGTTGAATGCGGGTAAAAAAAGACGATTCCAACTCTAAAGTGTTTTTTCAAATCATTTGATTTTAATTTATACGTACATACTTTGTATACCATCAGACCATCTTTAGTCAGCTTATCATACAGTGGCAACTGGCAACACTCTAGAATATTGCGGTTTGAATACACATCATTAAATATGTATTTTTTTAAATGGGTCTGAGTCGTAAGACTTTTCCGACTCCACAGCCCTGGTTGATTGTCCCACTAGTCACCACCACCCGTTATGTGTATGCAGCCGTTGTTTCGTGACCGACTTTCATAGCGCAATAACGGTCAAGAAAAGAAAGGATTTTACTCCGCATATCTTTGGCCCGATACAGAGCTGCATATAATTATTGTGCTTACAAATGTAGAGGGAGAAATAAATAAGTGTGTGATGAAAAGCTTATGTGTGTTCAAAGTTGAGATCTACTTACTGTTTTTTCCGATATTGCTTGCGCCAACAAGTCAACGTGGCCGAGGAGTCCATCCTTAAGTCGGATCAACTTGAGTAATTCTTTTGTACATGGTATATCTCCTTACATTCCCATAGAATCAGATTGTCATTCTGTATTTTCATTACTTTTAATTCAGCCAGTAATAACAAGTTTATCGTAATTAATGGATTCGTGATACGGCGATGGTTTTAGAATTAAAGATTTTTTTACATTATCTATAATCTATATAGTCTATAATCTATATAGTCTATAATCTTTATAGTCTATAATCTAAGAAGTTTCTAGCATTTTGGAAGTGGAGCTACCTGAGGTTACATTTGACATTCATTAATGCTATTGCTAAGAATTTCGAAGAAGGGAAAAGACTATTCTCTATCTATATTACGCACTTTTTCACACATACAAAGACGAATAAATTTTAATTGAAAAGAATTATTTAATATTGTAATTAGAGAATTGGTACTTGTAATCCAATCCTACGATAAGTAATGATCGACTGGTAATTAAAAATACCTTTAGTCGATTCCAAAACTTTATTCAAGAAAAATATATAAAGTAATTTACTTCATTTACTGACACAAACTTTTTCTAAAAATAGTTTTTAAGAATTCTTGAGTTCATTAACTGAAGATGTGGTCATAGTCAACGAGTCATTTAATACTTTTACACAAAGTTACAGTATACATTGTTGATTTGTGAGTCAACTATGCTTAAATGAAACATTTGTTGAAATAGACGACTAATAATATGTCAAAGTAAAACGCTTTTTGTTGCTTGAATGCATTTGAAGAATCTGCTCGCTTCTTCTGCAAGATTAAAAATGTTTGGCTCGAAAGATATTCATAAAATACAGAAAACTGCGATGCTTTTTACAGTGAAAAGTTTCTCCTCGTTCTCCAAAAATCTAGAACTATTCTCAGAAAACAAATAAATATAAGCTGTTTATGAGATTGTTGTAATCTTTTTTTTATATTATATGATGTAAGTATAAAAATATTGAAGGAAGTAAGGAGCATCTCAGAACGGCTTGATTTATATTGATAAAATAGTTTTTTTGAAACATTAATCAACTATTAAAAGTTCATGTTTTATATCAATTTACTGTTCGTTAATATTTGTTACCGACTAAATAATTCATATTATGCTATAATCGATAGAACTTTTTATCTAAAAAAAAATTAAAGCATCTATGTAAAGATGTAGTTAAATATTTAATTGAATTGTAACATGTTACTTAAAAAATATCACGCAAATTCACGGATTCACTTAAATTGCAAATTATATTTTAGTTTTAAATTGAAAATTGAAAATTATGTCCGTGAAATTAGGGTTATGAAGTATTGTATATTTTAATCACGTTTTCCCAAAATATTTTGTACCGGTATAATAGGAAGATTTAATATTTTTCGTATAGTTATGTATACAAAGTTGGTATTATTTTAAATGTAAAAATTATTAAAAAATATAATCGATATATCCTTTACTATGAATTTTTTTAAACCATGTCCGCTCCCAATGACTGAGCATATAGAATGCTAATACCGACGTTTTTCTACGACGACGGCTTGTTACTCAGTTGCTACGACTTTTTTTCGGATTGAGTAGGGACTAGGACATGACTAGTAGTGATATAATCGTTCAGAGTGCCTTATCTTTGGGTGTGAGGGTATTTAAAAATTCGTTCATTTGAGCTTTAAGATGGCACATCGGTGATTCGCAGAGAGTTGGAGGACACCTTTTTTGTATAGCAAATCGAATCGGATGCACTTTGACGACTTATCGGTCACCGATTGACGACTGTCCGATACATTTCATTTGATTTTGGCATTTTCCCAATCTCTGTATTTATTTGGAATTGATTCTTTTTGATACGTTACTATTAGATTTTGACTTTTCTCTATAATATTGGACAATATATGCAATTGATTGTTTTTGTTTCTTCATACTAAGATTCGAGCCCGTGAGTAACGTAAGTCGTTTTCCACTCGACTACGAACTCTTCATTTTTAGTAATGTCATAACTCCACTTCTTACTAAGGTGCTGGAGTCCGGATGAGAAGTTTTAAAATTATCTGATAGAATGTTATTGGAAAGTAAAAAATAATAATATCGTAAAATACTGACAGGATTCTGGTACGATTTTTTAAAATGCTGAATTGTATTCTTAATTAATAATTCTTTCGAGATTTAAAAATGTATGTAAGAATGAATTTCGTTGTGGTCAATAGATATCGTATATTATTCAGACATCAATAATAATATCATTTTAAAATAAAATAAATCTTAATTAACTATGACTGTATCAACAAATGGTCCACAAAGTCTCATCATTATATTAATCATTGTTTATTGACATCATTTACGAACATGTATAATACAAATAGAAGAAAATATTGTTATTCTTATAGTCAAGAGAAAACTTGACATTGGCGCCTCGCCAGGTTTATGTACTTCCTACTGTATAACTTATATTGCGCCATTTTTTTCTATCAATGACAAATGATTTCTGCGAAGTCTAAAAACGCTATGCAAAAATGAAAAGTTATATCACTTGCCAAATGATTTATTATAACTCGAATGTAAATAATCTTATTTGTCAACATGTGTATCTCTGTGACGAAAATTTAATATTTCTTATTGCTACAAATCTTACTAAATTTCATTTATTTTTCAGCAATTCTATCTTTAACATATATTATATTTAAATAAAACATACGAAAAAGAAATGCCAGAATGATATTTTATGTTTTTTACATAAAACATTCTTTCAAATGTACAATTAATCAAAATAAAGTTCGAATTGTTCAACAAATGTTACATTAGGGATAAAATATTTCGAAAATCGAAAACAACAGGATAAGACGAATGGAAAACTGTGAAAAATTTCCCTAGCTTTCTTTATGGATATTTGTATTATAACTTGAAAGATTTTCAAAACATTGCATTCTCGTAGTGATTGATAGTGATCGGCATATCCTGTTCCGCCAAAAAACAAGGTGAGTAGTAAAAAAGACAATAAATTTTACGAATGTTTTTTTATCCTTGAAGTCAAACAGCCAAAATAAAGATGGATTGCCTGATATTAAATATATCAAAGAATGATATGAAAACATAAAAAATCATATATCATTGAAAATTATACCAAGCATGTTATTTTTACAATATTGCAACCATTAATATATTTTTGCTGAAATTTTATATGATTTATGACAGACAAAACAAAAAATCCAAAAAAATGATATTCGTAAGCCGCTAACCACACTCAATCAATAGCTTTTAATTTAATGATAATAAATTACATTCTTATATATACGATACGATTCTTATAAATCGTATTGTATTAAAAAAATAAAACACTCTTTTGTAATTATTCAACATTTATTTAATAGGCCAACGAGCCTTTTGTTATTTTTTTTTAAATATCAATATTCGCAGATAGACGAGTTATAATATCATATATAAAAAATATTATAGTTCAATTTTAAGAACGCATTAATGTACAAGTAAATAGTTTTATTATAACGTTTAACACGTGGAATTTGAGCTAAAAGAATAGAATCTTTGTCAATCTTGGAATTTTTCAACATTGCAATCTAATGGACGTATATACATTTTTAAGCACTAAATATTAATTGAATTGTGGTACATTCCTTATTTTTACATAATATTAGTATATACGTAGTAATATTTGATAGCTTTAGTAATTATTGTGTATAATTGTAAAAGAGTAGTAAAAAATCCACCCTTTCTCTGGAACACGGCAAATAGCTTTGAGATTAAGCGAACCCCTTAAGTATTGGCAGCCCACTGCTGTATTTATCTATAAATTTCTATGAGTAATTCAAATACTTGGTTTAGTATAAATCAATTGAAAATGCATATCATGAGCGAAACTAAATGTAGACTTAGCACACAAGAGAGTGTTTTATATTGAATACGTTTTCAACATCACTGATATTGATGTCGGACATAACAACGTCGAGAAATTTCTGTCATTCAATTATATATAAACAAGCACAGTTTTATGAGTATAATCAAACCACTGATTAAGCCGTCGACGACTATGTAAAAGTTTTAAATCTGTTTAAAAGGTAACCCTTCAAATTGCTAAATTCATATGAACGGGGTCATTGTAGCGGTACACTGATTTCGTTCTCATTTAGTTAGTTAGTTAGTGCTAGGTTAGTTAGCTCCTCAGAGTTGATTTCATTTGTTTGGGCTTCTGGCAAATTAGAGCAAGAGTAGTGTAAACAGCAAGAGGGCCGAGGACGTGAAAACACACAAGCGTGTTCTGTTTCATCAAAGTGTAATGAAAACCGCATGATTAGACTGATAATCAGTCTAACGACGGTCAGGGAATTTTAATAACTGGCAAACACATATAACAAAGGTATATAACTACTTTTAATGTCACAAACCCATTTGTAAATATCGTTTGATGTGTCTTAGTTCAGCAGAATAAATTATATTGGTTAAAAAAAACATTTGTTTTATCCATGTCCGCTTATAACCTCTTAATGGAGGTATCTCAACAGAAATTTTCTACGAGAACTGTTTTTTACTCAGTCGCTCAACCTATTTTTTCCGTAGTAATAGGAATAGAAGCATAAGGCTAGAAAAAGGGCAAGTGGTTAACTTTTCGCTCTCGCTACGCCCAGCTTCTTAAGGATCGAAGTGTGAGAGAGAATTTTTAGATATAACAAATACCCATCCCTTCTAATGGAAATCGATAAATCGATCGAAAAAATACTGTTCGTACTCGTGAGTAACCCGTGAGATCTGGCACGGAAGCCAACAACGCTAACCGCCACGCCAAACTACCCGATATCGAAAAAACATTTATACTTTGGGTAAATTTTCTTTGACAATAGATTTAAATTTTAATATCACGATTGTTTCTATATTTTTCATAATACAATTTGACTTTAGAATAATAATAGGACGAGAGGAAAGCTTTTTTCTATAATCACTATTTAGTTCCCGTATTCGTTGTGTTTGGAGGCCACTGATCAAATAATGCACGGTAAAATTATTTCACAATGATAAAGAACAATATCTAATGAAAATACTTAATATATGAAATAAATAATACATTCTTTATGAATTGTTCGCTAAGAAACTTACGAAGTGAACTTTGGGCACCTCTGAATTACCTCACCGAGCCTATTAAATATCCGCACATGTGAATATTATATAAGTAACTCATTGTTCAACGGCCATGTGGAATGGCATATTGCATAAGTACTGAACTTGATCAGCTAGTCAACAAGAAATATAGGAACCTATAAAAAGATATACCATCATTAATATTTCAACGATATTTGCTTCATAAATGGAGCTTGTGAAATCTTAAGGTTATTTTAACTAGGAGATTTATTAGTTTCCGACAGAGGTGGGCTAGAGGGAGCTCGTAGTGGCACGCACGAGCCTCTTGGTAAATTTTAGTCAGGCTGGGAGACCCCTTGTTAAATTAAGGAAAAACTATGTACTCAAATTAAATCAGTACCTTATTGTAATTTCCATAGATGGTTTAATATATTATAAAACATAATACCTTGATGTCTTTCAATTTTTTTCTTAAAATACATTTATTTAAGATGCATATTAAAAGAGACATAACTATTTCTCCTCTATAGTTTAGTCATAATTAAAAACACTGATTTTTTATATACATTCTAAGATGTTAAACGTAACATTTTGGCAACGATGTTTTAAACGATTATCCTTCATTTCACACGTGCATATTTCTTGTTCTTTTCCTCAATTGTATACAGTTCGAGAAAGACAGTTCCTTATATTTATTTATTTTTACCATCGTTTACTAAAGAGAACTTTTAATTTAAGATTTCGATTGAAGGTGCTTAGTGGAATTTCAATATTAAATTTAAAGAGAACCCGTTCAATAAGCTGGCAAACAATAATACTACTAACTAGGGTTTGTCGGTTTTCAAAAACCGGTTTTTTTGATAACTTTGTGACATTCGAAAACCGGTTTTTCAACTTCGTAACCGGTTGTATCGAATTTTCCATAAACGAGTCTATAAAAAAACACAGACATACAATTTGGATCTTTTATTTGATGGCTTAAAAACCATAACCCCACATCATTACCCAGCTAAAGGTTATTTTCGATATCAGAAAATTTAGTTACAAAACGATCAGTGGACGCTTTGTGATTTGTTAAATTATATTTTCTGAGGAGTAACACCAAATAATTTCTTGTTGTGTATGATTATGTATATAAATAAACAACATAACAAAATGAACTTTTTGTCGCTATTTTAATTGAATTATTCATTTTTTGTAAAACTTCGAACGCCGGATAAAACCGGTTTTAGAACAATATTGACATTTGAAAACCGGTTTTTTCAAAATTCGGTTTTTGTATAAGCCATACTTCTGACGGTGGCTTGTTAAAATACATCTCTATATATATAAAAATCTCGTGTCACGGTGTTTGTCGCCAAACTCCTACGAAACGGCTTGACCGATTTTTATGATTTTTTTAATGTATATTTGCTAGATATGAGATTCAAATGTAAACTATATTAAGTCCCGCTAGGTGAAGGGTGTCCTGATCCAGATTTTTTTTCAATATTTCGGACAATTCGTCGTTCCAATTTAAAACAATTGAAATGGACGTCTTTAAATTCAAATTTCCTGGCTTAGAACTGAAGCATCGTAATAATATTGAGAGAACTTTATTTGAAAGTTTGCATCGCTACGACGTTTTTTAAATAATCGAATATACTGATTCGAATTTTTGAAGCTATAATTATAGGGCTGGGAAAAGATTTTTTGGAGCTGATTTGACAGATTTTCATCAGTGACGTCATTGATTCGATTATTGGAGGTATGGTTATATTTTGCATCTGGCCTTGAAAATATTTTTAATTTCTTACATGCATTAGGAATATTCTAATGACAGTATGGATATTTTATAGAACTGTATTTCGACTTTTATTATAAAATCTTCTACTAGGAAAAATGATTGTTAGCAAACTTAAACATTATTCTAAAAATTAAATAATTCACAATTTCAAGATTTTTTGGAGCTGATTTGACAGATTTTGATCAGTCATTGATTCGATTATTGGAAGGTATGGGTTTATTTTGCATCCGGCGTTGAAAATCTTTTTAATTTCTTACAAGCATTAGGAATATTCTAATGACGGTATGGATATTTTATAGAACTATATTTAGACTTTTATTTTAAAATCTTCTACTACGAAGGATAATTGTTAGCAAACTTAAACATTATTCCAAAAATTCAATAATTTACAATTTAAAAACTGCAGGAGTGTCGATATATGCGCCGAGGTCGATGTATGCTACTATGAAAAATGATTCTTAATAAACTTGAACATTATTCCAAAGATTTAATAATTAACGAAATTTCTGCTACTATGAAAAATGGTTGTTAGCAAACTTAAACATCCATCCAAAAATTAAATAATTTACAATTTAAATACTGCAGGGTTGTCGATATACGCCACGAAGTATATTTCTACTACTACAAAAAATTATTGTTAGCAAACTTCCATCCAAACATCCAAAAATTAAATAATTTACGTGGTCTATTTCTGCTACTACGAAAAATGATTGTTAGCAAACTTAAACATCATTCCAAAAATTAAATAATTTACAATTTAAATACTGCAGGGTTGTCGATATACGCCACAAAGTATATTTCTACTACTATAAAAAAATATTGTTAGCAAACTTTAACATTATTCCGAAAATTAAATAATTTACAATTTAAATAATGCAGGGCTGTCGATATATGCCCCGAGGTCTATTTCTGCTACTACGAAAAATGATTGTTAGCAAACTTATACATTATTCCAAAAATTAAATAATTTACAATTTAAATACTGCAGGGCAGTCGATATATGCCCCGAGGTCTATTTTTTTACTACGAAATATATTTGTAGACTTTTTAATTAATCTAAAAATTATATTATTTACAATTTAAATACTGCAAGGCTGTCAATATATCATGTCCCGAGATCTCCTTCTTCTTCTACGAAATATATTTGTTAGCAAACTTAAAACATTTCTAATATTCTAAAAAATATATTATTTACAATTTAAATACTGAAGGACTGTCGTTATATATCCCGAGATCTTTTTCTTTTTCTACGAAATATATTTGTTAGCAAACTTTAAAATTTCAATTATTCTAAAAAATATCTCTATCTCTATATAGGCTTGACCGATTTTTATGATTTTTTAAATGTATATTTGTTAGATAGTAGAATAGGTATTAAAGTATATTTCATCCCGCTAGGTGAAGGATGTAACTATCCCGATTTTTTTTTTCAATATTTTTGACGTCCGTCGTTCGTATTTCAAACAGAACGAAATTATTAGAGTTGTTGAGTGACAGATGGCGCTAAGTGCGCAGCAACTTAAGTCTTTTAAAGTTTGATACGTGCCATGGTTACGTCAAACAATCAAAGGGTATTGTAAACAATTATCAAGTGAATCTGTAATAGTCGTCACAAAGCATTTTTTTCGCTGTCAAACAATTATGCCACCCAAAAGACTTGCTATTAGTTGATCTAGACCTCAAGCACGAAAGAAAACGGCATCACGAGCTTCAGAAACAGACGAGCAAGTTTGGAAACCGTTCGAGCTCTCACTGCTCAAGCCCGATCGTCTGATACAATGATGTGCAAACAACCTTTTTGACCGTGATTAGGAACGAGAAACACAATTTGATGTCGACAAATTGGGTACATTCGCTCAAACAAATCTTCCGAAATTGGTCCCAGAACAACGCATAGCGTAAAACAGAATTATGCATGCAATCAAACACAAGCCAAAACGTTGGATCACGAAACAATATTGTTGGCAATCGCTTCATCTGCAATTGCAGCAAATCTTTTGGATGGTGGTCCAACAGCGCATTCAGCAAAGAAATTGCGTTTGAACACCGACATGCAATATCAAAAAAAATCATGATTGATGAAGTACTTGCATATTAACTCATTAAATGGGACCAATTTACTATGGCGCACAAAAAGGAATTGGAAAATCTTCACTACATGTACACTAAAAGATTTGAGAGGAAATGAACAGGTCTTTGGTGGCGAACCTTTTTTATTGTCTGGTGTTTTTCGACAAACTCTATCAGTTATACCACATTCAACAGCTGCTGATGAATCAAGTGCATGTCTCAAATCATCAGTTTTATGGTGACATGTGCAGAAATTGACTTTGAAAGCTAATATGCGTGTAGAATTACAATATGATTCATCCGCTGAACGATTCAAAAAACAATTGTCAGATATTGGTAATGAAAAATAGAAATCGATGAATCCACGCATTACCACCAAGCTTCTGTAAAATTACAGAAACCGTAAGCGAATTGATGCACAAAGTTTTCCCAAATATCGCACAGAATTACAAAAATCATCAGTGGCTTAGTGAATGTGTTATATTAGCAGTCAAAAACAACGATGGTAATGCCATCAACTTCAGGATTCCAAACGAAATACCAGGCAAAGAAACAACGTATA
The DNA here is from genome assembly GCA_030503985.1 of Himalopsyche tibetana. Lineage (NCBI taxonomy): Eukaryota > Metazoa > Arthropoda > Insecta > Trichoptera > Rhyacophilidae > Himalopsyche > Himalopsyche tibetana. The sequence goes on from JAPJYX010000005.1 coordinate 18,568,156, forward strand.
AGTCCATCGATATTATAAATTGATCAAGACGAAGTTGTCAATTATCCAACTGAATTCTTAAACTCACTTGATTTGCCAGGCACGTTTTAACACTGAAAATTGGCGTACCTATCATTCTTCTCCGAAATATAAATCCACCACGACTTTGCAACGGTACCAGGCTTTCAGTGAAAAAATAATGAACAGTATCATCTAAGCTTCAGTTTTAAATGGAAAATTTAAAGGAAACGATGTACTGTTGCCAAGCATTCCAATAATTCCGACAGATAGGCCATTATAATTAAAATGTTTGCAGTTTCCTATGCGACTCGCTACAAGTGTGTGGACTAAATTAAAAAAAATCCATGCTTCACACATGGACAGCTGTATCTGGCCTGCTCACGCGTTGAAAAACCTTAAGAACTATTCACATACGCACCAGACAAAAAAACAAAATATATCCAAAAGCACTTCAATAAACATAATTAAAACACAAACACTTTATTTCTTTGAGTGGCATTGCAACGCATGCCGGGTTAGGTAGTTTTATTATATAATGTTGAAAATTAGCCCCTTTCCCGATACACTACAAGTAGCTCCGAGATTAAGCGTACCTCTCGTATTGGAAGTGCGTTGCTAGTTTCTGGACAATAAGAAAAGCATTAAGCGACGTTGCCGTCTTAGCTTTTAATGACTAAATTTAAAAATAATAATAAAATTTTACACGGATCCATGATGAGATTTGTGTACGTCAAACTTTTTGTTTAAATTTGGATACATGAATGCATCGAGCAAGTACTGTCAATTTTGCCATAAAAATGATTAAAAAGAAAAACTTTTTCGCAAGCTATTGTCGACGAAATGGTACCATACACAAACACTTGTCTCGGGGTTGGGTCAAGTTCATGTTTCATGGGAACTCACAACTTTAAAATACGAAAATGATTTATTGCTCGACTCTTTTTTGCTTTAAAATGTATAGCATACAAGGGTATGCTATTAGGCTCATTATTTCAAGAGGGGAGTGTTTAAAAACAATTTCGCGTGCAAATTACACTGATCATTTTTTATGCTCCCGATGTTATTTTTTTATTAAATTCTTGTATGAAAAAGGCCTTTTGCGTCATAAATCATCCACTACGCTGTTGTCCTGAGATATGGACGCTATCACGTCGTCGACGTTCTTCTCAATTTTCTCGGAGTACGTTATAATTTGATTACGTGAAGCATGCACGTCTTAGGTCATGTTTATATTTCTTTATGGTGTATTGTTACATAACAATAAATAAATCATAGTAAAAAGAACGCATCACAATTCAGGGGAGGTTTAATATAACATAAATTTTAATACTAGGCAAGATAGTTCATACTCCAAACTAAAAAAATATATATTCTGGTCACTTCAAGAAAAGTTTTCTGCACATATTATGTGACATGTCCAAAAGTTCTGTTATTGGCAAATGCATATTTAAAAAAATATAACTCTCAAAATAAAACTATTATTGTTTTAGTATTTTCGCTTGGTTTATTATATAAATTAGAAATTTTAAGTATTTTTTTTAACTATTCCAAGAAAATGGTTTATACGACATACTTTGTGTTGGCCTTACAAATCGTATATGCACATGCAACGTAAGAGTTTTGATAAAATCTACTTATTTGAAATCCAGATTTACTTTTACTGACGACTTATTAACGAATAACTTTTAAATAACAATATTTGCACATAGCAGATATATTTATAAAATAAACTTAACTGCATTTGTAATTTAACCCTCCAAGGACGAGCGTCACCATATGGTCACACAAAACACCGTTGTGTATTGATCCCACTATTCATACTTTTTCTACCTGAATATCGTTGCTTTTGCTCATATTTGGTTAAGAAGGGTACGGACTACAGTAAGTCATCAGCCGTAGGAACAGGAACGGTCTCCAAAAGCACATGTGATTTTTTGAATTTCCGTTTTTTTTAATTTACTTTTTGAAACTGTTAGATATTTTTTTATAAAAACATTAAATTATTTACAGTTATTTTGCTAATATATTTGTTTTGAAATTATGTTGATCTAAAGAGGTCAAATTGTAAATATTTTTTAAAAAATCACGTTTAGCTATATTTCAACCCCGAATGTTTGCAAGCCCATACGGTCACTTTTGTCCTTACTACTGTCCGTACTCAATATTACACGGTAATAAAAGGATGAGCATGACCATATAGTCATGCGGGGTTTCTATACAACGACTTTGCGTTTTTTTTTTTTTAATTTTGGATAGGAATAAAAGTTATCCGTGACTTCAATATGGCTTAGAAAATATTTTTTTTATTGGAAAAAAGCTCTCGTCTCTGGAGGGTTGGTTGAGTGTAACGGTTTACAGCGACACTTATAATTAGGACATACTATTGAGTGACTTATTTACAAACATTTGTTTAATGTTTAATTGAAAAAATCCAGCTTAATGTGAAAATGAACAAGGAGCCAGCGATGTGCTTATGCAATGACCTTATATTTTTTTACAATAAAAATTCGCTTCTCAACTAAAACTTATTAAACGTTAACAAAATCAAATAATTTAAAAATAGCATTAAGTTTTTTTTTTTAACAATTCTCCATTTACTTAACAGTCACTATTTCAACATTTAATTAGTTATGAATCTCCAATTAAAGCTGAAAATAAATAAGAAGTTAATGTTAATATCAATGTATTTAATTCTGTTATGTTTAAAAAAAATTAAAAGTAAATAGGACGCCACTGATTCTCTGTTTTTTACGGATAAATTATTTTAAAATATAATAATTAGGAATACCTTAGTCAACTACGATATTTTTAAAATCATATGAATATAGATTATATCAATTACATGAATATCTGTGAATAGGTCACTTAATAATTTGTCTTAATTATAGGTGTCGCTGTCGACCCCTACACTCGCTCTTAATGACTTGCCGAAAATGGAAAATAGCATGTGCTTTTATAAAAAACAGTTTACACCGTTTATAAAAAAACAAGCTTTTAAGCATTACTTTTTTCTAATCTTACCTTGTCTATTTTTACTAACTAACAATGACTACGTTCACCCAAGTAGCTGACTGATCGTCTCATCAATGCGTCCAGCTGTAAAATCATAATGACACTCACGTCCAATAGAACCTTTCCAAGGCAATTTAACGAAGTGTGAAAACTTTGCAAGGCTGGACTAGATGCTAAAGGACGTGCCGCAATTTATCTAGGGCAGGTCAAAAGAGTAATAATTAATAGGTCGCGTTATTTTGTTATTACTTACTGAAAATGACATGGTATTTAATGACGAGAGAAAATCTCATCTCAAAAGCAATTTTTATCCTTTAAAATATAGCACCATGTGCTTGGTATAATAATAATGTGATGTGTGATTTATTTTCAAAGCACGATCGTAAAAGAATCAGCAAGAAATTACGGTATTACGGTATTTCTAAAGCTCTTCGATAACTTAGGCATTTTTTAATAATATTTCAATGGAACGCAGCAGGTAAGTATCTTTTTTATTTATTTTTCATACCTTTGAAAATACGGGGGATTACATATAAGCGATATTATTTTAACAATATAGTGAGATATTAATAAATTAAAGTATTGTTTGTTTTATGTAATTCTGTAATAACTGTGTATTCAAAATTATAATATAAAACTTTAAAATGAGTTACGTATAATTCCATTCAAAGTCCTGCGCGGCTATGTCTTTAAAAGTATTTATTCGTTTCTTTTGAATGTTTTTGATAATACCATGACCCAAAAGGGTGACTGGAAAACATTTTTAGTAGTATGTAATTTTTTTTTCAATTAAAAGTTATTGTGACGAATCGCATTACATAATTTTGATAATTTGTAACAATACAGCAGAACCTCGACTATCCAGTTTTCAATTTTCTGAATTGTTGAAAGTCAGCACAAGTTTTATGAATTTGTTGCTATGCTACCAAATTTTATGTCTGTAATACAACCAATAGACCAATATGTAATAGAAACATTCAAACTCTTATTTTGAATACAGATAATTCGACGATTATTGCTATCAGATAAAAATACCGAAGAAACCGTTGTTAGCTTCGACAATAAAATTAATATGAAAGACTATTGATACAACTAATTGTACAGATAATTGAGGTTCTTCTGTATAGATATAAAAACACAATTTCATTGGGTAATCGTTTTGACCCGTAAGCTTATCTGGATTCGGTGAATTTATTAACTAAAAATGTCATCGAAATATTACTTTGTTATTGGAGCTTTTGAGTTTCTGATTACTCTGCGCCGGTTTAAAGGCTTACTTAAAATTTAAATTATGCAAATAGTCACTTTGAGTCTATCTGTGTAAACAAAACACATTTATTTTAAGGGCTACCCAATTGTGGTAGTCTGGCCATCTAAAATATTCAAATCAAGCCAATCAAATTTGTTCGCCGTATAAAAAACAACACAATTAATAATAAACACGTTCGGATTTAAATAAAATAATAATCCATTATCCTGTCAATAAAACATACCGCCTTTGGATTAGAATTTACTGCTTAAGTAAAGCATGACTTCTCTTAATAGGACAGTAGGCTTTTTTTATCGGAGAATAACTGGATGCGAATGAATACCATAATTATACCCAATCCATTTAACACGAGGACCATAGTCGTAAAACTTATTACAATATAACTGCATAACAATTTTGTTTTTGTACGTTTCGTTTTTCAGCACTTTTCTATTCGATTTTTTACTTCGTGTATGTAATCACTGGTCACTTACTCAACTTGTCGGGTTTGCGGTGCAGTGGTCAAAGGTGTTGGCTATCGTGACGGATCTCACGAGTTCAAGTCACGAACAGCATTTTTTCATATTTCTGTTCGTAGGCGTCGGTGTTTGATAAAGTTCACTCTCACCATTCCACTCCTAAAACAATGGCATAGCGAGAGCAATAAGCTAACCACTAGTCCTCTCCTTGTCCAATCTTTCTTTCTTTACTCTCTTTGAAAAGGTAGAGTTTAATCAACTGTGCAACAAGCAGTTTCCGTTAAAAAGTTCTTCTTAGATACCTCCATTAGGAAGCCAAATGCTTCACATTGCGAAAGGACATGGACTTTCTAAAAAACTCACATTTATTTTGATAGAAATATTAAAATTGTTCGTAAGCCAATCAAGTATAAAAAGATGAGTTAATATTTTAGCTTAGTTTACTTTTCAAGTAGCCGTGATTTTTATGTCACTTTTGATGATTTTCTTTTAAAGCGATTTATAGGTGTCCATACAAGTCAGGTGTGATGAGAAATACATAAATGGGTGGTAACTGTAAAGAAAAAATTCGTACGAAAACAAAAACTTGTTAAAAAAAAGTCTAAATCAAGTTTCCACGCCTTGGCATAAAGTAAATAGATACATACTAAAAAAAAATATATTTTTCATGTAAGGTTCACGGATGGTATTGTACGGCAATTTTTCAGTATCATGAAAATGTATGTACCTGTTTACATAATATAAAAGAAGTAGAAATACACAAAAATGTCTATCTTACATACCGCAATGTAAATTTCTTTTTTATTCGAACATTTTTTTCTCCTCTGAGCACGTGCTTATTTCCTTGCTAGGAGGAAAATTCCATTCGAGAATAGTCAAAGTTTGAAGTGGAAAATTCAAATAACATCTCGCGTAACATTCCACGGTTTCCGTGGTCGGGCTTTTAAGCGATTCACTCACTCGTTTACTTGTTGGAAGAAAAAAAACAGTTGAATTTCACTTTCACAAACCTTCAAACCATCATTATTTCAATTCAAACATTTTCCTATTATTTACCAAAATCCTAGTTACTAAGCACGTTTTTTACGATAAGGGTAATGTTTATTTATTATCAAATCAATTTACTGCTAAAGTACACACAATTGAAAAATATATTAAAAAACATCAAAGGCACCATTAGTGATGTTATTTGAAAATTTTACTAAGAATTTCCAAGATATTATTCCTCGAGAATTTTGCGTTTTCATACTTATAAACGATCCCTAAATCGTTATACAGCATATAAGATTACACAACTTTATATTAAGTACCTCGTAGAGCCTTGCAGAATATGTTTTGATACAACATACAAGATATTATAAAACGCTAGAGAATTTTTCTACGTAGAAGTGCGCTGAAGGTGCTCGCACGAGCCCCTTGTTAAAATAGGAAAAAAATGTGTTCAAATCAACTTGAATCGGTGGATGGTTTAAATATTTTATGAAACAGAAGATTCGGTTTGCCTTTGAAAATTTGTCGTTAATATCATTTAAGATTTCGACTGAAGGTGCTTGGTGGAATTTCAATATTAAATTTGAATCGTTCAAACTATGTACATTCTCACAGATTTTGTCACTAACGACCCGGGTTTCGCCATTCGGCATCTTCAGGCTTTCAAGTGCATGGATGAACTTGAACTGACGCTTAGTAAATTTAATTTTAATAAAAAAGTTTCGTGTTTATATAAGAAATAAATGTATCATTGAGTTTAAAGCCATTGCTAGCGAAAAGGATAAGCTCATGGGAATGCCCACAGTAATGTAAATGACACAGACATGTAAATATCATACTTTGATTTCGGGTTTTATTAAAATATAATATGATGTATTATTTAGTAACAATCCACCTCTTTTCCGAAGCACTGCGAATAGTTTTCAGATTAAGCTTGCCCCTTGTTAATGTATTGAAACCCCACCGCTGGTTATACGGATTAAGAATTTTGTATTTGCGAATCAAATAAATGTACGCTTTAATATGATCATTCAAAACATAAATAAGCTAGGTAGTAAATAAAATAAAAAATATCGAAAACGATTTTTCTTTTATTTCAATAAAGATAAACGTATTTTATAAAATTATTTATACAATTTCAGATTTCAAGTGAAGGTGCTTGGTGAAATTTCAATATTATTTTTTTTTAAATTTACACCACCACACGTGTTGTCACTAACGACTCGGATTTCGCTTTTCGTTATCTTCAATCATTCAAGTGCACGAATGAATTAATTAAACTGATAATAAAAATATTTGTTGTTTTTTTATTCAAGCGATTTCTAATATTACTGATATTGATGAATAGCATGAAGCAAAATAGTGTAAATGCACACGTATTTTACAAAAAAGAGATTAATGATAGTTATTATTTATATTGACATAGTAATTTTCAGAATCACGTGAAAATCTCATCTATAACACAATTTCATTAATTTCCTGCTGAAGCTGATCTGTACGAACTCTAATAATTTTAATTTGTAAGTAATCAGTTGATAGGTTGCACGGATATGATATCTTTTAGTTTTCTTGGTTTAAATATTACTAACACTAACGTTACCTTGCACCCTGACCTTGATTTTCCAAGTCATAAAGTGTACTTCTAACGACAAAAGCCGATGTCAAGCCAAAAATAAAATCACGATAATAACTCCACACCCTTCTATTTACTAAGTGACATTAAACAAAACAACAACCAAGTCATTAAATGAAATTGAATAAGCCAATCTTTTTCCCGATTTAATACAAATATTACATATTTTTATTTTTCGCAATAGCACATTCAGTAACTTATTGTAATTTTCTATGCTATACCACTAACTATATATGAATACATTTTACAGTGAATGGACATAACTTTCCGTCTTTTCAGAGATTTATTTTAATTTAAATAAGTTAATAAAACTCCGTGCATCAGTCCGATTCAATCAAATGTTAACCAGCTGCCATCGTGACAACTTAATTAAATATCCATGTCACATTTATTAAAAACGTCACCATTGTTTTCTTTACAAAATTTTCTGCAAACAGTGTCACTTGTTGTGAAAAACAAAAGTTTGCAATTATGTACACCGGAAGGAAAATTTGCGAACATTTATTTTCTCACTATTTTGACAACAATGCCGTCTAACTGGATATATTCGTCATTTAAATTATTTCTTTCCGTCTTCGTGTTTAAATGTTTAATATTTTTTGTGTTTTTTCTTAAGAAATAAATGTCTGCTCATTATTTACCGGAAGAAGAACTTTCCGTGAGAATAAATGTGTATTTATGTCAAATGTATAAAGGTAAATTAAATACGCTGTCTCTCTGCTTAAAAAACTGTTGGCAAGTTTCGTTGGCGCCAGCTAATTTTTAAGTGTATTTAAAATAATTCTTTACATGATTCACCAGTCTAAAATACTTTTAAAAATCATTAAATTGTGATTCAGATGTATACAAACTACGTGTTGTTACAGCTAATAACCTCACTTTTTAACCCAATAAAATATGATATAAACAAAATAAACTTATTTTTAAATTGAACGATACAACCTAAGCCACGGGCTCCCAACCTATGGGAACCCCAAGGGGGTCGCGACGGGTTTTCTGGGAGTCGCCAATTTTTTCGATTTTGGATTTGAACAACAAAACTAAAACTACAGTCAACTAAAATCACCTTATTGAAAAACAGCCTTTTTTAATTTCATCGGGGCCGAGAGTCACATGGCTTTTATAAAAAGGGGTCGCCACCCAAAAAAGGTTGGGAACTTATGACGTAAACAATTGCCCGGACAAAGATGTGCCTGATCGAGGAGGAAAAAAATCATTCAAATGTAAACTGTTGCTTGGAAGAATTTCAGTCACCTTAAACATAGATTTTTTTATTTATCTTTATTTTTTTGTTTTAGTATTTATATGGCAGAAACAAACAATCTTCAGTCCAAATTCATGAATTAATTAACATTTTAACGCACAATTTTTTAACATACCTTCGAATATGTTGTTGTAAATTTTTGTTGCCGTTTACAGAAATTTATTTGTTCGAAAAATAGTGAAATAAAAGATGTATTAAACTAAAATAAGATTTTTTTAAAAGAATAAATTGTATCATTCTGACCAACATAATAAATTTATTTTTTTACAAATAGAATATAAAGCATTATGAAAAAAACCTCATTTCGTCGCGGGATCATAAAATTGTAAATCCGAAATCCACAGATCAACATTTTGGCACGAAATTTTATTCCCTACTCATGGTATTCGATGAATTTAATCATTTTCAAAAATCAAGGGTTTTTCGGAAAAGTACGTACGTACTGTGCAGTGTCGTTCTTAGACTATTTTACGCCCCTGGGCAATGTTTAAAGCAGCGCTTTTACTATTCGTTTAAAGATTTGTTTTCAATTATCTTGTTAGCGCCAATGGTGCCAAGATCGTTAAATGTCATATTTAAAGAAGATTTTTGCGATAAATTTAACTACTGTTTTTTGTCTGCATTGTATTTAATCAAATACAATGGACCATGATATTTATTTCAAACCAAATTCATATGTTAAAAATATTTAGTCATTAAAAAAACTGTGATCATTTGCCGCTCCTTAGGACTTGCCGCACTAGGCAACTGCCTACTCGCCTATGCCCACGGGACGTCCCTGGTACTGTGAAGGTAAAGTTACTTTATAAATTTACGACACTCTCAGAAAACATAGTGCATCCGAGTGGATTAAATAAAATATCTCAACGAAATGTAGTTTGCTTTACTGCGTATTGAAATATTGTCCCAAAAGCAAAATAAAGAACAAGGAAAAGCAATACTTAAAGGTACTCTTGCTTAGAGCCTTTCGCAGTTTACGTTGAAAATTGACACTTATCATACATTGCAAAAGACATAACAATATATTATTATTATTCTCCTGTAGTATATGGATTCTTTTCAACTGCCTTAAGCAGGAAACCATTGGCATATATTTATTGAAGTGAAAAACGAGTGTTTGTTTATTGCTTCAAATTTGAAATATGATATTCGAACAATGAAAAATCACCGAAATTTTATCGTTTGTCAAATATAAATTTTGCTTCGCACGGCTTAAAAATAGAATATACGAAATTATTCATAGAGAAAATTGTATATTGAACACTTTTTCAGTAATAAATCACCTTCTTGAAAAATATCGTTTTTTGAAAGGCCACGTACACAATCGAATTATTTGTAGAACTGCGACCATTGTGCAATATTATAAATTTCATTTGGAAGCCCTTTCACGATGTAAAATTGGTTACCAATACAACATGTGTGAAACGAAACGGTGATGGATATATCAAAAATCCGAAACAATACGGCGTGGAAATTGCGTGGCTACGTTCGTGCAAAATTCGTTATGAAAATTCGTACGAAAAAATAGTATAAAAAAGTAAATATATTTATTCTACAATGGGAACCTTGGCACAGCCTTTATATTGTTATATTGTCTCGTTTTTTTAGGGGCTTGCAATTGACCTTTTGCTCTTTTCACCATCGTAATTGATGAGAAGAACAGATAACAAAGTAAAGAATATTCACGAATTAAATTCATTTAGTCAGGTTATATAGCACAGCGGTTAGCGTTGTAGGTTTCCATGCCGGATCTCACGGGTTCGAGTCCCAGTACTAACAGTATTTTTTCGATCGATTTATCGATTTCTGTTCGAAGTCTAAAAATTCCCTCCCAACCTTCCGATCCTTCAAAAATTGGGCGTAACGAGAGTGATTAGTAAACCACTAGCCTTATCCTTCTACACGCGACTGAGTAACAGTTATCTTCTATTGAGATACCTCTATTAGGAGGCCATACCTCCACATTGGGAGCGGACATGGATAAAACAGAAACAAAAAATAATATGCTCTTAATATACTTTTTTAGTTACAGTTTTTAACGTATACACGTTTCATACCGTAAATGGGCGGTCTGACGGTCAAAGATTGTTAAGAAATTTCAGATTCTGAAGACACTTTGGCCGACATTCACTAGTGCGGAAGGACGCGTTGCCTTGTCATCGGCTATCGCCATATTGTTGTATTTATCGTTTTATCACCGTGTAAGAATTCTTTTTCCGTATTTTTAACTTAACTTGTGCTATTTTAAGCGGATTGCAAATCGAATAAAGATACGAGACTGTTTCTCTTGACTAATCTTAACCGATTATCATCATTATTTTAACTCCTCGGCGAAATACAAGGAATCATTGAGGTGCAACATGGCCATGTGCTCCACATAGTTAGTTAATATGGTTAAAGAAGAAAGAAATACTTATGTTATACAATCTGAGTACTTTAATATCATAATCATCTTATTGCGTAATAGTAACCGAGGCCTAGTTTTAACAAATTTAGGCAAAACTTATTTTGTATGTATTCCTGTTTTCATTTTTATACATAATCTATTTATCACACTTCAGGCTGCTTAATTACCTGCTTTATAGCTTATGCATCGTCAGATAGTATAAAAACAGCTGATTATTGAGTGTGATAGTTATACCAGTGATAAATGTTGTTGCTAGAACAATCGACGATATAATTAAAATTCGTATAGCGTTGCTAATAAATTAATAATGTATGGCAGAAACCTATCAGATCGATTTATTTCAGAATGAACGTTTTTTAAGAATTGTTGTAAAGTAACCAATTAAAATTGTGGTCACATTGCCGATCACGTTCCCATCCGGTTGTATGCGATTGTCAATGGGCATGTAATTTAAACTTGCGCCGCGCATTTTATATTATATTAACATTCGTCGAGGATTAATCATTCAAACACTCGTAACAGATAAACAATTGTAAGCATTGATTTTGCATATAATATAAATATATAAGCAGTGTAAGCAACCCTCAGTGTGTTCTGTATAATCCAGAACGATAAGTATAATAAAATCAATGGTTTTGATTTTTAGGACGAAAAAACACTTGCCTTGGACGCCAAGCCTGTAGTGTATTGATCAACGTCGTCTTTTTCAGAGAAATCCCAATACAAGCACAGTTTGTTTGTGATGTCTACATTTACTCTCACCAATTCAAAAATAATTAAAATAAAACCAAAAAAAACACACATGCATAAAAAGGGGACATAATATTACGATTAACTAACCAGGCCCTTGCTAGGGGCTAGCAAATAAGGCGATTGTCCTAGGCGTAGTAGGGAGGAACATAGGGGGCGCCAAAATTATGTCAGGGTTATTTTAGGAAAATACGAAATACCATAGTTTATCCACATCCATCTATCTTATAGTTTTAAAAAAGGTTGATCAATTGAATAACAACTTGTTCATATAAAACAAACATTTTTTTAATGTTGCATTATGAGTCTTTATGCCCCACATTGAGGGCAGACATCAGACGGATCAAATAAATTTATTTTGATAAGCATTGGATATGTGTATACCATAAAATTTAAAAAAAATGCTTAGTAAACATGAAACACTCATTTTACGAAGTTATCATTTTTTAAATGTTTTTATAATAGTTGAAGTTGGTTTTCCATGACATTTCAAGCTAATGATATGTGCAATTCAATTGTTAGTACAAAAGCCGCATTGCAATATTGTTGCGTAGCGCATGAACATGAGCGATCACATGTTATCACAGAGTAAGTTGATAGACCAGTTCTATAGGAGCCGACCTCAATGCTTTTTGCCAACCGACTCTCCGAAGGAATACGTGATTTTGTGAAATCGAAAAGTTTTTAATGATGTTTTATGACTGAAGGGGTTTTCTTGTTCTTTGTTTAAATGACTATCTTGTGCCACTGATAAACGGATTATAAAAAGTATTCTTTTTTTTAATATTCTTTATCTTATATAACTTCATATAAATTACATCAACGAAAAGCAAGGCGATAGTTCGAAAAAACCAAAGAAAGAAAAAAAAACTAGTAAAAAAGATTAGTTTGTTTTGTAGTGAATAAATATTTTACATTTTCGCTCTTACGTGATTATTTATCGGTTTGGGAAAACTTTCGTTTAAATTGGCCCGAATTTTCAAAGTTTGTATACATGTCATGCAGGTTTTTGGTTGAAAAATTTCATTTTATTTTTTAATGTAACTTTACTTTCGTTTACAGGGAAAACCATCATTCACTTTTTATATCGTGTCATTATATTAAAGTATTTATTTACAATATATGTATATATTGTGAGAAGCATACAAAGTTTCATTAAGAAAAGGATGTAATCAAAGTCAAACTAGGAGGCTTGCTACTTTATGTAAACGGTAAATTTCGATTTAAAAATGCATACATTCATATATATTATTATATATAATATATATGCTTTCACCAAAATGTTCACTTTACTTTTGTCCATTAAGTCCACTATATCGAGGTTGTGCTATATCAATAATGGATGACATGCCAAAATAATATAATTTAGTTAACCGTTATTTTATTCAAAAGTATAGTTGTACGAATTTTCTTTAAATAAAACATTTCTTCGGATGTTATAAGTTTAATTCAAGCCCAGCTTAGTAAATAACTTAAGAAACTTTATGAAACCGAGATTGTTTCCCAATGTTTCATAGCAATCTACCCACATGGCTATTATTTTATAATTTAAATTGATTATTTTCTTGAAAAAATAAGTTATTCATATTTGTTCTCGCAAACTTAATCTTTTCCAGAGACTGATCTACAAAAACAAACTTTTTATGTAGTTAAAAACGATCCATTTAATTACATAAAGACATTAAAAGATTTCAATAGCTATCTATAAGTGCTTTGACTTTACCATCAGAACTATTTGGAGATTTTCATTTTAAAATTTCACATTAAAACCTCTTTTTATCACGTCTCCGTCAGAAACCAGATAGCATCGTTGCAATTTCCACTGTTGTTTATTATCACCAGAAAGTAACTCATAAGAAATAAAGAGGAGTTGTTAAATATGCTCTCTTGTTGAGATTATTACTGTTTTTAACTCTAGTTAAAAACAATAATAAAAATACAATATTCAGTGCATATATGTATTAGCTGATCGTTGTCAAATTGAAATAAATTAATACTAGGTGTAATATATATTTTATGTTACCATTATTTATGTAATGCCTAATAATAAAGAATTTAAAGTTAAAATCATTGAACCTAAATAAATATTTTACTTTATTTTAATCGATATATTTTGTTAATCTTGTGGCTATGGATAAATATCTATCCGTAAAGCAAACGATGTTCCTCCATGTCCTCGGACGTGTACTTGATTTATGTGCGTTAGTTGCTGTGAAGTTGTTATACACTTTCATTTTATTAAAATATATTGTTTGCAAAACTGTAATTTTTTGATTATTTTTTGGGTTAAATTTATATGACTTTCTACTTTGACAATGTTGCCAAATTATACGCCATAAGCTGTAATGACACTATAAACTATCAGTAAGTTTTTTTCTGGAATAATGAACAGACGTATTTCGTTGTGTCAAAATATTTTTAGTTGATATGAGAATGAATAAGACAATCTTATTACAAACCAAATTGAATCAAAAGAAACGCAATATAAATATGACACTACAAAGTTTTCAATTATGTATAGCTGGTACCTAGCTCTATTGTGTAATATACACGCAAACCTACAAAATGTTAACAACCCAAGAATTTAATATTATTTTTTTATAAAATTAGTACCAGAAAAAATAATAATTAATTTAATTAAAATAATTGCTGTCTACCTAAAAAGTACGAGAAATGAATTAAGTGTTTGTTGACAAAAACTTTTCTCTAACACGAAATAAGACTGGGATCTTATTTAATGCAGTTGTTGTAAGAGAAGAAAGTTTTGTTACTGAAGAAATTCGCGAGCGCTCTGCATCTAGCGTTTTCAAATGATATTATATTATTCTCTTAAAGTTCGCTGGATTCGATACATAAAATTTACCTACACTTTGAACAGAAAAACTTTAATACTTAATGAAATTAGAATTCTCGAGGGAACCGTTCAAGTCTAATATAAGAATTGTGCTGCATGAAAACAAACAGTCAAATACAATAAAACTCCATTTCTTCATATTTTACAAACGTAAACTAATACAATGGCATTCAGGAGAAGCTTATAAGTTTTTTCATTGCAATCGCATACTTTTTAAATAAGTTTTTAGAAACAAAAATACTCAAAAACAAAACTTTTGTATTTTTGAATTCAAAGTTTATTATTTAAAACAAAAGAACCTATTACACTTGCGCATATAACTATAGTTATTGTTAAAATGTGAAGTACGGTTCTATTATTTTACAAATCACAATTTTATATATATTATATTTTTGGACAAGCATAAATATATTAATTTATATTTTAAATGAACAATTGATTACACTTACACTACAATATCAATATGTAATGTATAGTAATGTATAGTAAGTGTATTTAATTTTCCCAGTGTCATAATTTGCCGACTAAAATTTTTCACAATCACTACTTCATCCATATTTATTGCATTATTTGTAAGAAATCCATTTTTTTTCATCTGAAGCTATTCCTTTTTTTGCCAATAAATGAATGTAACAAAGACATCGGTCATAAAATTTTGTAAATTGCTTAGGATTAATATTTTTTTTCAGTAATCTAAAAAGAAGTATCAATAATCCATTATCCAAAGAAGAATAAATGAATGAAAGAATAAATGATTCAAAAGAAGTATCAATAATCCATAATCAACACAGATTTTTTTAATAATTTGATTTGCTCTTACACAAGCCACACAATTTTATTACAATTAGTAAATTTGACTAAACATCAGGGACAAATTTACAGACCTGTTCAAAATGGGACGTATGGTATGCCTATCAGTGATTTTACACACAATTGTATACATTATATTACATGATGCAAGCAATCACATATTATAGTTTTTTTTTTAATTCAATATTATTTAAGAGTAGATTTGGCGTGTAATTTGAAATTGACGTATATTAGCACATAAGGACAATAAACACCCACAATTTAGAGATTTTTGATGTTCTGAAACACGAAACACAAAATTCTCATGTCCCGGGAAATTCTCTTGTCCCGTGACCGTTGATTGCAAAATACCATACCATAACATTCGAGGGATTCGTTTGATTTTGAACATGATAACATGTCCTTCGAAGAATAATACATTGGGTTAGTAATTTTATTTCAAACTAGCATCTGTCAAACGTACCTACATTGTTCATATTTTATTTTATTGTATAAATGGAAGAATTTGAAAGCTTCTTACCTTTTGTATTACCTTCGAAAATGTAAAAAGGTTCTTAGGGTATGAATTATATTTTTACTGAATGAATACAATCTACTTTATGAAAAAAATATTAGCAAATGAGTAATTTTCAAGCCTTTGGTTATTTTATTAAAATGTCCCGGAAACTGAGAACGGCTAAAACCGTCGATTTCCCGGGTTGATTTGACACAGAATCTCTAACTCACCTACGTTGTTACTTTTTTTCCAGTCACACCTCTTTGACAATAAAAAACAAAATGCTATTTTGTCACGACATAAAAATGATTCCAAAAAAGTAACACAAAAATATCATAAAATGTACAATGATGAATATGAACTAACTACTTCCTGTAAATTATACTGCCTGTACGTGTATTCTGACTTTTATGATACAAAATGACTATAATGTGAGTACAAAACATTATTTTATCATTATATCACAAAACTGCGACAGAATCTTTCAACAATAATAAAAGTTAAGTTACCAAGTAATTTTACATTCAGAAGATTCTACGAAGATGCGGAAATTGGATAGTTTTACATGCAAAGGAACAAACTTCTACTCTATTCTTTCTTTACAGTGTATTACAAATATTATGTTTAAAATTTTGAAGTGTTATTCAATCTACTAAAAAATAATAATGAATGTTGATCAAATATTTAATATATGTATGCAAGGTTTTAAGCTTTAATGATTTTAAAATAAAATTTAGTTGCATATGTATGTTATATATGAAACAGTATTGAAATCATTGTGGTATATTGTTTATTCTATTTTATCCATTTCTTTTGTGAAGCAAACTTCCCTCCACATAGTTCTAGGTTTCCCGCACACCAACTATCTTGAAAAACCACCACTGTTTAGGTCCACTTAATGCGTGATAGACATTCCTGTGAGGTGAAATCTTCCAGGTGGAAGAAGAGCCAGGTGCGGTTAAGACTTGTGGTTTTTACAGCACTTAGCTTACTAAAACTTTTCCATTTTACACGGAGCTACTTTTATAAGCCTTTCTCTGCATATGATATTTTAACATATTGATATTCGTGGCTTCAAATATTTTTAAGTTGAAAGATCATACAAAATAAACTCGAAGAGAATTTTATAAGACACCAGAGATCAACTCGAGGAGAATTGAGATCATAAACTCCTATAATTTGGGTCTCAAATTGAAATTGAAAATTCTAAATTTTATTTTTACCTTACCGGGAATTAAAGCCACACCTGTCTGATTGGTAGAGCAATCTCTAACCAACTAGACAAGCAACAGATTTTAATAATAGCTATCGACAATCACTGCCCTGCTAAATAAAAACAGTGTTTCTGGTTTTAGTGAAATGGATGTAGAAAAATTTAAGTTTTAAACTACTTTTTCTCTTGTCATAATATGTAGAATTAGTAATATAATAATATGTTAAAGAATCAACAAAAATAATAAATATTAATCACATATACATAAATTCAAAGACCTACAGAGATTGTTATTGCTTACAATCCGTAGATGATTATTCCCCCAAATAATTAATCATTAAAATTAAATTAACAATCTCGCCATCCATATCATTTAACTTAGTGATAAACAAATGTGTTTTTATAAATAATAAAAAAAAAACATGTACATATATAGATTCGACTTATTTACCAGGCGTAAGTTGAAGTTCATTCATACACTTGAACGCCTGAAGACGCTGAAAAGGGAAACCCGGGTAGTTAGTGATAACACTTATGAGAATTTACACAATTTGAACGATTCATATGTATAACGAATTTGTATTAATACATTTGGTTTATGTGTTTTTACTTGGTATCAATTTGACAAAATATTGAAAACTTTTTTACAGATATTTCCCAAAGGCAAAGAAAAATACTGTTCTGAAAGATATCTAAATTTACAAGAAACATTACTACTTACTCATCTAAGAAATGCATGTTTTTCAAAACACTGCGTTTTTACTTAGAAAGACAGAATACAAGGCGTTATTATTATCAAATCAACAAAAAATAACAATAATGTTAGATAATTTTCGCGTAAACACAAAAAATTGGGACAAAATCAATTACTCCCTATTCCCTAACGAGCTCAAATTGCAAATCTCACAACCAAGAAACATATTTAGAAAGCGTTAATTAATCTAGCTGTATCCTCAATAAACTCTCATTCGTATTTATGATATTAAATTAATGTTATCCATCCTTAATACAGTCACGAAATTACAAGAATATCTTCTTTCAGCGGAATGTATGACACTTTTTCATCTTAATGCATGGGAGGGGTTCAAATAAAACTAGAAAGATGACGGTAAAAGATTGGAGCATTTTCTCATATTTTCAATCTAAAAAAACCTGACAACCAATCTTTCACTTCAACGAGTCTTGACTTTTGCAATCTTGATAACTGAAATTCGACTACCGAAGCTTTATTATTAGTAACGTGATATTCTTTTAAACCAAAATATTACCATTTTAGCAACATGAATTTTTAAATTAATGTTACATTCAATATTATTCTGACTTTTTGTCACATATTTTTGGAGTATTTTATAGATAATGATGTATTTAACAATAGGAACAGCAAAAAAGAAATTGATTCGAAAATAAAACACATTTTTTCTTTAGCTTTGGTTTCATTATACATACCTAAATAATTAATACAATGATAATTAAGTTACAATTTTTAAAATCAGATATCGATGCCAAAGTCGAAACAATTGCCATTTCCGAACGGGTCATGTATACGTATTTCCGGATGATTTTTTCAAATTCTGCAGCCACATGGACATATAAAAAAAATCGTAAGCTAGATTTTTTTGGATTTGTCTATAAAATTTATTGAGGGAAACATAGTCACCGTAATATTTTCGATTTCAAGAAACATACACAAAAGCCTTTAACTTACTTTCTGCGTTTTGTATTGCATCAGTGCAAAGCAAAACTACATGTATAGAAAAATGTGGTGCTAAACGGCAATAAACAACAAATTGCTTCTTTGAATAAATTTTTATATTTTTCTTTTGTAGTTACAAACTTTTACTTGATATATTTTTATTTTCTGGTTTCTGAGTACGTAGTATTTGCTTTTATTTTTATTCTGAAAGTATTCAAACTCCAAAAGTCATTGTTATCTTTTAAAAGCTTATATTATTTATTTATCAATTCAAATTTTAAAAATAGACTTTTAATATGGAACCAACTATTTATTGTTCCATATTAAAAGAATAAATAAGTAACACTTGATAGAAAAGAATCCAATCACGAGCCAAAATGTTGATTCCGGGATTTCGGGATTACAATTTTATGATCCAAGGATTCCGGGGCTGGTGGGAAAAATGTGTATAAACACTGCTTTACATTTTACTTGTCCAAATGATATCGATAACATGAGTCAAAAATTAATAATACAATGCGTTCTATATTATTTGAGCATATGTATTAACATACAGTCTTAGCTATCATGTTTAATGGACTGGATAGTGATCAAATTTACATCCACAATAAAATAACATAAACATTTAAAATGAAACAGTTAAGAATTTAAATATTATTTGAATAATATGTCCGGAGTAATTGATACTAGAGCATCAAGTTTTTTGTCCTTTTAGTCATTGGATTACATACATACATAGTAACCCATGAGGGAGTGTTGTATTTTCACATAACATATTTACATTAACGAACAATAAAAAAGATGTTGAATATAGGAAAGAACTGATAATTAAGAAATATGAAATTCTTTGCATAATACGTTTTCTATTCAGTTATCAAACATCAATTAAGTGATAAGGCGAAAAAATATAAAAGTAATTTTGTCCTACAAATATTTATTTTATATATGGTTGATAGCTATTTCGGCTTACGCTCTTATAATTCTCATGATTATTACAATGGAGTTGGTTATATTAAGTAAATTATCGCGAACCAAGTAAAGTATTGAAAACTTAAATCAGGATTTAAAATTTTATTATAGTCTTAATATTCTCGCTAGGATTGGTTAAAAAATAAGACGAACGAGGCAAGGAAATTACATCAGTAGTAAAGTTCTTCGTGAGTATCATTACATGAATCCGTATTCTTGAAATCTACACACTCAAGAACAAACACGCAAAATGAAGTCTTAATGTGGACCAAAATAACTTCTGGAGCATAATATTTATTCATAAGGTTCATTCAACAAAGGAAAAGTTTTAGTAAATTTTCAAAAAATTTGAAGTAATGTATACAGTGAAAGTTTTTAAAATGTTTTCACTTGAACCATAAAGTGCCATTAAATTCAGCCTACTTGACAAACTTTTTTATCAAAAAAAAAAAAAAACTTACACAAAATTGTAACTGGGTACGTATAGCGTGAAATCTTCAGTGAAAAAATAATTTATTTTTAAATTAAATAACTTTTCAGCGGAAACAGTGACACCTTAAAAAATAAATATTTATAAAGTCTTGGAAAATTTAAGCTATAGCATATTATAGCTTCTTATTATTAGGTGTGCGAAAAAAAATTTAACAACTTTGCCATTCGTATATTCTGTTTTCTTATTTGATTGTATTCGGTCCCTATGTGCAGCATACGAGCGCCATATGGCACCTCCATGATGCATTGTCTCACGCCAGTTGCTTTGATTCCTTCCATGATATACCAGCTTCCTTCAGTTCTGCTGAGTATGGATAGTACCCGACTGTTGTTCAGGACGCCGGAATCCCACCGGTTGGAATAAAAGGCGAACAGGATTGAGGCCCTCCGGAAGCTACCGCAACACGTGACCTAGCCGGTTACGTCTTGCAAGTTTCCTAATCTCTAAATTCTTCACGAAATCAAAAAAAACCTCACCCCTTATATCCGATGCAAGCATCTATTCTCGCAAGAGTCTTCGTAAATTAGCAGTGGTAGATTTCAAGCATTGAACAATTGTCTTTTGGTTTAAATCGTGTACAGCTGTGTTTCCCAGACCGTTCGCATTAAGTTAAATATAATTCATTCAAATGTGTTTCAAACATAAATATTAGTATTTTTTACATATTTTAGAATGCATGCTTCTACAAACACGTGCTCAAAAATAGCCTATACTAACTTAATTATAATGAGATTAGAGAGCCCGAAAAAACTTGCTTTCTTGCCAATATATTTCGCAGGACAGTTTTAGTATCAAAGTTTATGATAGCGACTACAGCTCAATAGTTTACTTTGATTTTTATCGGCATCTCTCAATCGATGTGCAGATTTATATTTATTATAAGGTTTAAATAGAGAAGATAATTTTACCCAACCTAAACAGATGCAAATTCACAAATTTAGTACTTACTCTTAAATCATAACTGATTAAAATTTAAATCATAAAAAACTCAAAATGTAATAAATCTCTGAAGGTACATATATATTTATCGATACAGCTGTGGTGATACTTAACGTCCTAATAAAAAACCTAATCATTAACAGTCACTCAATTCCATACGTTTGCTGTAAACGAGTAAAAATACAGCAAACAACAAACAGCATATTACCATAAATTACTCTTACATCAACATTAGCGTCTTTCCAAAATTTTGTAATCACAGATCTATTTAGATTTTATAATATGTGCCGTTTGCTGACTTTTTTACTTAACTCTAAACTTATTCGACTACGTGTGCTAACGAAATTACTACAACGTCCCAGCAATTTGAAAAATAAAGTTTACAAAACAGGTCGATCAAAGTTAACTTTAGGCTTCTGATGTGACTTATATACGCATAAGCTCTAATACCCGAAGGTAATATACAATTTACTCGGAACACACTCACGAGAAAAAAGCTTAGGAAAATTCGCGTAGCTTTTCCCAGCGACGCCTTTATTCAATTACTGCTAGAGTATATGAAGGCAGTATTATCAGGCTAATTTTGCCGCCAAATTAATGACGCCAACGACGCGACGTAGAGCCTTGACGTTTTTACGACAGTTGAGACGGCCGTTTGAGAATTACTTTTGAACAAATTCGGGAGGGATGTCAATTAATTCAAGGAAAATGCCCCCAGAGAGGTTCTTGCTTCTCTACTTCGATCAGGAAAGTTTTTATGAGACCGTCAGGTAGTTTCAATAAATAATCGTACTTTAATAGCGTTAAAGTTTTTATCGCGAATCTTCTGCAGCTTTTGTAGGTAGGCATTATAATTAGTTACAATCGTACCTGATTACCGACAAAATTCGTGGAAAACCGTAACATATTTAATACATTAACAATACGATTGATTTGTTATGGATTATATGATTCCATCGACTTTATATTAAATTATACTGGTATGTTTATAGCGATACACTAAATTTTACACTATACCAGAGTAGATAATGCGTTATAAATATAATTATTTAAAATTTATATGTTTTAGTGCACTGGGTTAATGTCAGACACTCATCTATAAACAAGGTAGTTACAGATAATATTATTATATAATATAAGACGATATCTGTTTTATCCATTATCAATGCTCATATTATCTGTTTTCAACGAATGGCTTGGTCATAATATTATTACTTATTTGATTTACAAACACTTGGATTAGAATGATGAAAGTGTTTTTCAACCGCGTTTATCAATACAAACATATAAGAAGAAATACTTGAAAATAAACTTCAAGGATGTGACTTAAATTAACCTTTTTTAAGTTGTTTTAGAATACAATATATCAAAATTTTAAATTATTTTTTTAAATAAATTTAACGGTATACTCAAAAAGTTCTTAGCATTCGAACAGATTTTGATTTGGAACGTACATATTTAAAAATACGAAACTTAATAAAAAAAAATCTATGCTAACACATGTCTGTCAGTAAATCACTCATAATAAAAAATGTACAAAATAGCATAAATATTTTTATTTTCTTGCGTCTTATATAAAACGACAATAAACCACTCTGTTATTTTTTATCGGCAATAAATTTTAATAAAATGAATGCATAAATTTAGCACTGCAATGATTTATTATGTTTTTCTCATTTCCCAAAGGTAACGTTCATAACATACATGGGTCTTTATTAACATTATTTGTTTAGTTTCACCTCCATGCTTATTACATTGCAAACTAGAATAAATTGCTTGGGTCCATAATTTATGGAGGAGAATTGTTTTAGTCAGCATATTGCGATTTGAAACATTTGTTAGTAGAGAATGAATACAAAAGACATTTAATTACTTTTCGAGAGATTTTCATACATCCTTGATTGCAAAAAGTCAGCTCATTTTCCACATAACAAATTCGAGAAATGGAATTATCTATTATATAATAGATAAGGTGTCAAACTGCAGCTCAATAGCTGCATGTGGCTCCTGGAATATGTACTTGAGACACTTACCTATTACTGAATTTTAAAATAAAACATTTCTGTGTCATATACATAAATCCATGTCCGTTTTTTATGGTAGCAAAAATGTAAATGAAAAAGTTATGAGTTATAAAGAGTATATCAAGAAGCCTTGCTTTCGTGGCATATGCATCAATAGATTCTACCAACCAATCCTACACAAACTTTCTAAGCAAATGCTTTGTCATTAGTTTTATTAGGTTTACAGATTTGTGTGTATTGTAAGTTAATTATTGTCTGTTCAATTAAATATTATATTATCAACAATGGAAAGATAAAACAAAACGTATGTGCTTGAAAAGTAACCAAAACAAAAATTATTACTTATCATAACTTTAAGTAATTATACTGTACTGCTGTATAAACATGAACATAAATCGATTTTCTAATCACATTTTGATAGTTGGGCTTACAATTTGACGTCTCGTATTATCTACAATAGAATATTCAAAACTTACTGAAATTAAACACCAAGTTTTGTAGAACCGCGTTGTTTTATTTGAAAAAAATAAAAAATAAAGCAAACGTGTATGGAAATAAAGATATAGAATTATGTATTGTTTTATTTTGTAACAAGTAATAATTGTTATGCAGTATTTAAGATACATCGCCTCGGTATAACATTAACATATTTTTATTATGTCTCCACTGCAACACATTTAAAAAATGCGGTTATGTGGGTGGTAAATAATTGATTGCAGGTGTGTTTATTGGTTTCATTGTTGTAAAAAATATACACACAAACATACGTATGCAGTTGGCGATCTATAAATTCAATATTTCACAAGTCCAAATTCGCTGAATAATGTTTTTTTTTACATTCGTATAAACAAGAATATAAATAACAAATTATTTATACTGATTAAAAATGTGTATTTCATGTTCAAAATTGTATATTAACGTATTTCGGATATGTATACTATATCTGTGCATGGGAGCTAAAATACAAAATGTGAAAATTGACACATCGATATTGGATAGTATACCCTGGGCCGGCTCGAGGACTTCAGCATCTGTGTGTGAGGCGTCTTTGGCACCTCTCAAAACTAGAACTAAATGAGTGGATAGTGCTAAAATATTAGTGCAGCTCCTGCGCGCCTGTGAACGCTGCACTTGCGACTGTGTGCGCTGAACACTTAGCATACGCCACGAGCCGGCCCTGGGTATACCTCACGATGATATTTTCGGTGATTTTGTTGAAAAACACCTAGTGTATGATTAAAGTAATGATCTTAATATATAGATGAAGAATGCCTTGAAAGTGAAAGTCTTGAACTCTCGTTTTTTTTAAATTTATTTCAACGTATAAGATATTTTTCACATAAAATATATTTCTATATATACACATGGTTATAAGATTTTTACAATAATTAATTACACAATGCAGCACTTTAGATATTTTAATCTTGCTTTTACTGAGGCCACATTGAATTGGTACATGTTTTATTTGGTTAATTTAAAAAATAATTTATATAATATGATGTCTATACTAATTATTGATTTTGTTTTCTTTATATTTTTATCCCACCCAATTAGCAAGGACAATGATATGTATTACCGTCATTAACGGAGAGATTTTTATGCTTACTCTATAGCAGTGTCTGCCAAACTTTTTTACTTCACGGCACACTGGTAAATGAGATTCAGTCCGCGGCACACCAAAAGATCCATTAAAAAAAGAAACGTACCTATAAATAAATTACCGTCTGAATAAAGAAAACCATAGTGTAGGTAACATTTTTTTTTTAATATTTTAATATTTTGTGAACATATGAAGGAGTTATGGCCCTGCGCAAAATTATATGATCTAGAAGTGGTAATAATTGTATTAGTGAGAACGATGCAATTGATTTTTTAGAAAAAAAACTATCAAAACGCGGCTCTAAGTTAGATAAACAAACACGTAACTCGTCATCAACCATCTGTAACTGCTCTCGTATTTTTGATTTTATTTCCACGAACGCTGTAAAAATAAATTCGCAAACATACAACGATCCAAACAGTGACAGAGATTTAATTACTGCTGTAGCCAATCGAGGATATTGATTGACTCCAAAGCGATATTCAAAATAGCTAGGCTCTAGCTCAGAAAATAAGGCTTTGTGCAGTGTCGTTTTTCAGATGTATTAAAAATTCCTCTTCTGTCAGTGTCAATTGTATACCATTGAATCTTGCGATTGAATTGATGACCCGTTGATACATCTGCTAATCAAGTGATGGCAAATACTTGGAAAATTATGCAGAAAGGAGTTCTAATGCCCTCTGCACTACTGACAAAAAAAAATATCTTTTGAAAAAGCGTCCAAGAACCTACACCTGGGAATCAATCAAGCTGTGAGATTTAAACTTGTCTGGTTCACAGGTCTAACTTATCAGCGATAGATTTTAATTGAGTGTTTTTCTTTTGCGGCACACCTGAGACTTTTCGCGGCACACAGCAGACACCGCTCTATAGGGATACATAATAATATGTAGTAAGATATGACATTTCGTGAACGTTTTCTAAATACCCCATGATAAAACTACTCCATCGCACACTAAAATGCGACCCGGATGCCTGTTTTTGGACGGTATATTGCACAAGTCGTATTCCTTAACTTACAAAGGTGTATAAAAAGTTATTAATAACTATAAATATTGACATTACAAATTGCACATACAATTAATGTAGCAAACATGAAAGCCGAAATACATTAAGTACGTGTTTGAATACGTATACCAAATTGAAGACAGGATGTCAGGAAAATGGAATATCGGTGTCAAATTGACATTTGGTTTGTAACAAGTGGTAGACAAGTTTTGTGGCTAGTAAACCACTTCCTTCGATCCTCTAATTTTTTACATTATAAGGTTGATAAGGATGTATCGATTATTTAAAATGATATCATTTTCAATAATATACGATGAGTAAGTCATTTTTTATTACATGTATCAACGATAATTCTTGTTTAATAAAATTATTCAATGTCATTGTATTTATTAAAATGTCATTAAACTAGAACTCGAGTGTTACTAAGAAGCAATTAAAAACCAGCAAATTATTTAAATCATGTAATTCTTGAAGAACGGAACTCTATTCTTTTATTACCTTACCATCATCAGTTATATTGTTTTTGCGTCATCTCTGTCATTGCATTGATCAATTGTTGATGTATTCATTTTAAAACCACATTATTAGCCCAAAGAGTGTGTCTACTGATGACTGTTATTTCAATTTGATTGCATAGCATATGTATACACATATGTATACCGAGAATAGTATTTCAATTACATATAAAATATTTGAAGAAAAGTGATTAAATAAAAAAGTTTGGATTGCATTCCAGGTCCGTTTTTTTATCGGATGATTTAGGAATTTTGCAAATCGGATCTCGGAGTTATGAAATTATATGTTTTTCCTCTATAATTTTTTCAATATTGATAACTTTAAATCAGAAATTTTCTTTTAGTTTATTAGTTTTCAGGCGTTTCTTCCGCGAGAAAATTCATCAATGTGTTGGTAACTGTTTTTAAATAATAAACGAGAGGGTAGTAGGGTACCCAAAAAATGGATGGGGCAGATTTAGAAGTCGAGTGCTGAACACAGTATTTTCACAGATGATTGTTTTAATTAGATAAATTAAGTAATAAGTTCAGAGTATGAAATTGCGATATCAGGTCTCTTTTACGTGTCGATGATCCATCCTAAGATATTAGAACTCTTACTTTACTTTCTAAAATAAAATCTAAGAGAGGTATTCAGTTAAAGTATCTTGTTTGTATGTGGTAGATAGTTAAAACGGAAATTGATTTTTCCATGTCATATTACAAATAAAGAATGTTCGTTTTTGGTTTTTTTTTTTTTTTAAATAATTATTATATTATGATACAAATTGTTCTATGCAACATTAAAGCTCGATTTACATGACTTGAACTACACAAATAAAACGCTGCGATGGATCATGTTTCACTCGCAATAACATCATGCTGTGAAAATTATTGCACGTATTGTATTAAATATGTTCTCTCTTTACAGTACCATATTAAAACTCTGTCATAAGTTAAGTAATTTACGTATAATTATAATTATTGTCGCAAGTCACACTTACTTGGTAAAGCAAACCCAGTTTTCAGTCATAAACAAATAATTGTATCTCATACTATGAAAATTTCACATAAATTTGACGAAACACGCTGTGAATATTGTTGAAAACATGTATACTAACAGACCTTGGCCCAAGCTGATTTTTCAACTGCTCTGTTGTCTAATAGTAAAACCTTTACCTTAGTGATAAGACGGGCTTAGATTTATGTTTTGGAAAGGTTAATATTAAATTCCCTCCCACCCTTCCGACCCTAAAATAACTGTGCGTCGCGAGAGCGATTAGTTAACCAATAGTCTTCATATAACTCTACCCTTACTGCATTTGCTATTTGAAAAAAAAGAGATTTATTAACTGAGTAAAAAGCAGTTCTTTCAGAAAAAACTTATGTTGAGATACTTCCATTACAAGGCGTATAGAATAAGAATTTTAAAAAAACTATTTCTAATTTATACTTTTCCGTTCTATTTCCGAACATTGTGGTATGGGTATTTTTTCTTATCGAGTTAATCTTGAGTAAGATTCAAAATTTTCATTCACTTTATCCAATGTAATTCCAAAATAAAAAAAAATATGTTGCACCTTTATAAGTCAAACGAAATTTCGACTATTCTTTGAAACATTAAATTTAACGACCGAAAATTGACATAAAAATTTATATATAGCTTTTTCGACTTATTCATGGATTATCGTCCAAAGATTAGCCATTATTGGTTATGAATACAGGAAATAAAAAAGGCACCAAGTACAAAAGAAAAATGAGACTGCTGAAATGTTCTATGTAACACATAGAACATTTCTGCATAATTTTTTGCTTTCACTTTTTTTTTTACTTGGTGTCATTTTTATTTACTGTATTCATATACGGATTGGCTAAAATGAATAAAAAAAACAACACAATTTATCAACCTATATTACCCGATCACAAGACAAATACAATTCGTAAAAACGACAATTAATTCTTTTTTCTTGTTTAATATGTTTCCCAACAGTAATATGTAAGCCGCTGACACAAGTGAATATTCACGCTTATTTTGGCCACCTAGGTAGATTTTTTTACGCTCCGAAAACCTGCTTGCATTCATTCATGCCATCCAATTGTATTATAGTATATGAATGAAAATTCGTTTTGTTACGGAAGTTTCGTAACCTTTGTTTTAAAAGATTAATTAAATTTCATTCATAAAATGTGCAGAGTAACATATGCGCATATTGATCACCAAGCATTAATATTATTATATTATTTCGCGTATTTAAATAACTTTAAGACAATATGCGTATGTACATGTATCTGTATGCTACTTATTTTATTTTAAAACCTTAAGAAACAAATAATTAAGTACTGGCCCTAAATATTGTAGCGCATAAGTATTTTCTTTCTTTATATGCAAGTGTTAAATAGGCAAACAATACGAAGTCTATGAGCCTATGAAGTCTTTCTAACATTATAATGTATAGTTTTGTATAAATACTTTATGCATGGTAATAACATAAATTCATTTTAATATCTGCTTAAATTCCATGCACCGAATCAATATTTATCATTCAACGTTGAATGCTACTTAATATTTTCAATCAAAGAAAATCATTTAAAACAGTGTTCTTCAACCTATCGTCCGCGTAATGGCACCGGTCCTCTAGAGTTAATTACTGCTCGGCGATAATATAATGTTTAAAAAAAACGTGTGTTATTATTCAGCTGAATTATAATAGAGGTATGTCCCGCGTCAAGATAAAAGAAGACAAATCATTTTACAGTGGCTATGTGCAAAGCTTTACATTACGAATGAACAAATAGCTTGATCAATTTTCAAACACTAAATTGTATTTAAATCCTAAATCGTTTTGCGAATATGCAGTGTAACTGCCTACTACAAATACAATGAAAGGTGATAATTTAGTTGCCATTAGCTTGCCAAATGAACGGAAGTAATGGACAGAATCGCTATTATCTGCCTGAAATTAACACTAATTCTTTTGAGACGTATTACTCAGAAGAGTTAAAAAAGAGTTGAAGACACCGGACACAACTGACAACGCGGAAGAAGACGAACCCTAGCACACTTAATTAATAAAACGATGGATCTTCGAAGTTCTTGTAATCAGCTTTATTCCTGTGATTAACGGAGGAGAGCCATCGTAGGGGCTAGTAATGAGGCAACTTCTACTAAGAAGAATTAAATATAATTTCCAGAAGTAACTTACCCTTAGAGTGATTAAGACGATAATCTAAAAAATATGTACATGACGCAAATTCTAAATAAATTGACGGTATGGACATATCCTAATATTACACTCCATTAAACTGTGTATTCTTCGCTAGGCTTTAACTATAAAGCTTTTAATACTCGCAATAAGCTTTTCATGTAAGCTTCGTAAAACTGAATTGCTCTCCAAGTTTTTCGCGTAATTGAAGGGCAAGGCTAATTAGTCGAAGTTTTATATTTAACTTTCTCAATTTGTTTTAATTTGATACTTAAAGAATCTGATAAGACAGCGAATCTGTAAAACTTAATGTTTTGCCAAGAAATTAGTAAGATTTTTAATCATTGTACCTACTCCGCAAACATTGGATTATATTGCTGCCCCCAACGTAAGCATTTTATACTTTTTAATCCGATTAAGAAGCAGGGTTATCATTTTAGAGGAAAATGTTTATGATAACAAGTTATTTACGAAGTTTTTGTAACCAAGAAGTTATAAATTGTCAGATATAAAAAAATAAACTAAAATTATGTAAAACTATCACGATATACTGAAGACACACTTTAATTGAAGGATAGCTATCAATGATGTTTAAATACACTGAAAAATCTAAAATCATATTATAAGGTTAAGGATGTTTACATAAGCATCGTTTAATATAAATAACGTACTGTAAAAAAAATGGATTTTGTGGCAAAAAATATATTAACATAATTTTAATAAAATGCTTTGTGTATGGAAAATTAAGTACTTAGTACTTAATATATATCAAAACAAACGAGGGTGATTAACCCATTAGTTATGTAAATATTTATAAGCACAATTTATTTACATTTTTTTTTGTATTCAAACATGCCTGAAAAGTAAAAAACTCTTTAGCATTATAGTTGAATGAGGTATTTAGGATGGATATGGTGACAATTTATTCCGGTTAAATTACACATATCATAGCTAAAATCAAAAATAATTTTCAATAGAAACAAATCTACTCTTATCTGTACGTTAATAATATACCCTTATCCCTAGATAAATATAATCTTACAACAAAATCAAAAAACCGTGACTGTGGTCGTGTGGTCCACGTCGTAGGTTTCGGTTGCGGAGTTTACGGGTTCGAATCCAAGTGCAGATGTTTCAATAGGTTACTGGGTTTCTATTAAATGACATGGATGTTTATGATGTCTAAAATTACCTCTTAGCACTTAGCCGATCCTTAAAATGGCTGTAACGAGAGCGATAAACCAACCAATAGTGCTGTACTAGCACTTTTTTCTATGCTTGATCTCTTCGAAAACATGAGGCTGAGCAACTGTGTAACAAGCAGATCTCATTAAAATACACCTGTTAAGATATATTTTATCATGAGAATATGCTTCACATTTGAAGCAGACATGGTTTTAAGAAAAAATAAAGTGATTATCTATGAAATTACCAGAAAGCCATTTCTTCTTAAGCACATGATGGAACTATAGTATGTTTGTTGGTTATATGATATATAGGAACATACTATTTACGAACTTTACCTATAGAATTGAAAGTTCGAAATGATATCGATTTTATTACACTATTTTATAAGGCAACGATTCAAAAAAGGTGCTAGATATATTTCACAAAATTCCAATATACTTTCTAACGTGAAGCCTTTACAGCTGCCCTTCAGTTTGAGCTTCAGCATTTTAGGGCCGTTTTCTTAGAAGCAGGATCCATTTTCCAAGATAACTGCATCATAACATGCCTGTTTATGGCTCCGTAAAAATAGCTGAGCTGCGTAAAAAGGTCCGACAATGGACATGAAGGTAAATTGCCTCGCAATGTCAAGTAAATTGACAAATCACTTAAATTTTATATTTTTTTTTTCGTTAGTATTTTGATTGAAATCTGTTCTGTGTAAGTAAATTAGTCTTTTCTAGAGCGTTATTAATGCGAGCATAATAAAATTCTACAGTCACTTTGTTAAATTTCAAACGAATTCACCTGAAAATTTAAGAATATAAACGAAATAACATTAAATCTTAAGTATACAAATGAAAAGGAAGACTGCGAAAAGCGTTTACCGGTTATTTCTCAAGAATAACACTAATAAATCGAAATACTTTCGGTGAATAAAATTAAAGCGTAGATAACTTTCGTTTAGATTGCTTCGGTTTGCTTTCATTGGAACGTATTTAAAACTATTAATTATATATCAACTCCTTGAAATTTAAATTTAAAAGTGAGTAAATTAGACTGTGTGATAGCGATTAAAGTGATGCTTTTCAATTGTTTTGTCGTTTATTTCAAGGATTAAACAAATATCGCAATGATATAAAATCACCGTAAATTAGTTTGTTTCGTAGGTCTTTAAGTATTTTTAATACACTTGTAATGTACACTTTTCTTCAAATATTTGAGCTGTTTTCAGTATTATTTTTATATTTGGTCACAAAAATCGTTTTAGTCTGCTCTTTAATAGATACATTTTTTTAATATCTCAACCTTATACATTAATGTACTTTGGAATGTTAGTCGAAAAAATCAGCTACGGTACATTATATTACGTGAATTTCAACATTGATGTAATATGACTTGGGCTGTTAAAAAAATATGTTCCGAGCTAGACATTAGTGCAGTAAAATTAACAAAGTGTGAAATTTGGTTTTAAAAAATTCGTTCTAGAAATTTTGGTTTTGAAAATTTTCCTGGGAGTGGTATGTTTCAAGTGACTATAATCTATAAGTGCTATTATTCAGACAGATTCAAAATAACTTTGCGAGAGGTTTTTCAAAGAGTAGATATGAATCTAGCAACACTTTTTTGTATCTCTTAAAAAACTTATGAGACAACCTACTGTATCAAAAAAAAAATGTAATAGTGATTAGTGACTGGTTCGAAAAGTTGAATACTCCTTTAACATATGGAGAGTCTTTGGGGTCTAAAAGGAAACGGTAAAGTTACACTGTTAGTTTATTTATAGTTTTATTATTTTAAGCCATGTTAAATAACAAAATTAGCAAATCTGTATGGCTTACATGCCGAATTTATATTAGATGACACAATTTACATAAAGGTTTTTAGTGAAACACCCAAATTTTAATTACGTCACTATCCCAAAAACAAATTTCGTACACCCATTAAAAAAACAGTATATGCAAATGCAAATGTCAAACGGCAAAATCATTTTAGCCCGGAAGTGAAACTATGATAATTTGCAATACATCAATTACATCAAATCTGACGATTTTTTCATTTAATACCACTATAGAAATCGGTCCCAGTTTTATTTGTATCTGTAATTTATCGGACCGACACAAAAAAATCAATTGATTAATAGAATACTTCTCTTGTCCAGCTCTATGTTTCTACCTTAAGTCTGTCAGAAAGAGAAGTTAAACGACTGACCAATAAGTAGTTATCACATGACTGCTTGCTGTTGTGATAAGCTTTATTATTAGTTCATTTAATAAAAATCAAAATCAATCCGTCGTTCAATGTTTTTATAATACTTCGATGAAAATATTTTAATTCTTTGATACTGCTGTTTTAATTTGTCTACGGTGCTTTAAATAAATATATTTATATACTATATTATGCCATTTCTTCATGAATATATTTAAATTATTTTTTATTATAACATTATAAAAATAGCAAATTATTTAGTTTCACAAGATTTAAAAAATACATTCGATAACTGTTTTTTCATTACGCTATCTTCGTAACTAATGTGTTCGATAATTGTTTTATTTATATTTTTTCAGTGACAAAAACAGCTTCTTCTTTTAAGAGGAATATGATTTTTTTGATTTTTAAATGTTTTCAATTATGTTTGACTTTGTCAAATACAGTACTGATGGTGTATACTACCGGTTGTACAGTAAGGATTGTTCCAAATATTGGTCGAAACTATGCAACACTTGTACAAAGCTAATAACAGCCTTTTCTCGGCTGTGAAATTAACGAGTTTTTTTTTAATTAAAGCAAGGGTCATTTTTATTCGCACATTATTCACGTCTTTCAAACAACACTAATGACGTTAAGTCTCAAAATTAGAACACGAAAGTGCGATCGTGGGAGTAGCATCTCGTATGCAAACGAGCTTAATTAAAAAGCTCATACGCGCGACTTTGACCCTTGCGGTCACTTTGAAAACGGAGCAGGTTTCGAAGCGTTGACAACAAAAAATTGAGCTTTTAGTAGAGCAAATCAGAGACCCTCAGATCAAGGGCCGTGGCCCTGGCTATATTTTATAATGTAATTGTATCGTTTTCTCAAACAGATTCAATTTCCACGTAATCGACAAAGTTCGTTTTTTTTTAAATAAAAAGCAATAAACATGAGAAATAAGTCACTCGAGAGATAGTCGATTTTATACTCGTACTGGTGATTCGATGTGTATCACTGCGTAATGCAAACATCTATGACTCACTGGTTCTGATTAGATTCTTCGCGAAACGTTTGTTTTCTTATTCGACTGCTCTTAAAAATCTTGTTTTAGAATGTGAAAGTAGAAAGCCAGTGAAAAAGGGAACCAAAGTTTCAATATTTCTACAAAGGAAAACAAGTGGCTAATTTAAAACAGAAGTTTGCTCATTAAGATTCGTTTGTTCACGAAGGACGCATTTATAATAAGTACGATCAAATTTTAGCGAAAAATATAATAATATTTAAATTACACCTAGATAAAATTATGCAACTAATAAAACCCGATAACTGTATTGAATAGTGGGATTTTTCATCATAAAATATATTTCCGCACCGTAATATAATACTGATGTCCAAAAACCGTACTAATATTTTATATTTCCGTTTCACAATACTGCGGGATCGTTTTTTACTAGTGATATTTATTTATACTAAAAACGACATAAAACGACAAAAAACGTTTCCATAGCAACTATTAAATTATTTAAAAAAAGATTTATCGCTATGCAGTGACGTTTAGTGATAAAAATCTCAGATAGTTTATTAAAAGCTTCGAACGTCAAGTAACTGCTAATTAAAATTATTTTATACGTCACTTTACATAAACCGTTACTACGTCTCCAGTTTGAGTCAGTTCACGTTCCAAAACATGCAAAAATTATAGGCGTAACTGAAGCAATATTAACCGGGGTATTTTGTAGATATGACCTTTTACGTACGCGTTTTTAACCCTTTAATTATCACCTGAGCCGTCCAAAAATAAACACATTCACATAACATAAAGTTGTAGCATCATCGGTCGGCTTTTTTTAATTATGGCAGTAAGCACTCCGCGCATCGATCAAAATGTTCATGATCGAGTCCGGGCAAGCTCGGTATCGAACACATTTATATTTATAAATATATTAGATCTAAAAAAGTGTTTGTGAATTTAGGACGAGTGTTCTTGAGCATATGTTTATCCATTCCTAGCACCAGTGATGTAGTGGCAAACAAATAGGTTCCAGGTCGGTCATTGATTTCTTCCCTATTTTTTTTTAATATCCGTCTGAGGTTATAAAAAAATACAGGTTTTCACCATTAAATAAATAAAAAATATGTATTATATTTTAATATAATTATGTATGTACCTGAAAACTTAGTAACAAGTCAAAAAGATGTTCGGCGCCCTGGCTCATTTTCAGGTGGCAGGTCACCGACCTGGTCTGACCTGGCCCCACTTCACCACTAGCACATATAAATGATAAAAAAATAACATGCTGATGATTTTCTCCTCCGTTAAAAAAAACTGAAATCCCGTCCATAAAGTGCACCATAAAGGTTTGACGTTTGGAAGAAGAGTATTTTGTAAACAAAATGATGCAAACCCTTTATTTAAAAATTATATATCGTTGAACAAAATCAAATTGAAAGTCAGTAAATGACGAGAACAACTTAAAATAGATATGTACTCAAAACTCTGTTAGAAACAACGATAGAATTTTTTTTAAATAATGAATTTCTTGAAAAAATCTTCCAATAGTCATCATTCCAATTCCAATAAAATCATTAAATTCTATCTGACGAGTTCAAAATCTCTGAACTAAATACAAAGATAAAGCAAGTTGTGAAGACATTTGAATGAAATAGAAATTCATGAATCTGGGCAGTCTACTAACATCACGTTTAATCAAAGGATTTCAAATAAAATATACTCGCCACAGAGACATCGCGGTATGGCTGTGTAAAAATTATAAACATTGATGCGTTTGCTTTAAAAATAGTAACGTGAGTAATTATTTGGGTTAATGGACTGGTCCAACTTTACTGGAACGATCTTGAAGATGGATCTATAATGTGAAATCAAAATATGTTTTTAAAAGCTCTCGCGTGTTTTATTTATGTTTATTTAATGTTATATAAATACGACCTACATCATAGATGTTATATTTAATTTATATTAAAATGAACTGAAAAATTAATTTAAAAACAGTCACAATAATGCTAAACATTGACGTAAAAATAGAACTGTTTTAACGATTTCATGATTTAGTGTTTCTGATATATTTATGGATCTAAAGCACATTTGTGTTATAATATATACAAATATACGAATATTTAAAACTTTTAGACAAGCAAGGAAAATTGTACATGAATTGATTTCAGTATCATGAAATATTCAGTTTTTCCACTAAATGTTTTACAGTTCCTGGTTTCAACATCTATGGTGTACTGTAATATTTGACAGATCTGATGTTAAGATTGATAAATGTACATGTAAAAATAGCACGAGAAAAAGACAATAGGCAGAAACACTTTATAGTATTTAATATCAGCATACATTAATTTTAACCGCAGGGAGAGGAACTCAGTTCAATAAATTTGTATACAAGGCAAACAAACCTTAATTATTTAAATGTCAAAATATGTTATAAAAAAGGTACTGCAGTTTTTCGATGTTTTAATACTCCGACCCCCAAAAAAACTACGACCATGCAACTCCGATTCCACAGCCCTGAGTATAAAACAACTGAGATGAAATAATTAAATTAACATAAATGCAGAATAATTACATTTAAACATTATTTACAATTCATTAGAAAGGTTAATCATTGTTTTTTAAAGACTGACAACTCTGGTCATCAAAATAAGTAAAACAATATTATGTTTAGTCTAAAAATTATGATCATTTTGAACCAATATTTTTTTATTAATAAATTGCGAATAAAAATTCTTATTTTTAGTGCACTCACAGAATAGTATAAAAACGGCAATATATTTTAAATGTCATAATATTTGTTTTAAATTATATCTTCTAAATATTTACTTAATATTCAGAAGTTAGCTTTCTGAGAGTCTTTGAAACAAAATAAACAAGGCTCCATAAAATAAAATATGCAAATCATGTCTAAAATAATTATTGGCTTCAAACAAAAATCTGTTTATGTTAACTTGAAATTTTACTGAATACATAATTTATCAGTTTAAGTGTCAAATTATTTTTTGTTTACAAGTTAAGTCAGGATTCTATTTCCGCGTCGATTTTTATTCATCTAATAACATGCAAAACAAAATGAAATTGATATTTCTCTCGGTTATTGAAACATGAATCCAATGATTTTAACAGAAACAGATATGAAAATAGTTTTGTGGGAGTTTTTTTTTCAGAAATCTATACCTATTGTCATATTCACTTTCATCCACATGTAAAACATTTCCTTTTTTCTAAAACATACAGTCAAGCAGATAGGGAGTATATTTTTTATCACAAAAAAAAATATTCATTATTCGACGTCGATTCAATATCACAACAGTATCACAGTAAATTATAAAGTTTAGCGGAGGAAAAAGATTCTACATATTCAGCTGTGGAAAACTGGTCCTGACATATTAAAATGAAATGTTAGCTGCTTACTACCTCTTTTAAACTTTTTTTACGAATAAAAACTATTGCTTCCTGAGAAAACAATTACAAGTTTCTTTGCTAATTTATGTATGTATGGGTGTAGTTACACTTTTTCAAAAACTATGTTCTACTCCCAATGTGCAACATATATCTTCTAACGGAGTTTATATCAACAGAATAGTTTCTATGGCAACTGCTTGTTAGTCAGTTTCTAAACCTCTCTTGTATTTTAAAACTTTTTTACTTCACGGCACACTGGTGAATTGGATTTTTTCCGCGGCACACCAAATGAAAATGCATTAAAAAATGAAATGTACCTTATTAATATATATAATTTTTTGGTGTAGGTAACATTTTTAAAAATATTGTATCAACATGTCTATGTATATGTCTATAGGTTGTAATAATTTTACTGGTAAGAAGGATGGAATTGATCAATGGAATCAATTCCAATAATTCCATTTTCAAGAATTTTGTTAAAATGCTGGTCTAAATTAGGTAAACAAACATTTCTCATCTACCATCTATAAACGCTCTCGTTGTTTTTTAATTTTATTTCCACTATTGTTCGTTTATTGTCTAATAGCGATAATGAATAAATTTATTTTTCATTAAATTAAGATATTATAAACAATAGTGATTTATATTTATTCATATTCCGAATTAATATATATTCAAGGAATCCTGGTCACGTTTCCAAACGAAACCAACACCTTTTACGACACGAGTCACATTGTACAGAATAATTAAGAGTCCGCAAACATAAAATTCTCTAGAATTGATTGAAATAAAAAAAACTGAAATTTTGATTGGTTACACTAATAATTAATTAAATAATCATGATTTATTGGAAACGTGTAAAAATAAATTACCAGCTTCCATTAGAATGCTAGCCTGTTTGAATCGTTTTGCGGTGAACACTTAACTACCCGTATTATTTTAAAAATTCAGTAGTCAAACGTGTTTTTATCAATTCGCTAATAAATAAAGTAACGCCTAAAAACCAGTGTTTGGGTAGCAACAAAAACAGTGCTATTTTAGGAAATTTGAATGTTATAATATTTTGATAGTTTTTAAGTTTGTCAGAATCCTATGCGATTAAGAAGATTTTACACGTTATAAACAATTTAGTAATGGGAAGTTAATATACGATATTCAATTGTAAAATGGCATATTTTAAACAGTATCACATTTAAAACATTAAATGTTCATTTCACATTAAATAAGAAGTGCTACTAAAAATCTGTCCAGCGAATGATTAAATACGCATTTTACTGCTGTGTAAATACTGAATCATGCATGTTTATGCAATCAATAAAGTATTAAGTTTTCGCTTATGGTTTCGACGATAATTTTGTTAAATTTCAATGTAAAATTAAATTTGATAACTTAAGTATTCCACAGATTCAGGTTTCAGGTGTTTGGAAAGTATCGTCGGACAAACTATCGTAAGGTTATTTACAAACGAATTAAAACTTGATTCTAATTTTTAACTTATCAGTTAAAAAATGAAGGTTTAGTATACTAATTTTTACTTGACACTGGGTGGGGGTAAGATACATACACTAATAATACTTACAACAAATTAATTACTCTTATGAGGATGGGTTAATCAAAAGTAAAATGAGTTTAACAATGGTGATCAAATAGGACAGACGGCTCACTACTACGCAATACTGTCCACCACCCGCCACGACTGAACGTCTGTATCCAAAAGACGATTCCCGTGGCGTAACGAACGTTATGCGTTTTACAGGTGTGTGATATTATTTTATTGAAAGTTAAACCAAGACTT
The DNA here is from genome assembly GCA_030503985.1 of Himalopsyche tibetana. Classification (NCBI taxonomy): domain Eukaryota; kingdom Metazoa; phylum Arthropoda; class Insecta; order Trichoptera; family Rhyacophilidae; genus Himalopsyche; species Himalopsyche tibetana. Next base: position 18,607,314 of record JAPJYX010000005.1, read on the forward strand.
AATGTGCAAAAATCTCCTTAAAAAAATCCGGTGTTTCTAAGAGTTTATCTCGATTCTTTTCCCGTATGACACCCCAAATTTAGTTTAAAAGCTAAAACTATCCCTAGTAGCTACCAAGTCGGCATGGCCTATCGGTTCGACCGCTGGTTGGACTGATTTGATTAAATCCTCTCGTTCATTATTCATGATAGAACAATCCCAGAGGATGTGATCAGCATCCAATAAAATGCCACATATGCATGTAGCTGTGTCTATCCGAGTAAGCTTGAAGAGCTTGGCACCGAAAGTGCTGTGTCCTTAATTGACTAGTCCAATAAGAAGGGGTGAGTTTCTGTGTTACCTCTATTTGCCATTTGATAAAGGAAATTAATTTATAAGTATGAGAGCCTTTCGGTCATCCATCCCACCGCTTTTCCAAGCATTTATGCGGCTCACCACTGCTTAATTTATTTCCTTTGTAATTTACCCATTTAATTTTTTTTTATTAGTACTGTTAGCTTTTGTATTTTTTCCATCCTTGTGTACGTTAGAAAGGAAAAACCATTCAAAAGTATTTAATCATTTATTTATTTGATAGTTTTTCAAAACAATTGAGAAAGCATAGTATACCACAAAATATACGTTAATTTTTAAACATTAAGAGTACCAACCATCTATTTTAAAGAACACCTAAATAGCTGAGATATTTTAAAGAATTTAACGACATAGATTTTATTAATTACACAAATGTTTACTATTTATTCTAACCTCTTATATGTATCTGTCATAGAAACTGTTTAACATTTCCTTTACTTTTAATATTTTACCGTGACATAAAACAGTTAATAATATAAGTTTATTGTAGCAAATTCATTAAGAGGTTTCTATGTATTTAAGATGTGAAGGACTGCAGAAGATCTTACGCGCAATTCATTAAATAGACAAATATGTACTTCGGATACAAGTTTCTAGAGTATCCGATTACTTAGCCTAAAATAACATTTCCTTCCCGCTGGCCCAAATTTGAAGGCTTCTGTTACAGTTCCAGCAATATGCAAGAATACCGGCTTGCAAATTTTATCGCAAAGAGCAAAATCGTTTGAAACCTGTCTGTCTGCAAAGCTTACTTGGTTTGGCTATTAATCTCTGAAGAGCTTTAGTAAAATGAATGAAGTGAAGCAACACTACCAACTTTTTCAAAAGAATGCCGCGACATGACAGCACGGAACATTTCTTCAAAATGTGAATCACGTTGCTATTCGCTATACATTTTTTTTCATTCAGTAATACGAAACAATATCAAAGACATAAAAGGAAATTCAGTTGACTTAAGAAATATTATATAAATACAGAAAAAAACACATGAGAAATATTGAAAAAAACAGTACATAAATAAATCTACAGTTATCATGAACATATATATTTTTCAAATTGTTATATTTACTGGTTTATTCCTTCTTTATTGAGGGTTTCATATCATCCTTTGATTTTTAAAAATATTATTAGAGCCATCTATAAATGTCGTCACACGATTTTCGAGCATTTTCTTCACCCCTTTTGAATGTCACACTTTGTCACAAATTATGTTTCATCAAAATACATATTGTAGAAACGACCTACAATGTAATTTACAGTGAACAGAGTAGCAACATATTTTTATGTCCATTTTCTACAACTTCTGGCATAAATCAAAAAAAAATATTTAAGAAGGGCTTTATGATTTGACTTCATTTCCTTATAATACAAAATTGATACAGATCTACAAATACATATATGTATGTATATCGCCACTTCAAAAGTACAAAAAGGTAAAAAAATATATCAATGTTTTTGAGATAGATATTAAATAATCATTCTACATTTCCTTCGACAAAATTGAATTAAAAATGATAAAATTGTTCCCAATTGGACAAAATACCCTGTTTCATTTTATTTTCAACAATAATTATAGGTTTACTAACATTTTAATAAAATTCAGCGAAAAATTTTTTTTTCACATTTAATCTTAGAGGGATACTAGGGATTAGTTGTAATTTATAATAACTATTTTGAAAAATATTACTGTTTTTTTACATCTTATGAAGTTTTTCTTGGAAGTTTACTTAACAATATAATTTTATTTTCCAAAGAAATAAGGCAGCAATAATTTATACAATATTATAGTTACTTTATATATGTTAAAAGAAGCTAACTATATGTAAAATTATTTATTATAATTATTATAAGATAAAATAGAAAACTAAAATTAAGGAGTTTAATTTATTAATCTACAAAAATTATACATCTCTAGTAAGAGTGAACTGAAAGTGAAGTGAGTTATATACTGTATAGTATCATATAGATATTCCTCGTATAATAATGAATTTATATGCATCTCACAATTCCTTTTAGTAGTTTTCATAATATTTCAGCCTCATACGTAGTTTTTTGTCCCAAACAAAACAACGTGGAGCATTTTCCGTCGGGGTTTTAGTTTTATAAAAAAGTGACAAAAGCAAAAAAGTAAGCTAGAGCTAGACGAAACACGAGCATAACTTTTTTATCTGAAAAAAATACTGTGTACGAGGGATACCTTATCATTTCAGCGAGTTATTATTAGCTTAGCTTTTAGCTACTTTAAGAAGAGTCGTAATAAATTGCAATACTTTAGTATATTTGTTTAGGCTAAGAAAGAAAATAAATTCTACGATACAATCTATACTGTTGTGAAACTTTGGAAAATGCTGAAGACTTTTTGAGGATAATCATTTTCATCAAATTCATTTTCTTATTCGCACCAAGCAGTCAGTGGATACAAGCCAATATTTCACGATTAATATTTCAAAAGAATGATTTCCATCTCCTACTGAAAATAACTTAAACGACTTATTAAATTTCAAACACTTATAATAAACTGTTTCTAATAACAACTAACAAACAAATTATAAAAAAAACTAGTCAATAATAAATTATCCTAAGAAAAAACACAATATTCCTTTGTACTTTATTGCCACTTTGATTTTTTAATTACATGTTAGAGGTGTTCAACATTTTAATTTATGTAATTCTAAAGTCACTTCTACTGTTATTTGTAAATTAATTACAATGTCAATTGTTGTTTACAGCTTTTCATTTCATTTTTTTTGTATAAATAGCACTGTTAAGTTATATTTCTTATCAGTTGACAATGCTAGTCATGAGTCTTAAAATTTGTAAATAAAGTGGAAATAAATTACAAAGGAAAATTGTGTTTTTTCTTAATATAATGCCTTTCCAGCAAGTTAACAGTTAACACCCTAAAAGTGATCAATAAATTATACGACGTACAATTTTGTCCGTAACACATGTATATTATTATATTTTTATTTCGCAAAGTAGCATTAACAGAATGAAAAAGTTCATTTACTCAAAAGATTTTTAAAAAGACAATTACAAAGAACTTTATATCTTCAAGTAATTGTTATGTCAGAAGAAGATAAGGGGAGCTAAAAATGTTATTCTTGAATGGCTTTGAAAGCTTTTCTCTCGTTTCCATTATTTTAACATAACCTCTGAAAAGGAACCTTGTGCGAGTAGGCGATACAGTTCCTTATAAAAATACGTCAGATGCGTCACTTAATACAGTCAAATAATAATTTAATTTAAGTGTTAAAAAATGGAAATTCAATTTATCTGTATTTCCGCATGGCTTTCATATAATCGTGTCACGAAAATTTCTCTTACAAAATCACCAAATAATGCATGTATTCTTTTTATCATTATCTCGCAACTGAGTGTTCATTTTGTTATGTTTTCTATATTTATCTGGGCTTATATCTCTTATCAAGGACTATTTAAAATGATACATATTTTTTTGTTCACTTTTGCTAACGTCCTGGATTTATCGTTTGATTTTTCTGGTATTTTCAAAAAGATAGATCGAGAATCAAATGTGTTGTAATTTTTCAATAGTTAATGATTCAAATATAAGGCAATCGACTTCGTGTATCACTGTAATTTTATCCTTTGGTTTATATTTTCCAAAAAAATAATTAACGTCAAATTCAATGTCTGTCTCTAATTAAGTAAAACTTTATGCTTACATATTGAACATTGATATTTAATTATAACGGAATTGACAATGGTTTTTGCTGCTTTGTTTTGTGCACGCTAACTTTTGAAGACGGAGGTTGATAAACCCCAAGGGTATAAAAACCTTTATATTGGCGCAACGGGGTTCTTGCTTGAAACGCTTGAAGTAAATAGGAAAAAACAGGGAACGTCTAGTAAGCATGGCAAATAACAATATTTACAGTATCTCTTCAAATACTCTGGTCACGAACAAAATACCTTTATATACGTTATTCATAGAATAAAAGACTTCGTATTGATTTGTGTAAAACGTTTCACAGAACAAAGGAATCAACACAATTAAAGCAAAGCCAGTTAAGATCAATAAACAGTTGTCGCCTTTTCGTCCAGTTGACATTTTTATTCACTGCAATTCAGTCACATCAGTTTACTGATTACATAATACCACAAAATAATTGTATGTAAATTATTGTCATTTTTTCTTCATATTTCGAACATTGTATGCATCGCATAGTTACTTAGGAACTTACTATGTAATAATTTTAATACAGTTGTCTTTAAATCAAAAGTCTTATCACTGAATGTTTTGCGCATATTAATTATTCATGATATCTAAAGACATATAAACCATTCAAATTACAGTAACAGGAGCATTCTCTGTTGACAGAATATCAATTCCTTCCGATATCTTTCCGTGATGAAAAGACATCATTGATTTAGAAATTAATGAGTCAAAAATTCAAGTGCAGTAGACTTATTTATTACTACACTATTGTTAGTGTATCAAAATAGTATATTAGATGCGTCATATAGATCTATATAAATATTTGACTTGTTAATTTTTATGAAACACAATTTTTTCCTCACGACTTTTTGTTTAAATCATATTGTTATCATAACGTTGTACATTTTATTACGGATTGCAGTAATAAATACCCAAAATATGTATACATATAAACACTTACATAAAAGATAAGTATGTAACGACTTCTGGTCCGGCAGTTTAGTATAGACATGTAAAAACTCAATATCGTGGGCATTTCTCACATAAAAACAAAAATAATGCGTTAATGGGTTATTTTATTATATTACTTTCGGGCATTTTTATGAATCTCGTGTGATAACGTTTGACCTTAAGGGGCACGCAAAAGGAAATAATAATTACGTAACGATATTTTTTACGTAAAATGAATTACATTATTAGTTTTGAGTTCGATTTGTTACATTTATTTGGCTGCGTTATTTGTGGCATTGGACATTAACCACAAAAAACTAATTTCCGTATTAACCAATATATTTTACGCGCGTACATATCAGATGAAAGTAATCAATGGCCGCACTAATAAAAATGTTTATTAACATTTCGGCATATTTATGGTCAGTATAATATTAATGTTTGTCACAAACAAATGACTATATTTTTAATTTGAACAAACACAACACAAAAATTGTACCAAAAAACAACATTTTGTCAGTTCTGCTATTTTATTGCGACTACGTAATTGGATTTTCACCAATTAAATTTTAATTTAATCAATACATCTTATTTAATGTTGTATACTTTCTATTGATCCTCCAGTTTCAGTCAACTGATAATAATCAAAATTGGAGCCAAATTTGCAGTTATGCGTAAAATTTTATTTTCTATCGGGTTCAGTAATCAGATAATTAAAAAAGTGACACAAAAATGCTAATGCTGATTAACTTTTAATGATCAACAAAACGTTGGTATTGTCCAGGTCATTACATGAATATGTATTAATGTCCTACTATTGTACCTGATCTAAGTATCTAATCTGTAAACACCTGTTGATAAAATGTATAAATCTCGTGCAGAAATGAATAATACTTCATTTATGTTGACAATTTGAATATTTATTTTCCTATAATCTTTTTTTTTAATCCATCCCAGCATGGAGCATATGGCCTTTCAATGGATGTGTCTCAACAGAATTTTTTCTACGAGAACTGTTTGTTACTCAGTCGCTCAACCTCCCTTTTTCAAAGAGTGTAGTAGCGATAGAAGGATAAGGCTAGGAAAGGACTAGTGGTTGACTAATCTCTCTCGCTACGTCCAGTTATTAAAGGATCGGAAAGGGTTGGAGGGATTTTTTTAGACATCACTAACACTCATGCCTTTGTACAGAAATTGATAAATCGATCGAAAAAAAAATCTGTTCGTACTGGCACTCGACAACATTATGCCTGCTCCATCGTACAACAGGCTATTTGTAGCTGTCTGACTAATGAACTGGAATATCAATATAATATTTAACACTTTGCTTTTTTTACCTTTTTCTTTTATATATCGGATCAAAAAGTGTCGCCGTTTCACATGAATGCATTTTTAAATTGTTGACAATGCTTACTATTTGAACAAAACCGGTCTTAAAGTTTTAAGAAAAGTGGAATATTTACTAGCATAGCTTATTAATCGCGTAAAAATACTTAATTAAGATTCCATATCCTTCCATGTTGGAAGCGCAAATAAGTTAAAAAATATATAACTATTAAGCTAAGAACATTTAAGGTTATCTATTTTAGTATATTCTATAAAATTAATCTAACGTGATCATTAAAATTATTTACAATTTTTTTGATAGTCACTCATATAAAGGATTTCCAGTTATTAATGTATAAATAACCACATATTATCCAATTTGTTACAGCCACACGCAATCTTGGAACGAAATTCATTAATGTAATCGCAATGTACATACATTCTTAAATTGTAAGATAATGAAGGAAAATGTATAATATATTAATCATATGTCTTAGTGATTTGAAAGATTTCTTGACAGGATTCTCTTTCGTGCAAATGGAATTAAACAATGTAACACAGGTAAAACCTATACAACTGATACATCATTAATTAAGTAAATAAAGCAATTCAAAATATTCAACGATTAAATAATTACGTTAAACAAAACTTCCATTTGTCTAATACTCGACATGTCGAAATTTTACAAATATAAATTAAATACAAAGCTTTGTCAAGTTAACATGTGAAGATTTTTTACAGTGCACAATCTGTAGGACATCGTTTTTTTCAAACAAGAATTATAATATTTTAATTAACATAACAGCTTATGCTAATTTTTTAATAATGTAATTATGTAAAAAAAATCAACAAGAACAAATCTAACATTTCAAATCTAGTATGTATTAATTATCTTTATAAATTTTCCGGTGATATGAATTAATTAAATACACATTTTTTTTAAACTTGTATCTGAGGATAGACAAATTTAAAAATATTACAATCAGCGGTTTATATTGTATGAAAAATAAACTTAATAACTAGATCAGGGGTTGTTCAACTTCGGGTAACCCAAGGGCCGCATTTCATAAAAAAATGTATTCAAGGGCCGCACCAAAAATAATGCAGTTTATGATAAGGGTACCTTCTTTCTGATGTCTCATCTGTTCGTATAAAAAGGGTATGTTTGTAAATCGCACAACTCCAGCTAATGATCGGATCCTACATTTGTAATACTGAGAGTCAAATGTTGACTAAAGCGTAAAATATCTTGCTCAATGTTTCCTAAATCGATTAAGCGAATATATAGATAAATTAATGATTGGTCGCATTACATTTGACCATTTTATTTCAAAATCGTGTAAAAAACGGATCATATCTTTTATTTTGAAATTTTTAGGTGTACATGTTTTATTTTATATGTAATTCAAAATTCAATGCGATCTTCGACCTTGTTAATTTTAAACTAATTCTTTAGAATTTAGCATACTAGTTGTAGTATTAAACTGCACAAACGAATCTAAATTTTCAATAATAATCTTATTTTTGTTAACTGATTTATTCCCTTTTATTATCGAAAAAGACTGCTTACACATGATTTACCTGAAAAAATATGTTTTATATTTTGATTTTGCGAAAAAATAGTTCTGGGCGGCAAAAAAGTGTAACGGTCCGCGAGTTGCCGACCCCTGGGGTAAGCGGATGCTGAGACTCAGGCGACACACCGCAGTGCAGCGCTGGGCGGCACAGATTTTGTATTATAATACATAAAGAAGAAGCACAGACCCGCGTACGCTGCCACGCATACATACGTTTGCTCTGCGCTGTGCTCCGTTCGGTTGTGAAGCCGGCACAGAATCCTGCTTGACGCGAATTGGTTTAGGCGTATTATTTTGATTTTTCGCAAAAACAACCGATAAACTAATTCAGTTAGAGCAAACTGAACATTTTTATATGAGCTATTGTGGATCAATGTGCTATTCATATATCACTTGTTTGACCAGTAATTTTCAAAATTCAATCAAAAAAATTGAAAGTTTATTTATATTTGCTTAAAGCTTTGTATTTTATTTGAAGGCATAAGAATAAGACATTAATTAGATTTATTTAATAGCCGAAATTTAGTTCTTAGAATTTTTAATCTGAAAATCCTACATAAGTTTTTCACACTATAGACAAACGTATACTTAAGATAAAAAAAAAATAAAAGCACAGTAAGTGGCTTAAAAAGCTCTGGCAACGGATAGGAGATCATTACTTTTTATGTCACATGCATGCCGAACAATGCACGAGATTAAAAAACGAATTTAATAAAAACAAAATACAGGTGAGACGTGCACTTGATATATTACTTAACCAAAAGTTTATTTTTTTTATATTAATATTAACGTCTTTTTTTCAAAAAAAAAGTTCTTAATGTACCTATTGCCTTATTTTTTGTATCTTTATGTAACGCCACATGTGTGCACAGTAGAGGTCTGCACGGGCCTGGGTCTGGCCCTCGGGCCTCTGGGTTCGGGCGAGTAAGCGCAATTGAGATTTGGGCTCGGGCTGGGCCCGGGTAAGGAATTTATTTCTTCAGAAAAATATTTCAGATTATCTTGGTATCATGAGTCAGCCATGATTTAATTATTACCAGTTCTATAGAGAATCGTTAATTTTCTTTAATTTGTAAAAAACGGTTTTTTTCGGGCTGAGAAGTATAAATCTGGGCTTCGGGTCGGGTTCGGGTAACAAGTGTGGTATTAGATTCGGGCCCGGGCCGGGTCGGGCCCGAGTCTTTCGGGCTCGGACCGGGTAATTTTGTAAAATTTCGGCCTGTGCTGACCTCTAGTGCACAGTGTAAGAGAGCACACATACACTCTCTCCGTCTACGCATGAAGCGAATGTTAACAGGTGGAATGCCACCTGGTACTAATATACAGAGGTGGGCTGGAAGGGGCTCGCAAAGGCTCGCACGAGCCTTTTGATAAATTTGACAGAAACCCTTTTTAAAGTGAGAAAAAACATTATTTCCATATAAAATCAGTACTTGTCTACAATTTCTGACATACATATTATTTACAACATTTGGTGTACATTTTTAAATACAACGAATTTATAACGCTAAATTAATTTCTCATCAAATGATAAACTTATTAATATTTCAAAAAAACTACTACGAAATTTGTAACATAATCAGTGGAATAACAAAGTTATCAAATTTAATTATTTATAAAAAAAGTTCCGCAAAGTTATCGAACAATCTAAAATAATATTGATATGTAGACACATAAAAATATATTTAAATTTCGGTGTATGAAAAAAAATATAAATAATACATTCACTGCAATGACAATTTCATTCAAACGAAATTGTAAGATTAAAACGATTTAGCGTGCCCCTCTGGACCTAAAATTCTCCAGCCAATAAGTAGCTTGTCAGGTGAGTTTCTATTCATTCCCGGATTTCTAATCCTATTCAATTGGGACTGAAAAAATATTACAACGAATAACGTTACGTGCCAAGAATTCAAATGCCTGGCTTAAATTTAATTCCGTGGTTAGAGATTTATAATCACTACGTAAAATGAAATAAAAACCTAAAATAAATTCTTATAGTAAAAAAGTTACTTTTTTTTCTTATACTGCCAAATCTAACCATGTAATAATAATACTTATACTTTTGTACAAGTATTATAAAAGTCATAAAAATCAATTGACATTAGCTTATAAATTTTAACTAGGATATTGAATCAATGAATTGCAAAAAGCACTCTGAAAGCTTTTCAAGTTTTGTGCAAATGACAAAAAACTGTTATGCGTACATACTTTACAATAAATGTACTAATTTGACATTGTCTGTATATATGTAAACAAATTTAATATAACCATGTGATTTATGTGCAGACAAGGTGTATCAAACGTTTGTTTTTTTTTTTGAAACTCAGTTCTCAAACGTGTTTTTTTGGAAATTACTCAAATTTTCAAAATGGTCTCTTCAACAGATAGGATGGAATTTGAAGATTTCGCCATTTTTACTAGATAGGATTTAAGCTAAAAAAATACAGGTCGAGTTTCAAGTCTCCGCAGGGTCAAATTTTAATTTAACATTTGAGATCTTGCGAATGTGTATTTGTGATGTCTTTTCTCCTTATGTGAATGTCCAGTGCTATTGTTTCCCTGTCTAATACATATTTTTACTAAGAAATTACAGAATTTTAATGGAGCATCTTAACAAAAGTTTTTTTACGAGACGCGGCTATGAGTTGTTGACTCACAATCTTTCTTTGGCGATGATAAGAATAGTTAAATGTGTGTGAAATGTATATATTACGCCTACATTCAAAGAGGCCAGTTAATAATATTAACGTAAGAAGTAAGTGTACACTATAAACCACTTTGACTTTAAAAAATCTAATATCGTATCTACGGCAAAATAAACCCCGATAATTTAAAACTTTTCTTTATTACACTTTCATAGTCCATACTCACCCGCACAAGGATTTTCTTTTTTCTACAAAAAGCTTTTATCTGACAGGATCTATAGTTAAACAGTACTTATCTTAGCTAGAAAATTGCGGAAAAGGGAAAAAAATCATTCCATGAAAAGATGGTACTGTACACCTTCTAGCAAAAAAAAGCTGGAAACAAAGAGCCTACGCAAACTTTCATGAAATGGTGGAAAAAAACAATGCGTCCCACAATTCTAAAATACTTCTCAAATAAAGAAGGGAAAATATATGCATTACATTTGTTGTGAAATTGCTGTATAATGAAATAATTATAAAACAGCAAAAAAAGTCTTTTCATTTTGTAGCTTGATGTTATTTATCCCTGTCCCTATCCCTGTGGACAATATGGACTCATAATAGAAGGTTTTTCTACGAGAACTGTTGGTTACTCAGTTGCTCAACTTGTTGCTCTATTTTCAAAAGAGAATAGTAGGGATATAAGGATAAGGCTACGACAGAACAAGTGGTTAACTAATCGCTCTCGTTACACCTAGTTATTGAAAAATCAGAAAGGTAGAAGGGATATTAAAAGCATCACAAACACCCATGCTTTCGAACAAAAATCGATAAATCGATATAAAAAATGCTGTCCGTACTGGAACTCAAACCCGTGAGATCCGGCACGGAAGCCAACAACGTTAACCGTTGCGCCATAGTATCCGACAGTTTCTTGTTATAGTCAAAGTATTTTTGTACCACAAATTTAAATCTCTAAAAAATAGATTTATTAATCAAGTAACGTATTTTCGTTAAAATGCACCGAAGTATATATGAAACAAATTTTCCACCCTCCCCCTTATCTAATTTAGATGAAGGAGTTTAAAAACTAGTTAACTATTCGTCCGTTGTTTACGAAATCATTATATTATTTTTTTTATAGCTTTAAAAGCATTATAATCATAAAATCTGTACATTTAAGAATTTATTAATAACAATTTAAGTAAAAAAAAATCCTTTACCAAAGCCGTCGCTGTAACAAAATCTGAAGTTTTCACCCTTACGCCAGTAAACAAATTGAATGATTGGTTGGTTAAGAGAATTAATAAGCATTCGTCACTGCCAATTTATATCGAATGGGTGGGTACCTGGCGAGTATAATATTCCCTAAGTCAAACAATCTGCCGGCGTCTTATCTCGCTTCTTCTAGTTGAATTAACATGAAAGTTATCTAGGCCTTCCTCCATTATTTGGCTCCTTACTTTATATTCAGAGAACCAGTTCGACTTGATGGCACGGAAAGGAATTATTATCCGTGATAATACCTATTTTTTTACTACATATACAACGAATAGATTGTTATCTATGTGTAACCCCGGTGCATTTTAATATGTTGTTTATTTTAATACTTGTTTTAACGTTATCTTACAAAAGTAATGAGTTTTTTTTTAATTTAGTTAGTACTCTTTATTTCAGCATACTTCATTAAAAATCCAATTCTATATGAAAACGAAATCGAAAAAACTGTAATCAAGCATAGTAATAAACTTTTCATTTGTATTGTAATAACTAAATAAACCAGAATGTTTTGAACCCATTTATTTATAAAATTGTATACCCTGTAATATTAAATCAGAAGAGAGTAGAAAAAGTAGCGGATTAAGCACACGGGAGGCCCCAGGCGCAATAAAATTTGGAGGCTCTGTTTTACGGATAACATCAAAACTTCAGAAAATTTCAACTTAAATATTTAAAATATTTAAAAATCTGAACCAAAAGTATATACGGGTTATATTATTTTGAGGCCCCTAAAATTCAGATGCCCCAAGCGCGCGCCTTATTTGCTTATAGAATAATCTGCCTCTGGTGACGTGTCTAAAAACAATAAATACGTATTCGTCAAAAAATTTTAACAATATATTTTTATTTGTAATTTATCTTTTTAATTTCATCTGAATATCCTGGAACATATTCTTCTATTTTTATTGATGTCATAATTTACTTTACGCAGTTTCCTTGTACGCGGATTCTTTCAGATTTCGCGTGCAACGAAGTTTTGGTGTATAATGATAACGATGATTCCTATAAATAATGTATTATTCTGCGACTATTTTTTCATGCCAGCTTTTATACATGTATTTATTTATATTATAATTTATATGTTGGGTCCGTGGCGCAGCGGTCAACGTCGTTGGTTTTCACGACGGATAGGACGGGTTCTGGTTCGGTACAAACTGCTTTTTTTTTTTAATCGATTTCTATTCAAATGCATGAGTGTCTGTAATGCCTAAAAAATCTTTCCCATCCTTTTATTTCTAAAATAACGGAGGTATTGCGGGAGTGATTAGTGAACCATTTTACCTATCCTAGCCCTATCCTTCTATTCTTACTACTCTTTTCGTAAAGGAGAGGTTGAGAAAATCTCTACCTCTCTTTACATTGGAAGAGGACATAGATTTCAAAAATACATTTATATTATCTTGCTTTCGTCTTTTTTAATAATTTGAAAGCGTGAATGTACTTATATATCGACTGTGGAAACGAAAAAGGATATAACCCACAGTTTTTTCAACACAGCTTTTTTTCGATAATCACAATCTATACAAATGAATACACATTCCATCAAAAGGACATAAGCTGAAAATGCCAAATTAGTATCTAAATTTAGTTTTTATGTTTAAAAAAGAAGGGCATGTAGAAATTCCGATCAAGAAAAAAAACTGAAAAAGGGTGTATTTTGAAAAAATATATTTATCAGATAAAGTCAATTCAAAACCAGTTAATCAGTTCCCATGCACTAAAAGTTAGTGTATATTGAATAATTTTCCTTTGGCCCAAAATCATCGAAAAACGTTTTTTTGTCTCCTGTAAAATTTGTTTTGTGTGGGCTACGTCTTTTTTCCTTTCCACAGTCGATATGCATTCGAAAATCTGATAACTATGATTGTACAGTAAAGTGTAAACTCAACGAGATTCTATCATTGATTGAATCCACAACCCTCCATTGATCGAACATATTTTAGACACAAGTACACAACCTTTATATAATAATATTGTAAACACGCATTAGTAGAATTTATTTCGTATTGATACTTGGCGAATCATCAATCATCATGAGTATACTGAAATAATAATAGTACATATTGCACTGATGTTAGTTTATAGATATTACTCAATAGGTGTTTTTGAAACGAGGTTAGTTTCGCAGATCACCGACAAATATATCATATGCTAATATGCTACAAATTAACATATTAAGCATACAAAACTAGTATTCCACCTATCCTGTAAAGCAATTCTCAATTAAATCTTTTAATGGAACCTCGTTTTTTCCTGATTCCGTGTGGTGACTCTTCTTTATTTATTGGGCAGCACAGAAAAAATAAAAAAATATTTTCTGATGTTAGTTTTACTGAGCAATCGTGACAACACTAACATTTTATTTATTTCTATATAATTAGATCGATATAAAGATTTATTTTGAACTCAACTGGACCCGATAGCGCGCATATCTAACTTCAATTTCGACATTTCGGAGTTGTCTGACTAATGAACAAGACAATCGATAAAATAATATACATAAATTAATATCAAAGAAATACAGTACTTTTCAACGATTATACGATACAATTAAAATTACGAGTGAAAAATTAAAAAAACACTTAAACCATTGGTTTCTTATCTTTATCTATAAACAATATTAATTAATGGACCCGAACCGGCAGAATGCTACCGCTGTGATTTAATGACACGTTGGAGTTTTTTTTTTAAACAATAATAGATAGTTTCGATGCCATATCTTAAAAAAATATATGAAAAATATCATTGACAACAATTGGATAGAATAAAAAAATGTACAAATTTAAAACACAAAAAACGGATCCCAATTCTATTTTGTCAACCATTCCTAAGAATAAATTTTACTAAGCCTTTCTCTGCATACGAACATTTTTCACGCTTCAATCAATTGACATTTTCTGCTTCAAAACAGTTGGCTTTTAAAAGTAGTTTTTTTTTTCAAAATAAATTCAATTTGCCGTCTAAAAATATATTTAGATTGGAAAGTTTACCGTGACCTTATAGTTTTTTCATCCATTCACGTCGCCATTTGCCGGCATATTATTTCGCATACTATGACATTCAAATTGAAAATGAAGCAGTTCTAAATTTAAATAATTTATGCATTTTTGTTTTATGTGGGTACGAGACTTGTACCTACTCACAGAAAATAACATTCAATGCGTTAGAGCTCATAAAACCGAAGGTTAAAGAGTTTTTGCTGTTTTATCTATCTACGTGTGTAACGAACAATAGCAAATTTACTACTGAAGATAGAAAAAACATGGTTGCATAATTTTTAAACATAGAACAATTTACTGCAAAAGGAGGTGAGGACGCCATATAAAATAATTCTATATGATTCGATGACACACAAAAGATCAAACATTTATTATATTATTAATTTCATAAACTATCAACATTAATTTAAATCAAAGAATACTACTTTTATCAGTTTGTCGTCATAAATAAAGCCTTAATTAATTAATTTAAACTATTGTAGATGTAATGAAGAATAAAATTGTTTACATACGCGATGTGTGTGTATATATTTTTTTAACCCAGTTACAAATCTCCGTAAGCGAAGACTCCTTAGAAAACTTGTCACAACAGTAGTTGTGGGTGTGTAGCTCTATGAGAACTGCTTGTAACTTACATATATATATATGTCACATATTCATACAACTGTATACGTGGAATATTATTGGCAATCATTTTATTAACTTTTAATTGTTACAGAAAACTACTAATCATGACATTACAAATGATGCCGATGCGCCATGTGTTTGACAAATATAACATATATTGACAGTCCATAAATTATAAAAAAAAAACAATTTAACAAAATATTGTTTAAAAATGTAACGTTTGAAATGATTGTGTGTTGATATAATTTGATTTGTAAAAAAATGTAAAACGTACCTTTTGCGAATTGTTTTTCAGTTTTCAATTTTTTTTAGCGCAAAACAGCTCTGTTTAAATCTCTCGACAGTGTGTGAACATAAACAAAACAAAATCAGTTCTGCAACAACACACACACACGGGTTAACTTAATGTAAACAAATCACTGAATTAATTTATTCTACTATTGAAAATCAATCAATTGAAAAAATAGACAATCACAAACGCTTGAGCGAATAATAATGGATGGTGTATGTCGATAGTTCGATTTTCAAACACTATTTGAATTTGTTGTCGTTCGAAATATAAATTACGCGCCTTTTTTGTTACGAGTCACAGTTACAATGTAAACAAACAAGAAAGTCGAAAACCAGTCCACCTATTTTAGTGCACGACCGTCCTTTCAGCGTACGGCCGGTATACTAAAACAGAAAAGGTTTTATTTCGGATGTAAACCTCGCACGGCAGATCTCTCAATACACTATCTTCGCCGAGAAGCAAATACCTCCTAAATGACAAACGTTTTTTCATACATAAATCATGTACTTCTTTATTAAGCACAACACAATAACATATTATTTTTGTTATATGTACATTTGGAATACCTAAACTCACTTAATATTATGAAATTTAATTTTATATGAAAACGTATCACAAAAGTTTGTAATTATTTGATCTTTTATCCATATTAAAAAAGGAATACATGTGAGGTATTTGTATCTTAAATATATAATTTTAATAATATTTATTATATTGAGAGATTTTGTTTATTTCAAACGGAACTATATACCGACATCTAGCGGTGATTGAATCAAGTTTTTCGACAGGAAAACCTGATGGCGGAAACGTTTTTTCCAATCAATCTTCATCTCAGGAAGTTTTACTTTGAAAAGTTCTACAGTTAGAGATGTATGATAGAATGAAACTAAATTGGTGTTAATATGTTTTCCTCAATAAGATACAATATATTCGACCCATTAGAGTAGTGTTTCTTAGCCTTGTGTGGCTGTGCCCGTGGATATGCGTCAGTGGATATATTTTCATGTTTTCTTTTTAAAAAATACGATTTAGTTTTTAGATAATTATCGTACACTCCAATCTTTAGGAGATTAGTAAGTGAAATGCATTGTCAAAGATTGCAGTAATTTTGCGTTATTTTTTTTAAATACATTTTTGTATTCGTTATAATAAATACTGTATCTTTTTTTTTCAAAACACTCATAGGTATCATATATACAATTTACACATTAAAAATAACAATTGAATAATATACATATGTTAAAATTACTACACAATTGTTACACATATAGACTTAGATCGTGTTTTTTTTATAAATCCGACGTACGCCCACCACTAATAATTATCCTCAAAGTTTCAATTGCGCCTGTTACCGAAATAGTGTTATGAACCTCTGCATTATTGTATAATATAATAAAACGATTTCCTCAATTGTAACCGATTTTTAGTTACTTTTAGTATTTTACATAAAATAAAATAATAATTCTTGGCATAACAAAATGTATTAAAAGGTTGAAATGATACAAATAAAATGTAATATTTTTTTCTGTCAACATTTTTGTTGATACTTTTTTAAGTTGTCTTGTAAAGTAAAGGAAAAGTAGATACAGTAGAACCTCGATGTAAAGAAGAACGGATATAATTCACAAAATATAAACAGTTATCATTTGAGTCTATTGTGTTTCGTTTATATGTGCATTATAACATAAGAAAGCAAACCGTTTCGGACGCAAGTTATCGACAGATGAATGAATGCTGGTGTTGGGAAAAACCACTCCTGATCTTTACTTAAAAGTTGTACCTAGAGCAAACGGATATTGAATGTTGATATTATTTCGTTTTATAACATTATTACATTTGAATTACGATTGGTATTCACAAAACAATATTTTGGAAAGTCACTTTTATATGCCTAATTTTCAAGGATTTATAAAAAAATATTTAGATAATAACTAGCAATTGAAGCTTTATTTAATGTGACATTAAAAGTTTCTAGAATGAAGGTACTTGTTTTTGGGAACAAATTAAATGGTCAGAATATAAATCAATTTTTGGTCTGAATGAAAATATGAGAATATTTTATAACCATTTTGGTTAGCTTAGGTTAGGTTTTTTTTTTAATATCATCTAAATTATGACTATTTATTCTAACCGATATATTATGACCATTTAATATAATTCCTGACCAATGTAATATAAATTCTGACCGGAAAAATACGAGCCCTTTTTTTAAATTACTCTCCATACATAGTCCATCTTTACATAGTTTCAATGACTTTAAAGATGCACCATCTGTTGCAGACCTTTGTTTAAAATAAGGATTGGAAAACACTACAAATACGTCAATACCCGTATTTTTGGAATTTCAAATTACCATACCGATATTTAAAAAAAAGTTTAAATAATTAAAAAAATATGCAAAATTTGGCTCGCAATAACAGGCGAGTAAAGCAAGTAGATAGATCTCGGTATTTTGACATTTAATATGAATTATGAACTATCGTCACCAAAAAATATATCATAATTATAAACGGGTGACATTTTTAATTAACTTAAGCTTACGGTTTCTTAAAGTACTGATGCATCATTGAAAGGGTCACAATTTTTTTTTGGAACATGTAAATATTTAAACAAATCTTTTCAATTTAAAATATTTCAATTCATCGCGAAGAATTACATTGAAATATGAGATGGTTTCTTCCCATTCAAACTTCGTTGTTGGTTAATTTTCAATACAAACATAGAGGTATTTTCTCATTTTCAAAACTAGCATTTTCATGTTAAAAAAATACTGTGAATACTGTAATCCCGATTTTGTTTATACCAGAATTACAATCCCTAGCAGAAATTGAGTATTTCTGTTTAAAAATTAAACATATTCTCAGAGAACAAAGAGTGTTCGGTAACCACTGAAATTGTGTATTGTTCACTCCACGATGTTTTTCTTTTATGCTCCTGACTTTTGATTTTCCGTGACTAGAGATTGCAAAACTAGATGAATATTACGGTGTTTTCACTACCGATATTACGATGTTTCATAATAAATAACGGCATTAAGCCAATGAATAAAAATTCAATCCCGGACACTTTTTGTGATCCCGGGATTCCGGGAGTAAACATTCAACATAAAATCATTTATAAATTGGGATTCGGGACTTAGAAATGTTGCTTGGCAACTTTTAAAAGAATAATAGAGATAAAAGGATAGGGCTAGGACAGGTAGTGGTTAACTTATCCCTATCCTTAAGCCCTAGTTATTTTTGGATTGGAAGGGTGTGAGGGAATTTTCAGATATCACAACTACCCATTTTGACAACTCATTTACTTTTCATGGGTGAAATCGGAAAAGTGAACATTCTCAGTAATTAAGAATGTTAAGTAGATTACCATATGTATTTTTAAACTACTATTTGTAAAAAATCAATACCCTGTTTTTAAAGATGAGTAGAGCTTTTTGCTATTATACATTATACACGAGCGCTCCAATTTCCTATGGTCTAATATGACATATTTGTCCATTCATATAAAATTATCTTCTGGAATAATCTTCGTAAATCCATTTAAGGGTTGCTTTCAGCATCGTCCCTTCGCTTACTTACGGACAAATGACGAAATATTAATCCGATCAATCAATATTGAACCTTTTGTGATTGCGTATTAAGCTTTTTAATAAGACGGGTTACTTACTTAATAAATGGTATATTATAATTCACAAGACGATCTTATTTTTTATCGAAAATTCATTTATTTATGAAAATGTGTATAATAAAATTGATTTCAAAAGTATTGCAAGTTAAAAGGCAGTAAAAATAATGTTTGTTTTTACTTTGACACCGTAGTACGTAATAAATACAAGGAGATTTTCCGGGAAAGGAGATTTCGTTTTATCACCGACAGACGACATCACGGTTTGTGGGATCAAGCGGGCGCTGAAAATGAAACACAATATTTAAATAAATAAATAGTTTAATTTACAGATTGTTACTTATAAACAAAAACTAACAATTTGTTTATCTATCAAGGTGTTAAATAATAAGTTTACTATAATCTAAAACCATCACAAATTTCTGCGAATATTATAGAAACATCACAGATTTTACAGCACTATTAACGACATAAATGATTTGCTCACAACTTGCGTATACAATATTTTATAATAAAACATTAAGAATTTGTTTACGTTCGTTTCAAAATATATTTAAGTTAACTTCTTGTTATTCTACTTAGTTGTTTCTTTACAATGTATAAACAGGAAGCAATATTGATTAAATATTGTTTACTGTTAATCCTTCTGAGAAATACAACGGAAGTTTTTTTTTCATCTTGATTTTAGGCTATTGAACTTATGGCAATATTTAATTTCTTTTGATCTTAGTACATTATCAATATTAAATTGTCATCATATAATAATCCCGATACAGTGTACGTTTTATTGGGCTTAGTAAAATGTATTTACAGAGTACCGTGAAATTACGTTTCTTCTAGACTATTTTGCTAACCCAGTTAAACGTCTCATTTTCCTGTGATTTAATCAATGTCGTTATACTGTATTTCGGCTAGAGTTATTTTGTTAATTAATAATGTCTGCTTGTCCTCTACTTACGAAATTTCTTTATATGTATTCTTATATATACAGTAGAACTACACTAGTTACTCTCTAGTCTAGTTACAAAAAGCGATATGTATAAATTTCAATATTTACCGCATACAAGGTTGTTATGTTACAGGCAAAAATTGTTTGTTTTTAGTTAAGAGGTAATTTAAAAAATTACAGCGTTTATTTGGTGATAAACCATAAAAGGAAATTAATATAAGCAGAATAAAATTATACATACCAGATACTAAAATCAATTAGATTTGAAATATTCAGATATATGAATATATCGCTAATTACGATTTGAAATATTTTTTTTCCGTAAGCTTATATTGAGTTTTGGAACATACAAAGTCTCACATTGCTCGTAGAATACGCTCATATTTTTTTCTTCTTTTTGAAATGTGTACATATCACTTTTTGTAACTAGACGATTCTAGTACTAATGCGGGTGAAGGGGTATCCGTTAAAACCGAAAGTAAGTTACAGAATAATAGGTTTTTCGAACAAGTTTCATACGTTTTCTGGGATTATTGTTCGCAATTCATATATTAACTAAAAAAATTGTATCCACATATACGAGATACAGACCATCTATCCAGATTCAAATTTCATCCGTTATTCTTAGAGAATCCAATCCCAGGATCCCGGGATCCCGTACATTTTTCGATATATTTCAATCCCGGGATTAGAAGACACAATACCGAAACTTTCGGGATTGATTTTAAAAAAGAAACGTGTTGGTTTTCAAGTCGGCAGTTCAAGCATATGCAATAAATTGCCCAATGCCCAATTTTATTATTAAGAATTTATCTTTGCGATAACGCACGAGTTTACGATAAGAGCGAGTCGCAGCCGAAAGGGTAACTTGATGCCAATTACTAAATTTCTTCAATGCATTATACGCACGTGTATTGTATTTGAATGCATTTGTCGACAATATTTATTGTTTGTTATTATAAAGCTTCATATTTTGATATTTCTTAAATTTATTTTTCGCTTTGTTCTCTACATCAATGAATGTTACCAGATATCAATAGTGTTTGTTTTGCGGAATTGTTCAGAAACATTCATTTTTGTACCGTAAACCGAAACCTTTGATTAAATGGCGAAACAATTGATGCTTTGGTACTCTGGGAATATTTTAATATTTAAATTACGTCTATTCACTTCAATAAAATTATTAAGAATGTATGTATTGTATGTAGACAACAATTTTAGAAATCTTCATTCTTGCAGTCTGAAGTAGGTAATTGCTTTTTTCAGCTATCGAAATTAACCATTTTAAGTTATATTTCGTATTTTTGCATATTAAGTTAGTTTAATAATGATTTCGCTTATTTTTTACGAGTAATTAAAAAATCCACTCATTCCCCTTACACTGCGAATAACTAAGATTAAGAGAGCTTTTTGGTAACGTATTGGCAGCTTACAGCTGGTAATATAATATAGAATATTTTTAAAATTTATTTTTCACCAATCATCATTTTTTTTAAAAAACTTACTGATCCCGGGATCGAAAAATTCTAATCCCGGGATCATCGTTTTAGCTCGGGATTGGATTCCCTAGTTATTCTGAAGTCTGTTATATCGATGACCTTCTGTATGCATTCTCTTAGTTAGACGAATCAGTAAGATCAATTTCCACCATTTAAATAAATATTATAATATAATAAAAAAACTTTTAATGATGAAAATGTAAAACATACCGCAAGAATTCTTTACATATATATATAATTTTTTATAAATAATATATTGCGATATCACTAAATTTCTATAATTTTTAAATTATTATTATTTTGTACTATGTGCTCTAAACTTTATTTTAGTATAATAAACAACTAGCAAACACCAAATACCATTACAGTTTGATTATACGTGTTTACTATCTCTTGAAGGATATACTTAACAATAATATAAATATAGTTTGATACGACCATAATTGTACTTTTGTACCAACCTTCCACTGGAGGAGCTGGTGCTGGTGCAGCTTCGGGTGCGGGAGCAGGGGCGGGGGCAGGTGCTGCTGCAGGGGCTAAAAGGGAAGGTTCATATTCTTTAACTTAAGATTAATAAAATAATACACTACAGATTTATGAATCAACCACGATTGCTTAGCGGTGTAAATGTTGCGGTCAATCAAAATTTTCAAACGTAAAGGCATTTAATAAATTCTTTCAAAACCAGAAACTTCATATCGTAATAAGCTTATCATAATATGAGCCCCCAAGAAATGAAGTTAGCCAAATGGTAAAACGTTCTTTTGGACTTTTAAGTACAGTTCACGTCTTTACTTGATGTTTTGCTGGATTGTGTATTTTTATTTTAAGGAGATAAGACTATTGCAGTGTGTATTTACTGAGCTTATTTATTTTTTACGATACTTTCAGACATGTGGAATATTATAAAGCACCCAACCCATTTTTCTAAAATACCACTTGGATTAATTTACATGTCATGAGCTTATTATCAGAATAGTTAAACGTGCGTAATAAAGAATCATTTCATTCATATTAAATCAATGTTCCATTTAATAAAGATAAATACAATGCATAACCATTTATGTTATAATCAATCAGATAAATGCGTTCATTAAATAATGATTTGTCTAACTAAGTTAAGCCAGTACTGTTTATGAAATAAATATAAGAAATCAGGTCAAATCATTTTTGTTTCTATTTGTCTATGTTACAGACAGATTGAGAACTTATATGTTTAAATTCATAAAATATATTTACCTTCCGCGGGTGCAGCAGGTGGCGCTTCTGCTGCGGGTGCAGGTGCGGGTGCAGGGGGAGCGCCTTGAATAAAACAATAAAATGAAACATGGTGTCCATACCTTAGTCACTACAAATTCACAGTAATTAGCATGTTCTTTTAAGCTCCACAGTTTTTTATTCCTTGAATGGGTGTGTCTTCGAAGCAACTCCCCAAGACTTGGTGGTGGATACTTATATATGTTGTTGTTATTGAAGCTGATATCGAATACCTTCTGCTGGAGGAGCTGCGGGCGCTGCTGCAGCGGGAGGTGCCACCGCTGGAGGTGCCGCCGCTGGAGGTGCAGCGCCGTCTGCTGGGGGAGCGACAGCAGGAGGTGGGGCAACTCCATCTGCGGGAGGAGCAGCGGGAGAAGCAGCAGGGGCAGCTCCATCCGCAGGAGGTGCAGCGGGGGCAGCTGCGGGGGGTGCCGCTCCGTCCGCAGGTGGAGGTGGTGCAGCACCGTCCACGGGAGGTACTGGTGCCGCTCCGTCCGCCGGAGGAGCTGCTGCAGGTGGTGGAGCCGCGCCGTCAGCTGGAGGAGCTGCTCCGTCTGCGGGGGGAACGGCACCGTCTGCTGGGGGTGCGGCAGCCTCTGCGGGTGGCGCTGCGCCTTCCACTCCAGGTTCTCCTTCCTATTTATATACATTTTTTTTTATCCGGAATACGTCTCGATAACTTGATTTGATTTACTGGAATATCTTTTCATTTGCTTGATTGTTAACATAGGACATATATGTATATATATTATACTAATGTAATAAACAAATAATCAAAAAATCAGAAATTATATTTTTGTCATATTTAACATCTCTAATGGTATTTTAATTAAATTATAAATTTTTTGCTTCATTCGAAGAGCTCCTGAGCGAAATGAAAAGATATTCAAAATAAATTTACCGTTACAGATCATAGCTAAGAAGCGTATAGTATATGTATTAATAATATTAAATTTCTTTATGCAAAGCAATAAAAATATCTCATTGAAAACTAATTATTTCTGTTACTCTTGATGATTTCAGAAAATATGTATAAGCAATCAATATGAATCTTATTAGTATTGATCAAAAAAACGATTTGAAAGTTTATCTGAATTGTTAAATAATATTATATTAAAACAATGGTGAAAAATACCATCAAGAAAGTTTTTTATGTATTGGACAGTATGAGTAGATGAGAGTATTATAATATGAATACACAAGGCAAGAACGTGTTAACTAAAAAGTCATTTTTTTTCATACCTGAAAATCAATCATCGAAATTCGAATAAGAAAATAAATATAATAACGACATGATGTCTAAAAAATTAGTAATTAGTAAAAAGATTGATAAAATATATATTTAACAACATTGATTCCATCCGAGCAGTTAGTATGCTGTTGCCTTGGTGTTTTCAATTTTTTTATATTCAAAAGGAAACGAATAATTTGTTTCAAATCAACATGCATAAATAAGCACACCCTTACCATCATAATGAAGAATTACATCCATATAAAAAAATTCCTCGCGTTCTGTCAGCTTTTCACTTTATAAAGTTTGTCTGCTATTAAATATGACAAAAAGAGATTCTGTGTCGAGAAAACCCGAGAATTTAATTCTTTTTGCCAGTTTCGGTTCCCGAAACATTTAAATAAAACAAGACTTGAGACTGTATTTTTTTAATAAAATTTGTATAAAGTTCATTCAGAATAAATATACTAGAAGAACCTTTATAACTTCTGCCGCGAGATGGAGTATTCCGCACTCAATAGTTCAACCTTATTTAATTAACCAACAATATGCAATGTACACTGCGATATATCAAAATGAATGCTTTGTACCTAAATAGATTCAGATTTAATTGGTTATAATCAGTGGTGTGCTGCTATGGGTTCGCACCGGCTCTCCCGAGCCGGTTCCTAAAATACTAAAATAATTTACCATTCCTTAAATCATGTCTCAGAAATCGATGACAACGGATGATAGATGAATAAGACTCGAAAGTAAGAGTAACTCTGATCATTTGGGCAAATCGGTAAATTCTTGGGATTTTGGATTCGAAAATTCTTGGAAGAAAAAAAAAAGGTTTGCGCCGGAAATTTCTTAGTTTTTGAAATTGAATTTGAAAATCCCAAAATCGCCCATCAAGGTGCGAGCCGGTTGATAAAATTTTAGTAGCACACCACTGTTTATAATGCATATTTATATATATTTCTCCAAAAATGCATTTGTTTCATCAACCCGACGTCTGCCGATGTATAAAATGTTACAACGGCTAATTATGATGAGCTGATACTAAATACTTTGGCGTGCAAGATTCATTTTTCTTCGAAAATAATATCCGATTTTTCTTATTATTACCTTTCATCAATTTATTTAACATTGCTGAAATAATTCTGAAAATATTGGGAGTGGGACACTCCCTTTGAAGGAATTTTTTAAAGTATCATTCTTATGTATTTATCTTTAAAAATTATACCGTCGTTTTTAAAATCTTAAGCGGCAATAACTAATTATCACTGAGAATGGAGCTATTTATAAATTTGCAGATTGACCACAATTACATAGTTACGCCATAGTGCTAACAATATAATAAAGGTCACTTTTGATTCATTTAGTCAGAATATGTGACAATCAATGTCCTACTCACACTCTTGGATTGCAATATCGGGATAATATAAAAATACTGATATTATGTAGTAAATATCAATATTACAAAAATAAATAAAAATGCTTTAAAAATATGATTAATTCTTATCGTTATACAGGACGAATAAATCAATAAACGTTTTTCAATATTTCCTACTAAACAAATATTATATACTACACCAATTTTCACATTTTTCAAATGTGACCCATAAGCGTATGGTAAAATAATAGTTCATCAATGCTGGAATCTGTCAATCTCTATCAGACTAGTTAAGCTGCAGAAAACCCCCTTAAATTCAACGTTCATTTTTATAATAGCCATCAATAAATTAATTGTTTCGTTATATTATATTGTAAAATTTAAATACTGGTATTTTGAATATTGAAAAATCTGCCGTGATATCGAGTTTCCAGTTTTGGTAGTAACGTTATTGTAATCCCAACATAATTCCAGCCTTTTTAAAACGACAAAGTTTTTCACTTAAATACTTATTCATGGTAGAAAGATAATCGACCAAAATCAATGATATATGAATTTTGTTTTTGCTCCAATCTGCTGCTCATTTTTTTAATTGACAAATAAATGTATAATTTCGAAAAGAAATTTTAAATTCTTGCATTTGCACTTACAAACTTTTTTTTATTAGAATGCCAATATTTTTTTTCAGAAGTTCTTAAAAATATCATAACACCACGCTTTCTAGGGTAGGTACTATTATACACCATTTTCACATCTATATCACACGAATATAAATCAAAAAATTCATAATAATAAGGTGAAAATGCATTCTCACACAAAATATTTTATTGACATCGTGCTTAGGACTGTGAAACATCAAATAGAAGTCGACACAATGGTCACAATTATTATGAAAACATACTACATGACAAGAAAACTACTAAGATTTCGTGGCTTTGTATTTTCTTGTTATTTTCATGTTTTTATTTTTATTTTGACAAAAACTTTTTTTTGTGATAACTAAAATACCAATGGGCTATTGTAATTATTTCATATTGATTTTATATAAAACTCAACGTCTTTTAATTTCCATCGATGTATTCTTTCAATGAATTTTAAAATAGTGAGTCTAAGAGGTATCACATTTTTTTTATCTATTATTATGTGCGAGATTTTAAAAATTCATATTATAATTTGAAATAAAATTGTAATAAAATATTCTGAATGTGGCGTTTTTGTATGATAATGAACACGTCATAATATGGTGATGAAAATACTCAAATAAACTGAATGATGAAATGAAATTCAATGTAAAAAATCCAAATTGTGTTTTTATTGAGTGGTGTTTATTACTTCTTCATTATTGCCATATAAATATGAGTAAAATTGTTTTTACTCACAGTATACGAAAAGTTCTCTAAATTATAAGGGATTAAATACAATAATTGTAATTATCTATAGTGCTATCAGTTGTTACGATATAATAAAATAATGTATTTTACAAGTATAAACAATTACACAATAATAATAATGATAATAATAATACATATGGAAATCAAAATAAAAACACTTTTATTCTTTTAAAATATAAATTAAATATATAAAGAAGATGTAACAATATAATTAATGATTTATTTTTGCTTGAAAAAAGTGTAGATTAAATTAATAACAATGTTGTGAAATGTATGGTTCGTATGGTAATAAAAATATTGTTATGTTGAATAAATGTCGAAACACGTAGTTGGAATATGTTTCTTGGGAAAGGTACAAGAAGGGGTCTGAAGAGAATTCTCATGCCTCAACTTCTTCCTCCTTTACCTTTTGTGCATCTCCGGGCTTTCCTTTGGACCAGTCAGGTTTTTTCTGTAATCACAAGCACACATGACTTAGAAACTGTTTTGAATTTTATCATAATTGGTAAGGTATATTAGACGCTTTTTTCTATCTGTCGTAAAATGTTTAAGAAACAATTAACACAAAAAAATATAAAATATACGAGAAAAATCTAATGTAATTTCCAAAAACAAAAATTATTCTATATCTATTTCAGATTTAACAATAATGATCATACAAGTAATCTGATTAGTTCGGAAATAAACTCAACAACAAAGGTATCAATTCTGTCGTTTTTTTACAAAATATATCTTTTAAACTGTAAATATCATACAGCTCAGTGAACACAATTTTCATTTAAGCATTTAGTTGTTTTATATTTATCGTTATTGAATTAAAAAATCTATCAAAATCTTTCATTTATTCTTTTACATTACAATACTTTATAATGATACATTTTAGATTCATAAAGATAAAACCTGGTATAAGTATTTTTTTTTTCAATTTGGGTTAATTTATTTATGTATGATTGCAGAATCTAAATTGTTTATATTTTAAAATATAGGCTTGTTAGTATAAATATCTATGGTCTACTTATGAATGATTAACTAAGCAATTTTACAATTTTGCGATATGCAGTATCAAGAAAAAAATCGAATAAATTTTCGTTGTCAACCAAAAAAACTATTTTAAATCCCAAATACTCTAAAAACCATAAGCAAATATATAGTGTATGCTTCTAAATTTTATAAAAAGCAGTTTAAAATATAAAACTATACAAATCGCTTTTTTAAATATGTGTATTGAAGCATTTTCTGTGCATTTGTGTGCAGTAATAAACACTGTGATAATGTCCAACTGTGCAAAAAAAGTTGGCAAAATTACAAAAATATTCACTACGACAATAAATAAATCAAAATAAAACACTAGATATATATATATGGAATTCTTATGAAAGCAAAACTAAATATTATAGATTAGACACTAACTTTACGAACGATTGAAAATTAATCACTGTTTGATTTGATATTTTCGGAGTAATTGTGTTTTTTCTTTCATCTTTATTCGCAAAATCAGATGAAAATTAGAAACAAAATAAAATATGGAGTTCGAATATTTTTTTTATAACTCAAAATTTTTGACCGCTCGTTACCATCAATCAAACAGTGATCTTCCATAGTTCTGATGATAAAAATACTAAATGAGATTTTTTTTCTTTTTGATAATGCAGCTCTACATAATACGTAATAGCAACCCTAGTGTGGAAAACGTATGAGATTTTTTCACCACACTTTCACTGTAATTCAAAGGCTTTTTACTCAGTAATTTTAATTTTTTTGTCCATAATTAATAAAACATTGAGTGTAAGTATGTATTTATACTTTCTTATTGAACGTAGGTAGTTTAAATTTTGTATTTCTATTGTAACTTTTTCCTTCGATTTTGAAATGAAAATATTTTTTCTATTAAAATATATATCGATTTGAAACGTATTTACAGGGTTTTTATACTTGAATAAACTATTTACATAATTATGATAACAATATTTCATTGCTTAATAATAATTTAATACAAAAAAATAGTGTTTAATGCATGATTATATTCAGGTGCAGTATTACTTCATCTATGTTAAGAAAAAGTTTCCGCATGTCACCTAAGGAAGGCATATTTGACAATTTACATTTTGTATTCGGGTTTTTCCATTCATTGTTTGTTTACCTTAGCACCGGAGCTTCCCTGTAAAGCGACGCGCGAGAAAATAGAAAACAATATATTAAAATATTGGCTACTTTCTCAGTTTAAAGAAAAATATTTTCCAGGTATAAGTAAGAGTGGAAATTTAACCATTTTTTATAAAATCTCTAAAGACATTTATTAAATGCTTTATAATTTATATTTTTCACTAAGAAATTTCTCCAAAATGAATTAAAAAGTAAAAAGTAAAAGAAAAATTGAAATGTAAAAATAAAAACTATATATTTTTAACGTTTAAAGTAAAAATTCTTCGATCGATAAATTACTTGGGTTTTATCTATTAATTAATATCTATGGGAAAACCTTTTATACTATTCTGTCGGTTGATTTAGATGTTATCAAAATGGAAGATTTATTTTATTATAGTAAGTTTGTATTAGACGGGGTTATTGATATTTGTAATTGACTTATTAAAAACGTAAAAAGTTATGGAAATTGTAAGATTTATATGTATTATAATTTACCTCTTTGTCTTCTTCCTCAAGGGTGAACTCCTTCTTCTTGACTACCTTGAGTTGGTTACGGAAGTTAAATTCGGCAGCCTTCTTTTGGAGCTTGGCGAATTTGTTTTCGTATTTGGATACCTTCTTAAGGGTAGGCTTAACGCTATAAATTTAAATTTAAAAAATATTAGAAATGTATGTATATTTAATTATTTCAATATAAGTTCAGTTATATTCCTGTGGATAAAAAAATTAATTGGAAAAATTTAATGCTGAATAAAAAAACTTACAATTTTCCTCTGAGGTCATTGACTTGAGAGTTAAGGTCTGAGATCTGGATTGGAAATACAAAACAGTATTAGAAATAAATTAAATCAAAAATAAATAAACATATACGTGCTCAATCAGACGTCACAAATAATATAATTGGAAATATATAAACTACAACATAACAGGAAGCTAAATAGTAATATCTACTTTTTATCTATAGTAATATACTTTCAAACAGGTTGAGAACAGTTAAGTTGGAATAATATAATAACAAGCGCTTAAAATGTGACATATAATATTAAAAATATATTCAGTAATAGTGAATATTAAAATGGAAAATACTATCTACAGTAAAATATGTTTAAATAGTATACTACATTTATGTACAATTTATAAATTATATTGAAGACATATATTATAAAATAATATAAATAAAACAAAGACATCAAAAATAGTGTCAAAATATGAATGTACAGTGTCGTCATAGCACTAAAAACTACTTCAAATTTCAACATCGTGCATAATGTGGTATGATCTTGTGAGGAGTTATATTATATTATGTATTTAAGGATAATATGACGTTGACAATAACAAAATATTTGTTTGTTGTGTGTGACAGATACTACAAAAAAAAGACGAAAACAAAACACAAAAAGCGTATAAAATAAATGCGTGAAGTGAAATAATATACACATAAAATAATTCCTAACAAAAAACATAATATCAGCATGTGTAACAATTTGTGTATATTGAATAAATCTATACACTGATATTCATTTTTTGAAAGAAATCGCAGTTTTGTTAGTATATGTACACTACGAAAATTTTCCAGTCGGCTAACATATGAACAACATAAATATTTTATTTTTATTAATTTCATAGAAGTAAGTGAAAATTAGGCTTATGTTATTTGCGTTCGGATTCATTGCTCCTTGGACAACACGTAAATAGTTATTATAATTAAATATTATAGTTAACGGAAATATTCCTGAAATTTCAAAGTGCATTCTTCGAAACCACCGGTCGACGACCGTGTTCGTAGAATTCAGCGATATTAAGGGGGAAAAATCAATTTCAAAGTACCTCATCGCAAGAAATTAAAACCAATTATGAAACCTGTGAACAAAACGATTTAAACAAGTTATCAAACGAAATTATCAACTCCTGAAAATGAAACTTAGATCTTTATAATTTGTTTTATATATTTCATCTCAGAACGATGCCATATTAGTCACATAGGCTTTATATTTACAGCTGGGCATGTCAAACCAAAAAAACGCTAAACTTAAAAAAAAGCACATTCAATTTTACCAAAATATCATTTTACAATGCAATTTAAATTAATATAAGATGAATATGCTCACTAATAAAGCAAAACTGTTAATTTAATAAATTGTAGAAACTGTATTTTACATAGAAGTATTACTTCTTATAAATTCTTTCTATAAACCTAAATATGTTTTCATTTAATGACAGATTTTTAAGTTTAGCGTGTTAGAATTGGTTTCATTATCGTGTCTCTTACAAAAAGTACTTCAATTGTGTTTGAAAGTTTTGGGCGCCATCGTGTGTTTTACCAGTAATTTATTTGTTATATAAACATAACAATTATGTTAATTTATTTCAATTGTATTTTAATGAAAATAATAAACAAATTATATTCTTAATTGTAACTGGTTTATTTGACAACTGTTCAAGAGATATTTTATTATCTCTGCTTAGCTTGATTGTTGATAAAACAAATAAGTTACTGATTATGCAGAAAATCCGTAGAAGAGAAAATCCGAGAGATAGCTCGTACCAAGAGAAGGTTCGATCGATGGAAGGGTTTGGGTCTGCAAAATTCCATTGGGATCATTCATTCATTCCGAGTCCAAAAATCAGGTACAGCTGGTCATGTACAGCGTCACCGTCAGGCTTAAATCACCTTTTTTCAAACATGTCGTTCAGTGCATCAATCAATTGGAGATTCATTTCATTTTGTTTCGCCTAAAGAATACGTGTTTTTTTGCTGAAATCGGTATTCGAATTTCGGCCAAATACGTTCGCTATCATCAATCGAAACAATTTGAAATGATCTCAAATGAAAATCAAAACCAAAAATTGAATTCACCACTATTCTAAGTAATGAGAATATCCCATAACACACGACACACAAACACAGTTTGTCATTTCATCTGTTCTCTCGTATTGAAGGCAACTAAGTGGCAGTGTGCGGGAGTGTTCGGTGCAAAATCGATTCATTAAACGTGTACTCTAATACTGTAGGTACTTGTCGTAAAAAAGAATCACTTATGTGTCAGTCTGGCGGGAATTCACAATATTTTGGAAAAAAAAAATGGTGTAAACGGTTGAACAATATATACAGTGGCACAATACCGCGGAGGGCAGACCACGGATGGAACGTGAAGGATTGATTCCGTAGCATGGCACTTTTGGGTTCGTTCCGTTCGGGTCACGTTCGTACTTTTCGAAACGGGCTCGAACAATCGTCGATTAGCGAGACGGAGATTTGGAACAAGAAGCGTCGGTCGCGGTTGGCGGGGCTCGGGGCGCAAAGCGCGAGGCGCGGACGCCTGCTCCGCCGCGCCGCTCGCCGCTCACCGCTCACCGCTCACTCCACGATGCGTCGCAATTAGCAACATACAAATGCTACCGCCAAATAAGCAAACAGACGCGTAAAGACAGCGCACATTACAATTTTTAGATTATTAATTATCGATTTGAAATAGCAATCACACAAAAATGAGAATTAAATTTTTTACAGTGCCGAGTGCCATACTTTCAAATGTGGAGCAAGACAAGACAAGGGCCAAAACTACTTTGTGGCGTTGCATTCATGAAATATATTAAGAGATGAAAACAAACACAAGGGGAATTCGTGCAAAGTGAGACATGCAGTAGGGTTGTACCGTAGGGTGATAATATATGGTTACAAAAGATGGACAATCGGTGTGACACCGAGATCGAGATATTAAATAGCGACCGGACGGAAGTTGGAAGCCTAGTGACCTCCGCACCGCGGCGTGTTAATGTTTGAGTAAAATATATTGTTTAGTATGAGATGCTCAGTCCGTGTGAGTAAGTTACGTGGTTCGTTAGAAAGCAGTATGAGGTCTGGCAGCTGGCGGGACTGGGTGGGCGAGGGCGGAGGCGGAGGCGGGCGGTCTTCCAAGCCGACGATGTCTCTCTGGAGGTCGCCGCCGAAGAGCGATCCTCTTTGACGGCGCGCAGAATCGATTTTGCACCACCGCCACGTTTCGCAAGCGAAGTTATTCATCTAAATGTCTGCGGAATTATGTACATCGGCTCTACGGTCTACGGCTAGGAACACCTTGGTCAGCCCCGGCGGAGAGTGCACTCCACTGTTTCGGAGAAGACTACTGCGGTATAGTTCGATCGCATTCGTGTCCGGGGACTGATCAAGAGATAAATTATTTACAAAAAGAAAACTTTTCCAAAACTGCAAGCGTTATGAACACGGAAAACAAGAACGTTCACACGTTCGACTGTGTGATCTGATTCTATATTCACAACATGTTCACTGTGCATTATTGATACAATTAAATACCTCCCAGTCCCTTTTCCTGACTTCATGTTCCAAATCCCACTTCTGGCCTTCGCATGTATACATGCGGTCATAATACTCCTGTACTATTCTCTTGAGCATGGCTACGGAATGGAAACATTTACGTTAAAATCTCATTCATTACGGATCGACTATTGCAATCTAAATTTCGATAGAAGTAAAAAATCAGATGTGTGATCGAATGCGTCGCGACAGTCGCGGACGTCGGAGCGAACGACGAAAATGAAAATGATCAACGTCGTCTCGAGAAGTCGAGACGATGTT
Source organism: Himalopsyche tibetana (assembly GCA_030503985.1). Lineage (NCBI taxonomy): Eukaryota > Metazoa > Arthropoda > Insecta > Trichoptera > Rhyacophilidae > Himalopsyche > Himalopsyche tibetana. Next base: position 18,641,101 of record JAPJYX010000005.1, read on the forward strand.
TAGACTGAGAGCAATGTGATGAGATGAGTCTGAAGAGTCTTTACAGCTATCTGAAAGAAAATTGAAGACGGCGAGAGAGCCGTCCCGGACGCCGCTGAACGCTTACGAACGTCATCAGAGTCGTCGCCAGGACAATTTCTCCCCATGCGTGAGAGGGATAACTGTCTAATTGTGTGATACTAATTTAATTCGATTTCTAAATCTATCAAAAGCCAATTGATTCCAAACGCCTGACTACGACGCTGATACGAATCGCTTATCCACGCGACTATCGCCACTGTGCCGCATCTTAATTGTCTCGCAAACTGAATTTGTTGTCGTGATGTGATGTGTGGGTGCAATACGGAAACATTCTTATCATCGGATGGATCCCAGGACCCAGAGGTTTACCTCCATTTGTTTTAGCTTGATTCCCCTCTCTAGATCGTACTTATCACCTTCGAGATTGTATACTCTATGCCAGTGCATGGAGCATATGGTCTGCAACTCGGCTAGAGAAAATAACAATCCAAACATTGAGTTCTGGCGTAGGATTCGCGGGAGACAATGACCCGGGTGTGAAGGAAAAGCGAAAGCAGAAGCTAAAGTTAAATAATAGACGGAAGAGAAAATTCGGCAAACAAAAGAATAGAAGAAGTCGTGACATCGGAATGGATGCCGCCGATTGTCGAATCACGAATCGTTAGATAAAAGGTGGTACTTTTGCGAACGAGTATAGATTACGTCTTCTTCTAATGTTTTATCGAACAACCGATGTTATTGGTAAAGGTTGAGCAAAAAGCGTTCAGGTTTAGTACAATGCGAGAACATCTAAGTCCCATCGAATATTTTGAAAAAAAATTAAACCACTAAGCAGAAAACTGATTGTTTTAATATTACTCTATAAACGATGGAATCTAAACATTCCGGCATATATTTAAAACAAAACTTGATTTGTTCAACACTTACGAGAGTGGTCGTTTAGAGCCTAATAATCTTACGATGTTATTTAGAGATTAATTTCTGCTATCGGATGGGCGGTTACATACCAGGATTATTATCACATAGCGAATAATGACACAAGGGATAACATTACTGCCCACATTATTATAAAATTTCTAAGTGCTAGAAATAAGTCAACAAAAGGCTATACACAACCTGCGACCTTATTTATAACAGAGAAGTGGATGTTGGGCGGGCTGGAAAGAGGTACATGGGTATTTGATCTAAAACAATAGCGCAAGAAGCCACTATGCTAGGGAGTTCCGAACCTCGAGTTCCTTGCGGGCCACTTCGTACTCCCGGTCGTATTTCACTTCCTCGAGGCTCCCGATGCGAGTGTGGTACCCGTTAACAATACTCTTCAGGTTTGCTACAGGATCAACAAGCAGTCATGAATGCTTTTAGCTTTGCACGCTTTACAAACATTAGAGTAATGCGCTCCCCTAACTATCAGTAGCTTGGATGCGTCGCATTTTCTTACTCATGTCAGGGCTCCGCGAAAAAGGAAGAAAGCGATTCAACAATAAATTACTTAACTTATTTTTACTGTCCAAAATGCGACTGACATAAATATATATGGTTAGCTTCAATAACGTAATGGCGAGATGCAAATTTTCGATCATGATTAAACTATTGTGGTGTTGACGGTTGTTAAAAAGTCTGCAAAAATTTTGTTTACAAATACATTTTTATATTATGATTACAATATAAAACATACTGCAGACAAATCGCTGACCCATATATGAAAACATAACAACCACATATTTTTGTTAAATCAACAAATGTTTATATCTTACCATGCGCGTGGGGAAATACTATGTATATCCCTGATCAATCAATGAATTTGACATTTTAGTTTTACTAAAAATTCAAATATTTATTCGATTAACCGCGAAATCGATCAAGTTCTACTGATATACGTTCATCAAGTATTTAATAGCAGTTGAACATTGCTAGTTATTATAGTTATAATTCCAAATTGAATCCTTGCCTTCCCAGTTTTTCAGGGAACCCTGAAGCCTTCAGATGGATGATTATAGGCTTTGAAGATGAAAGTCGAAAACAGTTTCAAGTTTAAGCCTAATTACGATGTTGTGTGGCGGTCGGAACGCCTGCGTTCTAAACAAAATTACAAATAAAACGAAAGCACAAGGTAAACCATCATTTTGCCTGCACAAGGCATGTTTTTGATCAACAACGTAATGCTATATTAATATGTGTTTGTGAGTTTGTGTGTGTGTGTGGCTGTCAACTTATATCTGACTTATTGTTACTACCTGAGCGTCTTTTGATTTAACGATGTATTCCATATCGTATTTAGAATCTTCAAGTTCGTTGATACGCTCGTGGTATTTCGTCACAATCGCCTTAAGTGAGTCTAAAACATCATTGATCCAAGCAATAAGAACCAGATTATATACATTCACTATCCTACGTATAAAGCGCTGAAATCCCAAGATCCTGAGGAGAGCCTTCTGTTAACTATATTTTTCTCTCGAATGTATAATATATAAAATATTTATAAAACTGACACCAGGCAGAATAATTCCTCACAATTAATTTATGCTTATTGATTTCGTAGATATGATATGAACAATGTATGATACGTAGTGTAATTATGAATGAACTAATTCAGCTCATGGCTTTTTAAATCTTATTGATTAATAAATTTAAGCTATATACATATCAAATTCGGATTTAATCATACTATGAATACTCATGTACTGATGATTTTATGTCATGAAATTTATACTAGTGACTGAACTCTAAAGAACAATAAATTAGACAGTAAAACAAAAGATGAAATAATGAATACATATATCATAGAAATGATATGTTGTGAATAATCAGATATAAAAAAGAACCAGGTAATTATTTTATTTTTTTCGTATGCTCTTTTCTAAAATATTTGCTTTATTAAATGAATAATAATAAACGGTTTACAGGACACTTAATAATTAAAAATATATACTACTTTTTTCTAAAATATAAATATAGGTAATATTATACTACCATCTAACGGGAAAACATAAAAGGTATTATTATATCGGGGTTGTTGAGCATTGGGCGAAAAACCATGGGGGGAAAACAGTTTTCTACATTACCTTCATTGGCGTCATCGACGATCTTTGGCTTTCCACAACGCTCCTCAATGATGCGCCTCCTTTCGGCGGCCTTACGTTCCTGTTCCTTCTTCAATTCCTCAGCAGCCTTTTTACGGAGCAGCAACTGTTGGTTTAAATATAACAAATGGTTATCAGATGTCGTTGCGCTAAAAATACGATATATTTTTTTAAAACGACTTTAAAATTTAATTTACTTTAGTTGTGTTTTAATTTAGCTAAATAATACTTTTGAATATTCAATTGATGAATTTGCAGACAAGTACCAATAAATTTAAGTTCTAAAATTGGAATTAAAACACAAGAGTAAGAAAACTTTAAACATTAAAAAAACGTGGTCATGTATTTCTTGAAATTTACAATTCAATATGACGACAGATCGTGCATAACTTTCAATTATTGTATTTGTACATCGTCATTTTCATTAGTCAAACAATTCTGAAAAATCGAAATTGGAGGTAAATATGCAATTATATGTAAAATTTTGCGCTCTATCGGTTCCATTAATCAGAAAATTTAAAAATTACCAATAAATGTTGATGACGATAAAATTCTACAGAAATATAAAAATATTAGTATTGTATGGGACAATACACAAATATCTTTCAATGTCTGTAAAAGCCTCAATTTTCACAAAACACATTGATTGAAACTATTTGATGAATGAACTGGAGGCTTTATTTACATTATTACTTATTCATTACTCACTGAAAAGAAATGATTGTAAACTACGAGAAGTAAAACAATAGCACGCCTATTTGCAAACAAATATAAGTTTAATCAAATGGGAGGTATGAATTATTATTTTGTATGTATTATATATCACTTACCCTAAGTTTCTTCTTCCTTTCTGGTGTCATGAAACCTTTCTTCGCCTTCTTGGCTTTGGAGGCTTCCTCCATACGCTTGCGCACCTCAGCACGCTTGCGATCAATCTCGGCCTGTTTGGCCTTCTTCGCCTATTGTCATGGCAGGAACATACAATAAATTATAGTAACATGTTATTATTAATAAAATTGCGTTAAATACAATATTCTGATCCATCAATAATAATTATATCGATGTATTTCAACTCATCAAAGTTCTATACATATTTTTTTCTAAGAGAACAAACAAAAGAAGTTCGCAACTATTTTTTCTCTGTTTTGAAAGTTCCAATTTTTAAATTTTATGATAAACCAGTTATTTTAAATGGACGCTTTACGTTATTTGACGTTTATTAAAACGCAACTCCCTTTCAACCTAGTGTCAATCAAAATGAACGATAGCAATGTGTTTGACTATGTATGTGGAAATAATAATTTTATAGATTTTAAATGGTTTTTTAAATAATAACTAGGAGAGTTTATGTCACAATAATTTAACTATCAATGTATGTTGACTGTGCGAATTACTTACGTACTACGAAACATGTAGATAGTGTAAATGTATGTAATAAGTGTACCTAAAACTTTAATTCTATATCTAAAAGCGAATGTGAATATATTTTTTTTAATCTGTCTGAAAGTTAGCTTTATATATATTCATTAATAAAGTGTAAAGTGTAAATTTGTTTGGGTGATATACTAGCCTCGTCGATCTTCTTTTTCTGAAAAAAGAAAAAACAAAAGAATTAGAATTTTTAAAAACATTTCTCGAATTATGTTAATAGGTACGAAAGAGCAATAACCCATTTTATTTACTTTTTATAACCGAATAATAAAAAAGTTACAATAATTAAGTAATTAACAGCTATTTTCTATGTAAATATTTTGAACTAATAATGCACAGAACTAATAACACAGAAAAATATGTACTTTTTTATGGAAATTTTCTTTTAAATTTATAAATTTTATATGATTGAACTGTACTTACGACGTATTGAGACAAAAAAAAACAGGAAATAAAATACTATAATACGAATAACACGAATTTTTAAAAACAAATATAAATAGATGCTAAGACAGTAAATTATATCCAATATATATTATAAACATTTAAATATATTATTTACTTTTACAAACAATCAATAGAATTTTAAATTACCGTCTGTCATGCTAAGCTATTAAATTTCATTAAAAATTATATTATCTTGATATTGAATATATCGTAATCTATTATGATTTATATGTTACATATCAATAAAAATATTAAATTAATCACAGGCCCTATTTTTGCTCAATTTGTTATTTTACAATTGTTTATTAAATTATGACAATTATGATTATGAAGACATATTTGTCTTGTGCCAGCGTTACATAATATATAGTTAATAAACATTTTAACCCTTTGTTAACTGACACTGATATGTTGTAAGTCACATGTTGTAATATTTGCTTTGGTGCAAGAGGGTTAGGAATGACAGTGAGGATATAAATGTAAAAGGGATGAAAAATATGAAATGATTAAACGAGTTTGTATTAATTACAACATATTGCGATGTGTGCACACGAAGTGATGACAAAAAAACGAATATAATCAAATTCTTAATAACGACATCGTAGTTTTTTAGACCATGTGCTTCAATTTCCCTTTCGTCTGAGGTATATGTGATGCTTTTCTTGTTCCCGCTTTTATATACCGGTTATACCGGGGGGTGAGTGGGAGGGCGGTCTGAACTTTTTATGTGCTTCCAATGTGGAGTACATAAACTTGTATCAATCATTTATTTTTTCTTCTATTTCCTTATATATGTATATATATTTGTAGAAAATATAATACCTCTCAATTTAAAAAAATATTTTTTATTTTTTAATTCACTTTTATTTAGTTTTTCTAATACTTTAAATCTAATTGTTCCGTAATAAGGAATAAAATACTTGACATCAGAAATCAAAAATTCCATGCGCTTTTTCTTATGTTATAAAAAAAATATATTTAATTGAGTTTGTCTTAATTAACAACACTAATGTGAGTGATGAATAAGATTCAAATAACAATATTTTTTAATGGTTTTCCATAATTATGTCATCACATCTTGTCGATAAGCAATATGTTGTTTTTAAAATATGCGTAATATGGGTCAACTTAAGGTAATTTGTGCATTTTAAGCGTCACTTTATTAGGCTCTATTTGTGCATTCTTTTGATGCTGCGTTACTAACATTCTTTGGCTGATTGCTTGTACATTCTGTGCGAAATAATCAAGTGCAAGTTAAACCAATATACAACGCTAAAAATAAGTCTTTAATATAATGAAACAAATTGAGATACATCTAACATTTGAATACAGGAGAGTTTGAAAATGTTGATAAGTTCAAAGTCTCTCGAAAATGTTGGATTTAGCAGAATTGCTTTCAAAATCTATTGACAGATTTATAGTGGCATGTGGTGTTCTTAATAATGGCGTAAATGTGTAGGGTGATTGGCAGACACATAACATAAAGTATTAAATGACATTTAATTAGGTGACATAAATTTAACTCTCCCCAATTACTTACTGAGCCCCGTGTGTAGTAATTACAATTGTTTATCATTTATCTAGAAAAAATCTCAACTCCCACTTCGATTATTTAAATTTTTTCTTGTAATTGAAAAAATGTAAATTTGTACGTTTAATTTTAATATCATCCCAGATCACAAAATAAAATCTTTGCTTCACGTTTTATATTTTTGATTTGTATATTCGAATGATGAATGAAACCACACATCACGATATTGATGGGGTATTGTAAAAGGATAAATATTGGTAAGGGTAAAGAATTTCAAGTCATAATTTTGTATATAAAGATGATTAAAGTAAGATTTTGAAGAAAAAGAAAAAGGATAGAAGAAAGATTTCCTCTTTGTTTTGATTGGGAAATGAAATCATTGAAATCATCTTATGATATTCATATCAATGATATCAAATCTTATACATATGTATACGCATAAACCTGACGTTATACATTTAAATTTTCACATTGAAGTTATAGGGTACAATTTTTAATCATTTGATAACAGCAGCTCATATTATATGATACCGAAACAATTGAATATCATTTATGAGACGCGATAAGAGAAAGGTAAAATCATATTAATTTTTGATAAGTTAAACAATAACAATATGACCGATTTATCTGGTCTTAGCGTCGTGTCAAAAAATAACGTTATTGTATCCTGTAATTTCATTGTAAGAGAGATTTAAGGGTATTGATATTTAAACCAATTTTGTAGTACATACTATATATCTATCATGATTTATTACTTTTTTGTTAACTTATAACTAAAACATAACATGCATGTTAGGCCATTCAATTTACCTTTTATAAAATGTGTTATTTTTATACTGCATGTATAAAAATTCCATAATTGATGTAGTTGTCAGCAAAAATCCAGCACAACGAGTAGTAGTTTGTAGTAAATCATAAATTCATGATGGTAGTTCCCAGTTGACAGCATGAAGAGGTGAATAGTGTTGGTATGGAATTGGTTTGGAAATATTAAAATTTGAATTAAAATTTTGCTCAATAAGATACAATTAAAATGTAATACCTTAATTTTATAATTAACACTACTCGTAGAATTAAATAAAATTTGTAAAACAACGAAAAAAAACACACTTTATTTGCAAATTAATTACACGAAAATGGCTGTATAAATTTTTACTCATCATTATCAATTGAAGATTATATTATACTATAAAAAAAATTGGATGCTCTTTTTTTACAGAAACATCGATCAGTAGAGTATAAATGCAATATCTTATTAAATGTCATTGGAATGTTGCATGTTGCTAAAATTAGACATTTGACACTTGCCTTGAATCGGCTTTATTATCTACTACGGTCTTTTTATTTGACTCACTAGTGGTCAAAATTTAACACGCTTATTTGAGATTACTTATAGACACGTTGAATTTGTACTAATAATTCTTTGACAGTTCTGAAAGAATACTTCGAATAAACTTCACGAAAATTTCAATGTTTCATATATAAAAAACGAGAATTTTCAACGTCCAAATATATCGTCAGGAGCTATTGAAAAGTTTTGTTGATTTACTAACCTTACTTCATCGTCCGCCATGGTGAAGAGTTGTGTTTAAAGGTGGTCCTGAAACATAAAGAATCATTTTGTTAGGAATATCATATGATAATTTGCTTTTCTAGCCAAAGCATAAAGATACCTATAAGCTATAAAACTATAGATATTATCATTCTAAACGTAAAAGTCACCAATGCTGTAAATTTTTTTTAATTGATTTGGATGGTATTTAGCTTTTTGTCTGTAATATAAGTCGCAACGAATAGTGATTTCAACTTATTTTATCAACAGCATTATGTTTTTATTTATCTCTTACATACATATTTGACACTTGGTATTTTAATGATGATTTTTTTATACTTAATTAATACTTCATCCAGCAAACAATACTACCTTGAATTTATTATCTGCTAATAATTGTTATTCTTAAAGGTAATAAATAGTAGCTTTCATTAATTAAACTGACATTTTTTGTGTAGAGGTAGTAAATATTTAAACTAATTATTGCCATAAAATAATAACATTTAATCATTTGTATGTTTACAATTAATAACAGCGTTGGATTTGAATTAAATCTTCTATAACTTTATATACTGCAATTCTCTTTATATCCGAATTCACATTATTAAAAATGAATAAATTTAATAATTACATTTTTTTATGCTCTATGCATATCTGCTGGTATAAAAATAGTATAATTAAGAAATCCTTATTCTTTTCAATATCATTGAATCATGATATTTCATGGTTTTTTATTTACTAAACATGTGCATATATAATATTATGGCGGCATTAGAGTATACAAAAACGTAATGTGGCTAAAATAAACTTCGGTGCAGTTCGGCGGCGGTCGTGAAAATTCGCGCCGCGTCTTACTGAAATAGACAAGGTGCCGACGCTATCGTGTTCTGAAGCCTAATTTGGTCGGCGAGCGAGCGCCCACACTCGAAACCGGCGTCGCGACGTCTTCGGTTACAAACGGAAGCTAAGATCGGACGTCCACGTGACAGCTTATTCGCACCACCCGTTAGCTCTATAAGTCTGTTATTTATATGGTACCATTTATCAAAATTATAGAAAAGCTTTAGTTGTATGTTTTTAATTATTTCATAATAAATGAATTTAAAAACCATCAAAGTTTCTTTCGATCAAAGTAATAAATAATATATAATAACGATGTTTTTTTTATTTTCAATAATCCATTAACAAAAAAAAACTTTTTTATTTGTTTACATCCTAAATTGATATTATATTATGAGTGACTATATAATATTATTTAGTTGTCAGATTATTGTTCGATTAATAATCGAATATTAGATAAAGGCGAAATACAAATTTAAATAAACGAGTTCGTATTCATATTGTCTATGATTTCAACAATTTATTTCATTTCTATTATATAAAATACTGTTGCATATTGGTTTTGACATTCTTGATTAGCAATTCTTCATCGCAAATTGAACCGGCTCTGAGCAACACTTATATTTGATTAAAAATCGTAAAATTAATCATATAATAAAGTTTTCACCAATGAATTACAAGTTATATTTTTTATATTTTGAGTTAGCAAACGATATTACTTAATAAATTTTATCGTAACAGAAATATTCAATTCGGATTATATATTTAATTAATATATGTACTTTTACTTAACTATTAACTAACGATCTCAATTCGCGTAAAAATAAAAACTGTGATATCTTAAATTACAAAAACAATTTAAATTATATCGATAAATGTTGAAAGATGGATGTTGTTTACAATTAAAGTTTAAATCAAGTACGAGGCGGAAAAAATAGTCGCAGTATCTAATTTGATAATTGGCACACAACCATAATTTGAATATGCGGCGAAACCAAAATAACAATAGCTCAGCTTTTTGAACAATGTCCAAAATATACAGCTGATATGATTTCGTATGACACTGAGAAGTGTTAATTGACAGATGAATGCAACTATATATTTTTTTGTTATTATGAAACATACGCAGCAAAAGTTAACTTTGATAATTCATTATATTGCTACTAGAACGTTACGTTTGATTTTTTGGTTAAATACAAAAATTATTAAGTTTACAAATGACTTAGTTTCTCAGTAAAACAGTATTAATTTCCCATAAAAATTTATCCCGCTCTCAGTATTCATTTGGATTGAACAATAAACGCATGAACCGAAGATCTAGCTTAAATTTGGTTGATTTTAATGCACATGAGCATTGCAATAATTTTAAAACTTCGATGATAATTTGAAGAATCCAAAACCGTTTTAGAACAAATAGTATCGTGTAACGAAAAGAGTATAAATATTATAGAAACATTTACAGACTCTCCGACCTACTCCTGGAAACCACTATAATATGGCTGAGGCACAGTATTAAAACTAATTTTAGATCAGTCTATATACCACGAGCTAGTCTTCAAATTCCGCACAATTTCTTCAACACAATATGGAAAAAACCGTTGGATTCGGTAACAATATCTTTTGAAAAGTGTAAATGTGAATATGAAATGAATAAGAGGTTTTTGTATGTGTGCACAAAAGTTGGTCCAAAAACTTTTTGGGCCTTAAAGCCGCTTCACACAATAATAATCAAAAAGAATCAGGTCACTTATACGTTATCCAAAAGTGAAAGATTCGGTCGTTGATTGCCGACGAGGATGTTTCTGTTTTGCGCTTTGGGTGAGATAAGGTAAAGTTGAACTTTCAATTTTCACTCACCTAAGAAGTACACTAAAACACTGTACGTGCGAGAGCCCTGACAGATGCACTGGCCGGTGTGAGGCGCTATAGCGGACTGGCGTCGGGACGCCCGCCGCTGCCCCGGGCCCACATCATTTTTAGTTTCACCTCTCTCCTCACCCCACACCAGAAATAAAACACAAAACTAGGTGTTATGTCGCTCCCGTCCGATATGTGGGAATTGAGAATTCTGTAATTTGAACGTTCCATGTTTTTTCTCGGTCCATATTTTCGGCTGTTTGCGTGCCGGATATGGAACCCAGATACGCAGGGCCGCTGAAGGATTGAAGGAACTTACAGACCCTCATCTCAACCTCGATATTAATTACTAAGCACCATAAAACGAACCAAGTATCTATAGCCTCGCATAAACTTTCAATGTTGATTTGTTTTTTTAGATTGAACAGTTTTAAATAATGGTATCACATATTTTTAAAGGTCAGCAAAACAGTCAAGAAAAATCATTTTTAGGGAGAATATAGAAACAAGATCGTTGAGGTGTTTTCATATGCATTGGTTTTCAAAATTTATCAATGAAAATACAGCACTAAAAAATTAGTAATTAACATATATGTTCAATGTGAAGAATATGAACTCTTAATGAAGAACTTTACATAAGCTTTTCAACAAAATCCGATTTCAAATAAGTTACTCAATCTGTATCTTATGAAAAAGTTAATAAGGAATGATAGGGTTCGGAAAAAGTACTTAGTTTGCTTATCATTTTTTTCATTTTTTCAGCTACAGGATGGAAGAGATGCTAACATCACACATACTTTAGGTATAAATACACAAATCAATTAAAAAATCAATAGTTATTACGATAAAATCATTTATTTCCGGATCATAAGGTCAAATACCGATTTTTTGAAACTAAATCTCATAATTAATTCAAAACAAGATCTTGTTGGATGATGCATACAATTTAATGATTGGTCAATAGATTTGACATTAATCTGTTTTAGTTATGTTCTGTTAGATGTAAATAATAACTACTGAAATATTTATAAAGAAACCAGTAACTCCACCTAATAAAAAGATGAATTTAGTGGCAGCGAGATAATTAATTAGCCAATTTTAGAGTTCATTTACTATTTTTGACCATCGCGTCTACATTTGAGATCTACAGTCAAAAGTCATTTTCCCAATCATAATTTGAATTGCTCATTGGACGTAATAACATGTAGTAATTTTTTTACGTCTTCCAACTATGTAGATCCATTTTAGCCATTCCGTTTAATTTTAAAACAACACGTTATGTTACACAAGATTTTAGAGATCAATCGGTAAATGCTTAGAATTTTTACAATTGATATCAAACTACAAAAATTGAAATCTTTAAAAAACTAAATAAAATATATTAAAATTTTACATCTTTGACATTATCAACTATTGACGATCCATTTTTAGCAGTAGGCCTCTTCGTTTATTTTTATTTCGATGCAGATCTTCTTTAACATTAAAATATGCCCTGCTGGATTGAACAACAAGTTATTCAACTTTGAATAACATTTGTGACACGTGGTTTGTTTCGACTATTGTCCATGATCGGAATTTTTCAACATGAAGTAAGTGGTTAACCTTACTAGTAAAATTTAGTAAATATATCTGAATTTAAATATAGAAGAGTTGAATATTCTCTTATAAACACCCATATCGATATTTAAAAAAAATGTTGACAATAGCCAAATGTATGGTATATATACAATTAAATTTTAGCCTAATTATTTTAAAAATTATCTTGCGAGTACATCATATCACACTTTTTTTAAATAAATATAAAAGGTTTTCACATTACATTAGGAGCAGTAAAATATGAAATATTTCAAAAATAGATACAGCAGTTAGTTGAGAAAAAAATATTTTGACAGTCTATAGGAAAACTTTTTATTTTGCAGCATTCCAAGATGTGGTTTGACAGCTTTGATCATAAAGTTGTTCAAACTGACCATTTTGGGCAACTGCCAAAAATCAAAATTTAAAAAGTACTCATGGATGCCAATGCACATTACATCTTTGGCGTAAAACCTGAGATATTTTGAAATTTTATGAATTCACTACATATTGTTCAGTTTGGTTAGTTATCTAAAAACAATAAATAAATGTGTCAGCTGTAAATTCTTTGAAGAAATCATTTTGTTAACATATAAGGAAAGCTACTCAAGGTCACTCGGGGTAGAAATAAAATTACAAGTAACTGTATTAAAAAAATAAAACACTCTTTTGTACCAATTTCACAGTTATTAAATATGGTTAGGACCGGTTTTGCTTATCGCGAGCACTTCAACTGACATACACATTTATTTGTAACAAATAAAAAAGATAAAAAATGTGAATAAGTGTTACTAAATTCACTATCAATTTTCAATCGTATCAAAGAACAATTAAGTTATAGTTTAATGCATGAGACCAACATATTTCTATATCTCTGAATTTTCTCAATTAAATTTAAAATATTACAGTCACATTAATAAAATTAAAAGCAGTAAACGACATTTTTAACTGCTTCGGGGTAAAACGGTTACGTTTGCTTTTATTCAAATCCAACAGTCATTATTATTCTGAAAAAGAATTTATAGAAACTATATCACAATTCATAAAATCAAAATAATAACAAACGAAATGATTATGTAATAAAACGAGTATAACAACGGCGATGAAGGAATATTATTTGCTCATTCGATCGATTTGAATTATCGAAATGGAGTAAATATAAATTGAACAAATCAATATATTATTTTTAATATTTAAAAAAAAATGATATTACAGCTTACGCCAACGCGTCAAATATTTTGAAGTTGGAAGATCGTACGAGATATACTCGATGAGACTTTTTGTAAGTCACATGAGTTTAACTCAAGAAGAATTAACTTCACAAACACCCATGTCATAGATCTCAAATTAAAATTGAAACAATCCAATTTGACATTGAACTTACCGGGAATCGAACCCAAACCCACCTGATCGATAGAGCAAGCTCTAACCAACTAGACCACAGAAGGCGATGTTACTCATATGTTATTATATCTTTCCAAGAATTAAAACTGGGCCTTCTTATTTGACAATATCCATTTAACAATGTCTACATAATTATTTTAAGAATTTATCAATCAATCGGCAGAAGAAATCTTTTTCAGTCTCGCTTGAATGTTCTATAATAGTTTTAATTATATTTTCATTAATATTAAGTGTATTTTTACTAATCTTTACTACTTTTAAGTAATCTTATTATTAATTGCTCATTTGACATAACGCAATTTATTCGCATCTTTTTGAATCATTTTTTCATACTATTCCCGTCTAAATAATTGACCTGATAAGTTCAATCTATTTGTACCTTTTAGACCATCACGTTGCAAGGGAATTCTTAACAAAATGTATTAATTCAAAAATGTTGGTTACCAAGAGTTAAATTTAACCATCCATATTTCGTACACGTATCGTCTATATGTGTGGTATCGTGTAAATTATTTATTTTTACAACCTCCCGAAAAATCACAACGTGGCATTTTTCTACTGTGATTCTGATGTATTATGTTAATCACGTTTTATTTACCTCTATATAAAATGCTTCTGGTTATCACAATTCACATATGCATACATATTAAACTCCTCTGCCAAGATTAAATGACTTATTTAGATTATATAGATTAGATTTCAAAAACTAATGTTTGCTTTGCTAAATAAGTTTACGATGGTTTTATTGTATTCAGAACGAAGAGTAAGGGAGCGGGCCTCGTAACCTACTATAACTTCAATATTCAAGACGAAATTTTATCCTTACCTGTCTTTTTTTCATCCAAAGAAATTTTATCTGGCATCCTGGGAGACTGCCTTACACAATCCAAAAAGTGATTACTGAGCAGAAATCCCACCATGACCTCAGATGAAAAAAGGAAACTAGCGAACGGCAAGAATTGTTTTACGTGCAATTTGATTATCATAATAAGCCTAGCTAGAACGAAGAATCTATTTTCCTGTTTTAACAGAAATCAGATTCTCTTATATATAATAGGTGTACCGGAATTAAGTGTCGTATTTTTTGTGCTCGATCTTCAATGATCAGTTGTGCTTCGCCAGGCAATCTTTCATGACATATTTGAATTTTTATCGTTAGCCATACATACCTGATGTATATTGTGATGATTTAATAAAAAAAAATAGTAACCGTATTTACAATGGAGGGCTTTGTACCAAATGAAATATTTGTTCGAAAAACCATGTAGTACCATTTTTTGAAAAAAAAGAGAACGTTTATACGAGAGTGCTACAAAAAATATTTGTGGTACACTGGGGAATATTTTAGACATTCGTTAATCTCAAATGTGTTTCAAACAATTCAAATCCGGTGATTTTGATTTAAAAAAAAAACAAAAAAAAAATTGAACAAAATCCAACGTTCACGATTCAGGAACTGACAAATAAAGTCTGATACGCATGGTCAAATGTACAGGAACACTTTTAAAAAATCGGCAAGACTTGAAGACAGGGAAGATGGGTGCCGTAAGACAATGCACGGCCTCACACCAAACAAAAATCAAGCACCTGGGATGGAAGACTATCAGACATCCACCATATTGACCAGACTCCGTCCGATTATCACCTATTCAGATCGATGCAACGTTGTTTTTAAATATGCCAGTTATGAAGAGTTTAAAATGGGCATATCCGAATATTTAAATTCAATCCCCGGTGATTTTTATAACAGAGGGATTGAAAAATTGCCAGATAGGTGGAGAAAGTTTATATACAACGATGAAAATTATATAATCGACTAATTTTTGACAAATAAATGTTTTTATCGTATCAGATTGTTTCATTAAAAAAACGACACTTAATTCCGGTACACCTATTATTTACTAACTAAATTTTAAAAAATAGTGGACCTACTCGAACATGTATTTTGAAGTCGTCAATTGAGAACCCGCCAAAATATAAAGTTAGAACTAATTACTTAATTCGATTCGGATAAAATGTAAACAAAAACCATAACTTAATTTATTTTTTTGTGTCCAGTCATGATGACAAACTATTTTTCCAGACTGCATACTTTTTCATTGTAACCCTCGTAAAGAAATTGTATGTACATTTTTCTTTATTCAATGGTTAAAAATAGTCAGTGATTTGATAATGAATGACATTGAAACTTATTTAGAGATTTCATTACTGGTAAACTGGTTAACTGGTTTGTTAAATCGGCTTAAAAATTCCCCATTTGTATTCACTGGTTATTATTTCATTGTGAATTATAGACTATTATAATACAGGCATTGGGTTGTGTAATTTTGTTTTTATATTCTGGTAACATTTAAACACGTATTGTTGCTAGTTTAATTTGTCATCTAACACCATTACGAATACAACTCGTTTCAGAAATGAGCTAAACAACACAAGATAAACGTATAACTTTTTGAAAAAATGTTTTTTATCCAACAAAATAAAGATTATTTTAATAAATTCGATACAAACACTTAACTATTTTTATTTGTTTGTATAACATACATCGATAGCATAATGGATCTACATACTAATAAGTAATGATATTATATAAAATTCTCAAAGGCAAGTTAAACAAATAATATACAGTGGTAATTTAAATAAATCAAACCCTCGTGGCATCTAATCTTCAATTATTATTATATCTCACTAAAAACAAAAAGAACATAATATGCGATGTCACTATCAAAAAAATCTACAAATTATCAATTCTTCCAACAATTTTTTAAGCATCTCTATGAATCGCTCCGCCCTACAAACGCATTTTAATTTATGGTTGTCGTCCTTGGCAACGCGCTGATTGGAGAGGTTTTTGCTATTTTTCTTTTCTAGAGTTTTTCCTTCTAGAGTTTTCAACTAAAAAATGACAAGTGCTTAATTAACAAACAACACCATAAAATTAAAAAAATAATTTCACCAGTGCACAACAAACAGTGTGAATACTTATGTACTCATTGTTTTATTTACTTTTAGTTTTATAACGCATGTACTTGTATGAAACGTTTGATATATTAAACATTTTAAAAAAAAATTGCAAACATCCAAATCAAAAAAATCTGGGAAGTTCTAAAGAATACACGAAAAATAGTTTTCAAATGATGATTTATTTCAAATTTGAATAAAAATCTTTAAAATTAATTATTGTTTTTTTATCATTGATGTTGCTTCTAAATTATCATATTTAGGTCACGTTAACTAACCAGAAAACTGCACTCTCTTTGCCATTAGCGATGATATATTGTAGGGTGATACTTAGGAAAGAAAATATGAAACAAACAAATTATGAGGGACGTTGTAGTTCTTTACTTAAGAGAACTATAAATAAATTTTTAAGTGATATATTTTATTTAAGTTGTAATATAATTTAAAATATCTTAACAAAAATACTGTCGTCGCGTGTTAAAATACAACTATCAGCAAAATGTGTATTCTGAGCAATGACATGTAAACTGAGCTATCAACCATAGTAACTTCTGTAAAAATAAAACGCCTATTTTAATTTATTTGGTAAAATTCATTATTTTAAAACAATAGTATTAAACGTCACACAGGCATTATTTTATTTTAAAATGTAGATTCGATTACTTTTGTTTTGGTAAGTTCTTACAAATGTATAGGTGTGTTCACTACGATACATTCGTGTGAATTTTGTTTTATTATTTATAGAACAAATGCAACTATAAATATATTGCATGCTTCTTTAATAAATAGCAAAGCTTTAATTACAGTTTATGTTACATTGCTCAGAATACTTGTAGGGATTACAATAATGGAAGAATATACTAAAAAAAACGGCAAATTGTGATTGCAATACATTTGCAAGACATTTCATCTAAAATACCATCATGATAAAATATATCATATACGGGTGATTTTTGTAAATATCTTACGGTTTTTTAAAACAATAATATATTAAATTCTAAAATCTGTCAATATTGACAAAAATATTAATTAACAGATTTAAAATATTTTAATACATCACGAAGAATTGTATTAAAGTATGTCATGGTTTATTTACATTAAAATAAGTTTTTGTTAATTTTCAGCATACCGGTATTTAGGTATTTAAAAAACGAAATAAATACCGGGATACCACTTTCGATAATACCGGGAATACAATCTTTAAATATTTCTACATTATGTGTTTTTGGAGTATAGGTGATATTTTTCGTGTATTATTCCGTACAGTGAAAAAAGAGTTTATCCAATATATTGCCAGCCACGTTTCTCAAGAGGTTTATATCATTTCACTGAAATCAAATTGACAAGTGACATTCGGATAGTGTGAAGTTTTCGATAACTTCATATAGACGTCAATCGGTTGGTCTGTTTTCTTGAAACGAGCCGTATCTGTGTCAACTCTCCAGCCTCAAAATATACAACGTTTAGCGATGACAGCGCGTTGGGAAGTAAGCGAGTTGTGTTTTTCGAGATTTCGGATGGGCAGAGGAGTTTCAGTGGGCACGTCGCCAATTATCCGGATCCCATTACATGGTCCATTTTTATCAGTAGTGTCTTAATGATCATGAAAACGTTCGCAAGCGGAATCTAATCTGACAAATTTTAAACAAAACCAGGAATATATTTTGTAATTCTGTAATTGATTATTTAGGGTTATCACAAACTCCAATCGAATATTATACATACATCGATCATGACAAAACAATATCTCATATCCCAAAACATTAGTTTTTTATACATTCAGCTTAGCAATGAAAAAACATATAATCTGGCAACACAAAAATGATTTTAACCACTTGCTTACCAACTTGAAGCAATACGATAAATTGTCTTTATTGTTACTTTTATAATTGCAGTATTTCTTATCCTACACAAATACAGCAAAATACGTTTTGGTTAGTGATATATATATGGAATATGAACTATTTTTTTAGCATGTAATGTAGCAATATAACATACACAAATACAAAAACAGATTTTAGACCGTGTCTGCTAGGATTGTATCATTTGTATCTAGCCGACGTCCATGAGCTTAAATATCTCTCCGTTGAGCTAGATATCGTCAGATTTGTCAAAATCAACGCCTACATTGGGCCGGACATTTATAATACAAAGATAAGTGGAAGTGCACAAAACGTCTCACGTTTGATAGTCCTGGGGGAAGATGGATTGAGTGTTACAGGACTTGACAGTACTTGACAGTACTGAAGGTTAAGCAACTGACGTACGAAGGTGGTGAACCAAGTTAAATCGAGAAACTTAATTGAGGATGCCAAAGATTACCCCGGACTGTAACGCAAAAAAAAAGAATGATATAACGCACAATATAATCATAAAACAGTCTTTTAAACCATATGTTTACCTTGAATTATATGATTTATGACAGATAAGTCTTGAAACAAAATTTTAGCTTTCATTTAGTGTGTATAATATATTATGACAATGTTGTTTATGCGATACAAGAAATTTTGAGATAAATAAAATGTTTTTAAAAAAAATCTTCAAATAATCAGTGTGCTGAAATTATATTTTGCGATGTTATTTTTGAATTATAAAGCCATGCCTTTGAAAAATTATTTGTTTTGAATCAATTGAAATAATAAAGTCATATGACAGATAGAAATTTTATTTTGATCATGTGTTTCTATTTAGCAACAGCCGAATGTATCTTAAGTATTTATTTGATTTTTCAGGCGAAGAGTGATTAAAGCTTTTCAACGCTCGTCTATAAATAGCCTTGTATTACAAAAAATCTTTATATGGAATTCTTTAAGAATTTTTAAATGTTTGAAATCATAATCTTCCTTTAATAAATATCTTAACATGAATTCAACAAAAGGATGGTTCTATACGATATTAATTGATTAGTGCACTAAAATTGAGTAACCCTGGACATTGGAATTTGTAACGCTTAAAAAACATAAAGCGAACGAAAGATATCAAATATTTTTACCGTGGAATATCGAATTTGAAAATTTGACTCACCAGATTTAACAAAGTATATAATACCATCTATGGTTTTATTAGTGAAAACACTTTACTGCCTCCTTACTAAATTTCCAGCCCTTAATGCATTTTCATCGATAACTTTTTCGTGAAAATAAGAGATGTCGTCAGTTAAGTTTCCACAAATCTATTTCATAATAACATTTCATATATGTAGTTAGAAAACATTATTTTCATTATAAGAGTGATATCAATTTATTCGTTACGCCACTTACTCTCTTTTACATGCTAATAAATGAAATTAAAAAAATAAATTACCAAATTTATTAGTTCATACAATTTTATAATTTCCGCCAAGCTACCGCTGAATCTATCGAAAATAGAAATCTTTAGCTTTTATCGAAATTTTATAACGATTCAGTATTTTGCCATTTATCTATAATATGTAAAGTTAATATTAAATTTCCTTTAAACTTCAGTGTGCATTTGCAAAGCTTTTGCACCATCGGAAACTTATTTAGTAAAAAAATATTACGGCCATAATGATAAAATGAACATAATTACAATTTAAGTCTATTAAAATTCCTTATCTATTATTTCATCTGTACATATTACACAGTTCTCATTAAAGACACAGCGTCTTAAGAACTGCTAATAACTAGTTTTTTTAACATAAATGAATAACTTTTTTTTAAACTAAGGACGTGTAATGAAAATTAAAACAGACTAAGTTTAAGCAGTATACCGAAATAAATATCATTGTTTCTGCAATGTGCTACGATTACTGCAATACGAGTTATTATTGAAACTGTGTATTTTTAAATAAGTGTCATGAGCAGCTCTGCATCGGGCCAATGCTTTTTTGTGAAAGGGCTGGTTTTTTTTACTACTCCTTGTGTGAAAAAAGACGACCTTGGATGATTTAGAATTTAAATTCAAAGCGAGTATACAGGATACTTTATACCATTAAAACTAAACAACTCGCACTCTTTTTTTATCTGATTTTTTTAAGCATAATATTATTTAGTTAAATGATCTGTTCCTTGCAGCTCTGTATCTTCTTGATTATCATCGCATTATCAAAGGCGACCGTGATGCAGCAAATCCAAAAACTCTATTTACATATATAATAAATACTACGGTAAACAAACTATGCAGCATATTTTTGCATAATCTAGATCAGTGGTCCGCAACCTTTTCTCTACCACGGCACACCAAAATTTTCTCGAAACTTCCGTAGCACACTTTAAATTAGCAAAATTCATTTCGTATATATTATTCAACATAAGGGTATTTATAATATTTACAAAAATAACACTGTACATATATAGTTTTTAATTGTGTAATATATATCACAGTCTTAATTCTACAACTAAAAAACTCAATCGTTATTTGATTAACATACATCTAAGCCATACATGGGCAACCACCGGCCCGCGTGCCGGATGCGGCCCGTCGAGCTATTTTGTCCGGCCCTGATTCATCTCGGCGAAGTAATAGAGAAATTAATAGTTCCAGGGAGCCAATATTGCTAGTCTCGTAATTTAGAGGCATTAGAAAACTTTGCCAATTTATATGGTGATCGTTATAACCTTGATTCCTCACTAGAGTCAAGAAACTCATCTATATCGACGAACTCTCAGTATACGTATTATACACACAATACGTTATATTTACTTGATTTAAGTAGTTGAGCTAGTCACACTTTCATTATTATTTTCTTTTTTTTCAAGCACACTAGTGCATAGTTCTAAATCAGTCCCGTGCTGTTCTGCTCGGGCCATGAATGTGAGGGTTAGACTCCATTTTTCTGTCGATCGCGTTGCGGAAGGCGGCCATAAAACGATACCTGTATATATACAACGGGTGATGGTGGAAAACAACTTCCACGCGGCACATCTAAAATCCCCTATGACACACTTAACGCTAGTATGCCGTGGCTGGCCGTGGCACAACGGCTCCGGAACACTGAAGCTTATGGATGTAATCGCGAAAACAAACATGGTATTAATTGCCTTGGGGGACCTAAAAAAATTGAATGGAAAAACTAGAGTAATAAATCAATTAAATTTAAAATATATGTATATTCATATGTACGTTCAAGATTTGTTATTACATTGTTGCAAAATATATTATATAATTAAATTTTGTCTGTAGTACATAAGATTCTAAATATAGACTCCGCAACATTGAACGATAAATATGGATGCAACGGGGGTAAAAATATTAAAAATATGGATGACCTATATAACAATAGGCAGGGTGAGGGCTGTACCAGTGGCGTGCGCGGGTGAGGTCTTCCACTAAACCAGTGGCGGTCCAGGATCTCCTGCCCCCGCCACTTATCTGCGAAGCTCAATGACGTCACTGTTCCGTTGCCAAGGCAACAGGTCAAATGAATAAAACGGTCTCCTCGCCCCTTACCCGCTTCGCGTCTGTTCCTCGGGATCTTTTCAGGGGGGGGGGGTGAACGTGCGAAGTTTTCATGGTCATGAAATGTACGGAAATTACTATTTACATCAAATAAGCAGTACAATTTTTCAATTATTTTAGTCCTATAAAAAAACTCCCTAGCAATTATTAAAAATGTATTTAATTAGAAGAATTTCATTATGCCTATACATATTATAAATAATTAAACAGATTTTGTATGCATCATAAAGAATAAATACAAAATACAAACGTATATTTTCTTTTCTTTTTTTACATTGTATTTGAAACATGATAACGTTCAAATTGACAGCAGAAAATCCTTGTTATTCAACCTGCACAATTATCAACCAAAAAGTGGTACAATGGCATCTATCAACATTCGCTCAACTCTTTCTATCTCATTTTCCAATGCATAATGAACCCTGACCAGGCGCAGTGCAGTGTTGGGCACAGATAGATAGGCAAATCGAGACAATATGCATATGTTACTCGAGGCTTTGGATCCCAGTACGGCCAGTTTCTTAAATTGATTTATAAGAATATCGAAGACAGATGTATGTCTGTGATGCCTAAAATTCTCTCCCACTCATCTGATGCTAAAAATGGGGCGTAGCTGGAGCGATAAGCTAACTACTCTAGCCCTAAAGAAATGTTTTGAAATTGAGTAACCAACCGATTTTTTCTACAAAATCGGTTGAGATAGCCTTCATTAAAAGTCTGCACGCTCCACACGTAATCGGATTGAACACTCAACATAAAATCGTGTACAAATTAGGATTTGGGATAGAGAAAATTTTTGGTCCACGATTTTGAAGTCCTTCAAAAACCCAGAAATTTGCGGATTTTTCAAAATTACCATCGCGCGGGTTATTGTTTTAGCTTTTCGCAGAATTTTCGAATCCAAAACCCCAGAAACTAACGGATTTCCCCAAATTAACAATAAGAGCGTGATAACTTTATTTTAACTCTTTCGTGTTTCATTTTCTCAATACTGACATTCCGGGATCAGTGCTGTCGCGATCCCGGGATTGGATACCTTACTCCACACAATGAGCGGACATAGTTTCCTTTTATTGTTTAACACTTATTATATCTATTATTCCATTCTTCTATCTGTCTCCACCCCTTTGCATGTTGAGTTATTCAAGTACTAATGTACCTACATAATAATTGTGGTTGTTTATTTTACTTTCACATCAGTATTAAATGTTTTAAATAATATTTTTTTCTGAAAAGACTATGATTTAAACAGTTTTAGTTAGTGTACTGATGCATGTGGAAGGCGACAAGCGGAGCGACAAGATACGACATGGCCAACACACATAATTACCTCGTAATGTGTTATATTTAATGTTACTGGAATGGCTGTATGCTTTGAACATTTTCAGCTAGTGTACTGATGTTGTAGACAGCGACTAGCGGAGCGACGAGATGCGACATGGCCAACACAAATAACTATCTTGAGACACTTAACGGGAATAAATATAAAAACGAACTATGCAGCAATTGTATTGTTACTCTTAGCCATTCAGTCAGCTCCGCTAAACGGGGGTTATCTCTGACGGGAACGCTCGCACGCAGAACTAGCGCATAATCGAAAGTAATACGATTTAAGTAAACAATTTCTTTTTAAATATCCAGAAATTATGTTTGTAGATATATTTTATAAACTTTAATCATACTTAATTTTTTTATGTTATAACAGCGTTTAAATATTTATTTATTTGTAATCAACTATTTTCTTTAATTTATATGTAATATATTTTATATTCTTTATCTAAACCAGTGAAGAATTTATATTATTACAGTCATTACGCCATACATTGACAAACATCAAAGTTCAATTCAAAATTTCTGTTCCCAGTTACTGCAGAATTGATGAATGAATTTCTTTGTAGGGTGGCTGGAGGCTTCGGCGCCATGGGCGCGGGGCGGGAGATTTGTTCAGATGTGATCAGGGGATGAAAAGAGGCTGCGAAGGGAACACACGAGAGGGTAATGTAGGCTCAGGCTGCGGCTTGCACGCAACAAGGACGGACTTCTCTTGATAAACGTGAATGACGCCCGAATTCCGCGACCTGCTTCGATATTGAATAATTTGTTGCCAGGTGCAATTATTTTCAAAGATGAAAAACCAAATAAATCATTTAACAAAATATTTCTATAAAGCAAGATAAAAATATCACAAATAATCACTGACTATTTCCGCCTCTAGACGAAACAAAACAGCCATCGCAAAAAAAATATCGTATTACTATCATAAAGAAGAAGGTACAGGAAGATGATTTAAACCTAAAGTTTGATGATTTAAACTTGTTTACTAAAATGATAATATAATCCTTATAATAAATACTTTTATCTGAAAAAATCTAGGTAATTATAGTTATATAAGCTCTGTTCTTCTGCGTACTTCCACATTTGGGTTTAATCATTCAAACATAAACAAATTTTACCACTCACTGACATCACACTATTGTTTGTGCTTTAGCGAAGCAACCCTAGACAAAATACAAAAAGAGAATGATTTCATTGTGTGAAATGAAGGACAAAAAAAATGATAATGAATAATGTATAATTCCTATATTTAATTTGAAATAAAATTTGATAATTTTGTTATTCCACTTGTTGTGCTACAAAGCGCGAGACGTGTTTTGCCTCAAGAAGCATAATCAGACAAAACATCGCAAAGTTGACGAATAAACTAAAAAAATATTTGGATTCTAAAGTTATAAAATAAACAAAATAAAAGTCTGAATTTTTCTTCTTCTACAGGACGCAGGAAGGAAGCAAGATACAAATATTGACAGTAATCAAAATTTTGATCATTTTCTAACAAATGATTCGCACACTCTGAAAAATTATTGCTTTTTGAACATCTTATATGTTATTTAATCCTTACGTTAAAGTTTCTACCTATATGTCCAACATAAGTACCTTGACAGTCTTGACAGGTTATGCGATAGCTGCCACTCTGAGAAATTGATTCCCATTTTATTGATTTCTTACTAATAAATACTATGATGAGAACATTTAAAACTTCTGGTACTCGATACACATTTTTTATCCAAGGTGATGACTTTTCATCTTTAAATTTTGTTTCCCTACATGATTATTTGATATTTCGAAAATTATACCTAATACTTTCAAGAAACAGCCAAAGATACCATTTCTTAAAATAAGAAGCAAAATCGTGTTGTTTTGAAAAGTCGTGAGAAAGTACCTAAAAATGCCACCGGTTTTTATTTCTATCACGTGTCTTAAATTTACAGACCTTTTTACCTTATTTTTATTAGAAATCAATGCATTTAAAAAGTATATTCATTTTATGTTGCGTCTATAAATATTGTAAAAATCACAAACAAGCAATTATAATATTTTTGCTGTTGCAATTTCCCTGTAACAATCACATGTGTAGAATAGCTCGTAACAAAATAGCACATAATACAAGGCATACGTCACAGCTCTGCTTGTCCTGTCACGTGCTCCTTTGTATGGGATCAGCGTTGGTTCCATATTAGTTCCAGAAACCACCACCATTTCTTCACGGTCAGAACAGCGTTGTCGCACAGTAGATAGGTGGTCACTTTATCCTTACGAATAGCCCATATGACAGACATTTTACAATTATACTCAGTCTGGTCGTCATGGTCGGGAAAGCACCTGTGACGACTAAATAATAGTTCGAACATATCCTAATTAAGCTGTGCATGGCAACACTGGCACTCCAGTGCACCCCGGCCAGATGTGACCCACATTCGCGTCGCAAACTTCCCCTCTCTACCCTGTCAAACACAACGCGTGACGTCACGTGCTCGCATGACAGGGGGCGGCAAGCTGCCGAGGATGCGAGGGGTTAAGGCAGTATTCTCCGGAACTGGGTCAGTTTCATTCTGAAATATCGCCGCTCGCCTGCTGCTGGCTCGATCTACGAGACAGGGCTGGGGAAAGCGGGGCATTATGAAACGAGGGGTTAGTACAGCTATATGAAAATATCAAGGTGTTATTCGATTTGAGCGTATTATATAGAGAAGAATTTTCCATAAAATAATAATCTCTATTTATTTCACCACTACTATCATGAGCATTCATATCTTGTTTCGCAGGTAATTAATATTTTCAT
This sequence comes from Himalopsyche tibetana, assembly GCA_030503985.1. NCBI lineage: Eukaryota > Metazoa > Arthropoda > Insecta > Trichoptera > Rhyacophilidae > Himalopsyche > Himalopsyche tibetana. The sequence goes on from JAPJYX010000005.1 coordinate 18,667,341, forward strand.
TTTAAGTTTTTAAATTTTCTTTCAAATATTTGGCATTACGGCTAATGCCATAAACATGTTTTAATTGAATGATCATTCTAGATCAACCCGAGAGTTTCTTTTTACTAAGCTTAGTTAATTCCCCTGATTTATGAAGAATTTACCAGCTCTTCTATATTTATTACTGAAAAGATTTTCGGAATCATATTATAATGAAACAGATTAAATAATTATTATCTCAATTTTTTAAACTATTTTCTTTGATAGAAAAAATAAATAATAAAGTCAACAGTTATTAAAAAAATTTAAAACACAAAGCCAAATTATTATTTATGTAATTGAAATATAAATAGATATTTTAATTTTCATAAATATGTACATTGCCACCTATGTGGCCGAGTGGTCAACGTTGTTGCCGGTTACGGAGGGCACGGGTTCAAATCCCGGTACGGACAGTTTTATAAATTGATTTTTCAATCGATTTATGAATTTCTGTTCGAAGGCATGGATGTATGTGATGTCTTGAATTTTCCTCTCTCACCCATCCTATCCTATGAACGGAGTGTATCGAGAGCGATTAGCTTACCACTAGTCCTGTCCTAGCTCTATCCTTCTATCCGTACTCTCTTTGGAAAAAGAGAGGTTGAGCAACTGAGTAACAAGCAGTTTTTGTAGAAACACTTCTGTTAAGATAAACTCCATTAGGTGTATATATGCTCCACATTGGGAGCGGACATGGTTAAAAAAAATGTATATATTGCAAAAGATAAAAGGTCATTCCTATAAATAGTATAATATATCAAAATTATAATTAAAGCTTTTCTAGATTATATAATTTTTCAATTTTCTCTAATATATTATTTTAATGATTATAATTCATTGCAAATTTTGTATCACAAGGATGGTCCAAATCAACTTCGATTCTAGGTTAACATGTACGTGGAACTGTGAAAAGGTCATGTGTCAAACTGCTTTGAAAACAAAGTAAAACGCAGTCCCAATCGAGAACAAGGCAAAGTTAGCAACTAAATGAAAATAGAATAGGATTTTCTTTCTATTTTTAGTTTATGCTGTGTAATTTTATGTTGCAGTGATTATATGTTTACAATATATTATATGTTATTTCTATAGGCTAAAAGTAATTTATCATTAAAAAAAAAATTACCATCTCCAAGGCTAAAAAAATCCTTTGACAAAAAGATAACTAACTGATTAGAAGAAACACAAATTTAAATTTTAAGAAGAGAATTTTTAAAAATCTTACAATTATTGAAATACTTTACTTTACACCGGTGCTTCTTCTTAGCACGGTTCTAAGCATTCCGCTGTGGGCAATTGAAAAATCTGAAGGGCGTTTTTAACATTTTCGCGGTATTGTGTTGCGAAAGTGTATCTGAGTTATTCTGTATTAAAATAGCTTAATATTAATTGTCCTTTATTTCAATCGATACATTTCATGTTAAACATTATTAAAATTGTATTATTTCATAACACCTGGAAAATAGATTGGTTTATTTTATCGATACATCTACATATAAAAAAAATATGTAACTCTTGATAAAATTATTTCATAAAATATTTAAATCATTCAATTGATTTTTGGACTCCATTATGGATTTTTTAGATCTTTTATTATAAAATCTTTTAACAAAACATAGAACGTTGATAAGTATAATCATTTTTAGGAAAAAATTCACATAATGAGAAACTGCATTTAAAAATTGGAGACAGTAAAACAAATTTCAGCCCACAACATTCAATCCACATCGATTTAGTGAGAATGATCTGGAAGTGATCAAACTAACCGGATGGTAAAGCTCTGCTTTTTAAAAAAAATTGTGTTACTGCATTAAGGGTGAGTGCAATTGTCTAAAACCTATATATAATTCAGATAAAGTGATTTATTTAAATACAAACATTCGTATAATTGTTTATAATAGGATTTTTAAAACATCCCGTTGAGTTAATTAATCCTTATTATTATATTCCAATAGCTTTTATCATTAAAAAATAAGCAGGGAGTCAGTGGCGTGCTTAACTCTTGCGGCTCGGAGACTAGAAAAATACTTGTCAGCCGATGGGGGTCTTTTTTGACCCCAGTGGTTTCCTCATTATTGGCCTTATTCTTATGAATTTCAAAAAACAAAAATAGTCCAAGGGCTTAAAAATATCTCTTTGCATCATTCCTCATACATTTTTTTATAAAAATCTGTGGTTTTTTAATAAATAATCATATTTTAAGTTGCGCGTAAAAAAAGACGTTATGTCAGCACACATATGAATTGACTACTGAAGAGTGTTCTCAGCGTTCCAAATTATCATACGAACAATCGTTATCGCGGGCGCTAATCAGCTGATAAGCGTTATCGCGTATTTATATAAACTACAAAAGGTCCAAAAAACTATGATATAAGAATACCTTAATTATAAACATGGTATCACCCATATTAAAATAGATATTTACGAAAATGTTGGTATTGGAGTCGCATTTCTTGAGCTTAGAAACGGAAAAGTTAAGCAGTGACCTCCTATTTTTTAAATTAAAAAATACATCTCAACCAAAACGCCCCTTTTTTGAAAAAAACATTAATTATAACAAAATCTTATAAATATGTGTTTCTGTAGGCAATTGCACTTACCCTTAAATATTTATACCACGTGTGACAATTTCAAAATATATCCGGTCAAAATTGGCAGTGACGTTTTCATCATTTTTGATTCAAACTATTCCTTGAAGGTGAAGAGTTGATTACTTGACTCGTAACGTGTCATCTTATATTTTATTATATATTGATTTTTGAACATGGTCAATCAAAACATGTTCATATAAGGAAAAAAAGGTTGGGAATATAAATCTATGATTCATTTATAGAAATAACGTGATTAATGTGAATGCTTTTTAAATGCACAAAAGAAAATTTTAACCTTGAATTGAAGCTAAAAAATATATTTTTTATTCCGTGTTTGAGTGGGTTCTATTAAATGACTTAAGTGTGAATCTTAAAAATAAATATTTAAATTATATTTTTCGTTTCACCTTATTTCCAATTCGACAGATATCTTTAAATCAATTGAGATTAGCTCAATATTTTTGAAGAAAAAATCACACTACATCAATTTTAAGAGAACAGACATTTCAAATATGTATTCAAACGTAATATTAAAAAAAAACAACAGTTGAATATATGTACATATATACCGATATCGTGATTGGGGTTTTTAAAAATTCCGATGTATATGTATACAATAAGACATAGCTGGGTAACGCTTCTCAGTTGCTATTTTTTATCTTATTTTAATCATCACAAATATTTTTTAGAAAACTTTTTGCAATAAAATATAAACAGATAACGTTATATTGTATTTCATTTAGAAATAAATGCCATTTTTCCCATTGTTGTAATAACGAATATGCTTACGATATTTATAATTTTTTTAATGAGTATCTGAAAAATATTATTTTTTTGAAAGTATGTAGTCACAATATTTATTGATATTTTTGCTTATCCATTAGTTTCGTCAACGGAAACACAATAGTAGACATTATTGATATAGTCTTGCGTGAAATTTATTTTCATCATATTCAAACATTGTCAAAAGTAGATACTATGTAGATCACAGATAGAGCTTATATTTGTAGAGTCGCTGATCTATTTCCGTCCGCCATTTACGTGATCTATTTCTGAATACACGGAAAATGCTGCCGACCGCCATTCCGACAGGCCAAAAATATTGTGAGAGCATGAACGAGTCGCCGCGCGTCGCTCCGACACTAGCTGGCTCGCTCCGACAGCATCCGCGATGACGTCACTCTGAGCTTAAAGCTCGGCAGGGACAGGCGTGAGGTATGGAGAGGACTGCCTTATTGCCGTCGAAATGTACATGCGTCAATACGGGGCGTTTTTACTTTGGCAATCAATGAAAAATGAAATTGGAAATCATCTCACTCCGTAATACAAAAATGGTTCTGTTTTGAAACAACAACACAAGGAGTATAATTTTACCCATAAAGAGCTTATTTTCATTCTATTAACTCGTAGGGCACATTAATATCATGATTCGAGCATAAAAATACTAGTTTTGAGTAAATAAACATTGTAAAATTGTGTTTCAATCATGTCTTATTTCTGCATGCTATCCGATAAATAATTTGAATGAATTTATCTTATCGTAATGTTTTAAATAATCACTCTGTTAAAATCATTGAAAAAAGTGACTCACTCTGACCAATTGAAGCGGAAATCGTATATAAATATTAATTGAAGAATATTTTTCAATAAAATTTGAAAATTCATGATGGTGAAAGACTTTTAATAACGTCAGATTAGTTCGATTGGAATTGTGAAAAAATCATTAGTATATATTAAAACCTTGACAGTAAATAAAAATAGGCTTTTGGGAGCCAAGTACCGAATTTCCAAGGTAGCTTACCTTCCTATTTATAATTTCATATTTAAAATCCTTTTTTTTATGTGGCTATAATTAATACTTTTTAATAACATTATTATTACGAATTCATTTATATCTCAGGAGATGAAAAAATGTTACACCCGATCCACTTTTTGCATTGTTTAGTTAGTTTGTACACGGTTCAAAAAAAAGTACCGACTATTTTTTTGACTGATTTTTTTGCTTTAACTGTGCTTAAAAAACTAAAAAGAATAAAATAAGGAATGTATTTACATAGTTGTCAAAATATAATATATATGTTGCGCTGTCGCCTTTTTTATTCATAATTACATTTACATAAAAAATAACATTAATATTATGCAAGGTACTCCCGAATATGTATATCCATTGAATATTTCTGGCAATGAGTATTTTCTCAAAAAAAACAGTCATAAACGGGAAAGCTTAAATTCAAGTAACCACAATAAATGAATATATTATATTTCTCTATGGTAAATTTAATTTCATCGATAACTATGTTTATTTAAATACATTTGTATTTAAATAAACACTTTAACTGCAATGATCCGATTTCCGCACTAACAAGTATCCAATAAAATGTTCTTCCAATACATTGTTTCAAAATCATTTTATTATATTTACGTAAAAATAAACATCTAACGCGAAATTTCCAAATCGCCTAGAAAAACTGTGGGAGCGCCGCGCCGACCCGGTGGGGATTTAGGGCTTAGTTTTAAGTTTTATTAATATATATGTTGGTTTACATGTTATAAAGTACATAATATATTACAGTATAATATGTTCATATATGTACTTTGTGGAACACTAAGCGAAATGCGCGTGCATCTTCACACGGTTGCGCCGTATCGGCGATGCAGCAACCAGCAAGCCTCGCCCCTCAACTGTGACATTTATCCGTTGGACGTCCATGCACCACCTTCGCTGCTTTTATACGCCAGGGTTCAAATATGCGCCGGAGAAAATATTTTCAAAATAATTATTTGATTAACTTTCCGCATTTCGGAAATTTTTGCCCTTCGATCTTTTATGATAAAGCGTTCCACCAAATACCAGAACCAACTATTAATAATTCCACCAACTTATAAAATAATATAAAACATAATTTACAGTTATTGGACAACTGTCGTCTTATTCCAATATGTATAATAGTGTATAATAGACGATCGTTTATATAATGCAAGAAAGTCCATTTTTCATCCTGATTTCAATAATAATATTGACATCATAACAAACAATACTATTTATAACAATTTCAAAATCTATGAAAATTTCATATGGAATATTTCGTATCGAGGAGCGCAAACATATGCGTCGCAGGCGACCCAGCATACGCTTAGACTTATGCTTACACTGTTGTACTGTACAATACCTTATCATTGTAACTTTAATTTATAATTCCATTATAATGAATTACAAAAAGTAATAATATAATAAATGGTAACAATTCGATATATTGTGCTTTGTTTATTATGGAATACATACCTTTTTTGACCATGCCCGCTCCCAATGTGGACTACTAATGAAGTTTATTTTAACAGTCCTATTCTACGAGAACTGGTTGTTACTCATTTGCACAACCTTCTTTTTTTTGAGAGAGTAGCGGATAGAAGGATAAGGCTATGACAATACTAGTAGTAAACTAATCGATCTATCTACACTCTAGTATAGTTTTTTTTATAAAAATAACATTGTAACACCGATTTCGTACATTTTCTTCAGATTCAGGTGTATGTACTTTATAATATTATTTTTTTTATTTTTTTTTGGAACTCAATGTCGATTTTCTAACAAGGACAACACGCAGTGCTGGTGCGAGGCTATTTGGCACCCTAGGTAATGGTTTTTGGCGCGCCCCTTTTTAAAAAATGATCCCATTTTTTATTTGAAATAATAAAAAACAAACAATTTAAAATCATTATTTTTTTTAATACATCCATATCCGCTTCCAATGTGGAGCATATGGCTTCCTAATGGCGTTATCTAAACAGATTTTTTTATTTGTGAACTGCTAGTTACATAGTCGCTCAACCTTTCTTTTTCGAATCATATAGAATACGATACATAACTACAACGAAAAATACAAACATCAAAATAAAATAAAATTTATTGTTATATTTTTATTTTTAGTGTATATAAAAATAATTTTCATATTCCATTTATGCGCCCTCTAATGGTTGGCGCCCTAGGCGGTTGCCTATCTTGCCTGTATGGTGTATGGTGGCGCCGGCTCTGACAACACGTATCCAGTCTTTTGTATTTTTATCTAGTGTCTGATATATAATTGATTTGTTCAACCACGTCCTCTTTTAATGTGGATCATATAGAATCTTGATAGATTGTATCTCAACAGAACTGTTTCTACGAGAACTGTTTCTAACTCAGTTGCTTAGATTCTCTTTTTTTAAGTGAGTAGTGAAAGAAGGCTAGCGCTAGGACGAGACTAGTGATTATTAAATCGCCCTCGCTACGCCTCTTTTGTAGGATAGAATGAGTTGGATGGAATATAACCGTTAATATAACTTTATTTTATGAAAATAAAAGCATCATTTCTCACATTCCTCTAACCATATAATTCTTTTCAAGTCGGTGTTTGTTTTATATTGCTTAATTTTATTATTTTCCTCGTTTATTTTAACGAGCCGCAGTTAAAAAAATAAAACTTACTATGTGTCAATGTTAGACCATTGGTATGGTGACTTTTTGTTGCTTTTTTATATGATATTTTGTTTACACTCGAAATGTGCTTTCAAAACAATTTGTTTCTGATTATTTGTCGCATCAGTTTCTTTGTTCTTTGTAAAAAAAACCCTAATAATTATATTCTTTAATTTTATTCCTTACCACTGCCAAATAAAATTAGTTTACCCACTTTTAGAAACTAGGTGCAGTCAGCCGAGATGTCTTCAGGGGCGTTCAACTGATGTTATTTACAGAATTTCGGCTTGATTTTTTATTATCGAAAGCATAAAATGATTTAAAATAATATGTTACATAAAATGTTTCTATTGTATATAGTTTAGATAAATTACAAGAAAAAGTCATACTCAGAATAATAATACCTTTACTATTTTAGAGAGTAAAAATATCAAAGTATTTTAGTTCTACAGTTGTTAATAATTTTTATGCGTTGATAGCTATTTCGGCTTTGGCCATCGTCAGATGACGATGGCGAAAGCCGAAATAGCTATCAACGCATAAAAATTATTAAAAACTGTAGAACTAAAATACTTTGATATTTTTACTCTCTGATAATGGAGTTCTACCAAGTAAATGCCAAATCAATTAATAATTTACTATTTTACTTTAAAAAATAATACACTCTTTTTAAGATCTGGACCAGTTTTGTTCATCACTAAATTTTTCAACTAATGCTCGTGATTCTAATAAATAAATATTAGATTTATACAAAATTGTGTGTTTTTTTTTTAAATATATTATTTACACCAAGTACACCAGTGAACACCTTAACAGTGTCTAACTATTATTTTTTTTAAATGAATGTTGTGAAAGAAAAAAATTACAGTGATTTTTTATAAGAATTAAAAATATTACTCTCGCAATGAAATCACTTGATTACTGCATACATTTTATTTGTGTACAAGAAAAGTATCTGAGCATTAGCATTAATTATTATCAGTTAAAAAAATATTTCTACCTTTTCTCTGTAGTTTTTAGTATTATTTTTGTACTTAAATGGTGGCTTTTTTATGGTTAAAAAGCACCAGTAAAAACCAACGTAGGTGAGTCAAAATAACATTGTTTTCAAACCAAATCAAAAAACAGTCTTAAAAATCGATTGTAATAAAATGTAAATAAAATAAAGTGTATTTCCAAAGTCTACTATACGCGTTATTTCTTGGTGGAAAGTCATTATAATACAAAAATGAAACGCTTGTATAAATTCCACATTATTTATCAATATCACGAAAAGTCGTCGCGAGGATAATCTATTCAAATTTACATAAGACAAATGACTAAAAAGTCGATAAAAGAAATATGATCGCTGAAATTCTTTTTTTAAATCGATTGTATAATAAATAAACCATCAATTGTTATTCTCGTCCGATGATAATATTATATTCACAATAAGCTTTATCGGTCCGGATATAAATAAATAATGTGGGATTAGTACAATAGTGTTTTTTTGTTGTTGTAATATAAGTATCCATACTAGGGAAATATGATATTATAATATTTTTGATTTAATGATTTAAAATTTGATGGTTTAAGACAGTCAGATCATGGTCCAAAAAAACAACTAGCGATGATTCAAAAAAAAATCTAAATCGATTCAGAAAAAAAACGATCCAGCCCGCTCGTTTTAAATGTATGTATTAAATCCATTTGGCGTTAAGTTCAGTGTATCAAAGATAACTGGTAGAATAATTATCATTTGCGAAAATCCACTTCTGTACTGCATTGATAAATATATGATTGAAAAGACCTGCTATAACGTACGGAGCTGTCTCACTTGTTGCAATATAGAACACGCGTAAGCACCAAGCCGCCCACGATCTACGAACATTCGCAGAAGGAGTAACTGGGTCAAACACCCCCTAACGAAACCGATTGAGAGGGATGAATGGAAGCTGCGACGGACAGAGCGAGAGGTAACTAGGGGTGGTTATCTCGGTGGAGAAGTGCATCGGACAATGAACTCAGCGCTTGGCGGGGTCGATATACTGAACGGAGAATATTTATAGAACTGTTTGTTTACTATTCCCGTTTAATGCATTAATATCTATAAATGAATAGTTTTAAGCATAATTTATATTTGACAAGCTTATTTAACAGGGTTAAACGTATTTTTCAACTTTATGGAATCAAATTATTGTTATTAGCTTTAAGTCAAATCTTGGAATGTTTTGTACGTGGTACATTAATTTTGCATTATAGTTGTATACTAAGTGGTTCTTGCCACATAGTATAAGCTTGATTTAAGTAACGTTTACTAGTGGATTTGATATCAACCTTTTTTTGGGCTCAAAAACAAGATTGTATACGCATTATAAGATTGCCCTTGGTTAAGAAAGTCCTTCGACTTGTCATAATTTGAAATTTGTTTCGACAATGCTCAATTTTTGGTACGATTCGTGAGAGATGTGAAGTCTTCGGTTGGCTAAGCCTTACTGACTTGCTTAATGGGAAAAATTCGTGCTGGGTGTATAGGTCTTACCTATATAGGTCGCAACGCATACACCCTCGGGGAGGTGTTTCCTCGGTGTTGGTATAGTATACACACGTTTCGGGTTGTGCAAGTGGTGACCTAGTTCTGGAAATGCATGACATAGATATATACATAATCAATTCGGGATGACGTCATAACATTGTGCACCAATCACGGAAGAGGTCCATTCAGCTAAAGTCTCCTCCAGAATTCGTTGAGGAAAACCGGCAGCGCCTGATGGTTAGGCAGTTGCGCGGCACACGCTGGTTCGGCGGGTTGCATATCGCGTAGGCGAATTTTCAAAATCCGGTCTCCTAGACTTGAAAATTTTATTCCAAAATTTCATCGAATGAGATTTACAAAAAAACTATGCTATAGCAAAATTATATTCAAACTTCACCAATCCTTTATAAAATTTTCAATATTTTAAAAGAGTGAATCCAAAAAATATATTCTTTTAAAGCAGTGACTTTCTAAAAATGGTGTCTTTAAATAAACATACTTTACTAACAATATCAATATAATATGTTTACTAATTATTTTTTGTTATTTTTTTTAAAATAATGATACTATTTTCGATAACTTACATATTTTTCGAATAATATTTTTGTGAGTGTAACACATCATTTTTTTTTCGAGAATCTACAAAGTGTGGTGAGTCTGTGATCTGCCATGCAATTAAAAAAACGGATGATTTTTATGTATTCGTGTGTTTTCCAGTGAATACAAATGGAGGTCGTTTTACTAAATAAGCTCAAAATATACTCATATTATTACTATTTTAATTCGTTATATATAGCTACTTCAATGCAAGAAAGTATAAAAAAAATAATAAAAAAAAAAACACTTTTACATTATTAGACTATACCACACGCGTAATAATTATAATTCAAAAATGACTAATCGTTTACTTAAATATTATCATAACGTGTTATCTAAATGAGTTAATAGAAAATATATTATTCACATTAAGCACTTTTTAACTATCACAATGGTTTAAATATTACTTGTACCCCAAGCGTAGCACATGAGCTTCGGCGAACGGCGAGACTCTGCCGTAGAGCTTCGAGCAAGAAAGCCCCCGAGTCGGGACGCCTACGCGAAAACGAAGCCCCCATACTACGGTGTCTCTCGCCTACGCCTAAATGTCTGCCGCTTTCAAGCCTGAAACCCACGCAAATAATTCTGTATAGTTCTGTTTTATAGTGCTTTATGGATATTGGATAGTATATTTTTAGAGTCGGATATATTATAGAAACACGTGAAAAGTTCGTTTTTGAATACTTAACCTTTCAAACAAATGAAGGTATTTTACAATAGAAGGGTTTTATTTTTACAGACACTATTTATCTGACCAAAAATTACTAATATGTTCAACCAACTAATAAAACCGATTAAAACGGTGTTATTATTTATGTAATATATATTTGGCTTAAAATTAAAGATTCCATTGCTTTATAAACTCCAATATGTAACCGAATTACTTATTACGGTTAGAATACTTTTAAATATTCGCCACTATTTTTCTCTTACAATTTTTTGTAACCAAATGTTGCTTCTTCGTTTCTATTATAATATACACGTAGCATATATGACGACAATCTAATCTTTCAATCATATATTTAAATTAATTCGTATTTATTGTTACATTCATATTTTAAAGGAAATAATTTCAATTTGATTAAGTAACCTACCAAATAATTATCTAATAACAAGCATCTGGCGTGAAATTCAAATCGAATATGCGTTTTTATTTATCATTGAACGAGGGGAAATTATTTTGAAAGTATACAAAGTAATTATGTTCATCGATAAAAAAAAATCAAATATTTATTTTTCATCAACCATACATAGTTTGCGGACTGATTTTAGTTAATCTATAATCTTGAATAAATGTAGTTTATTTTTCAATTAAATATTCCATTAACTGAGTTGTGACACAGTTCTCAGTATTTAAGAACAAAAGGTAAACTCTTTGTTAACCTCGCTGTTTATTGATTGAACTATCTAAAAAAAGGCAATTTTTAATTTATTAAAAAATATCTCTTCATATTTTTTTTAAAGATAATTAGCGCATGACATCTTATTGTAATGAGAAAATTTAAAAGAATTAATTTCAACAATTTTTATTTCGCTACCTACTACAGAAACATGTTCTTGCTCGAATTGCTGAATTAATAATACAAATGCATGAATAAGCTAATTCAAATTGTGTTTCTTAAAAGCATTTAAATAGTATTTTAATTATTATCCAAAAGTAACATAGTTTATGCTTTATAAGTTAAATAAATTATCCCAACTTTATTTACGAAAAAAAAGCAAATACCGTAAAAATTTCATTTATCAGGTTAATTTTTTACATGACACCACGCCCATTCATACCTTCAGCGGCGAAAAGGTGTACCATTTCATTTTCATTCAGTCATATTCTAATCAATCAATACTGACATTCAAAAAAAACATGGCGCTCTCATTCATTCTCATGATCAATAATTTTACTAATAAAAAAATATTTAATGTATAAATTAATAAAGACAAGCTTCAAAGATCAATTGATTTAAAAATGATTTCACCTAAAATAATCTTTACTTTTTCTTTCATTATATTACGTATCAACACAAAATCACAAAATCACAAAAGATATAATTTTTACTATAATCATCGCTACAAAAAAAAATATTTTGAAATAACATTTTCATAATATGATTATTTAATTTAAAAATATCAACAAAAAGAACTATAGCAAACTGAGTTTGTAGCACGGCCATTACAACTTGAGGATTTTGTGTATATACTATCAAAGGGATTCGAACGGTATGAATCATATTAATTGTAAATTTATACATTCCGAGTTGTGGAATCCTATCGGTAATGAAAAAACAACAAATGAGTATTAAAAAAACAAAGTTTGACAAAAACTTTCTCATTTAAATAATCTTAATGGCTGATATGCATTCAGTGCACGTAAGCCTCAAGGGTATCATCGACATACGAAATTAAACATTAATTTCTTTGTCCGTTGTATGTTTATTGTACTTTCTAAAATATTCAAATATTAAATCTTTTATTTATTAATTGAATTTATAAAAGCGATAAAAAATAGTGGTTTGTTGATCCAAAAATGTCTAAAGCTGGGTACTGACTCGTGTATTTTTATACACAAAAAAAATGCTCGTAAAATAACTCTTTTGATTCTGCACGCAAAATCTTGCACCAGCGGTATCATCTTGTAGTTTTATTTGATATTGAATGCACATGTACGTGAAAAAACGATTACATAAATTAAACGATAGTAGGTTACCATTTTAACTTAACTTTAACGTTTGTTTAGATGCAATATGCAAGAAAAAATTAGAAATGTCCAAACATTTAAAAAAAAAATATTCGCATGTCATCAACAGATATGAATAATGTATGCTTAGTGGCCAACAATATTCGCATAAATTTACCAAGACCAATTCGGTACTCTAATCGATTTTTTCATACATAAATAAGTTCATTACGCTATTTTCTTTAATCTTTAGCTATTGCCTCAAAAGTCGCGTCTACACTGTACATACAAGTTCTACCGACAGATCTTCCGCGTAAAAATGCTAAAAACGTTGCTTTTTTCAATCAAACTATTTCTATAACCATATTGACAGTTGCTTAATGCTTCAAAAGATAATATGCTATCGTTATGTACTTTGATTTCTGAAAATCCTCTCAACCATGTGAAATAAAAAAGATATTATGAATGTAACATTATACCAACCATACTTCGGATTTATCTATTGAAAAAAGGAATGTATGATATTAACTGATACGAAAACAAAATCAGAAAATTTACTCATTTTGAAATATCTCATAAAACTTCATTTAATTCAGTTGTATTTTTGTCGTATTACTGTAATGCAGTCACGTTCACTAACGTGTATGACTTGAACTTACATTTAAGGTTACCCCAGCAGAACAGGTTCTACGAGAACTGCATTTAATTCAGTCTTTCAACCTCTCTTTTACAAAAAAAATAAGGATAAAAAGATGGTCCGAAGACACGACTAGTCAAGAACGTCCCGAAGACATAAGCAAGTAAGCAGTTGGGGCAATCACAAAAATGTTGAAAAATATATTTGCAATGGTGATAGTATTATGACCGGTGGGTAAACAATGCTTAACTTTATTGAAAAAATCTTAATTTATTATTACTTTTACCGATGGCAATAGTAAGGGCGCTATTTTAAACTATGCCTAGGGGTGGCACTGTGACTGTGTATTGGTCGCTCTTGCTACGACCCAATTTTGGTATCAAATGAGTAACGATTTAGTCATCACAGAAATCCTTCGAACACAAATCTTTAAAGGGATTGAAATATCAATCTATACAACTTTTCACACTGATATATAGTGTACACCCCAACCGAGGACATCGCAAAATATAGCCACAAACTTGATATACGTTACAATAGAAACTAACTGTTTTATTGGTTTTATTTTGAATGAAAAAAATATTGTCTTTCATTCCACTCGTCGTAGGTCATCCAATCCCGGACCATTTTTATGATCCCGGGATTGATCATTCACCATAAAATAGTGTCACAATTGTTTGGGATTTTTAGAGAAATTCGAGATTCCCAATTATTTAGGAATGTAGGTTTTCGGGATCCCGGGATCGATCACTGGGAAAAATGTCAGAAATCGAGAGATTTAAAAAATAGTCTACAAAAGAAGGTGAAACACCTTTTTTTTATTTTTTACTCCCAGACCGATTTCAAAAACACAGTAAATTATGGACTTCCCGAACTTTTGGCTATTTTTAAAAACTTTTCGAGAATTTTTCATTACTTATCTTGATCCCCGCGATTAATACAATTAGGGCATCCAATCCCGGGATCCCGTTCAATTTTCTGATCCCGAAATCCCGGGATCGCAGCCGTATCGATCTTGAGAAATTTTGAGCAAATCTCGAAAATTGACACGAAATTGGCAAATCGAGAATTTCAGATTCCTCGGTGAGCTAAAGAAAAAACGAGGTTCTGTAACAATCTGGAAAAAAGTATACCAAATCGAGGATTTCAAATTCCTCGGTGAGCTAAAAAAAAATGCTGCTTTTAAAGTGTACAGCTAATATAGCTTTCAAAAGATGACATTCATAAATCCTTTATTAGTAATTTTTACTCCACTAAATATGATTGAAGGTTGACTGTCTTACCACCACCACCAGCTATAACGCAATAAAATCAAGAAAAATAATATTTTAATCGTTAAAAAATACATATTTATTTGTGGATCGGAATGCGTTTTTTTTACAAAAACTGCTTCTTATTCAGTGTTTAACATCTCCTTTTTAATGGGAGTTAGGATATAATGATAGGGATTAAGCAGGACTAGTTAGTGGTCAGCTAATCGTTCTCACTATAGCCTTCGAAAAAACAATTTATGAAAACTTGCGTACTAGAATAATAATAGTAAAAAAATCTATCTCATTTAGTTATGTGGTTATTTCCTTAATAAATTTGGAAATATCTATAAAATCTGAAACGTTTTTCAAATATTAAATCTATTATTTAAGATTATCACCGTATATTTTATATTATGTTTGAAATAACAAAATAATGAATGTTTACAGAAAATAATTTTCTTAGAAAATACAGTATAAATTACAGCTTATGTTATCCAATATACCATATATTATTAAATTATCATCCTAGTAAACTCCTTATTAAAAGGATAGGACAATAATTTTAGTTTAAATATTCCAACGTCAGTATGACAAAAATTAAAGCATGGTGTTCTTCTTTTTAATGTTAAATTGTTATTTTGAAATTTACAACTGAAAATTAACGTGAACAAACGGTCATTAGTATCGTCAATTTAAAAATCAAAATTGCATATATTTTTGTACCACGATGAATTTGGTGAATACGATTATCTTCGTTAACGGTTTCAAATATTTAATTACTTGCAATAATAATTCTAAGCTAAATCCAATTCAATCTTTATATTATTTAACTTCATATTAAACTTTATGAGAAACTAAGATAATTTTTCACTACTTTTGTTATGAAAATTATTAATAGTTTCTATATTCAGGTTGAACCGTTTTTACTACTTCTTTAGTAAGAAAAATACGATATTTGAAGAAATTACAACAAACATGCTAGAAATATATATTTTTCGTGAAATTATATGAACACAGGAAATGAAAACGGCACTATCTCCAAAAAAAAAGAAAAAAACTGAGTATGCAGAAATGTTCTTTGTGACACATATAATATTTCTGAAAGGTCACTATTTTGTTTTTGGTATTTAATGTCTTTTTCATTTCCTGTATGTATATGCATTTAATGAATGTGATATTAGAACTATAATAAATTCACATAGAGACTTGCTATTTTAGAACGATTTATTCAAACTTGTATTTGCGACATAACACTTTTTGTCGAAACGACAACGATAAGTTATAAAATTGCTTTATTTTCGCAAATTTGATCCCGTTTTATATAACTGCTTAAAATAAGAGCAGCAGCGTTCGCTATGCGGCCTGCCACTGACGTCACGGGGTGTCTCGTGACGTCATACGACGGGCGAGGGAGACCGCCTTGGGTACTGGCATCTCTCCAATTACGTCATCGGGGAAGTAGGTACTGTACGCAAGATTCCCACCCGATGGGCCACTTTACAAAGCTTTTGTTCTGTGGATCTCACCATTATCATCAGAAGCTTAAAAATTGAATAAAAAAATCATCTTCATATAGTATAACGAATTAATTCCAACTGGGCTCGCATTCTCTGAATACCATACAAAATGGATTTGGTTCTTTTATAATTATTTATCATATTTACAATATAACTTAATTTAACTACATTTTTTCAATATACATATATATTGATATGTATACATACAGGATTTTTTTAGATATCTTTGTATATACTACTTATTATGATATACCTATACCTATGTATTTTTTTTTTGTTTTCAATAATATATATTGAACGAAAACTTTGCTTTGTCTCAATTCTCTACAACCAACATACAGTAGTAGTAATCAATAGTTACAATTCGATTTTTTACAAGTTTTCCATTTTTTATCTAATTTTGATTTTACAGATTGGGAAAATTTTTAGCAGTATTTTTATTTTATTTATGTGTACGAAAAACCATGTTTTCATATTGAAGTCAACAAAACAAATCTTCAATGTTGATTGTATTAAATCAATGATTCAGTTAATAGGTGAAAAACACGTCAAAATATATATCTGTTCTTCCTATCTTCGTATTTTTGAAATTTGTTTTTATTATGTTTATCGAACTTCAATTTTAATTTGTAAAATATATTTTTCCGTTGTTTATTTAACACAAACATATTGACAACGCGAGACATTACTTTTAATTTACTATTTTTTACCGCTTCCAAAGTGCACCAAAGCTCCGAATGCAGGATTTCAATAGTAAAAATTTAACGATTTTTAGTCGGTCAACCAATCTTCATCGTTTATTAAGAACTTTAACATTCGGATCGGAAAGTTTAACAAGATAACAAAATCCAATAAATTTGATACACATAAACATCACGTTTTATTCTTTTTTGGGAATCTAATCTTTAACGTGGTAACTTTTATATATTGTTACTGTGTGTAAGGTAGCCAACAGTAAAAAGCGATTTTTAATGATTTATTAAAATCATATAAAGACTCGTTAACAGTAACAAAAACAATATGTTTTGGGTGTAAAAATATAAGGCAAATTAGGCAAATAGTTAAGAAGGTACTTAGACATAAAATTCAATTCGATAACTTTTTTATTCCAAAGACTGTGTAACAAGTTATGAAACATCTTTTGCTTCTTTCAGAAGCATCTTCAGACAAGCTATTGTATGGCTATTTACAAATTCGTTAATAATTTTTCTCAAAGTTACCGCCGAATTTACCGAAATAAAAACTTATTTAAACGTACTTATATGAAGATTATTTTTTGTAGTATAATTGAGTCCGTGTATTTATTTTAAAAGCAAAGCTTTTAAACCACTTGTATATTATTATTTTACAATGCCCGCTCCCGATGTGATCATATGGACTCCTAATAGAGTTTATCTTAACAGACATGTTTCTACGAGAATTGCTTGTTATTCAGTTACTCAAGCTTTTTTTTAAAAGAGAGTAGAAATAGAAGAATATGGCAAAGACCCGAGTCCATCATTGAGTAATCGCTCTCGCTACGCCCAGTTTTCAGGATTGGATTTGTGGGAGGAGAGAATTCACGACATAACGTATATCCATATTGTCAAACTGAAATTCATAAATAGCTTGAAAAATCAATTTATATTACTGTCCGTACAGGGACTCGAACCAGTGACCTCCGTAACAGAATCTTGACTACCCGACTACGCAGGCCCGACAAACCTTCTAATATATATGTAAAGACTGGTGAAATAAATCAAATTTCAGAAAGCTTTAATTCATTCGGATCATTTATTAATATTATACAATGTGAATATGTAGATATTTTATATTACATTTGGGCCCATTAAAGGTGAAGTGAGCCAAGTGGTAATTTATAAAAAAAAGTTAGATGCGTTGTAATATTCTACGCGTCTTAAAGTATCGTAAAATTGAAATAACCCCAGTTAATACACATGGCAATAGTGGTATTTTCGTTAAATAAAAATATGCACTCCACCAAAACATCAAGTAAAGACGTGAGTGTTAAAGTTCAAGATTTTTTTTTTTACCTTTTTACTATAATAGGATTTTATATAATATTGCTTGTTTGTGTTTCCTCAGTAAAGTTTACTCCGTTTTTCATTTTTAAAATCAAAATTACAAAATACAATCCTTGTATCTTTTACACAATATTGAAATTTGACGCAGTTGTAGTAGGGAGAAATGCTAAATCTTAAAACTAAAAACAAATGACTATCGATTATCCGATTCAAATATTTTTAATTCGATCGACGCCCCACCTATAAAAGTGAATTAAGAATTTTCTTTTTAATACCAAGCAGTGTTCCATTCCAAGTTATATCTGCTGCCGTAGCGAGAAATTGGGCAGTAAGTATTAATTATATTCGGGTTACTAATTTAGTATGCTTTTTTACCTCTTATACCGAACGCTTCTTATGTATATTACTTTTTAGACAAATAAATTTCCTGCCACGACATCAAAAAGTATATATTATCACGCGACGTAGCGTGCTTGTGGAAATGTTCCCTCCAATCTGATTAAGTAATCCATTGCGATCAATCAGCCACGTGAAGTGAAATTTTATCATCCATTTTTATTTGCCAATGCACTTTATTTTCATTACAATATATGACTCATAAAATCTATGCACGCTATTATTATATTATTATCTTTGGTATTTTTTATTTGACTTCTCTTAAACCATCTCCAAGGCTATTCTTAAATTTATTAGGATTTCAAATACTTATCGTGTCTTTTTTGTATTTGGTTTTTACGGTTGGTATAATATAATTTAAAATTACGACTGTGTCTAACTAATGTTATAGTCGATTCACCGTTTCACTGTTATAAAGTGAAAAAATAACAAATTATTTTAGTTCTACAAATATTATTTTTTATATATTGATGGCTATATCGGCTTATGTCATCTTCAGAATTATGTTTAAGCTTCGGATTTATATATGAGGATCAAACATTCAAAAAGTGAGCACAGTCCATAGTAAAATCTATGAATGGAAATCACTATTAGTGTTCAAAAAAGTTTTTTTCCTATAAAAATTAAATGATAAAGTTGACACATTCAAGCATACCGTGATTTCTCCAACACTCAATTCATCATTTCCCAAGCTCTGTATTTGTGTGACATATCACTTTTTGAATGTTTGCTCCTCATATACTGGCTTAGAAGAGATACATAATATATCCTCTCATCCAATCTAACATCCTTATTTATATTGCAAATTATAGTATTATATATAATAAAGTGACTTTAGTGTTTCTTGGAACGATAAAAAATAAAGGATTATTCTCAGCAAATTCGCTTAAATTTAAATGATTATTTATTTTTACTTAAATAATCGTCTTGTATGGGTTTTAGCATTGGTGATTGATTGTTATTTGTTTGGTCATTAATGATGTCATCATTTGCTTGATTGTGTCTTTTATTTTATAGTTATTCTATCCAGTGCATTTAGCTTAACCCTTAAATGCATAGATGACTCCGAAAAGTAAAAGTAAACACAAATCGATTTTATCTTTTATTTTCCTACCTAATGATAAAATACATATGTACTCTTCATATTGTTTCAATAGATGTATTTTCTACACTTAATAAACCATTATAATCTTTATTCGAACAGAGCAAGCTCTAATTTTGGCGGCCATTGATTTTTGACTGTTTTTTTAATTCAATTTTCATAATAAAAAAACATGGTTCATCATAATACCATTCAGTAGTTTAATTGTATATTCTAATTGTTGCCTTTTTATATGATAATTATTTGTTGTAAAATTAAATTTTGTATTCTGTGTCACTTGTCAAATTGAACATTGGAAAAGTGGTTCTTGACTTAGAAATGGTGCGCACCACTGTTTGTAGTAATGATATATTTATGATGCATATGTTATATCGCAAAAGTATTAAGAATTGCACAATGAATCTTGCTTTATCGAAATCATTATAATTATCGATTAATACAGTTTTTTTTAATATAATAACATGGATATGGATGATTTTTTAAATAGCACCTGAATGCAAAAAAGAAATCCTTATTAATATAATATAACGTAGTTTGTTATGCGTGAAATTCAATATATTATATGTATGGATTATCTTCTGTAGATACAACGTTTCAACTCGGCATATACACCGGCTGTGCTACGTTATCACAATGAAGCTCATACATTCCATTCGAATGACGTCACTGAAATAAGAGGGGATGGCTCGGCGCATGCGTAGGGGTGCGTCGCAACCCTCTGACCCAGTTTCACAGCTCCTACTCCTCATTCCCGTACGAAGGCTTCAGCGCTAGGACGGAGGCGCTATATTTAGAATAGGGGTCAATCCGCTAAAAATAGATTGCCTCCGTTTGCGTGCCTCGCAGTTTTCGAACTTTCTTAGTGTTTTGACACTTGAATTTTGTTATTTAAAGATTTTTCTCAATTCATGTAGGGTTGTTTGTGTATTTTTCTATTGTTATTGCAACTCTTAAATAATGTATTTCTGTAATATAAATATATAAAGTCTGTATATGAGTTATTAATGGAAGTTTTCAAGTTAAAATAACTAGTTTTCAATCACTCGCTTTACCAACATATCTTCAAGAGAGGATGACAATTTAAGGGTAACCTAGAAAACTTCGTTTTCATGACCAGATATGGTGGGTGGTAAGATAATAAAACAACACAAAAATCTAGTCAGTTCAATAAAAATCAAATAAAACATCCATTAATGTAAGGGTGCATTTGGAGATAAAACATCTTTGTACAATAAAAATCTTCACTGCCGAAAGGCGAAGCCCAGGTCGTTAGTGACAAAATTTGTGTGAATGTACATAATTTGAACGATTCAAATTTAATATTGAAATTCCACCAACCACCTTCGTTAAAATCTTAAATTAAAACAAACTTCACTCGTTGTAAATACCTGGCGTTGATGACGTTAAATTATAGGGTGCTAACAAGAGCTGAATATTTGAAATAAAGTATTTTTGTTTGAATAAAATAATTATCAATCAACGTTTTTAGAAATTTAGTGCGGAATTATCACCTTTTTTATACTTAACAGGGTAATAAATTGTGTGTCATCGGGGCAGTGGATACGACTCGAAAATATTGGGCACGATTCAAACAATCTGAATGTTTATTATTTTAGATGCAATGAAGAAAAAATGTTTTAAATATGTTTTTATTTATAATTTATTTCTACACTCAGCAGGACGCTAAGGAGGTCTTTCTTGAGTATGTATATAGGCATTTTTTTAAATATATATATTTTGTTTCAAGTTTATTGTATCTTTATCCACTTTTACGTCATCAAAGTTTTGTTGTCAACAAATTCATTACCTTTTATAACCAGTCTTTATTTAAACAGAATTAGAAATAATTCATAATTCCGCAGAAATAAGCCGTTGTAAAAAGAAATACATCTCAAAATATTTGTACTTTATTGAATTAAGTTGTAGATGCAGCTTATTTGGCTTAATCAGAATAAAAATAAATGTTTTTTTTTCTAACTACATATGACAATTAAAAAAAGATTTTTTTCACAAGTAGGTTTTTGTCTCGACCTTTCGTTTAAGTTTTACTAAATTATTAAATAATCAAAAGATGTCGCTAGTAAACTATTTTTAGAAAAAAGTATTTATTTTTAAATATGTATTGACCAGTTTTTTTATACGTTTTTATTCATAATATAATTTATATACTATTTTTATATGTGTCATGAATATAATTATAGAATATTACACAGTTCTCTTTCAAGGTTTTGACTGTCATTAATTCGTGGAAAAGCATCATATTAAAAAATAAAAGACTCTTTTATGCTAATTTTACATTTATTTATTATGATTATGACTGGTTTTCCTCAACCCATACATTTTGAACTAAAGTCATAATAAAAATATTGTGAAATTAGTACGAAAAAATGTTTAATTTTTGAATTTTATTTTAATTATTTTATTGAAGGATAAACTTTCCTTGTTCAATACTTTTGTAACTAATTTTAGATATTTCATAAAGAATAATGTATCTTGGCTATTTAAGTGAAAAACGAAAATAAAAAAAGTTTTTAATATATTCATAAATTTTCTTGTAAACTCATCTAGCGACAACTTTTGTAAATATCTTAGTTCCTAATTTTCCCGCAAAAAAAAGCAGTTCTAAAATTTATAAAAGCGTATTTTAATAATATAACCAAAACTATTGTTGATGATACCATTTGTAATTTTAAGAATAAAATAATTCTTATTTTAAACATTCCGGTAATGTTCTAGAATCTAGATAATCTTGAATAATATTGTATTTCCATTACGCATGCGTTTCCCGCATACCTCTTACCAATGCATTTATAAATTCGTATGACATCACTGCGTATTATGGGGTGCGCAATAGAATTTTCTATCCGTTTTCAGTCCTGAACTCCTGATCACAATGCCCTGCTTGTGTGATTGACGTAACAAAGTTCATCTGGAAACCGCGATGGCAGCGCTTTCTATGTTTGAATTCGAGTACTATTTTCATAACAATACGTCAAATTTTCCCGCTTTTGTTTTATTTTGACATTTAAACATAGGCTTGAGAACAAATAAATATATATTTTTTTGATTATTCAACTGTTATATCGAACTATTTGTTAATTTACTGTTATCGAATGTAGAAATAACACTATTATCATTTGCATAACATATAAGAACTTATTATCATCCCGTAATGTGAATAATATTTTTATTTTGATTATAAAACAATATATTTGGATCATCTGAAAATGTAGGAGTCAATATATTAAACGTATAGATTAGCATATACTATGGAAACGACCAAAAGACGGTGATTGCTCTCTCTACCCAGATATGGGCTGGAGCGGGCTTGGAGGGCTCGTGAGAACTCTTTTTCAATTTGAACTGGGCCGACGATCCCCTCACTAAATTTAAACAAAAACATATCAGATCAAATCATTACTTAGCTGAAATTTTATAGATGGCTTATATGTCGCTTGCTGTGGCCCAGTTGGTTAGAGCTTGCTCTACCGATCACGCAGGTCTGGGTTCGATAAAATCACAGTGAATTTGAGAATTGTTCAATTCAAAGTTGTGATCGAAGACTGGGAGTTTTGTGATGTCAATTCACAACATTTTCCTCTCCTCTCAACCTTTGCTCATTTAATTACTGGATGTAGCAAAAGCGATTAGTCAACCACTAGTCCTGTTCTAGCCTTATCCTTCTTTCACTTCTACTCACTTTGAGGTTGAGCGACTGAGTAACAAACAGTTATTATATAAAAAAAAAATCTGATGATTATTGATGTTTGATAACATAAGTTTTTTACTTCACCAGTGTTCTTAAATGTTCAACACAACATTTTTGTGAAGGATCATTTGACCGATTATCTATCATATTTCGCAATTGCATATTTACCCCCTTTACTCGTTTTGAGATTATGCGAGCCCCGTTTTAACGTATTGTCAGCCTACTGCTGTGAACAGAATGATTTTGGAAAGAAGGGGATTGGATCTTTTTAACCATCAATCTTCCTAACGTGGAACATATGATTTATTCTGCAGCATCTCAATAGAAGTTGTTTTACGTAGAGAATTGGAAACAAATCTACAAATCAATTAAGCTGTCAATACCAAGTGTTAGTGTTCATTCGAGTATTCAAACAAGTGACCGCGAAACCGAGTATATTAAGAAACCTTGCCACTCGTCTACGTCAATCAAATGAGAACCCTTATTGACATCTAACACATTTGTTGTGGGATGTGCTGTATACTTGTATGCAAAGCTGCATACTTTGTTAATGTATGTAGTAAAGTGAAATTGCTTTACGGCTAAGTGACACAGGTTTTTTTGTACAATAAAAATCGATAATGTATGTCATATATCTAACATCATTGCTTTAATTTTAGCAGTCCACACGATTTTT
The DNA here is from genome assembly GCA_030503985.1 of Himalopsyche tibetana. NCBI lineage: Eukaryota > Metazoa > Arthropoda > Insecta > Trichoptera > Rhyacophilidae > Himalopsyche > Himalopsyche tibetana. The sequence continues at coordinate 18,691,503 of JAPJYX010000005.1, forward strand.
TTTCTATATATTATATCATACTTTAAACTCCTGACTATTCGACTAATGATCGGGAGAGATGGAACAGATAATCCGAAGAATGTTTTTTTAAATTTATTTTTTAAATTTCATATACCATACATGCCTAAAGCAGACAATTATTTTTACATGTTTAATACTCAATATTTTTAAAGAAAATCTGTGATTTTGGTTTGTTTGCAGGAATCTTTTAATGATTTTCTAATATAAGTTGAAATTTTCCTAAGACATATATTATCGTTATATTAAAACATGTTCAGCTGAAGCCACCATTTCAAAAAAAGCACGAACCCGTGCACTTATAGTACACGTGAACACGAATACGAGATATTATGTAAAAATATTTGCTTAATAAAAATTCTTTGCGATTATTCTTGGATAATACAAACGTCAATATTGATTATCTCGTAATTCAATAACAAGGCTAATCTTCACATGAATTATTATTTCGTTGATTATAGTATTACATTTTTTGTGGAGCGTAAGTTAATTTGATTTTATTTAATTAATAATCTACTCCGGCCCGCGTCTCGAAGACAAAATGATAATTTTACCCCCAAATTAGAAAAGGTTGTCCATGCTTGGTATACAGTAACATTTATTTGTATACGTGGGAAAAAATATTGAAAATGTTCATTGAAGTATTTTATAATGCTACTTCTCGATATTCAAACATACTGGTCTGCCAACCTGCCCATAACGTTCAGCTATGCTTCATAATGGATAAGGTCTTAGTACTGCTTATATAATTCATTATTTCAAACACGGTGTATTGAATTACTGTGAGTCGGACAAGGAGACCGGCGATCGTATTTCATCAAGGAAGGAGGCAACGACTCTTCCGCCCTCGTTGGGGACGCAATTGAGCTCTTCCTTCCGGTAGTAACTGGTGAAGCGATGCTTCGCTAGATGTCTCGGACAGGCATTTTGAGGCTTCACTCACCGATTGAACCTATGCACTCACTACTCATTACAGAAAAAACATTAAATTGTACACAAAATCTATAAAACTATAGTGAGATATCGTCACCTAACATGCAACCCTGGACAATTATTAAAACCAAAAACGAGATTAAAATACAAACACTGTAGTATTTAATAGAAAATTTAAATTAACTTTGAATATTCCACGTATTGTGTTACTAACTGTGACACGTGTTTCGCCTCTTTCAGAGGCATCTTCAGACTTATTATAGATTAGTTAATATCCCTCTCACTAAAGTCAACTTTGAATTAGAGTTAAACATTATTAAACAGATAGCTGTAAATAGTGGTTACAACACAGACGTAGTAGTTAACTTACTTAAGCGTAAGCAAGTTAAACAACTCATAGTAAATAATATTTTTTCAGGAGAGAAGAAAGCAACCGATAATATTAAAAACTGGCGTAGAATTATTTATTTAGGAGACATCTCGTCAAAGATAGTTAAATTTTTGCCAGACAATATAGAACCCGCGTTTTATACAGTAAATAATTTAGGTAAAATTTTATTAAACAGTAAAGATCGCGTAGATTCATCGTCACAGAGTGGTATCTATCGACTCTCTTGTGGAGACTGTCAAGCGTCTTATGTTGGACAGACAGGTAGAAACTTTAATATTAGAATTAAAGAACATATAAGATGTCTAAAAAGTAACAATTTTTCTGAGTTTGCCAATCATTTAATAGAAAATAATCATAATTTTAATCAGATTTGTAATTTAGAAATACTCCACCGAGTAAATAAAAAGGGTTTAAAGATGAATAGTTTAGAATTTTTAGAAATTAATAAAACTCTTAACAAAAAAGAAATATTATTAAATAATATTCTTAATAGCACAGGTGGTTCCCCGTTACTCAAATTGTTTCCAATTAATAGAGTAATCAAAAACTTATCTGATTGATTGCAGCTCATTAGTTTAATAGTTTGTAATGTTTAACGTCATTAGTAGTATGATTAAATTTGTTTGCACTGTTTCGATTTTATAATCCCCTCTTTGCTTCCCTTAAAAAGGAAAAATCCCTATCTGATTGATTACAACTCATTAATATCATTAGTATCATTATCTGTTTGTTTTATTTCGATTCTACACCCTCCTCCTTGCTCCTCTTAAAAGGAAAAAAACCCAAGCCTCCATTTTGTAATTTTATAATTTTAAAATGTTAGAATCAATCTTGCTTCATTACTTAAGCAAACTTTGCGATAGTAAGTCTGAAGATGCCTCTGAAAAAGGCGAAACACGTGTCACAGTTAGTAACACAATACGTGGAATAATCAAAGTTAATTTAAATTTTCTATTAAAATGAACTTCCACAAAGTTACCGCCGAAACCATCGAAAGATTACTGTAGTATTTGATAAATTTTCTACAAAAATATGTTTTAATATTGAAACACGAAAAAAAAAATCTCCAATGCACAAATAGGACTTAAAAAATGCTAATCAAGTATTTACTTATTTAGATCGACAAGAGTTATTTAATATATATGCAGAGGCCAGGTGAGTACTCGAATGATCAACGACGTTAGCTTCAGGTCCAGTGCTCACTGTTCATATATAATATGTTTTACAATCAATTTATGGATACGAGAAAAAGATATATATGTTTCGATGTATATTGAGAGTGATAAGCTAACTATTAGTTCTGACCTAGCGCTATCATTCTATATATATACCTACTCTCTTAAAACGTTGAGGTTAAGTAAATAAATACCGGTAAATCTCGTAGAAAGCTCAATCAGAAGTCCATATGCTTCACATTGGAAGCGGAAATAGTTGAAGATAGTGTGATACCGAAAAGAAAATACCAATTTAATCAATCGAGCCTTTCTCTTATCGTTAATTTTTATAATATAGTATATTCAAACAATTCAAATTTAGTATATTTTAATTTGGGTAGAACATACTACGCCCCTTCTCTTATATATAATTTCATAATATTTTTATAATTAAGGATTTCAACTTGAAACTGTTTGATAGAAATCCGATTTCCGTGCACTTTCTCACAAACCGGACTTTTGGAATACGGATTTTGAACGATTCAAATTTTTAAATATTTGAAGAGAAAAATAAATAAACGAATGAAAAACGTTGAACGCAATCATAATTTAAAGATATATTTTATAACTATGTTTTTTCAATATGTCTATATTTTTTAAACAGACGAAAGTTTGAAAAAATTCCGTTATTTTATACATAATAGGTAAGTAACATTGGCCGGTCGTCGTACGGCTGCTATAAGCTTCAGAGCGGTCACCATACTATCATGTTACATTACTACCCCTGAGTACAAATCGAATAACAGCTATGAACAATTTTAAATCACATCTATGATCCCATATCCACACTATTATAAATTATTTCACATAGTTTTTTTTACATTTTCATTACAGAAAACGATATGTAGAGAGATACCCACTCAAAATATCTTAATATAATATGTTAATCAGATTTCATAAACATGTCTAACTCAATAAGGCCTAAATTGGTTTCAAAATATTTTTTAAATCAATTCAAGATATCCGAAATCTTATGCTTAAATGAAGCATACGATGTCGTGTAAGTGGAGCAGCGGTTGACGACATTGGCCTCCGTAGCGAGTCCTTCGGGTTCTAGTCACAGTACGAACAGCATTTTTTCAATCGATATATCGATTTCTGTTTGAAGGCATGGGTGTTTGTGATGTCTAAATATTTACATTTTATAAATAGTATACCGCTATTACAGAATATGACGATAGGTTTAAGAATGAAATTACGTACGAGCTTTTTCTAAAATCTGCTTATTTTTATACTCTTATACTAAAACTCATTTTTCTTTAGTAGTATACTAAAGAAAAATGAGTTTTAATACTTTTAAGCTTATTAGAATTTTTGATATTTTTTTTACATGGGTTTTTACCTGGTGAGTTCAGGCATTTAGTAAAATAAACAAGATATGCTAATTTTTATAGTAATTTTTTCCAAATAGTGAACTGTTTTTTTTTAATATTTCGCTCGTTTAAGTGAGGAACCATTATTTTACGAATTCATTAAAAACATGCTGACAGAAAAGAAACATATCAAAATCATCATTTTAGTTCATGGCCGTTTACATTTAATTATTTACAGCAGAAATATAATACAAAACTAAACTCTCTTTCTTAACATTACCTTTTGTATTTTCGATTAATATAAGGAAAAATCTCTCTCTCTCGTGACGCCACTGAAAATATTTTCCAATGTCTATATATATTTTTCAAAGTATCGATAAACGACATGTAAATAAAAATGAAACACTGGAGGACGGCTCTTCGCTCTGTCGACATAATCTTATACTAAGCCTTTGGAAGTAAGGTGGAGTGGGGTTGGCCGACGAAGGGGGAATAATTTGAGGGCGGCAGTTGTCAGATTTCCTTATTCCATTTTCTATATTACCATTCGATAAATTAGTGGCACACCATATATGTTTTACATCAATATCACCAGGACATCTACATTCCGGTTGACAACGGCAGGAACTCGAAGATTACACAGATCGATACAATACATTATTAATATCAAAAATATCCATAAGGGTATTTGCGAAAACACACAACCATATGCGATTTTGCCACAATTTTAATGATAGTAAAAATGATTTTCAATGTTAAAATCAAAGACATGGAAGCGAATATCTCAGATTAGGGAACTGATTCTGGAAATCAGATATTAAAATATAATTCAAGAACTACGGTATTGACGATGATTACACGTTCCTTTAGCAATTATTCAGATTTCAATACACAAAACTGGCATTAAGATGTTGATTGAAAATAAAGCTACAACTGACAAAATGGAGAGTTAGATAAGGTTCAAACATTTCCGTACTGGCTGTTGATGTCCAAAATTTCTGCTGTACTCGATTAAAACCAAATGCCACTTATTCAAAACTTGTATTCTGACGGTACTGCTTTACGGTTGAGAATCATGGCACCTGACGAAGATTCAGGAAAAACCGTATACTGAGCTTTGAGAACAGATGCTTGCGTCGGATAGTGGTGGTGAAGGGGTTTGATTTTGTGAGGAATTCAGAGATAAGGGAGCGTACAATACATCGCCCCGTCACGTCAGTGGTTATGAAGAGACGTTGGAACTGGCAGGGTTGCGTGCCGCGGATGCCTCCGGCAAGCCTCAATCCTGCCTGCCTCTTCTTTCGACCGGTGGGATTCCGGCGCCCTGGGCGTCCGTCGGGTACTATCCATAGGATGTACTCGGCGGAACTGAGGGATGCTGGCATGTCATGGGAGGAAGCAAAGCAATTAGCGGGAGACAGAGAAACGTGAGAAACGGCCATATGCTCCACATAGGGAGCGAATATGGCCAAAGAAGAATAAGAAAATTTCAAACTTTGATCGGATGAATAAAGTTGCGAGAAACACTATTAAAGTGTTGATTTAAAGATGTTTTATTATTGCAACACACTAATTTTCAAACCTTTAAATTCAAATTAAAAATATGACTTAAATTTTGATTTACAATAAAAATCATTACATAATTAGTTTTTTATTTACTTTTTAAACCGTAGTTGCTTAATTTTATTTCGTTTTTTTTCACAATAATGTCTGTATTATCATTGTTGAACTAATAGGTCAGCCAATGTAACAGAGTTTATATAACATTCAAAAATAGTGGATCAAAATCAATTCCACTCAAATTATACATTGACGATGTTTCTGTATTCGCTTTTAAGACGCTATTTACAATCAATTCTAAATTCCAATTATTTTGTTTCATTTGTGATATGTGCTCTAAGCATAAATGCACAAATTTATGAATAACTACTTTGTTTGTTATACGCCAAGTACAACGTGATAAGGAACGTTTTTCTCATACAGTGAATATTCGCCCTCCATCGGCAAGCGCATGGTGTAGTATTAACAAAATATGCAAAAACGCAATACTGCTTTAGTGATATCGTCCTTGTTATTCATATTACATAAGAAGCATTAGTGGTAATCTAATTTGCATGCCGGTATACATAATATGTCTATACATTCCAGCTATACGGCATACAGCCAACGGATTTGATAATGTAACGAATTCCGATCGAATACCAACTAGGTACCATCGGTCACTTACACGGCGTTGCGATTTTTAGAACAGACAATAAAAAAACTGTAAAACTTAAACAACGATAAAAAAAAACTGTAATGATTTGCAGCACGATAATATGTGAAAATATAATTCAATGCTAATCTTTTGAAGAAATGAACTAGTATTAAGTATGTATAATAAATTTGTATTGATATTTTTCTTAACCATGAAAATAAACACAAATAATTCTACTTTACACGTTATAATTTACATTTGTCTTGATTCTTATGTAGGTATGTATATAACGCGCATTGCTGCACAGCAAACACACAAACATACACGCTCCTCGTCTGCACATCGTTCACAAGAAGCAGCGGTGGGCTGGCAATATTTTAACAAGGAGCTCGCTTAATTTCAAAGCTATTCGCGGTTCTCGTTCTTTTTATAAAAGTCCCGTAGTTCTCCTTATTTTGATTGGTCTTGACCCCCCCCCCCCCCAGTCCTGATTTGTTATCTTCCATTTTTTCTGAAACAATGAAAATTGAAAGCATTGTGAAACAATAGGCAAAAAACGGTTAGACCTCTTTTATTATGCACCCAAAATAAATGTGTTTTACGAGGAATTTTAAAAGGCAACAACTTTTACTCAACTTACTGTAAATCCAATAACATTGTTTCAAGTTTTAATTGAACTGCATAAATTTAAATTAGTTTGCAATTAACCGTAGCTCAATGATAAATCTGATATATTTCTCTACTCATAAAGTGGAATTTAATGTCCCAAATAGTATATAAATTTTCTCGAAGACTAGATGTCTAAATGATATCTTCACTTTCATCCATGTGGTATTCTATTAAATTGGAGGGAAGAACAATGGTCCAACAACGTCACTCTAAGCTTGAAAGTTCCACCCAGCCCTCAATGAGTACGGATATGCAATCGAATATTTGTGAAGTATTTATTGCAAACATTCACGATTGAAAATGAATATGTTGCTTTTAACTTATCAAGCAGTTTATAAAAAGCTTTATTGCAAAAAAAGCTTTTGAATATTATGTCAGCTATAGAAAATGAAAACCTAATCAACATTGACGTTACTTGGGTGAATGTTTTTTAAAAAATATATTTTGCTATAAAATTATATCGTTTTAAGGCGCATATATTTATATATCAATTATTATTGAATTTTAAGTTCTTTTTTTTACTAAACTCTTTAAAGTATATGACAAATATTTTATATTGATGTGATTCAGTTTTTTTATCGTGAAAAAATACAGTAAGCAAACAACTGTAAAAATAATCTCACGCAATGGGCACAATGATAGGGAATTGTTGAGATTAAATTACTCGTTGAAAATTTGCTAACTGGTGGTAATAAAAATTATAAATTATCAACCCAAAGTTGACTACCAATGGCATTGACTATCGGCTATTATTTTAACTACCCCTAGAGTGATAGGAGGGGGTATTTCCTTATAAAGCTCTGTCCGGTACTAATTCGTAGTATTTGTCACTGTGTTGTTAAGTTGAGTGAAGATTCAGAAATTCATTTGCTATCGAATGTGATAACAGTCCAGTAACTTTTAAAATGTCGATTTCATAGTGATTTATATTTTCTATTCTAAATAGTGCAATAAATTCTATTTATTAAATTCAGTTTCTGAAGGTGACCATGGTGCGACAGGTAACGTTATACTTTACCGATATAACAAATAATAATTTATAGGATTTTTTTAACAAGGGAAATTGAAACTGTGATTAAAAAATATTTACTATCATACCCGATTGGAAAACAGGATTATACTAATAATTTAGCCACAGAGCTGAAATTAATCAAATATTTTGTTAGATATTTTAAAGAAAATGACTCAATCATTATTTCTTTTCCACTTCAAATATGCAATCTTCGCATTGTAAATAATAAAAATATATCCTGCTATCATGTGTTTATGTATAATATATTTATTTTTCAAAAAGATAACGTATCTATGTAAGGTAAAGTATTCCATTCTATCTTGACAATTAGTTGCATAATGTTAAATAATATCATAATAGATTATTATCATTTTAAAATACAACAGACCTTTTATTAATTATATTAGCTTTAATAAATTGAATTTTAAATACACAATTGATATAAGAGTAATAAAATAACTATGTATTTATAAACAAATAAATAATCGTTATTTATTTTTCACCGCCACCATAACAATCTTAATTTTAATGTAAGTTTATCTTTAATAAAGTAGTCTTTCATAGTAAAGTAATAACAAAGTTTAATTGGCTTATCTCCAGTTGAATCAAAAAGGTATTAATTTAATTTTTCACCAATATCCAATAGTAACATTATGCAATTTACAATTAATTATAAAACAATCTGTTACGCATGTTTGATGTTTTAGGATAAGATATATATTTTATATCACTTGCATGTTATTTACCAGCGTTGCGTGTTCGATAGCCTCTAAAAACACCATACACAAAAAGCTTAGAAGCTTTCATAAGGCTTCTGAATACTGTTACCTTTAAGCTTTTTACCTGACTTATCTAACCTGCTTGCTCATGGAGAGTGTGGTTTAAATTTGTGGAGAATTTAAAATGAATAATATATGCGCTAATAACCACGATATAAAATTGTATGTTGAAAACAGAATTCAAAATAAAGAAACATAAGTTATTCTAAAATAATTTCTATTATAATAATATATTTTATAACGCGTTCTGTCGAATTTCTAATGTGCATATATTTTTCATTTGCACAACGAACCAGCTCATTAATTAAATTATGAAGTAATTCAAAGATCTCATTTCAATCATATTTCTAAGACTAATTAATATGATTAATTTAAAACTTAATATCGCCCACAAAAAATAAAATGTCTCAATTCAGTAATATTTTTTTATGAGTATACTATGACAAATGTTAAATTAAGCATCATAAAGTTCTTAAATATAGTTTCAGAAATAACACAATATTATAGTATTAAGAATATTTACGTAAAAAAATAATCATGTTGAATATTTTAAGCTACATTAATTTATAATTTAATTTTCAACATAATATTAATTTCAAATATTAAAATATCTAATAAATGTTTTAAAGTTTGGAAAATTACTTAACGATGCATATTCTATTATTATCGGAAGAACACTTTAATTCTTTTCTGAATAACTAAGTGCTTTTCTATATAATATTTGGTAGTGATATGGTATTGGAAAATATCATATCCCTACCAAATAAAAAAAAAATTTTTTACTAATTCATTGATTTCTTAGCGACAGACGTTGTATTTTTAATCATAATTTCCAACCAATGTACTAAATAAAAATGTCATACTTTATTTTCAAGTACTATTCCAAATAAATTATGTTCATTAGTTAACAATATAATATAGCGTAAATTTAAATTCAAGAACGAAATAACAGACATTTAAATGTTATAATAATAAACTATAAAAACTTTTGAAAAGCCGATGTAGTCTGCACGGGCCGAAATTTTACAAAATTACCCGGTCCGAGCCCAAAAGACTCAGACCCGACCCGGTCCGGGCCCGAGTCTAATACCACAATTGTTACCCGAACCCGACCCGGATTTATACTCAACAGACCGAAAAAAACCCTTTTTTACAATTGTACAACAATTTACGATTCTCTATAGAACTAGTTATAATTAAAATCATCATGGCTGACTTATGACACGAACATAGTCTGAAATATTTTTCTGAAAAATAAATTCCTTAACCGGGCCCCAGTCCGAGCCCGTATCTCAATTGCACTTACCCGCCCGAACCCGGGCCGGGCCGGGTAAGAGCCCGCGGGCCAGGCCCGGGCCCGTGCAGACCTCTAATGTAGACTAATCATACAGATGTGAGCTCTAACCAAACATGTTTTAATTATTAAAATTTTGGAAATTTACGATAGCGAATACGATAAATTGAGAAATACAGCTACAAAACATTTTCGTTGTTATATATTTTATTATAAAATTAAGTAATAAATATAACCTATACGATTGACGATTTTTTACACTTGCTTACAATTCTGAAGCCATACATAAATTTGCTAAATTTATTAGCGGATAATGTTTGTATTAAGTTCATAGAAAGATAGTCCGCCTAACGGTACCGGCTAATTTAGAATCAGAACTCTTCTTTCAGAGAGATATTTTTCAGTGCATATGCATATAGGTTATCATAATAAATCACTCCATACCGATTTGTTATTACCAACCACTGATAACTCTTGAGCGTGTTTTATCAAAGAAAAAGATAATACAATAAATAAATTTGCCATATTAACTTTATTATAATTCATCAAATTAAAATAATGTAAAAAGTAGTCTTGAAATGATCGAAAAACAGTTTAGTTTGAATTATTTGCATACATATACTTACCTATAACGATAATGTTTTGTTTGTTGTGTGAAGCTTAGGAGTTTTGACGTTAAAGAAATTAAAGAATAAAAACTATTCGTATGGCTTACCCATTGTATTTTTTCACCATGATCACTTTACGAATTAATTTTTGCGTAATTAATAACGCGTGATATTTTCTCAACATAAATTAATATTTCATTATAAAAAAGACATCCGTCATCGTCTTCTTCTCGCTTTTGAAATAACACAAAACTTATAAATGTTTAATCTACTGAAAACGTCTTTTACGACCTTTAGTCAAAAATACAAAATAGTCACACCCAATAGAAATTAGTTTTAGTTAGCTATCCTCTTTTCTATATCGTATTACAATCCATGGAAAGCGGGCCAATATGAACAGATGCTTTTTAAATAAATTATGTCGCTCGCCACAAGCGAAGAAACACGTGAGGTATTCATAGATATTTTATTCAACTGTAAAGTAAGAAATATCATTGTTTTGTATTGTAGAATATTAACAAAACGAAGACTGATAGTATAATTCATACTATCGATAATACCGTAATATATTTATATATCTAAACTGCGACCCCAGTCAAATACGAGCAAAGATTCCAAAAAAATGCTTTGAATACAAAATAAGTTCGGAGTAGGGAGTGCAATAAAGAAAGAATATATAAATACCGGTATTTTTAAAAAGTTATTAATACGACTCTTTAACAGATGAAAAAAAATTCAATTCATGGTGATATTTTTAAAAAACGTAAGAAGGTTTCTGAACATTCTAAATTTGATTTTGTTCGATTTTCAATACCGAAATATCGGTATTTTTGCATTTATAAAACCGATATCTCGGTTTTGAAAAAACAATACGAATACTGGGATTCCAGTTTCAGTAATACCTATATTGCAATCCACAGTCTGGTTGGACGTATGGTCACATAAACTATTGCTTATTTTCATGGAAAATCATGACCCTTTTACAACTGTTGTTTTAGTTTTCTTTAAATAAATAAAAACGATGGTTTTACTATCAGTTAACGTGATAAAATGAATTAAGTGCTTTTTCTACGACACTATTTAAATTCAAGACATGAAAACAGCATAATATCACAAATTTATTCATATCCATAACTTATAAATCTCAGTTTTCAGACTTATTACACTATTTTACTGAGGATGCGATATTAATAAGGTTGTACGTGAATCATTCGTTGTTTTTTTAATCGAAAAGCAGATCTCTACGCTTTCAAAAGAAAAATCAAGAAGAGCTGGACTTTGACATTATTATTAAAGAATATATTAAAATTGAGTTTAAAACAATCTGCAATAATTCGTTAATTACACACAACATAAATTAATTTTTTCAAATCATAAACAATGAAATAGCTTAGAATACATTGAATTGTGCCAACGTATCAACTTCGACAACGCAACTTCAAAATGGCAGACAATTAGCTGACAACCTATTGAAACATAAAACGTTTTCCCCGATGATGTCACATCCACCCACAGTTATTCAAAATATTCAAGAAAAAAAACATTGTTTATCAAAGCAGATAATAGTAAATTCTGAGTAGATATGTACATGTTCACAATGTTGCCCATGCAACAATATAATATGTAATCCATTCGCCTATTCCTCATTTCCAAGGAATTGTATTCCCACGTGCTTTATAAATCTTTATGGGATCACGCAAGACTCTTGAAGACTTACCGTATTACAAAAAATATACAGCTCTTTGAAGACTTATGTTTATCATTTCATTAGAAAAAATATTTATCAAAAGGATCTTTTTATGATAATAATAGTCGGAAATATTTTTACATTTATAAATGACGGTGTTCATATATTGCGATATTTAAATCATTGTTTGTTTTTACTAAATATCGTAAAATGATAACAGTTTGAAGAAAATAAATCAGTGATAGTTATTGTGTTAATATTATACCTCTAGTTGAGGATTTAGTACAAGGGTGTCCAACCTTTTTTGCCCTGGGATCGACTTTTCAATCTTAAGTTTTCTCACGATTGACTTCTAACAAGATTCTTATAAGAAATTTTATTTAGGGTTTTTTCCCTTCTTCAAACTTAGAAATGTTTATTTTAAATGCGAAATACATATCATTAGATAGGTATGTGCTTACAAAATAATTCAATTTTAGTAATTTTATATATTTGATGTTTAAATTATATTTTGTTTTCGAAATTCATGGAAGCTTCCGGGATCAACAAAATTTTGTCGATCGCGATCTACCGGTTGGACACCCATGATTTAGTACAATATAGAGATTTGAAGTTGTTAAATTATCACGCGCGTACAATTAACCGTGGAAAATTAAGCGAGGATAGTTTACCGCGCTCACAGTTTATCACGAAGACAATTTATCCTGTGGAAGTTAGTCACACCAACCATATAACGTATATGGACAAATGTGACGGATTTCTCAATCCAGAAGTGCTAATTTGATCACTAAGGATTGTTTGAATGATCAGTTATCACATTTACTTTAAACCTATGTTTTTCCAGGCTCCTGAGAATGCTCGACTTGATTAATCGGTAACCTCAAGAAATTGTATTGATCTGAAGAAAACTGACATCATCCATAGCCTGAAACCCATTGCAGCTGCTGGCCACTGCTCAAGATTAGATTTGATTACTCTTGTGCGTGTGACAGCGGCTATTGTGGGCCATTCGAAATGATCACCTGACGACCAAAACAACTGATATACGGGGGCGTATATTCAAGGTGTGCAAGGTGTGCGCCGCACATCCTGAATATATTATATTCTTTCAAAAAATTCACGTCTCTACTTTTGTATTAGATTATTCATTATTAACGGGTTATTTTCATTTATATTTTGGCTTGGTATTACATCTACTTTTAATATTATTTATTACTAATATTAACATTTTATTTCTTCATTTTATTTTATCCTCATAATTACTAATAGTTTTCAAGATATTTTTATATATGTATTTTTTAAATCCATGTCCGCTCCCAGTGTGGAGTATATGTCCTCTTTATTGAGGTATTTTGATATAAGTTTTGCGGCGAGAACTGCTTGTGACTCACTGTGTCAGTTAGTTAACCGTTTTTTCATATACCTAATTGTTTTTATTTAAGCTATTTTTTTTACTTTCACGAACAGCACACCCAAAGCTAACACTCACCATACGCCACTGCTGATATATCAGAATATAAGTATATACAAGAAACCTCTTAGGATGCATCAATATCTGTAGCTGTAAGATAAACTACGGTAGATCATCAGTGATTTCTACATTTATTAAATAAACTGAATCTCTCCATAATATGTCTGCTGTCATAAAATCGTTGCATGATTAAGGCAGCGGTGGGCTGCCAATACATTAATAAGGGGCTCGCTTAATCTCAGAGCTATTCGAGGTGTTCTAGGAACGGGGGTGAATTTTTATTATCACTCTTATACAATCATACCTACGCAATAATTATTAAAGGAATCGGATGTTCAATTTACATATATAATATAAGAATAGGCAATATGTCGTAAAATAATTCATTTGAAAATTTACTACTGTATACTTTAACCGTAGTAAATTATATATATTGACACGGTAGGGATTATTGTCACCCGCTCCCACTACCACTTTGCGGATGAAAACTGGTAGAATTTTAAAATGTGTACCTAAATTAATTGTGTTTAAATTTTGTTATCATGTAACCCATTGATTAATTGATATTAATCAATTGTTTTATTGTTTATGGCCTTAAATGGCAACATTGTTTTTCGATACCGATGTGATTTTTGTTTCTTTCTTTCTTGCTCTTTGGGACACGAACCGGACACAGCGTGTGTGTGGGGGACACTTCCCGGTCTCTGGAACTTGTTTCCAGAGTCTTTTAGTTGTAAATTCACTTGCAATTTTTCTTCTTTTATAGTTTTTCGTCCGAGATGAAAGAACTGTTATTTCGACGAAAATTAAAATTCATTTTGTTCTGCGCGCAGATTTTAACATCAATTTTCTTAACATTTATAAAATCGTGTGAGCAAGCTAGGTATTACAAATTGTTATTGTGTATTGTATTAATTCAAAATTTTGTCTGTTGAATATTGAATGTAATTAATTCGGTGATTGCATGTTCTTAAATAAACGTTTTCGTGATAATAGAGCGATTGTTTTTATTTCATTTCTACCTACCTCTTAACGTCGAGTTTATACCAACGGTGTTGGTCTTGATGACTTTTATTAGTGGGGATTTATTCTTGGGGCTTAACATCGTGAACAATAGTAGAAATTTCTCACAATAAGTGAAACTCGCTCTAAAAATAAATTACGAGTAATGTTAATATACATGTGTCGAAAATTGCAGGTAAATACTGATTTGATCTGAGGATATTATTTTATTTTAATTTAACAAGGGGATCGCCGGACTTAGGTAAAATTAACAAGTGGCTCGTGCGAGCCCTTCAGTCCACCCCTTGATCAAAGTGAAGGAATTTTAACACAATAATGCAAAATATGTATTTGCAGAATAGGAAACTTCTTATGACGATTCTAGTAAACAAACATTGAAGTGGCATCAGAGAATAAGGATTCTCCCAGTACTTACAAATTCTCCAAAGAAATACTCTACTTCCCTCAACGTTTATTTGCTTACAAAGTTTTGTTAACTAGTAAAAGTGGATCATAAACGATATAAAAATGGCTTCTATGAAAAAAAACAGCATATTATTATAATAATAAAATAGTTTATAAACAAATATACACAATTTAGACAGGTATGTTTTCCAATATTATTTTTATATAATCCACAAAACTATTGGAAGAAAAATTACTCAAGAGCTATGAATCTTTTGGAGTTCAAGTGACATCACAATATAGAGACTACCGTCTCCAGTAGTCAACCAGTAAAACATAAATGATAAACGATTGACGTAATCTGTATTCCTTTCAAAAAATTATATATAAAATGAAAAACACTGCAAAATTAAACAAATATTCCAATTTTATTTTTTATATATAAACAAATAATACATGTGTACGTCTCATATAAAATTGTAACTGGATTTCATGTTTAGTTTTATTATGTATTTTGAACTAAAAAAACAAATTTTATCACAAAAACTGTTTAATTTATGACCGAAATAAAAATTTAACACATTTGTTTGATAAATTTTATGATTTAAAATTCTTTATGTATCTAAGTACACATTTTATAAGTATGTAATAATTCAACATTAACAAAGAAATTTTAAAATATAAATAGGTAGTCGTAAATGTACCAAAATAATTTTAAAAACAAAGAAAATATGGTTGCTTTTTGTATTTCACTTTCACATAGTTTCCTACAAAATTTATATTGCACGTCGATAAATAATTTATAATATTATTAAAAAACATTTTACAAATACTCTTAGATATCATTTTCCTAAATATTGAATTACCATCAAGATCATTCACTTCTTCGGTGCAATAATTCCTTCCAATTGAGCCTAAAACCAAAAAATCAAATCATTATTATGTATAATACATAGTATATAGCAATAAATTCTCATTGAAAATAATAAATCTATCATTTATTAAACATATTAAAGTCCTTCGAGCAGATGTTATATCCCCATAACTGTCTGGGAACTTCGGCATGTGGAACTGGCACTATATATTTTTACACATAAAACGTTTTCCGGAACAATATTTTAATAATAGCCTTCATCGTGTTCTGTTAATGTTGAAAAATATTGTACATATATTATATCTTTTAGCGATACATAACCATAATGAATAAATTTTTGGGTCGTTGAATGCAACTTCAAATAACATTCTCAATTATTTAGTTTCCATTAATATTAATCTATGTATAATTAATTATAATATGTAAATTAAATTCTTCGATATTATGAATAAAATTTGAATTGTTCGGTTCATTTCAAATTCTATAAGTTTTATCACTAACGACTCAGGTTTCCCCCCTCAGAATGTGTAGACATTCAAGTGTACAAATGAGCTTGAATGTCAGCTCAATTCAAATGTGTTATTGATGTTCCATCAATCACACGTGAATTAACAAATAAGACAACAACACGATAAGAAATATTATATATACAGTAAACTCTCGATTATCCGTGTGCGGATTATCCAATTTGCAGAATATCCTTAGACATGAAAGTTTAAGGAGCTTACAAAAGATTGTGACAGTGATGCAGGTCCTAACAAGGAGAAGCAAGGGTTATGTTTCAGTGAATGTGTTGAAACTACCGACAAGTTTTGCTTTGAATTTAAAGAATATTTTGATTCAATACTAAATTGGTTTTAAAAGTAGAATTATTTTAAAAAGTGAGGGACTCCCACAGAAAAGTCAGGAAGACTGGTTCGATCGTGGAAGAAAATTCTATCAAGGGTAAAAAGATATTTTGATATTAAGCTATTGCAGAGCGTTTTACATGTTAAATATCTAAAATATGTGACCTAGTGGAAAATTTAAAGCTTTAAAAAATGTCGATAAAGTAAACACTGAAGAGTGGTAAGAAAACGATTTGTGAGATCCGGGTATTCAATGTATGGGTGATATGGGTATTATTTGCGATCTCGGTCAACCAGAAGAGAAAGATAATAACTCTTTTTGGGTACGGATGGAGAATTAGGAATGTACAATTATTCTATGTTGTCAATAAAAAATATTCCACTAGCCTTGAGCTGCATATTGGTTTTTTCTAAGGCTTTGACTTTTTCTTGGTGCCTTTTTTCTTCAGCAGCTCTCAACTCAGCCGCACGTCTCTCCAACTGCTCAGTCTTTTGTTTTAAATCTGCACATTGTTTTTCCAATACTGCTCGTTCGCCTTCCAGTAATGACACTTGCTCTATCAGATCCTCTTTACCTTGCTCAGACTCAAATAATTAAATCAGTTACATTACTCAACATGAAACAATCAAAAAGACAATATCTGACAAACTCTGCAGAATAATGAAAAATGTATACAGCTGATTTTTTTTGTTTGTCATCTCAATGGATATGAGGCACAAAGTGATTAGGTAATTATATACTTAACACCTCCAGTACAATACAGTCATAAATACAAAATAAGTCTTGATGTGTAAAATATGGTTAGTCATGATCAATGTCCTCTCAAAGCTGTGCGCACGCGCTACAGCACATTAGTTTGACAACCCCTGCGCACTTGTTCCGGGTTGGCGCGCACTCCAATACAACTATTCAAATAATATATCTTTCAATTGGAATAACTCGTACTAATCGAAATGAATTTGAAATTGAAAATGTAGATAAATTAATTAGACTTAAATTTTTCAGAACAGAAACAGGGGGTATATAAAGATTAGTTGCAAGAAACGACGTGAAAAACCAGAAAAATTTAAATTAATGTATAAAATATGTTAATAACTTTATTAGGGACTGATTATTTGATTCATTCTTCTTATTTTTTTTAATTTGTACTAGATCCTATGAATGTAAAAAAATGTATGTTTTATGAGTAAAAAATTATTTATAAATTATCAAATAATAACATTTTTTACTAAGCAAATCAAAATTTAAAAAAAAAAATTATGCCGCGCATTTGTTGGATTGCAGCTTTTGAATTTTCCACGCAGCTAATCTCTCATCTTAGAGGAAACATTGGTCATGATCGTTTTGAATTAAATTTTTTTGAGTTATATATTTTAACCTAAATTATAAACTGAGATATTCTCATGGTTTTTAAAATGTGATCAAATTATGAGGTCAGTGCTTTCACCATTCAAAATTCAAATCATCAAACCAACTCCATAGCTCAAAAATTATGATTTCAAACTTATGACACTATTTTACTGAGAGTGCGACTTGTCTCGATTATTTCTAGCCTTCAATGATAAATAAGTTTTTAATATTATTCTAAATAACAATAGACTCTGTACCACATCGTCTCACAACTGGTTGAAAAATATTTGTTGCGACATTAAAAAATATTTAATTCTTAACTGGATGGCTGCCACAGATGAGATAGCACGTCAAATTGTTCGTGCTCTACACGCCAGAGATAAGTTACCTCGTCAATAACTAATTAAATTAATAATTGCAAATTATAGCTGGCGTGCTAGGTACAAACGTACTTTTACTATCTGATGTTGTCAAAATTTGATTAGTATATAAAAAGATCTAAAGTGTCATTAAAATCAAAAAAATAAATGAGAAATCTGATGAAATCGCAACTGAAATACCTCATGAAGAAAGTTACGGCTCTATCTGATAACAATTCAGGAAGTTGAAAGGAATCCATGAGAAAAGTTTGTTTATATATCAAGACATCTAAGACTAACAATATCAAATCTCAATTTTATTTTAACAAAAAATTAAAAAAAGAAAGTTTGGTAAGCAGTCTAATCTCAACGAGCTTGAGCAATGTTCGCATCATGTAAGTACCAGCAAAAGTTTCTGGTAATTAAATAAGTTTTTCTTAAAAATAAACTATTTAATGTTCTTCGAGGCTTTTTTTATGTAACCTTAAAAAATTATCATTCGGGATGCCATTGTATTTATAAAAATATTTAGATTAGAAAATTTTGTTCATTATTGAAATAAAATTAAAGTAATAATATTGATATCATACCTGTAAAGCTTTCCTCATTCCAAAAGCAATTGAACTGCAATAAAGTGTTTCGTAAGCTTCCATTGTCATTTTTAGCTCATCTCTTACTCGCAGCAACAATAACCCTCTTTCAGCACAGTTTATAGTCACCTAAATAGAAAGATTTCGTATAGTACAGGGATGGCAAACCTTTTTGGTTCCGCGTGTCGAAAATACTCAAATATTATTTCTCGATTGTGTGGCGTGCCCAAGCAGTAATTTTTTTTAATAAAATAGAAAAAATAAAAAATATTTTTTTTTAACGATTGTTTATCTTGGGAAACATTTGGAAACTAATAAATCTGAATAAATTAATAATTAACGAATTATTTAATCAAAATTATTTTTTTTAAACTTAATTATTTTTTTGGAATGGAAATCGTTTGCGTGCCATCCAAAAACTCAAACGTGTCATCTCGGGCACGCGTGCCATAGTTTCGCCATCCCTGGTATAGTATATTATCTAGCAAAGTAATGTTTTGATTACTGGTGAATACAAGGATACTACAATAATTACACAATATGGTAAAATCTAGATATAGAAGACTTTCAATTGAACAGACGAATTTTAGTCAAATGTGAAATTGTTATACTGCTCTGTCTATGTGGAAGAAAGATGTCTTGTACAGTGGAACCCCGATCTATCGTTCTCGCATTGTTCGTTTTCCCGCATGGATCGTTTATTTTTCATAGTCCCGGCCAAACACCCATAAGAACAATGTAAAAGAATCCCACATTAATCGTTCCCCGATTGACCGTTTTCGTTGAATATTTTTCATAAATAGTTTTGCCTCGCATTTCGTTTCGCGTTTTTTTCAGTGGAACCCCGATCTACCGTTCTTGCTATCTTCGTTTTTTTCCATGGATCGCTTATTTTTTACTCGACCAACACCCCGTCATAACAATATTTAATAATTCCACGTTTATCATTCCCCGATTTACTGATTTCCTCGATCTATCATCTAAATATTATCGTCCCGTCCCAATTATTATCCCGATTGACCGTTTTTGTAGAATATTCTTTTTTTGCTCAAATAGTCTTACATCGCATTTAGTTACATAAATAAATATTTTTTTTGAAAATTTAACATTTTTTTGGTATTATTTGAAGATTTCCCGCATTATTCGTTCATTTATTACGGTCTCTTGAAAAACGTAGAATCGAGGTTCCACTGTATATGTTAAAATCCTACTCTATTATATATAACGAATTTTCGGCAATAATGGACATAATAGTATACTAGTAATAGTCACAATTAATAAGTTAGTATCATGGAAGATATAACCATAGTTATTCCATCATAATAAGGTCATTCCAAAGTATTATAGATGAGTCGATAAATAACGAATACACATTAAGTCCATTACAAACATGTTTTGGGGTTTTGTTCAAGTTCATCCGTGCACTTGAACGCCTGAAGATGCCGAAAGGCGAAACCCGGGTCGTTAGTGACAAAATCTGTGAGAATGTACATAGTTTGAACAATTCAAAAGTCATTAAAGTCTTTGTAAGCAGGGGAATATTTTGAATTCAAAATTATCAAACATAAGTCCATTTTTTAGTTGAAAATTAGCTTGAACCTTTTTTTATCAGATCAAGAAAAATCGTTATAAATTAAAAATGCTTGTTAAATCACCAATATTTTTAGAAAACTATCACCAAAATTTTGAGCAAGCTACATACAATTGGCCATATATAGACACTGGTTGTGAAAGAAGAAAACTTACTCTATAGAACGTTTGACCCTGCGACTTATTAAAATAGTAGAACAGCCGCCTACAAATATTGAAGAGAACAGTAACATCCGACGATATATCCAAAGTGACCCTAGGCAAATAATTAATAGTACTCTTACTATTCTTTAAACACAAAATGGGCAAGAGATATGTGTAATTAAGCTTGTCATTGCCTATAAAAAACATTAGTATAATAATATATTGAAATAAGTAAAGACCTGCCGTATAAGTTCATCAAAGCACTGAGTATAAAGTTGTCTACGGACAGGACAGATTCCGGTTTCTCTTGCTTGACGCTGTTGAAGCTTTGTATCCAAAGTTTCCTGAAGATTCATTACGTCCAATCTTGTGGCAGGAGTTGACGATACCTTTAAATCAACATATATTAATGCAACTTTCTTTTACTGATCGATTATTATTTTATAAGTGAGACACTTACTAAGTATATTTAATTCAATATATCACTTATTAATCTTGCAATATTTACTCAATTTACGCATGAACAAAGGACTTGGAATTCTTATTTGATACATGAAATAGTGTACTCATAAATCAAAAATATTTAAGTATTACTACTAAGCATTGGATTCACATCTTATATTGATATATAATACCGTGCCGTAGCCTAGGCTTTTGCCAATCAAAGCTGTCTATGAGTTGTAGTCCTCTAATTTTTCAGAAATGATGATTTTAAATTCACAATAGCGATGGATTAAGGGTATTGTTTACCCAAAAACTATAATAAGTAGCACCAAAGCTAATTTTAATTTATAAATATGAATTACAAATGGTACATTTTTTTATTGATATTGTAGAATGATGCCACAGGTATGAAAAATATTTCAGAATACCTGTATTTCAAGGGCCTGTTTTATTTAGTTTGGGGTTATAATTTTTGTGCCTTAAACTTAAAGCTTATATTGAGTCACAATGCACAAATTGGACGGAAGAAAACATATTAAATGGAATATAGCTTGCACTGTACCAAAGCCCCCTATAGTGAAAGCCATGCTATGGAGCTGAAAACAGGTACTTTTTTCAGATAAGCGGGCCGGCGTCATAATTTTCAAAGTAATATCACATCATTATGAAGCCATTTGTTTCTGATATATTGTAGGAAATACATATTTATATTGTAATTATATATCTTTTCAATTACATATTTTTCAAAATAAGAAAAAATCACATTTTCTAAGGTTTTTGAAGAAAAATCTCGGAGAACAAAAGCAAACAAAGAAGGCAAATCATTTTATTAAAATTATTTTTTTTACAATATTTCAATACAGAATATGAGGTTGGATAGTTCATTAAAAAAATCAACGTCATTATTGAGATTTTAATCAATTAATAATTAATCTCAAAATTTATTTGTGCACACTGGTTCGTTACTCAATCTTTCCATAGGATTTCTCAAGTCATATCAGTAATCAAAAATCAGTAAGTCAAACTAGGGTAGCACATTTCACTTCATTATTTTTTAAATATTATTATTGATTAAATCATCATTTACTTGGTATATTGCCATTATTATATGATAGGACGCAGCATTTATTTCATAATATCACAATAGGCGTCAAAATCGTATATAATGTAATATGGATTCCGCTTGTTACTGTTGTTTTATGTTATTTATAAACAATATTTTATATAACTGTGATATTTAATAGTGGGAAATTCAATTTTATTTGTTTTACCACACTTCGCATTTCTTGCCATTCGCTATATTTCTTACAACCATTACTTAATTTGCATATATGACCCTTCCGATGTATCGTAAATTGTAAATTAATAACACCAAAGAATCACAGAATATCCATACAAGAAATCTTTCAAACATACATGTTATATTCAACGAAAAATAAGCTCAAAAATTGGAATTTAGAGTTGATCTACGTATAACTGGCATACAATTTGTTAGGAGCGGCTGGGATTTAACGGCCCGGTCTTTTTTGCTGTGTTTTCTACGACACTGCTTGGAACTTAAGACTGCTATGGCTGTACAAAACATTTCTTATTTGTAGATCACCTCCAAATTTATTACGTTTGCTATGCTGGTGATAACATTTAAATTTATGTTTCATTACGAGACGTTAAAAAATATATGTACCTAATATTTCAGTTTATTTGATAGCTTTGAAGTACTTTTCACTTAATGTTATTGGTTACCTGCTGAGTCCATATCTGACCTTCTTCTTCCCACTGTTTTGGTGGTAGAATAGCATTTAATATTTCTTCTGTTTCCCTCCTGGCTTCTGCTGTCAGTTGTGTTCCCCCTGATGTGGCAGGCCTAGGGGAAAGAACCTTTTTGGATATTAATTTTAAAAGTTTATAAGCATTTTATATTTTTAAATTATATCCTATTATTATGTATAGACAAAAGTCAGTAATAAATATGCAATATTGATTACTTTTTTATCAATGTTGGAATTGAATTACATTATTTTAATAAACGTATTTCCTTACATTTTATTGCTTGAGATAAAGGATATTTTTTTGAGCATCAATTATTAATTTTGAAGAGAAAACACACCTTAACTATTCGATTGTGCTGATAGATTGGCGTTCTGCGTCAAAAAAGGATTATAAACAAAAATGTTAAATTGTTGACACAAAATTGTTCATAGACTTTTCCGAAAAGATCCATGGAGCTCTTAGCACACTTATTAAATATGTAAATAAATAAATAGATAATGTGCTGGAGTGATGTTTATATGATTTTCGAAGATGATTTAATTTTCTAATGTCTCTCGTTCACTAGTTTGTAAGAAATGTTATTTGTTGAGAAATGAAACCCAAATAGATGCGATTAATAGTGAAAATCATAGTGAAATCTTGGCAAATTTACAAAAAATATCATTAAAATTATTATAATGAAGGTTATCAATGCGATTACTTTGAAAAAAGGATGATAAATCATACATTATTATGACTATCAACATTGATTTTTATATTCACTTGGTTACTCACTTTTTTATCAGGATGTTTTGTGACCAAAACAGGATTTTCATATTTTACCAATGTATCTTCAGATGCAACGATTCTTTCAGTCATTTTGATAGAATAATAATATGTTTGTAATGATTATAAATAATTTCTCAATTCAGCTGTCACATCGACTATTGTATCCGGTTGCTATGAGTCCTAACAATCAGTTGTTAAGGCATAATATAAAAAACTGCATATCAATAATAATTAAAGTACCCAATTAACATACCAAAAATGTATTGTAGATTTATATTTTTTTCAATATTTTGAAACTATTGTGTTGAAACTAGTAAAATTTTAACCAATTTAAGAACAATATAATCTAAATATCACCAGTACAACTGAAAAATAAAACATTTTTTACACATCAACATATAATGTGCAATCAAACCTATATTATCAAAATGTGAAATTAATAGTGAAACAAAATATATATACCTAGAGCTACCATACGATAAGTCTTGCCCCTCGGAGGTTGTCAACAGTAGTGTAGTGGGGTCATGTTGTACTGGGACACTGCCTAGACCACGCGTGGGGAACCTGCGGCCTTTTGGCTACTCTGGTGCGGCCTTCTGGCCAATTCTGTTATTCTGTAAATTTATGTGAATTCCTTATATATTCTGACCGTAAATCCCTTTTTCCGGACAAAGATTCCCTTTTCAATATTTAATGCGGTCTTATGTCGAATCATAAAAATGAATGCGGCCTTTAGAGAAGAAAAGGTTCCCCACCCCGTCCCTAGACACTTCTTTTTCGAGCCTTTTTCTTTACTTACTTTTAAGTATTCAGTTGTATTCATAAAGGTATATTCAGATTTTTAAAAGAATATTTCATCCTGAAATGGTTGAAAATATTTACTGTACAGTTTCACAATTCAATTTTTTTTTTAAAAACTTTCTGCTAAAAATTTCAAGGAATAGCACTTAGTAAGGGTATCCTTAACGGGAATTATAAAACTGCTAAATTGAACTGCTATGGATAATAGAAATGCTTATTTTGTAAACCTTGAGAAAAAATACATGACTATTTTTGTAGAAAATATGAAATATAACTCGACCACATTGACCAGCGATAGTAAGTTGCAACTTTTCTATTCAATACCATTTCTAGTGCCGTTTCTTACCAAAATTGACTTGGAGAGATTCCTAGAGCGTTCCTAATAAACATTCCTGCACTTGTTATAAGAAATGTAGAATTCAGTTTATTATAGAAAACCATCAGTTGAAAACACTCACAATAAACGAAACTAGTCCTGATCAGTGACATTCCTATGCTATGCGCCGTCCTTAGGCAGAGTTTAAAATAGTTCTCTTACTGCATTCGGGAGTCAAAATACTTTGTTATTCAAAAAATCGGTGATAATTTGCCGCCCCTTAGGAATTGCCACCCCTAGGCAACTGCCTACTTACCTATGCCCATGAGACGCACCTGGTTCAGATAATTTGATAAAACAATGGAATTAATACAAAAATTGTGCTTTATTTTTATAAACAAAAACCTTAACACCTCCGTACCCATGGTATAGGCAAAGCCGGTCGAGTCATTAAAACATTCAATATTTCTCTTAATATTGTCAATAATTATTTATCATTTTAGGTATTCCTAGAAAAAATAGTTTTACATCTTTGGATGTAATATAATGATGAATATTTATTTATATTTGTATAAATAAATACATTCAGAAATATTACGTCTTTTGCACAAAATCATCGAAATTGTATTGCTCTAAACGATTTATCGAACTCTGTATGCTAAAATGCGATAGACATATACGAATTGAAATATGCGAGAAGCAAAGACATCACAAATAACTTAGAGAGAGACCTACCAATATCCATTTAAGTCAAACAAAGACGACGATTTAAAAATCCTAACACCTAAAAGCTTAAACTTTCGTGGCTAATTCAATAGAGTTTTTTTCATCCTTGTGCTTTTATACAAGTGCCCAAAAGTCGAGTGTGCTCTTTTTTCTAATATGTGCACCGAAAGCAAATATTTTTGTTTATTGTCACGAGAAAAAACTAAATGAAATAACATGCTTTTATAGGCGGAAATTGTTGTTAAACCTTTTAGTGACTTATGTTGTAAACTGGATAATAAAACTTTATTGGTTTGCAGAAAAGTACAATTACGTATTCAGTAAATAGTTGCCGACATCTTCAAAGACAACACACTTTTAAACATTGCTAAGTAGGGCAATAAATCAAAAAATATATGACTATTTATTATATTATTATGCTTTGCGTCTTCATTTCCTTAACATATTTTTTCTAATGCTTATAAACTTACTGCAACGAAAAAAATATAAATCTATTCAATAAAGTCCAACATATTGTGATTACATGAAGACATGGTGAATAATTTGAATAGTTCGTTGCTTTTATTTAATTTAAATATATATGTATGTACCTATTTATAGTTAATCATCTTTTTAAACGGTGATATTAAATATAAAATATTCAGTTAAGATTTTAAGATGAGATACTCAATGAACTCATCTTTTATTTAAAACTCATGAATAATTATTAGGATGTGTAAACATATTATCATATAAGCAAATAACCTGTAAGGAAAAAGTTTAAAAGTCAATAATGATACTTTTTTTACTTGTATATATATTTCACTAAATATTTACAGTCTATAAAACTTTATCTGATTGGTAAATTGAATTCATGTTAAAAACAACAATTTGTAATATAATTAAAATCAATATGAAATATCGACACACTCTGCAATCTTTCCTTTTTTCTTCATATAATATAATATGCAATAAATAAATATGACTTCTTATTGACGAAATATTTTTGGGATAGTCCAAATAATATTTTGAACTTCTCAAAGAGCTGTATAATCAACTTATGTTTGGCTATCGTTACATCTGCCTCAGAGGGGCAAGTATATGACCAAAAAGGTACATTTTTTGCATTCATCTTTGGACCTTCACGTATGAAACATGATTGAGACATCGCTTTGAGGCCGAGTTTTGAATATCAAGCATTTAAAATATTTGAATTTGATTAAAGCTGATTTTATCCCCTTATTAAAGCATTTATAATTAAAATGAAGGTAAAAATGATACCTAGAATATATTTGCAAGAAAAAATAAATTTTTAAAATTATATTTTAGCTTCTAAAATAGGTTTAAATACTGTCAATGAGTGAAACTGAGATGCCACCGTGGCAGGAAACGTGATTTTCTAGCATGGCATGTCACGGGTTAATAAGACTAAAACTAATGGTTTTGGCAGATAGACAATTTTTTTCTTTTAGCACCTCTGCAAGTTGCACTGGAATCTTTGATAGCAACTTGTAACAAAATTTGAAATTACTAGTTATCAAACGCAAAGCATGTGGACATAATCTTTTATTATGGGGTTCTTCATTTTTAAGCTAGGTTCTTCCCTATTATATGGACACATCATTAGAAATCGTCGATGCACATCAAATATGGTCTATGTGTAGTGTTGCCAGATTTCTTGCAAGTCAAACCGGGACATTTGTCCCATTTGCTGAATTTTTTCGAGACTTTCGAATTCAAAAACCCAGGAATTTACCGAATGCCCAAAATACTAAAATACTGGCGTGACTCGTTTTTTTTTTTTAGCTCCTCCAAGACTTTCGATTACCAATTTACTAAAAAGCCTACAGTTATGAGTGCAATTACTAAAAAGCCGTACAATATTAAAAATTTTCACTCTGATTTCTTTTTAAATTATGAAACATTGAAAACAAATTCAACATCTCTGAGACCAGGAAAAAAATTAGGGGATCCTGCTGTCACAGATTTAAGGCTATGAAATACTTACTGTCAGGGGATATTTTATATAAATTAGATCAGTCGAGCGATTGGTTAGTCGCAAGACTGGGTATGTCCCCCCATTGCCTTTACATATATAATAGACCCCTTGCCCTGTCTCACTTTAAATTCAGAGATTTGCAAGAATTAAAGCTTTTGATAAATAAAGATCATCACCCTTTTTATGATTCCCTAACGTCCATGTAAGAATTGTAGAAGCAAAAACCTACTTTTGTTTTGTTTTTGTGTTCCAATTAATAATACCATTTTTTTTATAAAAACACTGTTGTGTTGCTCTTATTTATAGTTATTATTATTACTTGCTTATTTTGTATGCTTTGAAATTAAAATAACATTAAAATGATTTTGTGTTTATTTTTTCAATAGAAATGATTAGTATGCATGCTCCCAATATTATAAAAGAAAGAGGTAAGAAATAAATGATGGCCTCTATACACTTATGATCTACCTACTCATTTGTCTGGAGGATACGGGTTTGATCCCCGTTGCGCCGCCAACATGTTTACACGTTTTTTTCCATGTAAATATGGATGCTGCAATTCTGGGTGTTATGATGACTTAATGATAAGTGTTAATACCTCATGGTAGACGGAGAAAACATGTTTGCCAAAACAGAACATTAATATATTATTGTATTATAAAAATGTCATTTAACTACACAATTCCATCGTCATAGTATGTCCATAAAGTTGTCACCAATTTATTGATTTATAATCTCGTACACTGTTTCTGTTAACCTAGACACTAGATTAGTACTTAGTTATCAAATTTGAAATATTTTGACAGCTGGTATTAAAAATGACTAGCTGTAAGCCTGTTGCCTTCAACAGGGGGGATTTTTGTTGCATTTTTAAATAGTCAGAAAAGTTACTGGCGTGAAAAATAAATCGCAAACCTATTGAATGAATAAGCCAGAAAATCTGAACGTAAATAATTCTCTCAATGGATTTTTTTAGGAATACACCCAATTCTCTAAAAGAACTAAAATACACTGCGACTGCAAAACAAAATATGCAAATAGCGGATATAATAAAATATATATTCATAAAAATCATAATTGAGCTGCCCTGCTGAGCTGCTATATCCAATATCGACAGCTCTGCAGTATTAATATTTTATAATTTTTGTAATAATTCAAATGTTTCAAGCATGCAAACAAATGTATTTCGGACAAAAAGAAGACCCCGCGACATATATCGACAGCCATGCAGTATTTAAATTGTATGTAATATAATATAATTTTTACAATAATTCAAATGCTCAAGTATGCAAACAAATATATTTTGGAAAAAAAGAAGACCCTGGGACATATATCGACAGCCCTGCAAATGTTTCAAGTGTGCAAACAAATATATTTCGAAAAAAAAGAGGACCCCGGGACATATATCGATAGCCCTGCAAATGTTTCAAGAGTGCAAACAAATATATTTCAGAGAAGAAAAAGAAGACCCCGCGACATATATCGACAGCCCTGCAAATGTTTCAAGTATGCAAACAAATATATTTCGGAGAAGAAAAAGAAGACCCCGGGGCATATATCAACAGCCCTGCAAATGTTTCAGGTGTGCAAACAAATATATTTTGGAGAAGAAAAAGAAGACCCCGCGACATATATCGACAGCCCTGCAAATCCATCTTTCTTGAGGTCATCGAAAAGGCGAAATCACGATTATACAAACGTACCTTATCGACTATCTATATATATAAAACAAAGTGGGGTTGGTTACACCACGTATATCTCGAGAATGGCAGTACGGATTGTAATGATCGTTGATTTATTAAATTCGTGTCCGCCTAGAATAGCAGAATAAGCATTAAAACATTGGAAAAATATCACGGGAAAGAAATTATGAATAAAATTAATATCCTCATACAGTTTTCAAATGGCGAACCGCTTGAAATAATGAAAATGTCGTCGTATGCAGATTTTATCCGCTAGATGGCAAGTTGTTTCCAAAATTCATTTCTTTCTGGTTCTTTTGCATACGATTGACTTTTAAATAATTTTAAATTTAGAGTATGGATTACAACAAAAAAAATCGATGATATGAAATGAAAACGAAAGAAAATCGGATAATATTGAAATAAGGTTATGTTTCTAATTAAGTATGATAATTTTTTTGACAAAAATATTACGCTGTTTGCACGAACGTTGTTCTACTCTAAGATGCCACGTTATTACACTTGGAAATCTACATCGAAAAAATTTTAACGTCGAAAGCAAGGCGATGCGGTTCCTGATCATCCGAATGACTACTGATGCTCTTGGTCGCATTAACACAGTTCATCCGAAAAATGACGAATGCTTCGACTTGCATGTCAACAGCTCAATTTGCTTGAAAATGATACTCATTGGGACATGAAAATCGCTGAAGAAATTGTTTCTGAATCTCCAAGTCAGATACGCACATTATTTTCTATCATTATTTTGACATGCTTCCCATCGAATCCCCGTGAACTGTGGAACAAGTACAAGGATGACATGTCCGAATACATTTTGCATCAAATTCGTGTCAGTTTGGGGAATCCCGATCTCGAGGTGAATGAAGAGATACATAACCAGGCTTTGCTTTAGATCGAAGACATGTGTTACCTCATGTGCGGCAGTTTGGTAGTCAAGTTAGGAATGCCAACGCCAGATCGTGGAATGAACGACGCTTTCAATCGAGAATTGGAACGTGAACGTGAATATGATCGAGATGCATTGAACCAATCAGTTTGAACGAATGTACCACTGTTGAACCCTCAACAGAAGGAAATGAACGATACGTTAATGAAGGTAACTGATGATGGAAATGGTGGCTTATTTTTCCTTGATGCGCTCGGTGGAGCTGGGAAGACATTCCTCATGTCATTGATTATGGCCAATGTTCGTGCGAGATTAAAAATTTCTGTAGCAGTTTCTTCTTCTGGAATAGCGGCCACGTAGATAGAAGGATGCCGAACGACTTATTCAGCGTTGAAATTGCTGTTAAATCTTCAAACCATTGAAAAACCGACATGCAAGATTGCGAAACACTCAGCAATAGCAAATTTTTTGGTGGCAAATACAATCATCACCTGGATGAATGGACAATGGCGCACAAATGCGCATTGGAAGTACTCAATCGAACTATGAAAGATCTGTGCAATGGAGGCGCAATGATTCTACTATCTGGCGATTTCCGCCAAACACTACCAGTCATTCCAAGATCGACCGCTGCCGATGAAATAAACGCTTGCCTCAAATCATTGACTCTGGCACTATGTGAAGAAACTTCAGCTGACGACAAATATGCGAGTTGCATTGCTAAACGATCCATCTGCCGAAGTAATAGTCATGAGAATTTGAGGATTATTAACTCGGCACCGAAGGAGAAGAGAAAAACGCTTTAAGTTTGAAAACGATCTTCGACTAT
Source organism: Himalopsyche tibetana (assembly GCA_030503985.1). Lineage (NCBI taxonomy): Eukaryota > Metazoa > Arthropoda > Insecta > Trichoptera > Rhyacophilidae > Himalopsyche > Himalopsyche tibetana. The sequence continues at coordinate 18,722,473 of JAPJYX010000005.1, forward strand.
CGTCGGTAACGACCGTGTTCCTGTTGACAAATCGAACGTATTGATTTCGTTTCCGCCGAATTTTAGGAAGACTTCATCAACAAAATGTTTCCAAACATCTAATCACAAAAATCACAATTGGTTGAGTGAACGAGCAATTCTTGCGGCGAAGAACAAAGATGTGGATCATTTAAACTTCACAATTCAAAACCAAATCGTTGGTCCACTACATTTCTTCAAATCTATCTACCGTGTAACAAAAAAAGTCGAAGCAACCAACTATCCAACTGAATTTTTAAACTCATTGGATCTGCTTGGCTTTCCACCGCACAATTAACAACTAAAGGTTGGCTCGGTAGTCATCATGTTTCAAGTTATCAAGTTAACATAACACTTATTGATTCTTAGGCGTAAGGAAGTTCGTTGGGTCAGCTAGTTAATATATAAATTCATGTGATTAAAACTGTGTATCTATCAAAAATTTACTTAATGACTACGTTGATTACCCTCACACAAACATAGCGCTACCGCGGAGAGTCCTCCTACTGAAACCTTAGCCCGTGATTTGATGTTTAGATATCAATCAAAAAAAACTCAATCAAGCATAAAACGCAGTAAAATGTTATTTTCTCGTTCAAAATAGTAAATTTTTGTAATGTAAACTTATATTGAATAAATATTTTTTCCCCTAATTTCTCCATTAATAGAAGTGTTATTTTCCGTTTTGTTTTTTTTTTAAACAGTTTTTATCGATTATCTCAGAATGCACTTTCGTCACATAGACCATATTTGATATGCATCGATGAAATGATATTAAAACAATATATTTTTAAATAACTTCATTCATTTTTTTTTCCACTGTTTCTCTTGCAACGCCTTATCAAATTTAACAATCAAACTGTTCACTCTGCCATATACCAAGAAATGTTCTTAATATGATTTAACCCTTTGACCGCGGTTGACTGCTATAGCAGCCCAATCTGAACCGATTTGGATCCGAGCCGCGGTCAAAAGGTTAAATGCTGTCTCCATATAACAGGAAAATAGTTATTAACTTCTATAAAATAAACCGATTTACTTAAAAGTTAAATCCCTCAAGTTGTCACAAATCGTTTATCAGGAGAATGAAGAAGAGAATGGTATTTGTCTTTCGAGAATTTGGTTGCACGATAGTATCAATATGGCTTGTTGATGCAACGGTATTTGAAATTTTGTGCTTATCAACAGATGGACTGAGATGGAGTCTGAAGATTTGTACTTGAGAAGACTACAATAATGGTAATAGAAGCTTGTATGCATTGTATTGGTGTCTTTTCACACATTCCGACATACAAGTGGGTTATGTCATATAAATATATTTTTTTATATTCAGGTTATTATTATTAAGTGAAACTCCGATTCTACATTTTTCAATGAACTCTAATAAAGAAACGAAAAATGCAGTAAAGCTTTAAATAATTCTAACATAAATTTTTAATTTTCAAAAAACTTATTTATATATTTCACTTCTTTTTGATTCACCGAGCAGGTAGCCTGTAGCGGTAAAATCTGGAGACGACCAAATGTTTAGATAATTTTATAACTAGACCGGAAAAATACAAAAATTCAATCATGCCTAAAGCGGTCAAATTTCCGAAACAAACAGAATATATATTTAAATTTCTTAATACTGAGTTGCTTATTTGTGGGTTGGCACTTATATTTTAACAAAGGCCCCTCAAAGTCGTGTCAAATCTTTTTGTTATATCAACTCGTTTTTTTCCTGGATTCTTTTCAGTGTCTTGAATTATTTTCGGTTTCTCAGCTAGAGGTCTAGTTTTCTTCATGGGGGAAATTCTAGTTTTGAGATAGAAAAATTTGTGAAAAACAGCCAATCAGGATAATAATTGTGACGGGGGACCATAATATTTAGATGACGGATCGAAAAAATCGGGAAACGATTAATGCGGGGTTGTTTAAAAAAAATAATCAATCTATGCAGGAAAATGAAGAATACGAGAATGGTACATCATCTTTCTACTGTAATATCATTTTATTCCATCAATAATAAACAAAATTGTGATGGAACACTAAAGATGTCTTTTATTGGTAATAATATCATACATAAACAATTGAAGTAACAATGATTGAGATGAGTGATATACAAACTTAAGTATATTATGGAAAATCAAACAATTATTACACTGTCAATTTGGTATGTGAAACATATGTACAATTGATACAATCAATTGTATATAAAGGTTTAACCTCTTCCCGGTCACGCCGGAGTATACTCGGGCATTGAAAGTCGTCAAAACGGACACACGAGATAACTCGGGCAAATTCCATTTAAAAAAAAACAATGAATTCTTTCACTAAATATGCATGTTTTATAATTATAACACTTGTGTTTGATATTCGAGCATAATAAAAAATATGTAATCCTTTTTGGAACATTTGTTTAAGTCAATTGGACCGGTAAGTGGTTAATAAACCTTAAAAAAAACATAAAACAGACAACACATTGATCGTCTAATAAAAAAAGGACAACATTAATAAATTAAATCTTAAAATTAATATAAATAAGCCTCATGGTCATATAAAAAATTTAAGTCAAAAGATTGTAAAAACTCCACTCGATTAAGACAAGGTTAAAGAAATGTTGACTATGCTACAAAAAAAGAGAAAAAGTATTTTAGTTAATGTTAGTCAGTTTACTCTGTATTACTTGCTCTAAAACAATTGATATTTTATTTTTTCATATCCACTCCCAATATAGACTCCTAAAAGAACACTACAGCAGAACATTTCAATGGAGACAGGTTGAAGATCAGTCGCTCAAGTTTGGAAATATGGGATTCATTCAAAAGTTCATTCACTATGTACCACTTTCAGGATCGGAGTGTATGGGAAGGGATAAAAACATCATACTCATGAATACTTAAGATACAAGTCTATAAATCAATTTATATGTATCCACTCAAGGATTCACAACAGAATAGGATAAAAGCGATAGATGTTTCATTTCATACCATACTTAAGATTGCAGTCTAAACATTTGTTTTTTGATATTAAAGCCTAGCTAGGTCTGAGTTGTTTAAAAACTATTGACTCCACCCAAAATAAACAAAAACTCTCATTCCGCACCAGATTATTACACCAATCCATATAAAATAACTAGAAATGGAATAGATTATTAAAATATACCGACAGCCTTTTCAGAATGAGCCACATAGTTGCTTTGTTATTCTCTGCACGTTCAAAATTTGGTAGAAATATTAAAATTTTGGTTCAGATATTAAATAGCGTAAATAAAATTAGTAAAAAATCACAAAAAATGTTGATTATGATGAAACCAAATCTTCCAGACAAATTAATAGAACACTATATTTTGGTAAAACTGTGCATTAACACATTGACTGCTAAGCCCATGCATGGTATGGATGTAGGGTTTCTCTAGACCAGGCACGCACAACCTTTCTCTTCTAGCGAGCCAAATTATGATGAAAGAAAAATTAAATTTAAAATACTATCAATTCCTTTTTTGCACATGGGATACGTTTCGCATAAAACAGCCGTACTAAAATGTTTTTATTGTGAAAAACTTAAATATTAATGAGATCTGTGTCTTTGTAAATGTTAAACTCATTCTTTGGAATTTGGCTTAACAGCTTAACGACCGTGGACGCGTATTTGAGTCTTTGAAAAACAAAGGTTGCTGGCCGGCGGATACATATATGCGTATAGGTGAAGCATCTGGAAGCTAAGAAAATTAAATTTTGTAAAGATATCTCAATTTGCTTACAAATTATAGTGAATTTAGTAAAATTATAATTTTTGCGAATTTATCGCAAAATTTTATTTCGCCAGGTGAAATTTTATACAAAAAACGTGCGGTCGTTAAGCTGTTAATATTTGAAGTATTAAGTTGCAAAATCGAACCAAAATTTTCATCAGTAAGCCTATTTCTATGAACCGATTTATTAAATGAAAAAGTTTGCCCACATTTGTTAAATTCAACAATTTACTTTTAAAAAAATGTAGTACATTTTAATTAAGACTAAACATTAAATGGCCACAGAAAAAATTAAACAGTCTGCATACGGGTCATGCATCCCTGCTCTAGACCCGTATATCACATACAGAACAGACACATCTTAAAATAATTATAATTAAACAAAATAACAGCAGCGCCGTTAGAAATCCACAAAAACAACACTAGCACATTACGTTGGGTCTGTATTTCGATGAAATTCGTATGCTTAGGTAATTTCGGATGCGTATATCGATGTATATCCGTGTATAAAGGGAATTTTGTAGCGTAGCATTAATGGTGGCGTATTTTTAATGAGAATATCAGTTTAATAAAATATTCCTCTCATTTCAATGTCTGGTATGTGTAGATAAATAATCAACAAAAAATTCAAGCAGATTAATTCAGATATTGGGGGAAAAAATAGACAAAACCAACATGAAATATACATGACAGATTAAATATTATTTATAATCATTGCTGATATTGCAATCTTTTTGATACTTATGGCACAACAGGGAAAAAATATTTATAATACAAAAATGCTTAACACCATCAAAAGAATGATGGCCGATATGGTTAATTATATAATGATCACCGTTTTTCAACAGTTAATAACAATCGACACCCTCAGTGGAATATAACAACCAAATTTAATATAATCACCGTTACGAAAATGAACTAGAAGTGCCAATGTCTAACGCAAATCATAATAGTCTATTTGATTACACCATAAGAAAAGAAAAATAAAGATAAACATATATGGATTTCAAAAAATTCTTGGTATAACTCTACTGGCAGAATAAACATACTGTTTATTGTAACGGTAGTCGCCACAAACGGATTCATATAAACAATGATCTACATTCATTTTATTAGTTTGCTTCCGGTAAGATGAATTGTTTAATTTATCACAGTACTAATAAACAAGCAACGGATGCCTCCAAAGAGTCTCAGTCCTAATATACACATTTTTAGACTGAAAGACGCCTAAGACTAGGACTAAGGATTTTTATTCTCACATGATCAGGAGAAATCAAAGTGATTGGTGGGTGACAAAGAGGTCCCATACGTTGGCACTGCATATTGACACAATGACGCATTTCACAATATTATTTTTGCTCGAATGGGTTAATGTGAATTAGTAAGTGTGTAAAGTGTGTATAATCCTGGTATGAATATGTGAACCATTGAGATGTTCAATTATCATTGGCAATTTTGTATTGCATTTTATTTGAATAAAAAAGCTGGCTGATTTCCAGGTTGTTCTAGGTCACTTTCAGTGAAAATCTTATGACAGCAAATTTGAAACTTTACATTGAACAACCAATATGTATATTATGGATATAAAAGTATAATATATTGTGAATATATTAGGTCTAATGCAGTGTATCTAATGATGGAATCTAACAGTGTGGAATTATATATTGTAAATGGAGATATGATAAAAAAGAATTACCGATGTTGACAAATCTTTTCAATTTATTTGTATTCTGATTAAAAGTATTGGAAATAGAATAAGATGGCATTTAAATTGTAGAATAGAACAACCTGGAAATCAGCCAGCAAAATATGTTCACTGGTTTCAGAAATAAAATTTAGAATAGCGGTCGGCAAAGTGTGTTCCGCAGAGAAATCCGACATTATTTTATGAACTAGGTGCATTTTTAGATGCATTTGATCACTTTTATTTCAATACATAATATTTAACACAAAAGTCTAGTTAGAGGTCCGCTGGATTAAAATTGTGGATTTAGTGGTCCGTGAACCCGAAAAGTTTGCCGATCGCTGCTCTAGAATCCCAATTTTTTGTTTATGTTCTTCCAAAGTTCCAAGAGTTCTTCCAAAAAGAACGATGAATGCTGGAAAACGAATAATGTAGGGATAGTTGGAAAACCCATAAATAATGATGAAAACATGTGTTTTTCAGAAATATCCAAGAGAATCATAGAATTCATTTTGTTTTATGAAGAAGACTTTCATAGTGATTCCTAATGTTTTATTTCAAACAATAAAAGATGACCGACGAGAAGTTTAGCAATAGGAGATGGTTGGCATCGCATATGCTTGTGAGCGGGATGGCAAATGTCCAGCAAAAGCAATCAATAGTGTTCAAATTTTTGACAGGACCATAATATTTAGGAAAGTGGTAGACAGGGAAATAATGAATGCGGTATTATTTTTGGCAGGGATAATAAAAAAAAACAAGCAATGCGAGAATGATAGATGGGGGTTACACGGTAATTACTTTTATGATAGACTAATTTGAAATGACAATATTGCAAAAAAATGCTCGGGCAGTGTGCACTCCTAGTGTCCACAGGGGTTTCAAGAGTAGAAATTAAATAATCTTAATCAAAGTCAACCCCCAATCATGAATCTCGTAGGACACTTCTTTCATACCGATGCGTCCTGTAGTCCAAGAAGGCGGTCAATGACCATCCACAGGATGTACTCAAAGGAGCTACGGTACACTGGGACGACTCGGGAGGAAGCATAGCGGGGTACATAATATCATGGAACCGTTGGTGGTTGCCATATGCAAGTGGACAAAGATTAAGATAAATGATGAATGACACATGTTCATATTATTATTTTTAAGCTGATTCATTATCTTTTCACATTGGCACTTCTTCGAAAAATGAAAACTTATTATAAAAAATGAAGTGTATAAAACAATCCATAGTGGAGATATGAAAGTGGTGTAAAACAAATATCTTTGAAATAAAAGTTAGCAATAACAATAAAACATGACAACCGTCAAGATCAAACATTATAAATATAGGTTTATAATAAAAATTATCAACAAGGCCAGTCGATTCCTCACTAAAGTAATACACTAATATTAAAGTGCCGTTGCACGAGAACACTTGAGCGATTATTATCAAATAAACATGCAAATTATCAATAATTGCATTACCGGTGACACAGTATCACAATATTCACAAAGGTACCTTTAAATTAACCGATAGCTTAGTCGGTTCAAAAATTTGTATCTCCACAAAACGATTACTAAACGGATAGATTACATACTTGAATGATTATAAATTTGAAAAAAGAAATGCACAGAAAAAAACAAAAGCAGGTTTTTTAAAGGTATGACTCTTAAAAAACTATCTTACAAAATATTGTAGAGATTGGACCAAAATGTATCACACAATTCTATTTAAAACGTTGTTTATATTTCTTTGAAAATCTAAGTCGTACAACCACTGTCTTTGAATACAAAAAAAAATATGTATAATTTGAAAGCATGTTCAAAACATGTATTTTACTTTAATGATATACTTCTTCGACTAATACATTCTCGTTGATGAATTCGCTGTTGCCGAATAACAATAGGCAAAGTATATCCTGAAGGCAGTTCTGCGCCGCTAAGAAACTGTTGTCTAATGCGATCGCTTTCCTGAACATGTGGATTGACTGTTCATATTCGCCCTGAAAATAGAAAAACATGATTTTTATGACTATATAAAAATGAAACAAAACAAGAAAACAGTGTGTGAGCCCTTTGGCATCAAGTGTGATCAAATTCAAACATATTCAAAATGATAACAAATAAAAAATTTAAAGATTCCAAAAATAATAAACAAAAGTGCTACTTTCATAGCATCTGAGGAAAACTACTAATCTGCCTGAATATTTTATACTCAGAAGGAAGCAGATCATTTGAATGGATAATTCGTACGTGTTTACTTGACCATTTAAGAGTCCCTACATATATTTTAATAATATTATACAGATGACAGAACTACCAGTCAACAATCGCTAAACACTCACAACCACAATCTTTCTATATCATGCCCAGACAGAGAGTGTGTGAGTTGCATTACAAACAAATAAATCTAGACAAATATGTTGTTTAGTTTTCTGAAAATCAATAAGTGGCATGTTAGTCAACAATGAAGTTTTTCTATGAAATTAGTGTTTTTTTCCATATTCACTCCCAATGTTAGGTGTATTGACCCCAGGTATCTCAACAGTGGCCGCTTAAAAATTAATAACTGTACGTTAAGTCACGCGTACTTTTTTTTCAGAACGAGTTCAGATAGAAAAGAGACAAAGACAGAGTGAGGAAATGGCTAGTAGTTAACTGATTGCTCATCTATGCCCTATTTTCAGTTTTAAATAAGGGAATTATTTTGGATACAAACTTATAGATACTACTGGAGATTCAAAACCTTGATTGAGTAGGAATAAAGCCCAAGAATGTTTCACATTCAACTGCAGGACCGGTGAATTGAAATTTCTTTCAAAAAAATTATCCATTATGTTAATTTAACTGTTGTCAATTATGACAATCAAACCACTGTTGGTGAAAAACTCTTCTAGAATTGAAATTTACTTAAATTATATTATATAGCTGAGATGATCTTACCAAATCTGCATGTAACAGTCCAAGGTGATATGGATTTACAGGAAAATCTGGACGCTTCTTATAAGCAATGTTTGTCAATTTCAATGCATCCCCTGTCATACCTAGCCTGTGAAACAAAACAAGTATATATTTAATTGATACATCAATCCAGAGACACCGCTTTATTGATGTGAAGTGTGCTTTAATTAAATATTGAATGCTAGGTTTCATTTACAATAAAGAGTGTAATCTGCAAGATGGCTAACGCCACTAAAGCTATTTTTTTAGGATATATACATAAAATAAAAATTAATTTAACTTATAAATAAAAGCAACAAAGTGTATTTTGGAATTGTCAAATTCTGCTTGATGATAGTTTTTTTTTTTACAGTCTGCAGATTATGCAGTCAATGTCAATATGTAGTTTAATTTAGGAAAAAATCTTACACTTAGAGTTTGATAGACACAATACAAGCGAAGAGAACTTTTCGATTTCAGAGAATAATACAAAAACTATATTTCATGATAAAATAGCTTGATTAAAAAACTTCAAAAGATAAATTAACAAAAAAATCCACTGAATATTATTATGATGTCAAGTTACACAATGCAATAAATATACGTCGCGACTGTGCTTCATGTTAAAATTAAACAAAATTATAAAAAAGGATATAAGGCATATATTTGTCCGGCCCTGATTCATCTCGGCGAAGTGATAGAGAAAAAAAATAATAGTTCCAGGGAGCCAATTTTAATAGTCTCGTAATTCAAGTTCAAGGCCAATCTTCAAACTTAATTTTGTAATCAGTATATAATATTAATATTATGTCGTTCATTATAAAAATAAAAAAATATATAAGAAGTAGCAACGTGTTTTATTTAATTTAACATTACTTTATTATGTTTAATAATTTGGTCCGGCCCTTGACTCGGAGATAGAATGATAATTTGGCCCCAGACTTAGGAAAGGTTGCCCATGCCTGATATAAGGTAACAAGAAAATACTTACCAGTGAAAAACACCTGATAATCCTAAAAGTGGAACATCTTTATGCTTTTCAGGTGCCAGATGTAATGACTGACGAAGACAGGCTACCAGCATATCAGAGTTTCCTTCTATTCTCCAATATATACCGGCTAATACATGAAGGATCCACGATGTTGTATTCTGTAACATCAAGTGTAAATTTTGAAGAATGATTACCAGTTTGTAAAATATTGGATATTGTTAATGATATTATACCAATAGGATAAATATTATTTGTAAAAATGCATGAATATTTACGTGACGAATGGCTTCAGCTATTTTAGCAGCAAGAACATTGAGTGGCGAGTCGTGATCACCAGTCAATCGCCTTAATATTGGTAGCAGCACCGGAGAAGATTGGTGAGGCAACGGCGGAATCGTTCCTTTGACAACCGACTTCTCCAGCAAATCACCACTGGGAGTAGAACACTGCGGTTTCAATTGAGAATCGGTGACCGGATACTTTATCACAGATAGTAATTCACTAGAAGGACTGTAAAATAATGCACATTATATGTTTAATTGTAATTATCCAATTTATTAAAATCTCAATAATAAAGATGTTTATTTAATATTCATGTAGTATAAAATTCTCAAATATCAGTGTGGTATTTATTACTAGACGATCTAACTGTGCTCTGTTTGCAAATTCTGATTTGCAATCTCAAGAAGCTGCCTCCATTACTTGTCCCGAATATATATATGCCTTTGATACATAAGAAGAATTTGAGCTCTTTACTGCACACATGGGTACGAGAAAAGTTCACTCGTCTATGGCAACTGACAGAGTACCCAAAATTTAACTTATTAGTGAGGGAGAAAATCCAATGTAGTAATTATAGAGGGAAGTACAAAAAACTGACAATGTATTTTTTTGTGTTCTGTGCACCTTTTTGCTTATATTATAAAATAGCCAAAAGAGCGGCCTGATGTAAGATAATAGAAAATTTTACACTTAAGCGCAGTCGCCCACGATTAGGTGACATGTGTTCCTTAATCATATTAGGCGTAAGGAACACACGTTACCTAATTGTGGACGACTGCGCCCCAGTGTAAAGCTTGCTAATGAATTAAAGTTACCAGTTTCAAACTGGCGGTATGATATTTAAACTACTTAATCTGTGTTTTTCTAACGTTGATTATTGAAGTATTTAAAATAAAATGCGCAAAAAAATACTTACAAGAAATCTCGCTGAGCAAAGGCATCCCAGAGACTGGGAGATTTTATCCAGTCAGGTCGCGTTTGCTGCCCACAAGTTTCACTCGACAAATGGTAACTGATTGCTTTGTCATAGACATGTAATGTTTCCGCCGTAGTTATGTCAGCTTGGTTTGCTGAAACTGATGATTGTAAAAATTGAAATAAAATAAGATTGCAAATCCGAATAGGATTTTTTCCAATACGAAACTGGATTTTTAATAACATCAATTATGTATTTATTCATTGAAATTTTATCTGCATTGTTGTACGAGAAACAAAATACCTACAACCTTTCTGATGCTTAAACAAAACAAATTGGCGTAAATTTAAGTAAAGATAAACTTACTTATAAGGTTTCCTAATTCGCTGTCACCGTCTTCTATATCTGCATCAGTCGGTGCCAGATGTACAAGAAAATGTTTATTCACATCTCTTTCAACAAATGCTTCATTGTTCGCACTATCTGACGAATCTCGCTTGGAACGTTTGTCAAAATTATGATTCTCCTCGCTCGTTCTTGTCCCTTTATTTTCAAACTTCGAATTTGGTTTCCCAGAATGGACAATTTTACCTTTAGTCCTGGTAACAGGTATAGTCTTTCTACCATTATTCTGATTAGCTTGTAGATTTTTGGCATCTCTTTTCGAATACAATGCCTCAATATCTGATTGACTGATCGCATTCTCTTCTGAAATATCAATAATCAAAATGCGTTAGTGGATTATTAAATTTAACTACAATGTATCAATATTTGCAATAAAACACTTACTCATGAACACGTCGAAATCTTTCTTACCCACTTTTGATAAGAAGCTTTGAAACAATATTTCCTCAGAGAGCCCGTCGCTGGTTATTTTATCTCCAATCAAATCAAATGGTAAATATTCTTCTCCAAGATCTATAAGCATAAAACAAATATTTAACCTTAGTTAAGTAAATTTAATGCTGTATCTAACGTTTACAGAGAGAAAAACATAAAAAATTTTCAACAAATTCACTTGCAAACTTTCAACATTTTAGAGTTAAGATGAAGTATGTCAGCAAGTTTCATCAATCATATTTAATCTAAGAGAAGAATCCTATTATCTCGCACCTGAGTGAGTATCAGCTTTATAACAGTGAATGTTGGCAGGTTGGCATGACTGTCCGCCAGCGGTGCAAATCATTCCACGGCCAACGACACCATTACCATCCAAGCTCTGGGTGAGTCCCACGTCGGAAACCCCCATACCCCCGAAGGCTTTTTCTCCCATACTCATGTCAGAACACATTTCGGGCATTTCATTTCTCACTATATCTTCTGAAATGACAAAAAAAAAACAGTTTAAAATAAGAACAAAATTAATGACGTCGTAAATGGCAAAATAAAATATGAAGTGACATTTCAAAAAATCATGTTGATTTTTACGGTTCACCACATTACAGAGGCTAAAAGTCAAACAACTTTTCAATCTTTTCTAGTCTCTTCTTAAACCACCATTGAAGTAACTACATAAAGTTCTCTTTTTGTAATGTATTTTAAGATCAAGTTTTAGCATCGCCATAAGCAATATAAACATTCAGTACACAATAAATAATAAAATAATAACATTAGGTTTCAAACATCCGCTTTGTAAATTTAAAAAAATAATGAAAAGTGTGTTTTGGCTCCCATGAAAAGTTAGACTTTTGTAGATAGTGTTTCACTTTAAGCGCTCGATTAAACCTTTAAATATATTTCCAATTTGTTTATACCAGGCTTGTCGACCATGCGACCCCTTGAGAATTTTTGGTACAACAATTTCTTTGATTGCAAATCCATATTTGTTTTTTATTTTGGTATCAATATTTTTTTATTTATTTCTACAAATGTTGATATAAACAAAAAGGTAACTATTTTCTGCAATAAAAAAAAAACAAAATTCAAGAAGGATTAATATTGATAGAACAGTATTTGTGGTCATTTTTATATAATACTAGATGACCCAACGAACTTCGTACCGCCTCAGAATCAATAAGTGTTGTGTTAACTTGATAACTTGAAACATGATGACTACCGAGCCAACCTTTAGTTGTAAATTGTGCGGTGGCAAGCCAGGCAGATCCAATGAGTTTACAAATTCAATTGGATAGTTGGTTGCTTCGTTTTCGTTTGTTACACACGTTTGTTGTCAATGGATTTGAAAGAATGTAGTGGACCAACGGTTTGATTTTGAATTGTGAAGTTTAAATGATGCAATTCGCATGTTTGTCGTCATCTGAATTTTTTTCACATAGCGCCACAGAGTCCATGATTTCAGGCAAGCGTTTATTTCATGGGCAGCGGTCGATCTTGGAATGACTGGTAGTGTTTGGCGGAAATCGCCAGATAGTAGAATCATTGCGCCTCCAAAATATCTTGAATCATTGCGCAGATCTTTCATAGTTTGATTGAATGCTTCCAATGCGCGTCATTGGGCATTCATCCCAGGTGATGATTTTACTTTCTACCAAAACTTTGGCCATTGCTGACTGTTTGCATGTCGGTTTATCAGTGATTTATCAGGTTTATCGGTTTATCAGTGGCAACGGCAATTTCAACGCTGAATAAGCCGTTCGGCATCCTTCTATCTACGTGGCCGCTATTCCAGAAGAAGAAACTGCTACAGCAATTTTATATCTCACACGAACAGTGGCCATAATCAATGACATGAGGAATGTCTTCCCAGCTCCACCGAAGGCATCGAGGAAAAATAAGCCACCATTTCCATCATCAATTGCCTTCATTAACGTATCGTACACTTCCTTTCGTTTGGGGTTCAACAGTGTTATATTCGTTCAAACTGATTGGTTCAATGCTTGATTGAAAGCGTCGTTCATTCCACGATCTGGCGTTGGCATTCCTAACTTGACTCACAAACTGCAGCGCATGAAGAAACGTATGAAACAAAATCAATCCGTTCGATTCGTCGACAAAAACACGGCCGTTACAGATAGTCAGCAATTGCTGGAAATCACCAGAGAGTAGAATCAGTGCGCTCCCAAAACATCTTGAGTCATTGCGCAAATCTTTCATAGTTCAATTGATTGCTTCCAATGCGCGTTTGTGCGCCATTATCCATTCATCCCAGTTGGTGATTTTACTTGCTACTTAAATTTTGGCCATTGCTGAGTGTTTCGCAATCTTGCATGTTGGTTTTTCAGTCCTTTGGAGGTTTAACATGAGGAATGTCTTTCCAGTTCCACCGGGCGCATTGAGGAAAAATAAGCCACCATTTCCATCATCAATTTCCTTCATTAACGTATCGTACACTTCCTTCTGTTCAATTGGGTAGTTCAATAGTGGTGCATTCGTTCGAGCTGATTAGTTCAATGCATCTCAATCATATTCACGTTTACGTTCCAATTCTCGATTGAAAGCGTCGTTCATTCTACGATCTGGCGTTGGCTAACAAACTTAACTAACAAACTTGACTAACAAACTGCCAGACATAGTAAGTTTTATTAAAAAAAAAAATTGTCGAAACAAACATTGCCAATGACTCCACTCAATCTCTTATATGAATATGCTTTATTTTTATAGCACGAATGACATGTTTTACGTTTTGTTTACAATCTTAACGAACTTAAAAAAACACTTTTATTTATGGAAGAATTGATTTATTTAATAAAACAATCTTAATTTTATCAGCACTTTCTTTTACTATTCAATAAAGTTTTTATATTAATAAAGATCGATTATCTACAACTTGTACATACAAAAAAAATCACTACAGCATCTGAAGCGACCATGGTTAAAAAATAAAAATCGATATGCTCTCCCTTTTTAACACCTTTACACTGAACTCCCCATTTACACGGTAGATACGTTCAACGCGATACCGAGTAAAGAAAACGTGTAAACAAATATACTAAAATAAAAAAAAATGTGGTAAATAGATTTCCTTGCATAAAAATCAATTCAGGATATCAAAAATTAAATTCATTATTACTTTCGATGGCTTCGACGGTAACTTTGTGGAAGTTCATTTTAGTATAAAATTTAATTAATCAAAGTTATTTTAAATTTTATATTAATCCTCTTGGCCCCAAGCATTTTCGGGTGGTATATGCGAAAAGCCCCACACTGTTTTGCTCGAAAAAAATACTAATTACTTATAATTAAAAAAAATATATTTACCAAAAAAATATAGACATAAAAAAATACAGTCATAATCATTACATACTAAGGTATATTTTCACAACAATAAGAAGTCCATATTACATTATTTAAGAACATTAAAATATATTTATATAATTATAAAAAGCATAGAGTAGAAAAAAATCGTATTTCAAAACATTACTACAGCCCCAAATAACAAACAAAAAAATGAAAACTTCGATCTTCATTTGCTTTTGCAACATACGTATCTGTAAACAAAAGATATGTTTTAATTCCCAATAAGGTTTTTTACAAAATGTTAAAGAACGGATTTTAGATATTTACCCGAAAATCAGCATTTAGCATTTATGTTTAGGAAAGCATTCAGGATGCAATCCTTTTTTACATTTCTTGCAGATTGTACGTGATCGCCTTCTTTTCTGGTTTGTGCTACACACGCAGCATTGTTTTTCGTTCCTACCGGGCAGTTTTATAAAGTCAACAGAAGCTCGACGATTTTCGACTGCCGGATTTCCGGATTTCCGGATTTATAGTCCATCCATTCATTTCCAATTAATTCTATTATGCTAATAGTAAATTGAAGACGGGTAATGTTTACTTTATGGGCATTACAGGGGTAGCTTTTGTTTCGGTGTGCACTCAAACAAGAGTGCAATAAATGGTGCACTTTTTTTAATGGCCTTCAGCGGACCCAAAGACGTGACAAAAGATATTTTGTTTTACTATGCTTTCAAACATCTTTCAATTTTTATGAATAGATATGAGAATAAAATGTATTTGAATTTGGCTTAGTCGATTGCTTTTATTTAACCGACAAAGAAATTTTTGTTTTATGATAGTAATAAAATTTGCAATTCTCAAATATTGCAAATGAAAAAAAAGATAGGTACTCTGTTATTTCCAAATCATGTACAAAGGTCTGTAAAAAATGCACGCCAACACGCAAAAATTTAAAACTTTCAATTAATATGAGGATTTAGTTATTATAATTTTTTTTTAATTGGGTTATTCCATTGAAAAAGGGTCACTTTTATGGGTGTTTTTTGTTTTACGATAATATAATGTCAGTTTTTTTTAATATAAAGTAAAAACTTTATGCGTCATAATTCATCGAGCTAACCTTCTTGCTGAGTGAAATTATTGTCATGTTGAAATGAAATGATCAATGGATTTATGTATTGCAATGTATCAAATGAGCAGTGTGTTTCGTATATTCGTTGCAGTTGTACAGTGTCGCGAAGTCTAAGCACAATATCGTTTAAATATTATTTCACATAAATCGCGCCACACCATAAACCAATCAAAATACACTGTTCCTGCCCTTATACATGAATCTCGGGATAGACCATAAGGAGATATATAGAATTCCACACCAGAATGATTAATCGGAACGAAAACTGAGTGAAAATTGATAAAAACTCAAAAAAAGTCATGATAAATTGCGGGGCATGTCAGCTAGCTGACAAATGTCAAATGCGAATACAACTAATGCCACCTAGTGGATTGATTGGAAACAGCATACAACGTCATGTTTGTGACGGCGTTCGATTTGCGACGTTCAAAAAAAACGAAATGTATGGAGACATTTATTTTATTCATAATTTCTTCCCCGTGATATTTTTCCGATGTTTGCTTATTCTACTATTCTAGGCGGAGACGAATTTAATAAATAAAAGATCGTTAAAATCCGTGCAACCATTCTCGAGATACACGTGGTGTAAATAACCTCACTTTGTTTTATATATATAGATATCGTCGTTAATTTTCTACAAGCACATATCTCAAAAAGTACAAGTTTTCAGGAGACACATAAATGTACGTTATTCTACCCCTGTCGCTTCGCTTTCTATGTCCCTGGTTTACACTAACCTGTCTTTTCTTTATTACTGTTGACAAACTTGGCATGGCAATGCCACGCCTTGAGTAGAGTGATAGCCCAGTTCTCCATAAACCCAAAATCCACTCTCACTGCCTGCTTCATGTGATACATCTGACCAATAATATTCTTTTTCTTAACGTAGAGCATTGACATTAGAAAGTTTGTTGCAGGCTAAAACAAAAAAATGTAAAAAATAATATACATACGATTGTTTCATTATCAAGAACCAAGAAACATAGTGTCACAATAACAGAACCGGATTAACTTTTTTGAATCCAACATTACTTTCACCCAAAGTTTGCGACGTCGCATTGTCCTGCTAAACCACATGTCTTTAAGATATGAATCAATCAATTCCGACCGAAAGAAATCAGTTTACATTCTGTGACACAAATCATTGGTGCTTCTTGAAACAGCACGAAATGTTGAAATGTTTCAACAAAATTTCTTCCCATTTTTATAATGAGTGGCAACAATAATAAAATGATCTTACCTCAATTTTATTGATTTCCAAAGCTTCAGCAGCGGCCTTTAGAGATTCTTCTTCAAATCCAAGTTGGTGAAGAATAGACCCTAACGACACAAGCGGTACATCTTTTAAATGACTCGGTGCATTCGCCAGCGCACACACAATACAGTCTAAGCTATTTTGCGAATTCCCTCTCACTCTCCAATAAAGGGATGCCAATGTGTAAAGCAGCCACTTACTGGCAGTTTTCTAGAACAGAAATATATATAATTACACATCAATCGATTGAATAATATAAATATAATAAAACAATTTTTGGATAAAAGAATAATTACATTTTTTATTGCTGTAAGTATTCGCTGGCCTATTTCAGCTTCTTGGACATTTTTAATACTGTCAACTTGATAATTTGTGACATACGATATCAAAACATTCCGCAACATATTATCAGTTGGTAAATTTGGTAACGGTTTTGGCCTGCAAGTAATAAAAAAGTGTTATTCAAAAAATGCTACTGTTATTTCTTCCGCCAAGTATAACGTAAAAGTATTCAGTCCTAATCAATTTTACTCAGATCCACTGGATCCTGTGGGTCAGTTAGTTCGATTTATTAGGGAGATATCATTGATAATAGAATGGACCAAGTAGCGGCATTGTTGGGACGGTCTGGATCACATCCTGTGGATGCTTCTGTAGTGAATCAATTCTGCTTGCCTCTACTTCCAACCAGTGGGATTCCAACGCACTGGATGTCAGTCGGATACAATCTATCAAGAGCACTTAGCAGAACTTAAGGATGCTGGTATGTCATGGGAGGAGACAAAAACATGGTGTCAATTTGCTCCACATATGGAACGGATATGATTGAAGAGGGCTTAGTTATTCTCAATTTTGTTTTTCCTCTTTGACTATGTCTCCACCATATTCAGAGCGCAAGTCCACCTAAATTGACTCTAAGAATAACCATTTGCTAACGTCACAAAGTGTCTCTGAAAACACCCTATGAATAATCACCAGCAACCTTGCAGGACAATGATATCAGTAAGGTAGAGACAATTGGAGCCTCACCAGTTAATTGGTTGAGTTTGTGTTCGCAATAGTACTCAACCATCTATGTTTTATTTATGTTGTCATCAATCAGTATTAAAATAGTTTACTTACCTAATGTGTACTATTCTCTTAATCTTTGGTTCAACTAACTCTTAATCATACTTATTTTCAAACAATAAAAAAATGTCATGAATCAAATCGTATTACAAAAAACTATTTAAACCACCTACTTGCTTAGCATCGATGAAGGTAAATAAGATGAACTTATTGGTAATTGCGATGCAGCACAACACAATGGTGGATACCAAGGAAGTGGGTGTTCTTCATTCAAAGGCACTCCAATTAAATCCGATAATATGGCTTTCACGCTAAAATTAACAGGAACAATTAATAATAGTTCTAAAATGATTTTTAGGATATAAGTTTTTTTCACATTTAATTTGCTGAGGCAGAAATGCAATTCTAGGCACAGTCATCAGAAAAACAATCAAACATTGTGGAATGTTCGAGAGATGAATAATGAACTACAAATTTTGACTATATAATCCACACTATTGCAATCTCAATCATAAAAACTTTTAAGCGTTCATAAATTTTCACTAAAAATCTTTGATTTCTCTTCAGTTTCAACGTGGCTTAGTTTAAACTCCTCTGAGAATTATAGTATTTTATCAAGCACAAAAGTGCATAGTTAAAACATCAATCGTTACTGCATTATGAATGTCAGCCATAAAATCATACATAACTGGTGGTAATTGGACAACAAAGATGTATACCCTATTGAATTGTATCATTATATGTTATGTAATTGGAAAAATATAAATAGTATCAATTGCTTACTTGTATCCTTTATTTTCAAGGGGCAAATAAACTGATAATGACTCTAACGGTTCCCCTTCTTTATCAATTCTTTTAGCTAGAGATGGCGCCCAGTCATCACATTCTTTTCGAGATGGCCAATCACTATTTCTATCAAAGTCTTCCTTAATTCTTGTTATTTTCATGGTTGGTGGGTATCTAAAAATAATGGCATAACAATTCATGTCCACAGCCGTAGCTAGGGCTAGCGAAATGAGCGATCGCCCTGGGTACTGGAAGAGCATAGGAGGCATCAAAATGATGCAAGGAATTTTAGAAAAATACGAATTACTGAAAAAAAATTGCAATCAATCAACACATACTGTCTTTAAGAGCCTATCCAAACTGTGAAATCGCTCTTCAAATTTTTCTTACCATACCAAATTTTCACTTAAATTAATTTTTTTGAACGAAGTTTTAACTGGTCTTGTGAATAAGGTTATAAATATGGGCATTCTTAATAAATTAAATGAAAATATTTTACTTCATCAATCGCATAAACCAGCGATTTCCAACCTGGGAGGCGTGGATTATTGCAAAGGGAGGCGCGAACAGTTCAAAATATTTGTTTACCATTTAAAACGTGTCTTTATTACTATACGAAATGAAGGATGGGGAGGCGCGAAGATATTTTTTTCTTCAAAGGGAGGCGCAGTAACATAAAGGTTGGAAACCACTGGCATAAACCATGATACTATGGATTTTTTTATGTCTTTCTATTTATTGATCAAGGCACTTGATAAGAAGCTGATCAACTTTTTTCAGTCAGGAATACTTCAATAAATGTCAAATAGTAATTTTTAACTTTCCTAGCTGTATTTTATTGAGTTCAAATAAATTTCCACTGCATGAGAGTCCTGTTTGATCCATAACCAAGTGCCCCATTGTTTTAGATTACAACATACCAGTGTGCTTTGTTTTGGTATCATTCTTGCTTCGGCAATAGTTCATAATTGCCGACATTACCACCCATAAAGAAATCAGTCCATCATTAAGACATGGCATGTGAATAATTAAAAAAAAACATTCAAAGAGTAATGTGGACTATATCAAATGACATTGTGGATGATGCAATCTCCCACCCCTTGCCACAACACGAATATACCTAAGTTACACTATAGTTAAAAGTGCAAATTAGCTTAAAGTATACCTGGGCTTGGAGACTGGAATAACAGGCTCATCGTTTTGAGTTTCTATGGGATCTTCATTTGGATAAAAAGATGAAGAAGAAACAGAAGATTCACTTAAATCTACTACATCATCTTCAAAAACTCCAGGATCTGCAACACAATTTGAATAAAATATAATGAAATCAATCAAAAATATTGAAGATATATATTGACTGTGGAAAGGAAAAAGGACGTAACTCACACATATCAAATTTTACAGGAGGCGCTAAAAACGTATTTTGATGATTTTGTGACATATGCAAATTATGAATTATACACAACCTTGAAGTGCACGGATACTTTTAAACTGGTGTTTAATTGACATAACCTAATATTAATTAAAGAAATTGTCTCGGAAAAACCTTTATTTCAGTGTTTTTTCTTGGTTTTAATTTTTTACAAGGTCATCTTTTTCAAACTTAAAAGCTAAATTTAGATACTAATTCGGCATTTTCAGCTTCCATCCTTTTGATAGAATGTGTGTCAAGTTGTAAACATTGTGATTATCGAAAAAAATCTGTTTTGGAAAATTGAGGGTTACGTCCTTTTTCCTTTCCACAGTCGATATATATCCATCCCATCCCACACTACATAGTAGTTAGTATTTCAACAAGGTTATCTCTATAAAATGAAGAAGCTAATTGACGTCTTCGTGCAAATCATACTCTTTTCAACTATATACTTCATATAGATTATCAAGAAATCTTTTATCATTTTAGATATGTATTATTGTTTGATGAAAAGAATCAACAGATCTCGAAAAAAATATGAAGGAACCCGGAAAAAAATTTGTAATTAGGCCGGTGAGCCCCTTGTTCAATTAAGAAAATCTCTACTCTCAGATCAAATCATTAACTCACTGCAATTCCTGACACATATACTATCTACAATGGTTTCAGTATAACGATTAAAACATGGAATTAAAGCGAAAAAAATAACACCTATATCTGCGTCAATCTTGGAACTCTTCACTCTTGCAATCTAAAGTAGGTAAGTAGATTGTTTAGCTATTGATATTAATTATTTTACAGTATATTGGGTGTCGAATATATCCTAAATATATAAAAAAAAAAACAAAATATAAGTATAGTAGAATGACACAAAAATCTTCATCTTTCCCGAATCACTGCGAATAGCTTAGAGATTAACCGAGCCCGCTATTCACATATTGGCAGTCTACCATGGAGTTGAACGGTGGAAATAGGCGGTGGTGACATCAAGATATGTGCAGAGACTGGGTGTAAACTACTGGGTGGAATGCCAACAAAGTACTGGCAACAAAGTCCATTTGTATTAAGGTCTGCTTTAGATTTTGAACAACATAACCGTCGTAAAAAAACAGTATGACAGAAGAAATGCAATTTTTACACACCAAGATTATCTCCATGAATCTTCTTCATATTTATCATTGAGTATTCAAAGTCCTTGTGTTTTTTTAGCAGATGAAACTTTTCAGTTCGAGCTATTTGTAAACTGAGTTTTTTGGTTTCAGCCTCTACATTTTTCAGCAGCATTTGCAAACTCAGCATGATATCAAACGGATTGAATTTTTCGTGACGACTCTCTGCCACATTGTACATCAGCGTAGGATTATTCAACTGACAAGAAAAGCTTGCCGGAGTTTTAGGATCACTGGAAGGCTTCTGAACACATGTGTGCCCATTTCCCGTCATAACACTTTGCGGATCTGTAGATAATCCTAGAAATAGACACAAGCTCATACAGAAATAGAAACAAGATTTTTTGACATATTCATGATTGATTATTTAGTTTGACAAATAAGTATTACCTAAAATTCGCGCTTCTAACGGTGCTTGTTCTCTCATGGCTTTTTCTCCGAGTCTTAACCATTTCTCATGTTGTGTTTGAAAATCATGTAATTCAGTCCTCTTCGATTGTATAGCACTGAAATATATGTCATATTTACATTTACAATGGGTGTAATTATTATTAACTTCTGAGTGTTACATACTAGATATTCTATTTCAAGACAATCTGGACAATATATGATTTTTGCTGGTCTCGGTTCCGGGGACATTTGAAAATAATAGACTTGAAATATTTTACATGTAACATTTCATCCACTATACTAGAGTAGGTAAAAAGCTGAGAAAGTATATTAATCGATAAAGACAAAACACTTACTCATGTAGTTCTATCAATTCGTTGACGTATTTTTCATGACATACTACCGATTGCTTATTAGTTCTGGCTTCTTTGTGGGATGGCATCAACTTGAGGCAGTTATCAAAACACGCCGCCGACCTATTATAATCTTCGAGGACAGCATATACATTGCCGAGAGCGAAATGGTTAATGGGTTGCCGCGGAGCATGATCGATTGCAGCATGCAATATAATAGCAGCCTCGCCAGAATTCTTAGTCTGGTGAAATATAGATGCCAAATTTAGAAGGGCCACATCACGATATTGCCTAAAAATAAAAAAGACAATTACATTTAGTTATTTCATGGGAAGCTTTTTGTCGTTTGTAATTTTGTTTTAGTTTTTTTGTCAACATTTCTACCAACGTGGATTACTAATGTAACTTAACAGAAATTGGTTTGTGAGAACTGAGTTTTACTCAGTCATTTTATGCTCATTGCTTTATTATATGGGCCCATTAGAGGTGAAGTGTGCCAAGTGGTATTGTAAGAAAAAATAAGTTAGATGCACTGTACGTCTTAAAGTATCGTAAAAGTGAAGTAACCTCAGTTAATACACAAAAAAATAGTATTATCTCAATAAAATAAAAATATGCAACCCACCAAAACATCAATTAATTGTACTTTTGGCTGCCGTAGAAAAGAGTGTGTTTGTACCTAGAACGCTGGCAATAATTTGCAATTATAAATTTAATTGGTTATTAGTGAGCCAACTTGTCTCTGGCGTGTTGTTCACGAAAAATTTGATGAGATATCTCGTCTGTGGCAGCCATCCAGTTACAAGTTCAAAAAAAAAGTTTTACTATTTTATTTGTTGGCTCACTTCACCTCTCGAGGGCTCATATAAACACATATTAAAATTTTCGGGTACGTTGTACGCTTCAGTTGCCGAGCTCAATAGATCGAATCCCATTATGAACAGTCTCATACATTGTTTTTACAATTGAATTATGGATTTCTGTTTGGAGACAAGAATTTCTGTAATATCTAAATTTCACTACCACCAATTCTATCCGAAAAATGGAGCTACCCTCCATTTTACCTTCCATCCGAAAAATGGAGGGTAGCAAGGTAGAGTGGTTATCTAAACTCATGGCGAGCATTATCAACTGATATATGTTTCAGTTGATAATGCTTGCCATGAGCAAAACCGGTACAAAGGAATATTGTGTTTTTTTCAATATAATGCTGTTCTTCCAAATATGGACAGTGAACACCCTCCCTGAAAGTGATCCATTATTTGTCTAAAAAGTATTAAAAAAACAAAAAATTTCAAGAATAATATTAGATAAATATGTTAATTTACTACATAACTTCATTTTATAATTTTTCCGATAGTAATTTGAATTATATTTGACTGCATTATTTGTAATGACACAATTGTTACAATGTTACTGGATTTATATGACGCTTATATTGATCGTTATGCTTGAAAGATTGATGTGGGGGTTAAACTAAGCTTATGGTAAAAAAAGTGCGAAATCAGCAATGGCAGTTCAAAAATCAATATAATGCAACGCCGTCATTTGCACTATCTCATGCTCTTTATAACAGTATTTCTGACCTTTTAATGATAATATTTTCTGAACCGAGCGATATGCTAATAAGACAGATAAAATTCAGCTGCACATCGGATAAAGTTATAAATTAAATTCTGCACAATTAGATTGTTTAGCATAGACTGGACATGAATATCATATAATGAAATATTTAACCAGATGGCTCTAAAGGAGAACTCCTTTGCAAGTTATCTATTCAATCACTAAGGATATGAGGTTAGGAAAATACAGGTTGATAGCCAATAATTAATTTTAATCCTTTCCTCAGGATTGAAATAATGAAAAAAACAATAGAAATGAAAAAAGCATTATGTTGACTTTGCTATCCTCTTGAATAATATTTTTAGGATTAAAAGGTTAAGAAAATAGATGGTTGTGTAAAAAATGATTGCAACATTGTAATCAGTATTTTTAAATTTTACTTAAGTTCTAAGTAGAGCATTTCAACTGAAGATGAAGTAAAATCAGTTATAAAACACTCATCCAACCGGTCTTTTAGGGTGAATTTTTAAATTGGCTCTATTTTACTTAATAAAGATTATATTTACCGTGGTGCATAATGTACAGCTCTTCTTTCGCACTCTAGAGCCTGCAGTGCTTCACCTTTCATTCGCCAAAATATGGCTGCTAAATTATAATGTAGCCAAGACGTTGAATTGTGTCGCAGGCCAAGAGTGATTTGATGACCAAATGACGCAATACTTGTACCGGGTGGAAGCTTCTCATTTAACGAGTGTTCTGCTGCTAGCGAAATATTGTGTCGGCCAATCATAGCCTGAGAACAATACAAAATATTTTTATAAAAATAGACTTATAGAAACATCAAAATTATCATGCTGCAACGAGACAAACTAATGTTTTGGTGAGTTTATTTCATTTAAAGAATAGGTTCCCAATGTGGTACTGAAGGGAACTGAAGTGACAGTGGAAACAAAAAGGGGCAATGAATTGTTAATAATTTTTAACTAAGTAAAATATTCTATAAACCTTTATTCCACGGTGTATGTATCTTACTTGTAACATACCAAAATTGTATATAAAATCTCATTAAAATTATGTTATAAATACTTCAACAATTTAGGTTCAAATATCAACAAATTGTTTATGGCACTTTAGACATGGACATAATAAAATTTTTACTTCTTATTTCTGTTTAATTTTACTGAAAAAAGTAATAATTCCAGGGGCCTTGGGTATTATTTTATCTAAAAAGAGCTAGTGGGTCAAATTAGTTTGGGAACCTACGATTTAAAGGAATGTAATGATAAGCAATCTTTTCAATTTTCTGTGCTACTAATAAAATACAGATGATCAATTTTCATCATAACTTTTAATTCTTTTGTTTCACTTATACTATTAAAATTAGTAATCTCATCTAATTTTAGCAATACAATTTTATATAAAAACCAGCTTCATTATTTACTAGCACCCTCTTCCGGTTGGCATTCAGTAGAAACCATGATAAATATGCTTTAAAAAGTGATACACTTTTTCTACCACAAATTTCACTAAATGCTGCAAAAAACAATGCAATACTATAGGAATTTAATAAGAGAAAAATACTAAATAAATACTAAATAAAATTTATCCGAATTACGAAATATTATCAAAATTGATTTATGAATGAACCATTTGATATTTTAAAATGGACAAAATCCACACTGATTGTATAATTCCTGTGTAATCAGTTTTCCTGGTTCCACTGGAACAGAGTTGTTACTATTGGCATTTAGTAAGCTTCATGTAGAAAGAGAAGATAAAAATAAATCACAAAAAATAAAAATAGAAAGCACACTTTATTCCATTATATTTTGAACCATTCAAATTTGATATTAATTCACATATTCCATCTATTTTTACTTGTTTCAGGTGCATTAAGATCAAAAAATTTCAATTTGAGAATCTATTTTTTTTAAATGATCGAATGAGCGTAGTTCTGTACTAAATCTTATTTATGCACATATAATCTACACCCGTATAATTAAAATACACCGTAGTATCGGTAAGTTAAAAGAATCCTGGAGATTTTGTGAAAATAATTAAATATAAGTATGTGAGTGGTTTCTGAATCATACCTTTAAATGTTCAAATGCAAACATGCTGAATGGTAGGGGAGATATTTGCATACAATCTGGAACGTCGGTTCCCTCAACATTCATATGAGAGCTGTCAGCAAAAAAATCAACAAGTTTTATTCCTTCTCTGTCACTTCCATCAGACTGAATAGACATATACAAGTCTATGTCACTCATGGCGACGCCGGAATTTAGGCAATTGTCATTTGTCTTGTAGAGTTTTGAAAATATATCAGGCGGTACTTCGAGGGTAGCTTCATCCAAGACAATTTTTTTGCTAACTAAATTGTGGTAAAGAGAATCTATTTCAATCAATCTTGCCTCTTGCTCCAAAAATGCCATCAAATCGTTTGGGAGCCTCATGTGATAAGGCGAATCCATCTGGAGGAGAAATCATTAATTTAATGCAATATTTATAAACAAATTACACTACGAGCAGCATTAGCAACCTTAACCTAATTATTATCCTAGCAGTTTATTAATCAAAACACAAATTACCAATGGTTGAATAAGTCCATTCTCCGTGACAACCCAATGGGTTGACGCCGAAGCAGATATACCGCATAATGTTTGATAAAAAGTAAATACTATCTTCCAAAATTTTAATTTAACCATTATTTTATTCTCTGAAGCAATGTTTAAAGTTTCTTCTGTCACCCGATCGAGGCGCCATCAATATTTGTATTGCTAGTGTAAAGTATATTAGTCTATGGCAAGCGTTTTTATTCAGTAAGAGTTGCCAAGTTATCAAATTATTTTGCTAATCTGTTTGTGAATATCTATGGTTATGGATATTTGAACCAAAATTATGATGATTGTACCTACCTAATATTTTAATGTTTGTTCTACCAGTCAGAATTGTATGAAGTATCGTATGTTACAAAAAATAATATTTTTACGTGTAAATGACTTGCACTTTATTAAAATAAATGCTAAAAATTATGAAAGAGAAAAGTTATATATAACATTGCCGACAAATTAATTATATAAAAAAGAAAATCTTAACACTTACGACTACGTTTTCAATAATTCACAATTATTTTAACGGAAAGTGTTAAAAAATTAAATATTTTGTTATCGAATAAAATAAAATTGAAAAAAATTATGAATATTTAATTGAAATGGTTATGAAGTATTCATCAATTAAAAATAAACTGTACTCAATATAAACAAAAAGAAGAGAAAATTTGTTTAAGTAATGCTTAAAAAAATATGAAACGCAAACTTTTTTTAAAGTATAAAGTAATATTTAAAATTTATAAATAATTTATTATTTGAAAAAAACTGTCGCCACATTTTAACCATATTCATAACTATAAAAACTTTCAACCTTCCTACAAAAATTAGAAAAAAATTACCAATAACATGGCAAAAAAAGTTCTTGGCTCTCTATATTTTGAAACAAAATATTATTCACAATTTAAGCCAGATACAAACAGGCTTTAAATGATTACTAGAGAAAGTTAATTGTCAACATTTACCTAAATTTTAAATAAAAATGCCGATTTTTAATGTAGTAAAAAAATGAGTATTAAACAATTTATCAATTAATAAAATTTCGACTAATGTTCCCTAAGCTTAAGTGTTCTTTAACGTGTAGTGCAAAATATAAGATTATATACCTCCGTTAAGAAGCCATATACTCCACATTGGGAGCGAACATGGATAAAAAAATCTTTTATATTTAATTAAAAAATAGATACGATAAAAATATTATTTTTTACTTGTTCTGTTTTATCATATTCAGTTCATGTTCTGTTTAGATATGGAAACGACGCAAATATGTATATATTTTGGATGCGAATGTTTTATACATTAACAATAATAATATAAAACTAGCTGTAAGCCCGTTGCCCAGCAACGTGAGATTTTTGTTGCATAGTATATAATTTTATTTTATTTTATTTTATTTTATTTTATTTCGTTTTATTTTATTTTATTTTATTTTACTTTATTTTACTTTATTTTATTTTATTTTATTTTATTTTATTTTATTTTATTTTATTTTATTTTATTTTATTTTATTTTATGTTATTTTATTTTATTTTATTTTATTTTATTTTATTTTATTTTATTTTATGTTATTTTATTTTATTTTATTTTATTTTATTTTATTTTATTTTATTTTATTTTATTTTATTTTATTTTATTTTATTTTATTTTATTTTATTTTATTTTATTTTAATTTATTTTATTTTAATTTATTTTATTTTATCTTATTTTATTTTATTTTAATTTATTTTATTTTAATTTATCTTAATTTATGTTATTTTATTTTATTTTATTTAATTTCATTTAATTTTTGATTTAAATTTGATTATTACCCCTCTATTTCAGAAATAATAAATAAAATAAAATAAACTTATTCAGAAATAGACCTCTATTTTATTCAAGTAATTTTTAAGTGAACTAACAATTAAAAAACGTAATTTTCACATGCAAAATAGTTCTCCAAATAGAATTTTTGAAAAACTTAGTTCGCTAGTCAATCGAATTCTGTTATTTTGATAGCATTTATTTTCATACGATCAATATGTACTGTGTTTTAAAAAGAAAGTTTTCAAAAAAAAATTGCTCGAGGCAAGATTCGAATCTGCGCCTAAAATTTTGAATACCTACAAACAACCGAAGCACTTTCAATCACAAATATCGTTCTGTTTTCAAATGTTTAATTTATATGGTAAATTTTTGTCACAATGGGTAACTGCCTAGTTAGCTCAGTTGATAGAGAGCTCGGCTTGTAATACAAAGGTCGATGGTTCAAATCTCGGTTGACGGTGCTGATTTTTTGTATGGGATTTTCAGAGATTTTTAATGACACCAAATTTGGTTCATCAAATAATAATATATGACGTCATCGAAAAGGTAGGAATAAAAAATGGCGACATCGTGGCTGGTGAGGAGGAGGGGGAGGGGGAGAGGGAGAGGAAATCGAGGAAAATCATAAGTAACAGTGTATATTGGAAAAATATGTCTTAAGTATGAATAAAAAGTGACAGCGTGGCTTGGCAGGAGGAGGGGGAAGGGCAGGGGGAGGGGAAATCGAGGACATCTTACACTCACTCACTCAGACAAACAAACAAACAAACGGACATTATCGGCTATTAATATATAGATGTACTATTTCAATAATATGAGGTCACTGCTTAAGCACGCCACTGGCTCCATGATAATTTTTTACCAGGGCTTCGAACCGCTATTTTTTTCGTTCCGGTTCAAGTAAAAAAATATATATCGATACTTTCGATGGTTTCGGCGGTAACTTTGTGGAAGTTAATTTACATTTTCTATTAAATATATATCGGTTCGGTTCCACTTTTTCAAAAATAACGGTTTTAACGGTTTTCGGTTTTCGGTTCAGCTCGAATCCAAAAGCCCCTGAATTTACCGATTTGACCAAAATATCTCCGTGAATCTTTTTTTTTTAGCTCACCGAAGAATTTAAAAATCTCAAAACCCTATAGTGATTTACCGATTTGCCCGAAAAAAGAACCGATATTTTTTTTGGGTTCGGTTCCGGTTCTCGTTCCGGCAAAAATAACGGTTTTAACGGCTTTCGGTGCCGTTCCGGTTCGAAGCCCTGTTTTTTACAAACGATTTTATTGGAATATAATAGTAATGAGTGCTTAATTTAACTGGGATGTTTTAAAAACCTTATTATGCTAGATTTTATAAACTACTCCAGTTGCTTCCAAAATTTTATGTTACTTCGCCTCCCTTTAAAAAAATATCTTCGCATATAATAATTAAGACACTTTTAAAGGATAAATTCCTCGCCTTCCCAGAGAGGCAGCTCCAACCAGTTTGGAATTCGCTGAATTACACGAATGTTTTTAAATAAATGTCTTTATAATTTGTCTAAATTATAGGTGTCGCTGTTGACCGCTACACTCACTTTTAAAGTCCCAACGTCCTCAGTGGCAGCCTAAGCACTTGGGAGGCTCCAAGCGCAATAAAATTTGGATGCCCTGTTTTTCGAATAATATGAAGTTCCACGTAAAATAATAAAAATACATTAAAATCTGAACAAAGAGTATATGGAGCAATTTTAAAATTCTGATCAATTCATGATGAGAAACGTGACAAACATTTAGAGTTGGCATAGTGTTATAAAATGGACTTGACGGTTTTCAAAACCGGGTTTTTAGTTAAATTGGCGAAATTCAAAAACCGTTTTCTTCTAATTAAATTTGGTAACCCGGATCCAATTATTGGAATTAATATTTTTTTATTATTTAATTAATAACCATAACATTTTTACTTAAAACAGCCATGGTTTAAAGTTTTTTTCGCTTTTTTATTTAAATATCCTTTTTTGGTAAACTTTTAAAATCGGTTTAAACTTAGTTTTTGAAAATATTGTAATTCGAAAACCGATTTAATCAAAAATCGGTTTATGTATAAGCCCATCGAGAATGTGGCAATATTTTTTTTTTCTTCTAAAAACTATTATATATTTGTGACTATACTGATGAAAATATCATAATCTTTAATTATGAATTCAATTCATTAATTGTTTAACCTCTTGGTGATAGCCAGTAGCGGGGAGCGAACCACCGATAGGAGGCCTAAAAAGATCAAATCTTTAATTTTGAATAAACATATTTTATCGGGTGGATATAGCGTATCTCGTGTTGGAGACAGGACCAATGTTTCTTTTAAGCTGCGCGGTCCCGCAGAGGCCTCCGCACGCTGATTGCGAGTTGGCGTGCACCCCAATACAACTATTAAAATAATATTTTTAAAAAAATTAGAATCACTTTAATTGACCGAAATAAATAAGAAATTGAACAGTTAGAGAAATTCAACAAGAATTAAATTCTTATTTATTATAAGAACAAGAAATTGATCTAAATGGAGTATATAATCTCAAGATAAGTTGTAAGCAACGATGTAAAAACCTAGAAAATTAAAAATAAATTTATAATTTATTTCATTCTGCTTTTTTTCATAATATGTGCTTGATTTCAATATTCGACTGTGGAAATGAAAAAGGACACAACCCCCAGTTTTTTCAAAACAGCTTTTTTCTATAATCACAATGTATTTAACTTGATACACGTTCATTCAAAAGTATGTAAGTTGCAAATGCCGATTAAGTATCTAAATTAAGCTTTTAAGTTTGAAGATGAGCTTGTGAAAATTTAAGCCAAGAAAAAAGACTGAAAAAATGGTTTTTCCTAGACAATTTTTTAAATTAATACCAGCTTAGAACTCTCCGTTCACTTCAAGGATGTAAATATTTCATAATTTGCATATGTCCCAAAATCATAAAAACACGTTTTTTGTTCTTGCTGTAAAATTTTGCTTTGTGTGGGTTACGCCCTTTTTCCTTTCCACGACATGTTCAAAAAATTAGAATCATTTCTGTTATTTCGTATGTTTCATTTAAAACACTTATTAGTAAAAACATATTTATAAATCATCAGATGATAATAGCATGAATTAGAAAAACTAGCTGTAAGCCCGTTGCCCAGCAACGTGAGATTTTTGTTGCATTGTGTTTAATTTTATTTAGTTTAATTTAATTTAATTTAATTTAATTTTATTAACTATTAATTTTCAAGTACGCAAACAAATACATTTCGTAGAAGAAGAAAAAGACTCGAGGACATCAGTACGCACACATTTGTGAAAAGTGAAAAGCGAGTGATTATTTTATCGACTATTAATATATAGATTTAGTATGCATAAAAAAGTGGAGACTGGAAGGTGTGAAATCTGGTCGGACAGACGGACATACGGACATTATCGACTATTAATATATAGATGTCTTAACAAGGAGTGAGTTCCGGCATATCCGGAGTATCTTTAAAAAAAAGCACTGGTATTAGATACATTTTAATTCAGCACCCAAGTTGTCCAGGGCAGTGGTGTAGGAAGGGGTCCTGTCGCCGGGGGCGATACTTAAATTTGCCGCCCCCCATATGTCCTCATTTTTTTTTAAATCACTTCTACTATTTTTTATTCATGAACTAGGAGTTGTAAATACAGGTGGCTTGATGTTTTTATGTATAAATATAATTTATCGAAAAATATTGTATTTATTTTTGAAAATGCCGCCTCCAAAAATGTGCCGCCCAGAGCGGTCCGCCCCTCCGCACTTACATGGATTGGCCGGTGATGTAAACCCTATGACAACGGAGGCCTACCACAAAAAAACAATTTATTCAAAAATTGGTTGCGTACGTTAACTCTCTGATGATGAAATTGGAACATCCGCAAATCTCAATCATTCTGATGCTCATCATAACCGATTTGTGATCGCCCAGCGGGTTGACTAGAGAAAACATTGTAGGCGTGAACGGGTTCTAAGGGAATAACTCTCAATTCATTCATTCCTTAAAAGAATATAAATTGCAGCTATGAACACCCGGATCGTGTTTTGTTTTTGGCTCGGATACCAAAATCAAATTTCAGAAAAATACTGAGGGAGAAATCTAAACAAAAAAAAACACTATTTCTTATATCCAACATGACAAACTATGCCGCGCATTTGTTGGATTGGCCCGCGCAGCCATTGAATTTTCCGCGCAGGTAACCTCTCTCCTCAGAGGTATTTTTTTTAACAGTTGTGTTTGAGTGCACGCCAACCCAGAATCAACACGCGGGGCCTTTCAAAATTTTACGCGCGCAACTTAGTGGGAATATTGCACAGGACCTAACTATATTATGTTAGATTTGTATTCCCTTTTTATGCATAACATATATGGTATTTTTATATATAATTTTAGGAATAACTAGCACTCTGTAGTAAACGGATTTACAACACTACAGATAATTTAAAAAAAAAACACACGTAGCTATCAAATTGTTTGAAAATCTGATTAGATAAAAAAACAATTTTATGATTAATTAAGACAACTCTTCATAATATATTTAAATAATTATAATGGGGATTTATTTATAGAGGAATTACTGTTCTTATAATGATATATCAAAATATGTTGTAAACTTAAACACAATAGGGTATGGTGAATTAATACATTAATTATATTTATCTCCAATGTTGCAGCAAGGTGGGAGGAGGTGGGTGGTGTACCGCCCCGGGCGGAACTTTGTAGGGGGTGAACTTTTTAAATTGATTTTTTTTAGGTAATAAATAAACAAACAATGTTACGTATATAGAATCAATTTAAGCTATATTCCCTTCACAATGCTTTCTTTCTTCATGTTTTTGCTTTGTGACTCGCTGAAAAAATATGCTTTTTTGAAGTAAAAATATTTGTTTATATTTTATATAAATTCTTACCTGTAATAAGTAAAATATTTATTTTATATTAATAATAACTCAAACTAAATACATACAACAGACCTACAGATTTTTCAACAATATTTAAAAAATAGGTATCTTCAGGATTACTCAATACCAATAACAAAATATTACATTTTTAAATAAAAAAATTAAAAAATTGAAGGAACGGCCAGGGCAGAAAAACGTTTTTCCATGTCACTTGTTATCTTCTTTAAAATGATTTGAAAAATCTGAAAAATTACCTTGTACTTTCAAGCACATGACCTGTGCTTATTATTTGAATACATACTTATTGTTAAAATGTCTGGTCGCTTAAATTTAATAATTGAGTAATCCTTGCAACTGTGTGTTGTTTATGTAACATAGCTACTACCTAAAATTATTTTACAAACCGAATTAGAATTCAAGGAGTAGGGTTTGCTCGTTCACTGTGCACACCTATGCATGCAAAGATTTGTCACATGTTTGTACCGGAAAGTTACATCGGAAGCTGATAAAATATTTACGAGGGAATTTGGTTCATGGAAGGTTTGAAGTTTAATTATTTATAATATTGCTACATACCATTAGGGCTATCACTTGAGTGTGCGAGGTGTTCATTTGTCTCCTAAAATATGAAAAAAAAACATTTATGCTTTGCTGCACAAACTTGCACATAGAGATGCAATAAAAAATAACAAACTGAAAACTTCAGCCATCCCTTCCTGAAAAATGTAAAATGTACCAAATATAATAATTGGAAGTGGATAATATCCCTATTATGATATTTTAAAATACACAGACGAGCCATGATATTAATTGGCTGGCTCAGAAACATACTAGCCCACATTTTTAAAAATATAGCGCTTTCTCATTAGCGAATAAAAAAATGTATTTTTATATATTTGTGTCATAAGCAATGTTTCCCGAGTTTTCCAATGTTAGACGAGAGCTGCGCGGAAAATTCAAAGGTTGCGCGGGGCAATACTTAAGTTTTACTAATACTTTTTTTACTACTAATACTAATAATTTTACTTTATAATTGTTTTCAACACCCTTAGCACCGTCGAGTACATCATATGAATGGACATGGCTATCAGGTTAGTAAAAGAGACATTTCAGGCATTTTTGAGACATCCGCAGCAACATGTCCAACCCTGGTCCATCGTCCCTTCTTCGTGTTCCTTACAAAGTCAAACCACGGCACTCATAATATTCGTCGCAGGCAGCTGTATTCAAAGCACAGTATACGGTAACAACGCATAAAAAATATTAAAAACTGTAGATCTTAAATACTTTGATATTTTTAATCTGTTATAATGTAGTTCTACCAAGTAAATGCCAAATCAATTCCTAACCCTTCCACTAAATGTCCACCGTTTAGATCAATTTATTGTTCTGATAATTGATAAGAATTTTATTCTAGTAAAATTATCTAAATGTTCAATATCTCATTTAATTCCGTCAATTAAGGTTATTCGAATTTAAATATTTATATAAGAATGCGCCAGGATTTTCAAACTCCTGCGCGGCCGCGTGCGCGTAACCTAGAATGGACATCACTCATAAGTATTTAATTACACGCGTATTTCGATAGATTTCGTAGTGTGTCAGCAATTAATATGTTTTTAAAAAGTTGTTCCTTAATCCCATTGCTATTGTTTCAGATTTTTAAAAATTTGGGATAGTCATGTGTGGTACTAAGCCAGGCCATGGAGTTTTAGTAGTCCCTCATCTCACCAAAATAACAATAGTCCTGTTGCAAAAAGTTCTCTCAAGTTATCCAAATATTTCAAAAGTTTATTTTATATGGATACTAAAACTTTTACTCGCTAGTAGCTAAGTTTCTCGTGTGTAAGAAAGAGAAACAACACACGACTGAGTCGCTTCACGTTAGGATGTACGCAAGGTAAGCCGCGTTGCTGCTTCGAAATTCCAAAATCCAGTCGCTCGTTAGTTTTTGCCGGCGTTGCTCGTCGCTGATAAAAGTTTTGTCCATGTTCATTGGCACTGTGTAAACGTAAACAACGCAATGAAAAATTACAAACAAAACTTTGTTGTAGGCTAAAAATAAATATCGATGTGTTTCCTTAGTTCTGGTTGTAAGTAAAATGTTAGGCTGTAGTGAATGTAGCATTAAAATGTAACCGTAAAAGTTGATTAACATTAAAGTTTGTCAGACTAGCGTTTGATAGGTGTATGTGTGCTGAACTTCTTAAAACATTTAAATTTAAAATTTGTTCGGTTAATAGTTTAATCGTAGTTTATGTGAACTATAAAGTGTATAATAATATTGATAATACTCGTCAAGTATTGTGTGATGTGGTTTTTGAAGTGAAAATATAATCAAATTTGAAAAAAAGTACGGATACAAGTGTGGCACCACTAGTGCTTCGTATTAGTTGAATAAGGTAAGTTGTTGGAGCTTTTAAAAAGCTTTCACAATACATTTTTATATTAAATATATGATTGTCATGGTATAGTAATAAAGATATTTTCAGTTTTTATACTTTTAAAACGTTGTTGTAAACTCTGCCTTTCTCTATTTTTGTTGGGATACGTAATGACTTGTAATTCAAAAAAATGTTTACAAATTATATATCGTCATTTCTGTTTCTGTTATACTATTTGTAATTTTGTTCATTAGCTGTGCACTAAACGTGTATCAACGGATGATGCTGTTCAAACGTTTGCTCAATAAGGTATTTTGAGTTGTTCATTTGATAAAACTACGTTAGTTATTTCATGTGACTACAAATAATGATACGGGTGTACCCATGTACGTTTTTTTCTACTGGTATGTGTTTAATTTGATTTATAGTTTTTTTTAAATAACGCATGCAACTAGTACTTGCAAAGCAAGCTGGTAAAATGGCGGCTTTTGTTTTGATTGTGAATCAGAAAGACTTAGAGAATCTTAAAAACCGGTCAGCTGTCTGCCATGCAGGTATACGAAGGCGAAGTCGATTCTGCCTGTTCAGTTTGAATGATAACAACCTGATCTTTGCCAGCGTGCGGCGTTGCCGAGTTTATAGCAAGTTTTTTCACAGTATTTAGACGGTATAATATCAAATTTCTGCCCACTTTTCGTCTTTTAAATGTTATTAAATAAAATCAAGCGTTTTTAAATCCATACTATCTTTAAGAACTAGTAAACATTTTTTTTCATATAGGTAACTTATTTCCTTTAACAGCTTAACGACCGTGGACGCGTATTTGAGTCTTTGAAAAACAAAGGTTGCTGGCCGGCGGGCACATATATGAGTGTAGGCGAAGTATCTGGAAGCTGATAAAATTAAATTTTGTAAAGATATCTCAATTTTCTTACAATTTATAGTGAATTTAGTAAAATTATAATTTTTGCGAATTTTTCGCAAAATTTTATTTCGCCAGGTGAAATTTTATTAAAAAAAACGTGCGGTCGTTAAGCTGTTAAAATGAATATTGAATTTATGTACAAATTATTTGCTTTATAACATTTTACATAAGTAATCTAATGTAATTTAGGTATACATGAAACAGACAGAATATAATTCGTCATACCTAATTTAATAATAAACTTGCAACAGTTTGCGTTATTATTGTTGTATGAAAGATTGTAGTGCATACTTATTAGAAGTTTCGTTTTGTGCGATCTTTTTAACAGCTTAACGACCGTGGACGCGTATTTGAGTCTTTGAAAAACAAAGGTTGCTGGCCGGCGGACACATATATGCGTATAGGCGAAGTATCTGGAAGCTAAGAAAATTATTTTTTTGTAAAGATATCTCAATTTGCTTACAAATTATAGTGAATTTAGTAAAATTATAATTTTTGCGAATTTTTTGCAAAATTTTATTTCGCCAGGTAAAATTTTATTAAAAAAAACTTGCGGTCGTTAAGCTGTTTTAATAAGACTCTACCAAATTATCATTACCAAATGCTCAATTGTCGTATGGTATTGAATAAACAATTTAAATTGTTTTACCGCCATGAATATTTCTCCGAAATCATATGCCACTTAATTTTCGTGTTATCAGTATCAATTTAATATTAATGCCGTATTTACTAATTACGAATCAAGAATTTTCACATGACAAACCGTTACCAATAAAAGCCAAGGCTCTTAAAAAAATATTACATGAGAGATATGTTGGGACCTATTGTTATACCTCACACATTTTAACACACAATAAGGCAATAAATGCCATGGGAACGAATATCTCAAAATCGGAATCGTATTTTGTATCAATGATATTTTTAATTGTTTTTAGTCGTACCAGTTGCACTGATAGAACAAATCACGTGAGATTACCATGGATGGACTATTGAAGCGGAGTTTTTGGCGCCTCTTTATTTTCCAAATAAACACGGCTTTTTATCTGAGTGATGAGTGAACGATATAGAATTAAAGACAGATGTATTTGTTAGACAGCCAACACTACAAGAGACGCATTGTTGCACCAATTTGCATAAAAACATAAGCCATAACATGTAGTTTTTTCTCGATAAATTATTTATGGCGCCATAAATTTGAATTTGCCGTTTTTCACACACTATATAATATTTTTATCAAATCTGGAAAATTTGAAGAACGAACAGAAATTTAGTGATACGTTTATCTTCTACTTACGGAGCCTAGACCCTTATTACACACCTAGTTACATACGCTAGTCTTTAATTTATTTTCCCCCGATTTTTCCGATTCCGAACCCGCATCCGGAAAAAAAAACACCCGAATCCGACCCTACAAGTCCTACAACCCTGTTTATAACTATGCGATGTTCTGCGCAAAACTCTGTTTAGTATGTATCATTAAAATATAAATACATATCTAAAACAATTTGAAAGTAATTATTTTATATGCGATGTCTTTTTATGGATAATTTTATGATCGATATTTTCAATAAAACGTTTGCCGCTTACGGCACGTATGCAGTATGTTTTGACATCACTGTATCAGGCACTTTGGCGGCATAGGTCGTCATCTTTTAAGCGATCGTGACAAGGCAAGGCCTAAGAATGACAGAGTGATATTTCATACAATGAAGACAACACTGTGACTTTGCTGTCAGAACATCTAAAGCACTAAAGTTCCCTGTCTTATATTCTCAATTAAAAGCCCTTTCAAAAATGATTAACATAAAAGCATTTCATCAAATCAATACACAAACAATGAATCCAACGTTTGGCGTACGTTGCGAAACGATTATCAGTAGTTACATTGCTTAAATATACAAAAAAATTACATAGTTTATAAATACACCACTAATTACAAATTTGTACGTTTCCGTAAGTTTTGTTATTTTCACCCAGTTTGTGTATCAGACAGAACAAGGATGCCGCCGAGATGACTCGAGAGAGACGACCCGACCCGATTAAACAGAAAAGTGAAACCGCGAAAGTGTAGTAAATTATAAACTGTAATTTAAATTGTTTCAACTTCCTAAATTTCATTCAAGTGAAGAGGTGTTATTAGGTTTCTACCAAACGCTTACAGCTGATAATGTGTGATCTCTTCGATACCGATAATCATACAACGATGTTGGATTTAATGATGATGATTCAGACCGAAGATGCTTCTCGAAATGGCGAAAAGCGTCACAGTTAATAACGCAATCAGTGGAATAACAAAGTTATTAATTTAAAATGTTCATCCATATTTATGTTCGTTTGTTTCTTATTGCAAATGTAATGATCAGTAGTCAGTAAATAGCGTAGCAGTTGACGCCAATGCGCCAAGCACTCAACAAATACAATAAAAACAGCACATCATATTAGAAGAAGATGAATTTTTAAAAAAATAGATGTTTGTTTCAAATCTAT
Organism: Himalopsyche tibetana; assembly: GCA_030503985.1. Classification (NCBI taxonomy): domain Eukaryota; kingdom Metazoa; phylum Arthropoda; class Insecta; order Trichoptera; family Rhyacophilidae; genus Himalopsyche; species Himalopsyche tibetana. The sequence continues at coordinate 18,761,430 of JAPJYX010000005.1, forward strand.
ATGTTCTTATGAGTTTGCGTATTCTGTTTTCAAGACTAGATCCCATTACTATTCCATTATGCGTTTTAAATTGGTATGATCGTTATAGATAATCGAAATAAGTTTATATCGAATTATTAAATATTAGTATGGAAGAAGCTGCTCGAAGTATTTTGAAAACAATCATTTTATAGTTGACGAAACTGAAAAGTTGAATTGACTACAGGTTATATTAGTAAAATGTCATTTGTTTTCACACCAGTTACTACAACTACAGGACCGTTGCTTTGGAAGAAATCCTCACACCTTGGTGATTAGAGTGTTGGTGTAGGCCAGTGGTCGGCAAACTTATTCGCCAAAGAGCCAAATATGAACATTACAAACAATTAAAAAAAATATTGGGAGCCAAATTTGTCTTATTAATGTCCGCACTTAAGGGGCCGCATGCGGCTCCGGAGCCGCACTTTGCCGACCAATTGTGTAGGCGTAAGGAGTAGGCCATATAAAAGTCTTGAAATAACGCCGACGCTGTCATCGGCTAACAGTTTCATTAAAAATAAAGCGTAAATATTTTCGATGACAGATACTTCAGCTTGAATAGGTAGGTACCTGGAAAATTCACGAGCGCTTTTAATTACACATAAAATTATTGAAATACCTGAACGAACTACGAACAGCTCGACATTGGAAAGGCACTGAAGAAAATATTGTATATAGATAGTGTGGGAAATATAGAATACCTTATACGTATTTTTAGTAATAAATCTTCGGCTAAGCAGCGGCGACATGACCTATCTCATTTTTGGAAAAATTGAGATAGAAAGTAGCAGATTCCCAGCCGCATTCTATATCGACCTGTGAAGCTTCCCGACAAATATTTAACGTTAAACATCTCTTATCAGACGACGTTGCACCGATCTCAATCTCACTACAATTCCAAAAATTGAAGATGTTTCCGATTACATGAGAAAACACTATCGCCGGAAGGTGCTTAATGAAACTTCAGCTTAAATTATTCTGATTAGTACTTTGTGTTTCTGTTTACTGTGTACGCTGAATCAATTTGCTTATATGTTCTCTTGGGTTTTCTTTTGATATAACCCAAAGCAGTAAATCACTTATAATCACTTGTCCTCACTTTATAATTTTTCTCAATCTATATATTGTGATAAATGCAATAACTTTTTCCAAGTATGCTGAAAATGTGATTGTAAAATTGAAATCGTCTACAGTCCTTTTACTATATAGGTATTTATTATTGCCGTTGTCAAGGAAACTTTCACGGGGCTCCTATAATAATAATAAAAATGGTAATATTTTTGTAGTTTTTTTCCATTTTTATAATATACATACGTTACTTCGATGTTCATTTATTAAAATAACTGTATTGTAATGAATATTTACGTTATATGTATATACAAATATAATATTTATCATGGAGGCAAACACGTGTCATACTACACGTAGTTTAACAACAAGTTTTCATTATAGTGTTTGTCTACAATTTTAAATTGATAAAAATAGGTTATCTTAAATTTCATCAAAGAAAATTGTTATCTTAAATTTATAAAACACAATATTAATTTTTACTTATTTCCAATTTTATTTACCAAGATCAGTACCGGTTTCAATCGTGGAGTTGATAATGCTCGCCATGAGCGAAACCGTTCCTGATATTGGTAAATAAAAGTGGAAATAAGTACAAGGGAATAATGCGTTTTTCTAAATATAATGTATTGACAGTGAACACCCTAAAAGTTATTTGAAATTGGTTTAAGTCAGTAATCGCCAAACGGTCGCTCACGAGCTACCGGTAGCTCGCCTAGGCTTTTTCGGTAGCTCGCGTAGGATATTTTATCATATTTATAAATTTACCTATAACATTTTATTATTGAATCTAATGAATGCATTGTTTTGTTCTACCTACTTATGTGTATTAACGTTTTTTACTATGAAGGTGGTTACCAGTAGATATAGAAACAGACTCACAGATGTATGTACTTGATAATTGCATTCGGATGAAAGTGATAAGGTACTCACTGAGAATTTTAAAAATTGTGGAGCAAAGTGAATGCCATTCTTTTATTCGTTATTTTTTCTTTCATTTTTATATTTATTTTTACTCACACTTATTTATCAATTATTATTTTGTTTATAAATAAATAATTGATGTTTTATTAAAAAAATCTGATTTTCTAATTAATTTCAGTAATATTATAATATTATGTATACTACGATAAGGGCCGATGTGAAAAAAACTAAAGCAGGAATATGTATAGGTAGCTCACCAGACAATTTCAATTTCCGAAAGTAGCTCACATCCTTATTGGGTTTTACAGACCACTGGTTTAAGTCTTTACAAATAAACTTGTAAAAATCTCACAGATATTTTTTTTCTATAATTCGAATAAATTTACATTTGAAGATTCTTTTTTCATTGTCTATATAAAAAAGATGCTAACGGTTATGCTTGCTAAGTATTCATAAAAATCGCTGAATCACAACAGGTATACTATTGTAAAGTTTTTCTTCATAGTAAGTATCCAAGAAGCGGCTCGTCAGCAATTTTATGATTTATATCGTGTGCAAAGGTGGTAATAAAAATAATGCATACTAAAATTATACCGAATGTTGACTACGCGTTTTGAAAACTCAATTTTTATATTTGGCATTGAAAAAAATGTAATTTATTACGTTTATTTTTGACTTTAGGGTATCCGTGGACCATATTATGTTTGATGAAATATCGGAAAATCGTTTTTCGACTTTCTATGATCACACATCTTTTTGTTTGTAATAGAGCACATTTTTGTTTTTGTATTTTACCGACTAGTAGGTATTATCGACGAATACTTCATATACATTTTTAAACTACTCTGGCAAAGCAAATCTATTATAAAATCGCCACAATCTTTTTTTAGAAACTTCGCGTTATATTTCACGTGTATTTTTCTAGCTGTAATATTATTTTGTAAAATTTGTTTTTCGTAATCTTTTGAGTCTCTGGTGCCTTGAATGAATATTATTTTAAAATTACCACATTCGCCTTAAATGAGGTAATAAACACTTTCACTACCAGATGCTTATAGAGATAATAAATAATATTATACATGATGTATTACTAAAATGAAAATAAAACATATTATCTCAAACGTTCTACGTGAACCAAGAGTTAAATATCGTTAACATGTATGTATATCGATGTCTTAGAGCTCGAAAATGAGTTTCGTATTGAAATATACCAAAAATAGCGTATGTTTTTTTATGTTAAAATATTACATCTCCAATCCTGTTCCAAAGATTATATACATATGTATGTACATATTGAAATATATTATTGTACATATATTTTAATAAGAGATATTTTATTACTTTAATATATTTATCTTTTTATTAAATGAAATTTCAGTTTAGAGGGATATTTTACAATATTTAAAAAAAATCCATTTTGAAAGTTAAATGAATAAACAATAATATGAATCTAAAAACTCATTTTTATATCATAAAATCTAATTTTAAAAATTCAAATTCAATTAATTTATATTATGATTTACGGAGAAATTAATTTATATGAATGAAAAATGTAAAGCGATGTTATTTTAAGTAAAGGAATGAAATTAGGTAAAATCAAAATATATCGTCTTGGGAAAGGAAAAAGGACGTAACCCACACATTAAATTTTACAGGAGGCGCTAAAAACGTGTTTTGATGATTTTATGACAAGTACAAATTATGAATTATACACAACCTTGAAGTGCACGGAGACTTCTAAACTGGTGTTTAATTGACATAATCTAATATTAATTAAAGAAATTGTCTAGGAAAAACCTTTATTTCAGTCTTTTTTCTTGGTTAAAATTTTTTACAAGGTCATCTTTTTCAAACTTAAAAGCTGAATTTAGATACTAATTTGGGATTTGCAGCTTGCATCCTTTTGATAGAACGTGTATCAAGTTTGATACATTGTGAAAAGCTGTTTTGAAAAAACTGTGGGTTACGTCCTTTTTCCTTTCCACAGTCGATATATATACTTACTTAGCATAGTGCAAATGTGATTATAAATAGGAATCGAAAATCCTTTCAACGTTTTCCTTCGTAAGATATAATTTAGTCATAAATTATATTTATAAATCTGACTACTAAAAACCCGATAGTTTCACTCAGGTTAAAATTTTACATTAGGGTTTGATAATAATTTAGCATGTCATATTTTTAGCTTCACTCTGTCAGATTTTCCAAGCGATCTCAACTATTTAAAACATAAAATATTTTTTTTATTTCAGGACTAAAATATGATTTTTAAAAATACCGAAATAATTCACCAAAAAACACCACAATTTTATTCGCTTCTCACAGAATCTTTGAGAGGGGGAAATATTTCAATAACGAGGTGGGTAAATTATACAAATGGGTAACTTGAAAACCAGTCATCATCACGTAACGCACTTCAATTAAGTTCACCAAAATATCTTTCTTATCTATTTTCGTTTTGACGTTTGAGAGATGACATTTAATTTTTTCAAACGATGATGAGTTCTGGTATTTTTTTAAAAATAAATCTCATGTAAATCACGATCTTATATATAATTAAGCAATTATAATAAAATAACTGTTTTTTTTATAATTTTGACCATTTACTCTGTCTGATGATGCTTCTCAAATATATGACGTGAGGTATCGAAGTGCGACGTCAACATGTTCATAGTTTATACATATCCGCTCCCAATGTAGAGCATATGGTCTACTAATGGAAGTATCTCAGCAAGAGTTTTTTTCCTATGATAACTGTTCGTTACTCAGTCGCTCAACCTCTCTTTTTCGAAGATAAAAAGTAGGGATATAAAGGATGGGGCAAGGCAGGACTAGTGGTTGGCTAATCACTCTCGCCACACCTTGTTATTTTAGGATTGTAATAGTGCGGGGGTCTACATTTTGATAGTAAGGAGATAATAGTAAACAAAAATGGCTAAATATGACAAATTTTCACAACAATTATGTTTTTAAAAAATAGAGGTTTAATCAAGACCCCGATTTCAAACGATTTGCGAAAGTGTCGAAAGCACCTACGCGATTTTGCGACTTCCGCGGAAACCTTCGGTACGAATTAATCACGTAAGTTGAGGACTTACTGAACATACATTCATTTCACTTTCAAAGTTCGTATCAAATACTGTAGGTTTTCTGTGTCTTCTTAGTTTTGTTGAAACTTTTCGTTGCTCGTTTAAGGGTTTGCTTTGAAGAACCAAATTCGACGAAAGAACTATTCGTTACTTACTAAAATAATGTTATATTAAACATTGCACGGCTTAGTAATACTAATTATTATTCCTCATCGTATTCGGTAGATATATAATACAATCTCAATTAGTAAACCAACTAATTAGAACGTAAAGTTTAATAACATGTTCAGAGATAACTCTCTCCTCCTGAGACATGTGAAATAGATTTATTGTTATCTCAATTTGTAGTAAGTTGTATTTTCCTTACATAACTCTAAGTTTTATGGCTGTAATTATTTAATAGGAACTGAATTTATAAATACTTAGTATTATTTTAATGATATCTACAATGTGCTGTTGCTACTCTCTAAACATGAATGTAATTTAGTAGGTTAAAATAAATTTTGAAATTATTTATAGAAATCAGTCTCAAAAATGGCTTGATAATATACAAAATATCATTACACAGTAATCACTTTTAAGGTGTTCACTGTCAATACTTGGTGGAATGGCATTATAATAAAAATAATAAAACATTTTTAGTACTTTTTCCACATAAAATTTATTAGATCAGGACCGGTTTCGCTCATCGCGAGCATTATCAACTGATAAGAAAAATACAAAAACAGTGATATTTATACAAATTTAAATTGAAATAAAAAGGTGTAAGCAACTATTAACAATTTAAAGGATTAGCAAATTACATTATAATTACACAAAATTAAAATGCTTAACACCCATAACAATTAAAAACTCATCATCAAAGAATAATAAATCTAAGTGGCAAACGATATCAATTATAAACACAATTAAAATTTGGGAAATTTTTACACAAAGTGAAACACTACATTACTAAAGTAAATATCCTAATGATGATTTGGTGTTTTTCCCGTTTCCAAGCAATGATGTACTTCAACAAAATCGGCAGTAATGAAGATTCTGAAAAAGACATTTTTAAAAACCATATCAATTCTTACAAAAGGAATAAATTTTGAAAAACATATAAATAATATAGAAGAGCAGTTAACATAGGTTAGAATTAGATTAATGAAACGGATATAATAGTCTTTTTCAGAATCTTCATTACTGCCGATTTTGTTGAAGTACATCATTGCTTGGAAACGGGAAAAACACCAAATCAGCATTAGGATATTTACTTTAGTAATGTAGTGTTTCACTTTGTGTAAAAATTTCCCAAATTTTAATTGTGTTTATAATTGATATCGTTTGCCACTTAGATTTATTATTCTTTGATGATGAGTTTTTAATTGTTATGGGTGTTAAGCATTTTAATTTTGTGTAATTATAATGTAATTTGCTAATCCTTTAAATTGTTAATAGTTGCTTACACCTTTTTATTTCAATTTAAATTTGTATAAATATCACTGTTTTTGTATTTTTCTTATCAGTTGATAATGCTCGCGATGAGCGAAACCGGTCCTGATCTAATAAATTTTATGTGGAAAAAGTACTAAAAATGTTTTATTATTTTTATTATTACACAGTAATGTAAAACTAAAAATACTTTAAAGTTGCAAATAATACCCTCATATTGTATGTACTTAGTTTGCGGACCTCAAGTAGGTTTCTTGAAATTATCAAATGGATCAATTTGTGACCTGCGGGTCACAGGTTGCAGACGCTTGCCCTACACTGTAATTAATATGTAATGGTGAGAATTTGCCAAATATTATAATCGAAGTGATTGAACGAAGAGGTTTAATACAATACCCCTCCGTATTACCAGAACCAGGGCTTCGAACCGGAACGGAACCGAAAACCGTTACTTTTTCCGAAACGAAAACCGGAACCGAACCGAAAAAAATATCGGTTTTTTTTCAGTTCACGCTAGTATAGGGTTTTTAGATTTTCAAATTCCTCGGTGAGCTTAAAAAAAACAACGACTCACGGAGATATTTTGGTCAAATTGGTAAATTCCTAGGCTTTTGGATTCGAGCTGAACCGAAAACCGTTAAAATCCGTTATTTTTGCCGGAACGAAAACCGGAACCGAACCGATATATATTTTTTTACTTGAAATGGAACGAAAAAATTAGCGGTTCGAAGCCCAGACCAGAATTCACACCACTATCATTCTTTTATAAAGGTTTTGGTATGTTTAAAACAAGTTAATATACTGTTATTTTATCACAAAGTTTTAACTTCCCATGACTAAATTTCGTTACATTTAAAGAACCCCCCAAGCTGTTTAAAAGCCACGAATATGTGAAATAATATCGTAAAAATGTGTGCTTAAATTATTGCTTGTTTTTTGAGGCCACATTTTTAACTACTTGTTACCTTCATTTATCAAAGGTTCTCTAAGATCAAATTCGCAACTTTTTAGAACAGCACAATAGAAAAGTAGTATTGATTTCAAGTTGAATTCCCTACTTAAAGATTTTTTTGATAAGATATCTAACTAACACTATGGCGTTCCTACGCCCTTCGGCTTTCTGAACTTGATACGATCATATGTAAAGTAACATGACGGTATTTATACTGGTAATTATTATCATGCCGTAAACTAATACAATTAATAACATTACGTGCCTTATGTCAGGTAAAGCAATTGTAAATTTAACGATGTCACAGATCTTATCGCAGTATTGTATAGTTATCGTTTGTAGTTGATGCAATATTGGTAACGAGGGATTCCAATCGAATATTCGAATATTTTCAGCTATCTTTTTGATATTCAAATATTCGAATATGTATTTGGAAAATATTATTTATTCATATTATAAGATCACGACAGTCATTCAGCATAGCATTTAATCTTGATAATATATTGTTTATTTGAACACTTACTCTATAAACGTGCTAGCAACTACTACTATGGGCTACAATCAGTGGATGATTAAGCAAATGAAAGTCCTCAGGCTCGATAAAATTTTGAGGCCCTGTTTTTTTGGGTAATATAAAAAATTCCAAGTAAAATAATACAAATATATAACTATCTGAACAAAAAGTACTTATATGGGTTATATTATTTAAGATATTTTTGAGTCCCCTAAGATTCGGAGACCCCAAGTGCGCGTCTCATTTGCTTATAGGGTAATCCGCCACTGGCTACAATACAACTTGTCAGGATATGAAAAGCAATAAATGTATAATATTATGATTATTATTTTTATTTACTACACTGTTTTTGCGATGAATTTATTGATATTCTTACTGGCAACATTACGACAATTCATTATTGATCTGAGTGTCATAATAAAAACTGAATTGAGTTTATTTTTAATGTGGCATTTTAACTAAATGAAATTTTATATCGATTATAAACTTAACGTTTATAATAAAAATCTTACGATAGAGTTAGTCTGTTACTTTGTTGATAGTATATAATCAATACAGGTTGATACATAAGTATGGATCTTTCTTTCATTTTGTTATGATTTGATTGCCCTATAAACTGAGGGGCAATAATATCAAATGCGAATCGTCGCAACTTCGTCGCCGATTTATATTGTTTGATATGAAATTGCAGATCACGTCCTTTGTCGTAAAAATAACCGTACATGCTCTTATTTGATTCGCGATGTCGTGTAATGTAAAGAGACATCTGAAAGTAATCTACGCCGATGCATCGGCTATACAAACGTGGATCTACGGAAATTAGTTCCTGCGCCAATTTCTTACATCCTTACTTGTGTGGTAATTTTTACCATCCTTACGTGAATTTCATGGTCGTTTTCATCAATTCACGCATTTCTTCTCCACCTGCCTATGTAAAAATGGTATTCTAATCCAGTGTTTCTCAACCTTTTCGAACCCGTGGTCCATTTTAAGTGTCTTTATTTTTCTGTGCCCCACATACCTGTTTTGTACTATTGAAGTGGGAATTTTGGGACCGAAACGAAAAGACGCGAAACTTTATTTTTGCCTGTTTTAATTTCGAATCCAAAATCCCAGAAATTTACGGATTTCACAAAATGAGCACCGCGAGACGTTTTTAGCTCTTCTCAGACATTCCAATTTCTGAAACACAACAATTTACGAATTTCGGAAAATTTGCCCGTAGCCCCCCTCAACTGTACTGTGGCTACCCTAAAAAAGAAAACTCTGTGGCCACGGGGCCCAACATTGAGGAACAATGTTCTAATCGATCTTTTTTCAGACATGGTAACACAGATTAATATGGGCATAAGGAACGATGGTTGTCTGCTTATAATATGTTATAGTTGCATGTGTTTAATGGAAAGAAAGACTTAATTAAGTAATAACACAACAATTTTCTATCAATTGAAATCAATAAATCAAACTCTAACATACGAGAATGACACTGCTGATACAGTGCATGAATTAACTTATAGTAAGTCCTAGACTAGTTAACGCATACAATAAACGCGTTAGTGGGTACATGTTATATTAGCATTTATATTAATGATATATTTTATGAATAACAAAACTCTTTTTAGTAGAAAATGATTACATACAAAGTGATTTATACGATTTAAATCAATGCTTCCCACATTGGGGGCCGCGGAATTTCACCGGGGGTCGCCGCAGAACATGTTTTGTATTGAGGAGGGCCGTGGATTATTTTTTTCAGATTTAGGGGGCCGTGGAATGAAACAGTTTGAGTAGCACTGATTTAAAAGACTCAGCGATACCGTGATTCGTTATGGTTTTGAAGATTACACTTTTGCAGCTGCTCTACGAATTTAATTCATTTAGTATTTTTGCCAAATAGATTTCATGTCAAGATATCTTAGAATTCAAAATTGCGAACTGATTATTGAGTGTTCAAAATTGTTTCAATTATTGATTAGAGAAAAATGCACGTTTTGAAAATCAAGGTTTCCAACATTCATTGATATACTCATCATGCGACTCATTCCGATTTTATGTGAGGCCCGAAACAATAGTCATCAGATGCTTTTAAACATCTGGTATTGTTTGCAAAACAAATCGTAAAATGATGAGTATTTTGGCTATTTACATTTTTGTTATATCATGTCAATATATTATGTAAAGTATGTGGTATATTTATGTATTACTTTACGTAGCAAAAACTGGCATGCGCCCGGACGAAAAAAATGTTCAGTGTTCCTGGTATAGACTAAACGAAGTTTTTTATGAGAGCTTTATTTTAATTCTAATCCATTTAGAAGATTAGTACTGATTCTTATGCCGTAGGTCCTAGGATATGTCGTTGGTAAGTACATATACATATATCAAGTATTGGTATGTAAGGGGATAGAGCTTTTAGCGCATCATATTGTAAATAAACACACGCTTTCATGCTGTTGTTTGTTTGTATTACAGTGGCGTCGATGTCTTGGCTGTACAATGACACTTCCAATCCATTAATGATTAAAACAGACTGGAGAATGAAGCTTATACTCCATCCCTACATATATGTAAAGTTTTAAGTTACGTTAATTTATTGTTACTTATTTTGGAATATCTAAACAGTGTTTATATTAACTGTCATTGGTTTGTCTGGTGGGACGCGACGATTCAGTATTATTAGAGCTGGTAATTATCGTGTTACATTTAGTTACATACGAGGCAATAAGGTGACACTTCATTTTGACTCTGAATACATGTCAGTTTAACTCCCAAAAAAATATTAACTTTGTTTGGGAAAAATAATCGGTACTACATAATTTTGTATACGATTTACGACGTAATTAATGTAACCTCATTCATTAATTGATTTGGCATTTACTTGGTAGAACTCCATTATCGGAGGGTACAAATATCAAAGTATTTTAGTTCTACAGTTTTTAATAATTTGTATGCGTTCTGACAGTTCTGACGATGGCGAAAGCCGAAATAGCTATTTGATACTTTGATATTTTTACCCTCTAACTTCATGCATGCATTTGATCGTATCTAATCATCGAATTGATGTGCATACAAATCAAGGAGTTTCCATGTAATTAACAATATAATGCATTAAGAAATGTCTGTTCTGTACCCGACTAATCAACGATTCTTGGACGTTTGATTTTTATATAGACAATTTCACAAATTGGTATATGAATTAATGTTTAAAACATTTATGTTTGAAATGTTTACATATATCTACTACCTGTTTTAACCTAAAATCGGGGAAAAGCGAGAGTTAGTTGCTAACCACTTGTCCTTCTATTCTTACCCAATTAAATAAGAAAAAACCGAGGGACTAAGTAACAATCAGTTCTCGTAAAAAACTACTTCAGTATGAGTCAACATACATATCTAGTTAGAAAGAGTTCTAGGTAACTATGGCTGAATGAAAACGAATTGAAATTCCTGTATTTAAATTTTTCTAGCGAACTTTTTCTCATATTGTGTGAGGTGATTATTGTCTCGACATATTTTGCTAAATAAACCGGACGATATTGGAGTTTAAAAATCGTTTGAGGTACTTACTAGGTAAATTTGAACGAAAAATCCTTTGTTTCAAATCCCAGATAATCTAGGCCTTTTGGCAGATAAAATGCTTTTTCTCGTGAATCTTTTAATTCAACTTCGCAAAAAAATATTCGAATCAAAATTAAAACGTTTTTAATCCCAAAAGTTTTAATATACATTTTTTTAAAAACTTTGGGATTTTTCCGATTTCCCAATAATTATTGTCCCTTAAATAATGTAATTAAATACGCCTGAAGCACAAAGATAAAGTTTTAAAATCATATTTCATCCTGCCAATTCCTACGTTTTTTATTTTCATATCAATAAATTAACCGTTTGGCAATAAATTATCATTAGATCCCGCAGAGGTTTTAATAATATGTGTTTAATGATTCTGTTGGCTTGCGAATTTAAATAAAAAAAAATGTCGGAGGGAGTTTTTTTATTCGCAGCATTATTTTCAATGTGAATCACATCTTAAAAAAACCATCATGTAGATTTTAAATTTTTAAAACATACTTCTACCCTGGAATCATGACACTTACAATTTATGTTAGAGCATATCCCTCGTATATTAAATAACCACATTTAATTAAATATTGACGTAGCCAATCGGTAATGGCTTTAATGCATTTACGTTTCTTAAAGAGGCAAAACAGGTGTCACAACCTGTAGAATAACTATCTAATCAATTTTAATATTGTATTAAAAATCAACTTTCACAAAGTTACCGCCGAATCCAACTAAGGGATTATATATCACGGCTGTGGAGTCGTGTAAAAAAAAACGACTCCGACTCCGAAGAAGTTTTTCAATAGTTTCATTTTTAGTTATAAGTACGTATTGCATTATATCATCTTTAGTCAGCCAAGCATGCTATGTCAACACTATGGACTATTGTGGTTTGAATACAAATCATTAAATTATTATTTTTTAAATGGGTCTGAGTCGCTCGTTTTTCACGACTCCGACTTCGGGCAAAACACCGCGACTCCACGACTCCGACTCCACTGCCCTGGATTATAATTATGTTTATTGGTCACTTATTATATAACTTGTTACAGCTCGGAAGTCATGTAATTAACACAGATTGACGTTCTTGACAAATCTTGATGTCTGTGACTATTTTCAATCCTCGGCGTTGTACTTTCCTTGATAAAATTTAAGCATGCAGTAATTTAAAAAGCATCAATTTTTTTGATCAAATAATAAATACAGTACTATAGAATCTCAATATAACAGACTGATGCCGGTGAGGGGGTGTCCATTAAAGTCGAAAATACGTTTTATAAAAATAAAATTTCCGAGCTAATCTCATACGTGTTCTGGGATTAATGCTGCACACATAAACGAAAAAATTGTGTTCCTTACAGTTTGCTTTCCTATTCCATGTATACGAGACACAGACCATCCAGATTCCACACTCAAAATTTGCCCGTGAATATTTTTTCGTTATTTCTAGGTCCGTTATATATATAGGATTCACTATATTTATCTGAATTATATATTCTGACCGCAATAGTTTTGTTATAAAATCCAAGCCTTAGGTTGAATCCCATAAAACCCATGCATAAATAATTTACTGCCAGATAGAGTGCGATCACAATTTACATGCGTGTCGAATATTTCGAATCCGATGAAACGTAAATAAAACGTACACACAAAACTTTGTTTCGTATGTAGACATAGGCACACACCACGATCCATGAAAGGTGTACTGTGGCTATTAAATTTGAATGGAGTTATTTTTATGAGTTTTTTAACAGTGACAAGAACAGCCACAAGGCAGTCACGACTGGGGATTGCAATACTGGTATTCCAAATATTATTATCGGTTTGTAAATAAAGTTTTAAAAAACACCGCCAATTCAGGTCGTACAATATCGGACGACTAAGTCAAAATTAGTATTTTGATACTTCATTTAAAATACCGTCATTAAAAATGCGTAATAGTTTCAATACATTAAAATTTTGATATTTGTTAGATCCCGGCTTAGGTAATACAGGTATTGCAATCTTCAGTCACGACGTTGCTTTACATATGGCTTTTTTTGTAAATGATTCAATACCCTTGTCGTTGGTAAACTAATAAGAATATTTAAATCTGAATACGCAAAGCAATTTTTCTTAAATAAGATGGCTTCGTATGAAGAAAAAAATATACTTTTATACATTAATAGATATTTTCTATCATGCCACATTGTTTCCGATTCATGTGTAAACAATTACTTTTTCTCATAAATCATTTTTCGAAAATAAAATAAGGGAAAATATGCTCAAATTATTTTTCTTGCGAAATCAAAATATAATTCATTTAAACATCAAGACTGGATTTCACATACAATCAATTTGACATTGTTATTTCATATACTTAATGTAATTTAAGAGTATCTTTGGTTAAAAATAAACGATAGTGACAGATTAATTTTGACAATTAGTATTACTGTCTCGCTAGATATGCTTAGAAATTAAAGTAATGTCCAATGTGTTGTCCAAGATATAATAGTATAAAAGCTTGTCGAATTTAAGATGCATTCATAGAATATCGCAAATGAATACATCAGGGTAAATTCCCATATTAGTACACGACACAACCGTAGACAACAAAGATCATAAGAAAAAAGAGAAATAAAGTATATGAGTCTGTTTATACTTGGCAGATGCCAAATCTGCTAAAAGAACAAAAAAGCTTCCATAAAAGTAGACTTCCATATTGAAGGAGGCAAAATAAATTTTCGATTCCGATGTGGATAGCTTTTATTTGAGAATATATTTTCGTTCCATTTGCCCTCTCAGATTTTTTAAATGTTGATTTAGGGCTAAGCTATGTTCTTCTTATTTTTTTTATGTAAGTTTCCCGTTAGGTGTGTTCTAATTTCATTTATTCTTTCCATAAACCGAATAAATCATTTGTCTGGTCACTTTCCATTTGAAATATGAATTGATTGAATTTGTATCAACGTCTGGCTAGTGTAGTGGCTACAAAACCGAAACCACACTAAATTTTGTTTCCAGTTAGTTTGAGAAATCAGTCAACATGTTTCTTTATCTTCGCTTTTCATTTTTTAATTGGAAAATTAATACATAATCAGATGAGTTGAGATAATGGTTATTGGTGGCTTTAGTAATTAAGGGTTTCACCTTAAATGCAGATTGTTTATTTTTCCTTTAATTAAGGAGATTTTAGAAGAAGTAGAAAAACTATTTTATACAGTAATTTAGTAAAAACCGAAAAACTACTAAACTAAGATGTCAAGCCGTAGCGGGTGGTGGAGAGAGCAATACATTGATTAAATATTTTATAAAATCAAAATAAATAAAAACTATTATTTTTTGATCCAGTCATCGTTCAACTACCATAAACATTACTTACGACAGCACTATTTCCGGCCTTTTTGGAGTTACTGTTTCTAGACAAGGTAAATCCTGACGTGTATGAAACCGTTCGGGCAGAGATTGAAGAGAAAATATGTTATAAATATTTAGTTTCACATGATGTGACGGAACACCCACGCTGTCTCCTAATTAAAGCGAAGGAAGCAGAATGTTTGTACTGAGATAACCTCGACTATCGATGCACACCCCGCACGTATGTACCCATTATCATGATCCATAGCCGTTTGTAATAATCGTTTCAACTGATAAATACGTAAGGAAGTATTAAGTAAGTGAATGTTAAATTATCTGTTACTTTTTCCTGAAGTGTAGAACGTACCTTCCATTGCCGTTGTTAAAAAATATAACAGTTGTTTAATAGCTAACTATTCTAACTATGGGTCGCGAAGTGTTTCCGGAAGGTCACCAATTTTAACATCGTTATATGGCAATTATTACATGAGTTAGCTATTAAAAATGGTTGGGTGTCCAGAACGAATAATATTGAGGTTAAACATAACTATTACATATTTTCGATGGATTCGGCGGTAACTTTGTAGAAGTTCATTTTTATTAGAAAATTAAGTTTGATAACTTTGTTACTCCAAATGTGGTGTTGCAAAAAGGAAGTGTTTTGCCTCTTTAAGAAACCTTTTTTTAATTTATATCATAATAATTAGAATAATTTTTTATTATATTATCATATTATATTCGTAAACCTTGCGATATTCATTATCAAATCAAATTTAAATTACTTTATCATTACTCCAATTGTGTTTCAAACTGTGACATTTGTTTCGCCTCTGAAGACAGGTGGATCACCATTGTTTAATATATTTTTCATCGGAATTTACCGATTTAAAATATAAGTGAGTAATTTGTAGTAAATGTGTTATCAATGTTTGTATCTTAATCCCCTCCCAGCATCCAGTAGGAAAATGAAAAAAAAACCCGATTATTATTTTCTAATTTATAACTTGAGAATTAGATTTAGTTTATTCGTAAACCTTACGATGCTTTTTAAAGAGGCGAAACACGTGTAACAATTTGTAGTACGAGTGGAGTAACAAAGTTATCAAGTTTAATTTTATATTAAATATGAACTTTAATAAACTTACCTCCGAATCCATCGTAGATACTTCTGATATTGTGTCTGAGGATGCTTCTTAAAGAGGCGAAACACACACAAAGAGAAGAAACAAAGTTATCAAATCAAATCTTACATTGACTATTACATTATGTAAAATAAATTGTTTTGAAGATTCGTGACGGTTTTGTAGCTCTAGCAAGACAATTCATTTGCCTAAATAGTACTTTCTTAGTCTGGCCTTATTCTTTCGGACGAAGAGACGTTAAGCGAATGATTTACGGACAGTTCTAGCAAAACATCTTCCTTTAGGAGTCCATATTTATTTAGTTTATATTATGTACAGAAAAGGTTGACAATTTTTTCATTTTTTTCATCCATTTTGACCCTAGTTTACAACAATGATAATTAATAAAACACCCAATTAAACTCACCGAAAGAAGATAAATTTTTAATGAACTGCCTGCCTACTACGTCCAACTTTCGTAACAAACTCAACAAAGACCAAAGTAATGAATTACTTATATTACGTATGAAGTGAGTTGAATTTTTTTACTTTTTTCATAATTTCTTTCTCTAGGTGGCGTTTTGCAGAATATATCACCTCTGCTTTTCGCTGAACTAACTAACATCGTGACGTTATCTTATGTTTCGTTATTAAAAATGGCCACGGATGCTAAATTCTCGCCGCAGAAAACTTCAGCTGAAATGAATATTTAAAAGTGATATAAAAACATTAAGTATGTACTAGTAGTGCCCATTACTTCTATTCACAAAATTCATGTGTGGCTGAGGACTTGTGTTATATATAATATATGATATGTGGTGTTATCAACCTTGTGTTTTCAACACCAATCCATAGTGTTGGGGCTAACAACCTTTGCTAGTTATCACATAGATTGTAAGGTTAAATGTATTTAAAAATAAAAATAATTATCATGACTTAATAACAATAACATAGTGGTCAACGTCGTTGGCTTCCATGCCGGACCTCACGGGCTCAAATCTCAGTACTAACAGAATTTTTTGCAATAAAAATAATAAAACATTTTTAATACTTTTTCCACACAACATTTATTGGATCAGGACCGGTTTCGCTCATGGTGAGCTTTGTCAACTGATAAGAAATACAATGAAACAGTGATATTTATACAAAAGTTAAGTAAGAAAAACAAGGTATTGTTAGGTACCTTGTTAGTTTCAAAGTACCTTGTTTTTCTTACTTAACTTTTGTATAAATATCACTGTTTCATTGTATTTCTTATCAGTTGACAATGCTCACCATGAGCGAAACCGGTCCTGATCCAATAAATTTTATGTGGAAAAAGTACTAAAAATGTTTTATTATTTTTGTTATAATGCCATTCCACCAAGTATTAACAGTAAACACATTAAAAGTGATCTATACATAAAAAGTTCAAGACCTCTTAGCAAAGCAAACTATTACATCAAAAATCAATTTCTATTCTTTCTTTCCCTTTGTCTATAAAAAAAATGAAGTAGAGTGACTGAGTTACCTCTATTGGGAGGCCATATGCTTCACATGGGGAGCGGACATAAACAATTTAACAAAGTTAACGCTTGTTAATGGCGTTCTGTATTAATTGTATTATTATATACACGATACAATAATTTACCAAGCGACATCAGGTCCATCAAGACAAGTTCATCAGTGCACTTGAATTCCTGAAGATGCCGAAATGCGAAACCCAATTTGTTAGTGATAAAACGTGTTGAACTGTACGAAATTTGAAGTGATGGTTTCCTTACATACAAAATATGGTTTTGGTATTGATACCGGAATAATTAGCACCAATCACGTACAATGGAGTACCGAGTACACGGGAAAAAGGTGTAAGTACTTAGTTGATTACATTTATAAAAATAGAATGACTTTCCTTCAAGAATTGACAGTTGATATTTTCAAAGAGATCAAAAAGAACGTTTGAAAAGGCACACACCATAATAGCTTTGATTAGGCGAAGGTAACTTTCGTCTTTCAATAAACACTTCGTCGAATTCTCCATCATCTGCTTCATAATAATGCAACGAAGTGTTCAAAGTTGTTGGTGGTAGTGTATCCATCTCACGTTCTTTTGGATTTAGGTGTAAGTAGGTATTTATCATCCGTTTCACGTAGGCCAGCTTTCAGAGACATGCTGCCATACTTCATCATGGCGAGGAGCGATCGTGCCATGCCTTGCGTGGTACCTACTCCAAGCCGATTGAATTAATTCCTCCATGAAACAAACTTTCATTATAAATATATAATACATGATGATTTATTTCGAATAACGTAATGTGTTTATTCTGTGGATTTTATTACATTTTATGTGATACAAGTGGTATCTCTTATATGTATATAAATTTATTGCCAGATTGGATAGACTCATGCATATATTTAATATAAGTTGTAAGGAGTGTCCGCTGTGAAGGTCAAAGCCTAAAAAAACTAACGAATACTAAATGAAATTTCAACAGCAAGAAAGTTCTTTATTATTAAGCTTAAAGTGTTACTGTGATACTCATAAATTGTATCTTAAGTTTGTGTGATGCAGTGTTTCTTGACCGCATTGGAAGCATCGCCCTCTTTTGCAGAAATAAATTATCAAAAATTATCTAACGCCCCCCCCCCCCCCATCCCTCACCGAGGAATTTGAAATCCTCAATTCCGTATACTTTTTACGCAAAATATCTCCGAAACTCATTTTTTTTAGCCCACCGACGAATTTGAAATCCTCTATTCCAGTGACAGCCAGTCAATGTGCCATTGGATAAATGCACCTCTTGTATATGTAGGGGAGGTTATATTTCATGAAATAATATTCAAAAATAACATTTATACCATTCACTCTTTTTAAATTCTTTATGTTTATATTTTATAAAATTAAAAAAAATGAATGTTCTAAAATATTTATTGTAGACAATAAACACATGAAGGATTTAAAATGAGTGAATGGTCTAAATCAGGGGAGGGCAAACTTTTCGGATAAAGGGCCAAATTCAATTCCGCAAAATATCTCGACCCCTCAGAATCCTACAGCGCTCCTCAAATTCTGAAAAATTAAAAATGCCCCCCAGAGTTAAGAACCACTGGTGTAATGTAAGATAATTTGAAAGTCACTGTAGTAGATTTTTTCCTGATTCTAAAATTATTGTAAAAAAAATACTATTTATATTCATCAACAATATTTAACGATTTTAAGTAGTTGTCCATTAGTATTTCGATGAAAAATGTTTAATTCAACGTCAATTAAACTCTAAGTGTTATGCTAATTTTGATTCCCAGTCCAATTTGCAAGATCGATGATAATTAGTCGATTTTTCGGTGTGCTTATACGCTTTTAAAATTTTGAATGTTCCTTAATTAAATCAAATATTTACAAAAAATATTCTTCTCCATTAAGCAAGTAAAACCCTTTTCTTTCTGAAACTTTTCAAATTGAGTTTTCCAATCAGAGCGCATTCGGAAATTTTCAATTGATAAAATAAACAGTCTGTTTGTATTTTTAGCTTCCGCTTACTTCCAAGAAAAATTGATATTCATAAACTTTTAATATAATTGGTTCTGTCTTCCTCGTTGTGTTTTTCATTAAAAGTCACAAGCTTCGATATCATTATAATAATTTGAATATTTTTTGTAAGTACTATTAAGTACTAAATGAAAGTGGGAAATGTAATTTCGACCTTTAATTAAGAATCATTAAAATGTCTTCCAACTACTCCAACGGATATTAAAAACATATATTTCATAACAAAATAACAGATGTTGTACAATACGAATGTGCTTTTTTATTGTTCTTTCCATAACTAATCCTTAGCTTTATTTTCACTTTCATATAAATATTTACGTTGCAGGGCGAGTTGAAATGCGAGCTGTGCTACGATCACGGTTAAAAATAAGTGTTATTTCGATAAAAGAATTCCAAATCTTCAGTATGCAAAAAACATACGAAAACAATGTCTCTGATATTGTTTCCAAATTTACCTGACATCATTCTGACTCTTCCTCGCTGTAAATAATTAAGTTATTACTTCATGTCATGTTTTCACAGCGTATCATTCGTGATTTTATTGAAGGATTTACCAGGAATCATAAAGGTCCATAAACAATGAAAGCTTCAACAGGCATTTCAAGAGTAGATCCATTTTAGATTCATGGCGTGACTCTGTCCTGTGAAAGGTTTGTCATCTGGTGACGAATCACAGGACGGCGGTTCGTCGGTAGGTGGATGGACGGATTGACGAAGTTTCCAGGAAAAGGGATACCATATTGGTACATTGTAAAACGGCCACCCTCTGCATCCGTTGTATTACGCAGATTGGGGAGGTTTACGCTCTGGTTACGCGGTCGCACTCAGGCAGTGGCTGACGACGGCTTGACAGATGAATCAACACCGACCGTAGCAGCATAGTGCTTCCATGCGGTGGTAGCCAGTCTAGTTGATGACGCATCAATCAAGAGAACTGGTCATTCGAGGCAGGAGACTTGAATCTACGCACACTGCTCGGATTCTTTTTTATAAAATATGATTACAATTAAAACACTTAAATGAATGTGCGCTACAAAGTATTAATATCAAAGTGATAAGTTCTACAAGAATTGTAAGAATATATTGATTGCATTGGCATTTACTTGGCAGAACTCCATTGTAATAAGGTGAAAAAATAACAAAGTAATAAAACCCCTACATGACGGTGATGTAACTAATAATAAATAATAAAAGTTATTAAATATATTATGTACTTTAATTTATAATATATTGTGTATCTATTCTAAGCGAGTTAGTATAGCTGAGTTAATGTAAGTTTAAACATAGTTCTGAGTTCTGACGAAGGTATAAGCAGAAATAGCTATCAACTATGTAAGTATACAATAATATTAGTAGAACTAAAATACTTTGTTATTTTTGAATCATATTATTATAGGAATTGTTTCATAGTTTTTTCGGGTTCACACCTTCTTCAGAGCTATCCTTAAAATGATTTTAGATTATATATATATACTGGCTTAAATAAGCGTACATCGGGACTCGAGACTTCTATTTCCCCTTCAATAAAATTATAATTTTGTTATAGTTCAATATTTGCATGCATGTATTTATGGATTACATACACTCGGCGTCATTTGAAAGTACGCACTAGTAAAAAAGTATGCAATTCTTACGGTTAATTTTTACTAAGAAGGGATGATAACGGTACATGTAATAAAAAAAATATAAATGAAGCCGCCGTCAGGAGTAAATTTTAGACCTTTTTTGTCCTATTGCGACATAGGTACCTTTGTGAAATAGTGAATAATCATTTGTAAATAAAACAAAATCAGGTATGAAAATTTAATTTTAATATTTTGTAATTTGCTTTTGCTACAGTTATATTACAATATGAAACTTCGACGAAATTATAAAAACCAAACAGCAGATCCCTTTTATATATTCACACTTATTTTTGTTCAAATCCCGGGTAAATGTCACGTCCCGGCCATGTCGTGTCAGCTTTTCTTGGGGCTCCCCTATTATATCTGCTTTCATTCAATATACATCAGTCCTTTTGAAGGTTTCTTAACCACAAGAATTGTTTTTTTTCAAAATTAAAATGTACATGTTATTAGCACATTATAAATCACAGTCACAATTCCGGGAACATTTTCCAAAAAAGTCCGTGGACTTAAGACAGCAAAAGTCCCGGGACGTCTCGACACAGAATCCCTAGTTCTGACGATGACGTGTTAAAATGAACTTCCAGAAAGTTACCGCCGAATCCATCGAAAGTATGACGTGGTAACTGGTGATTTGATGGAAATTCCTATATTTTGATGGAGTCTGCGGTAAATTTGTGCAAAACCACAATCAATGGAATAAGAAAGTTATTAAATTAAATTTTATATTACTGATATGTATGAATAATATTAATAATTTCAAATTTAAGTAATATATAACAAATATTGTTATTTAAACACATACCGTGTTTATGTAAATCCCATAACCCTTCAATGCGGTTTTTGTGCATCATGGTAATCTGCTGTTTAATCGAACATTTTTTTTTATCCTGTTTCAACACATCTATATTTTAAAATTAAGCTTCACGTGGGCACAGTCCATAATACTCCCGTATGCAAATGACGTCGTTTCAGTTCGGACTGGAGTAATAATAAAAGTTATCTGTCTCGCAAAGAAGTCGAAAGTTTGGTTCGGTCGTGGGTTTTTAATAAGTGGCGCAAACGATTTCAATTTAGTCTCATTTGCGGCGTAGCTTGCTTGCCAGCGATCCGAGACGTAAAGATTTTAGTCTCCATTCCAACGGAGCGTCATGAAATAATTGACTGATGTGATCTATTGTTCTTGTCCAATTTCATAGCCGCATTGAATAAGACGATTGCATTAGGCAAACTGAGAAAGCAGGTTTGAAATGAAGATTTAACGATCGGAATGCTCGAGTTTGCGGTGGATAATATGTGTTTTTTTCTTAATCTGTTGATTGCGTACAAGGCGTCAATGACAGGTAGACTAAACTGTTGAAATTAAAGCTTTTGCTTTCATTTAACATACTTGTCATCTTTTATTTTTCTTCCAGGGAAGACAACTATGAATCAGTTGCATTCTTATGATATACTTATTATTATTTCATTGATATCAATGCAGACTGTCCAAAACGAAATGCTAATTGTTTTTTCACGCTCGCATTATTCCGCCGATGCTTAACGTAAGCGAGTTATTGCAGCTCACAAATACTCGTATATTGAGTGTGCTTCAAAGACACATGCTTTAGTCAGATATAGGATTAAGATGGGTTGTCTATGATGAAATCTAAGCTAAGAATAGGGGTAGTCATCTCCCGGTTCAGTGGGTGTCCACGGTAAGAATTCTGGTACTAAATGATGCTGGCATGACAAGAAAGAAAGTAATTTTCTGATGAATTTGAAGGCTTTTTATTTTCATTGAAGAGAAGAATACTTCTTTGTTGGATAAATAATCAACGGCCCATTATAGCATACAAAGAAAAAAACTACATACAACTTTGTCGCGGTATTAAAAGCTGAAAAACATAAGGCAACAACTGGTATTTAATGATATTTTGAAAATAGACAAATGCTGTGAAAATAATGATTTTGATGTGTGATTTATTAATTGATGCACATGTAATATCAACTCCAACAAGCTCTCTTCCTATAGAATTCTCTTTCGAAGTGTTCATCACTGTGTGAAATTCGTACTTAAGCAAGCATTTGCGAAAGTAGTTGTCTGAGGATGCCTCTGAAAGAGGTGAAACACGTGTCACATTTTGTAACACAACACGTGGAATAATATAAGTTATTTTATTTTATATTAAAATGAACTTCCACAAAGTTACCGTCGAATACATCGAAAGTATGCGAAAGTAGTTGTCTGAGGATGCCTCTGAAAGAGGCGAAACACGTGTCATATTTTGTTACACAATACGTGGAATAATCTAAGTTATTTTACTGTTCTTAATAAATTATTTATGATTATAAGTTGAATAATTATCACCCTGTCAAATGTCACTAATTATTATCTAAGTCTGGACATAAATACCGCTTATCAATACAGGCGAACGAAGCGTTTTATTTTTAAACCCTATGCTCAAAGTGCATAATCGGAAGAAACAATTTAAGAAAACTTTATTAGAATAGTTTTACTCCTAGCTTTTTGTATAATGGCTGAATAATGCCGTGGAATAAAAAATAACGTGCGCCCGACGAGTCCCCGGAGACTGGAAGCTCTTTTTTTCATTGAATTCCCGCGAAGAAAATGCTTTTCACATTTTGAGTTCCCGGAAATTGTTTTTGTGCTCTTATACTCGAATTGTTTTTATGTAACTGGGGCAGTCGCAGTTAGAGCTTAGGTTCGAAAAATACGATTGCGTCCCAATGGCGTCTGAGGCGTAATCGTATAGTTGCGAGGGGAATTCGTCCGGGCGTAACTTATGGCCGGTTCTGTAACGCGGTTAAACTCCATCTTGAAAAGCTTGGACTGTGACCGTAGTGCGATGATAGTTCCACATTCCCCGCGGTTTTGTACCGCGCTATCTTTATCACCTCGGATGCAACATCCATAACACCTCCGCGTTTTCACCACTGGCGTGGCGTGCTTAGACAAATTAGCCGGATGCATAGTTATGTTTACTCAAAAGTTTGCGGTTTTAAACACTAGTTAAACTGACATCGTTAAAACTCTGAAATGAATTATTTTTCGACTAGTGTGGCTTCATAAATATACCCTTGTCTTAAAATTAATAGGTCGATTTACCCTTTTCTGAAATGGCAGTATATACATATTTTGTATGAAACATGAAGCAATACATGTTTGCTAATTCTAATAATAAAAAAGACACCACGTGCAAACGTTCCAGATTTACTTCAGGTATCCCGGAAGATAACTGGAGCTAATATTGTAATAATGTATGTATAGATGCCGGCAAAGATGATTGATCCAGTAAAAAAACCACCTGACCATGTATAAATACGATACTTGTTTGAAACGTTTGGTTTAAAATAAGTTTATAACATTATTCCATCAAATTCTCCATGATTACACAAACAAAACAATTGTAAAAACTTCGCCAAGGTGTCTTAAACGTGAAATATAAGCTACAATATTAGCATATTGCAAAAGATGTTTCGATTAAAAAAAAAATATGCTTATATTTGGTATTGAAAATACAATATATTTACACAAGTTTAAAAATAGTTTTTTTAGACTCGAAAATAAAATACGGTGATCACATCCTGTTTCGTATTGTCCTGGGAATATGGTGTAGGTACATGGAATTACGAAGAATGGCGCACTGTCCTTTTTGAAGAAAACTTTTGTTCGATGTTTTCCTTTCAATTCGTCTCATGGTTTAGTATAACCCAATAATCAGCTTCCGTTTTTTCCCTTTGTCAAATAGTAAATAAATGGCCATCGCTTTTTTCGCCTTTGACGCAGTTTTACCAGTTTATATTGTTTTTTCTGCCTTTTGGACACCTATGCATAGTTGTAGATCGGAGATTTATCTGCTTCAATACAAAGCGCAATCTCATAAATGTATTCAAAACTACCCTAGTGGATATAAAAACTCATTCAAATAGAAATTTGCAGATAAACTTTGTCCAGTGGTGACCTTTTAGATAAATAAACCATTGCTCTACTACCAATGTACGCTATCCGATCCATATACATAATACATGCTTCTAATAGTAAGCGACACAAAAATCCTTCTATTAGTCTCCAGAGACGAATGGCACTGGTGTCCACTGTTCAGGTAGAAACGTTACATAATATCCACATCTAAAAGATATGTCTGCAACTTAAATCTAGTTTGGATTAAAATTTATTTTGTTTAAATATATTATATTTCCAATTTTATTCTCATCGGACCCCAAACTTTGTCCTATCCCAGTTGTGTTGCTTTGTACATACTAATTTAGCATTTTTTAAAAAAATATATAGCTATAAACGTTTTCGACCTTGAACCTAGGGATTATATTCGATATGCTTTTAATTTGGGTACAGCTAAAGCCTATTTAAAAAAAAGAAATGCTATGGTTCAATTAATTTTTTTAAATAGTGTACTCATCTGTGGTTGGCTGGAAGGCGCTCGCACGATCCCATTGTTAAATTTTACTTAATTCGGCAAGCACCTTGTTAAATTAAGAAAAACAATATTCTCAAGTCAATAATGTACAATAATTAAATTTAACAACGCAGTGATTGACATTTAGTGTCTTTACATGTTATATATTATCTACGACGGCTAAAGTATAGCGATTGAAATGTGGATTTAGAGCGAAAAGATTAGATCCTATTTCTGTGTCTACTTCTTCCCTAGAACACCGCGAATAGCTTTGAGATAAGACGACCCCCTTATTAACGTATTGGCAGCCCGCTTTTATCTCAATTCAGAATCTACACCAGATTATGTCAGACATCAGCTGATTTTAAGTTTACAGTTTCTCTTATTACCTTTGTTAAATTATGTAATATCTTAAGATAATAAATGAAGATCGCTTGAAATTCACAAACACAATTACGTGGTTAAATATTGAAAATACATTTTTTCAATAAAATATCGTCAGTTCAATCTACAATAAAAGTGCTTTGTACATATTCCACGTATTAAATTAGTTTGTGGCTAGATCGGAGTCGTAAAAGCAGTAACAAAAGCTTAATGTAAGCAATACCAATACCAATGCTACTAAGTATTTAAAAATTTACTACGTGGAATAAGAAAAGGTATTATAATCGTTTTCATCTTATTTTAAGTTGGGATTGTAGGGAGGAAATAGAAACTTATAATATTATCTCATAACTAGTTTGTAATGACTGTCTCGACGTTGGTTTTTTTTTAAAATCTAGATATGATTTATGACTTTAAATTATAAATAGCAAAGTATTTAGTTCTACAATTTTTATATTTATTAGTTGATAGCTATTTCGGCTTTCGCCATCGTCAGAACTAAATACGTTGAATTATGTTTATATGAAAATGTTTTTTGACTTGTGTATATTAAAAAGTTATATTAGTTTATATACTTATTATTGCATAATATTTATAAACATTATCCAGACATAATTCATAATATATTAACAATTCTCGTGATTCTCGCGTGTAAATGATTTTATAAATACTGACTACTTAAAGTAATTTACTGTCTATTTTTCAAAAAAATGATATTGACACAAATATATATAATTAAGGGTGGAAGTTTTCTTAATGTTTAAATGGCAGGACCAACGCAGCAATTTCGTTGTACGCACGAAAACAGCTAATCTAATTATGGATTTACTCCACGCAATAGTTTTTTCACGTTTCAACAGTCTTGTTCTAAAAATTGTTATTTGATTTCTAGTTACACGTCATCATGTTTCATCAAAGTTTCCAATGAAAATATTTCATATGATTCTATTTTCCTTCATTGTACATTGCAGTTTCCCATAAAAACCGACGCATTAGTACACTAAAATTTAATGTCATTTGATCACGAATGTCATCAGTTCTGTAAACCAGCAACTCCATGAGCCGGGCTGTATTTTGTGATGCCAAAATAATTCGTCCCCGGGCTGTAATTAGTGCACAAAACCCAGGATTTTACACATTAACCTATTTATCTACCCGATGCAGAATATCTCTAAACCTTCTTATAATCCAGGAGATTATTTTTACATTTTAGACCCCAATAGGATGCTTTGGGAGGGATACCGATTATAAGTGTTTAAATTACAGTTAAAAACCTGAAGGCTTATTCTTCCACCCTCGTTAACGTTAACTTTACGCATCAGTTACCGCCCGCCATTATCATTGTTTAAAATTATTCTGAAATTATTGTAACGAACGATTATTGCTGAGCTGAGGCAAACAGATAATGCAACACAGTGTTTCTTTTTTAATAAAGGCCGATTTTCTAAATAAAGTACGCTTATCTATCAAGGGTCAAAGTAATGCAAGCGTTCACTCATAAAATACTGTTGACTTGTGAACTTGATTAACTAAATATGATTTACAATTGTGTGTTGTTCTGTTGGTCCTTCATTATTCAAATTGTATTACGATAAATATTTCTACTACTGTAATTTTAGTTTTATATTTAGGTTACGGTTGATGAATTGATATGAATCTTTCCTAATTTTGAATCGTTCAAATTATGTACATTTACACAAGTTTTGTCACTAACGACTCGGGTTTCGCTAATCCATTTTATTTCATCCATACAAGCGGATTTGAAATTAAAAATGCTACACTACTGCAATGACAAAAAGCAATGGAAAACCACTGTCAACGACAGTAATGCAACCGAGAGGCATATATACATATAATTTGTTCGACATTTTTTGATATAAGATGGAATCAAGAGAAGAAAAAAAATATTTATAATTTAAGATATCGACTAAAAGTGCTTGGTGTAATTTAAATATTTAATATGAATCGTTCAAATTATGTACATTCAAACAAGTTTTGTTACTAACGATCCTGGTTTCACCTTTCGACATTTTCAGGCGTTCAAGTGCACCGATGGAATTTGACTGACCTTACTATCAGGTCAAGTCTATCCGTGCACTTGAACGTCTGAAAATTACGAATGGCGAAACACAGGTCATTAGTGACAAAATTTGTGTGAATTTACATAATTTGAACAATAAAAATGTAATACAAAGAACTCTTAAATTTTCTATTAGAATAAAGAATAATAATGAAGTATGATTATTTATTTTCTGCTTCAAATTTGGCAAGATAAAGGCATCGTTTAATCATTAATATCATTGTAAAATCAACAATAGAAAGCAATTTAGCACATATATTGGAGTTTGTTATACACAATATATCGTCGATAATTGCATGTGGATATTGTAATCATTCACTGAGGGGTGATATGTCCAAGAGACCCATGTAGTTTCCATAGACGAATTGTCTAATAGCGATTCCACTACGGCAGACAAATTTCCCGCTATTGGAATATACGACCCGACCCGCTGTGCCTGCGCCGGAACCAGGAGTTTTTTTTTTGCGCCCAATGACGCTAATAGCCAGTATTTATTTGAATGGATTAAAGCGCACTTAAAGATATTGGTTCTGTCTTTTGGGAGGTTATTCCCCGTTGTGGAAGATGTTTTCTGAATTTTATTGCCGCTCTGTGTGAATACAGCTGAATTATGTATGGCTCTATTGTTAAATTGCTTATAAAAATAAACACGCCAAAGGAAAGGTAAATAAGTATTCATAGATTGAAGTCTGCTAGGAATTGGAATACCCGACGTATATATTATAAATTAACCTATAATACACAAAATAAGAAATTATAATAATTATCCTTGCCAACTGTTAACCAACTGGGATCATAATGAAGGAGTTGAGTGTAAATTTCTTAAATTAATTTGACGGTTGATTAAACCTACCATTTCTATATTATGACTTTACTTATTGTTTTGTAATGATCGATTCGAATGATTACAAATTATATTAAAGTCCTACAGAATTTGCTATTGTTTATTTGATTACTTTCCTACTTCAGGTTGAACGTCATTGGTATCTAATAAATATTGAAATAAATTCAAATCGCCATCAAAAACTAATGTGATAATAGCTCTGTTCTTCTGCGTACTTCTGACGGTTTGCAAACTGTTTTCGAATTAGAATCGAATTGAAAGCATTTAGATTTTTTTTTTAAATTGTCGGATCCATGGCATAGTGGTCGACGTCGTTGGTTTTCATGCTGGACCTCATGGATTTATCGATTTTATGTTCGAAAGCATGGATGTTTTGGATGTCTAAAAAATTCCCCCCACTTTTACAATCCTAAAGTAAAGTATTGTAGCAAGAGTGATTAGTCAACCACTAGTCCTGTCCTAGCCCTATCCTTTCTATCTCTACTCTCTTAAAAAGAGAGGTTGAGCAACAGAGTAACCAACACTTGCAACACTCGCAGAAAAAAAGTTTGTTAAGATAGGTCCCCCGAAGGCCGATGCTCCCATCAGTTTAAGTTCATCCGTCCACTGTCACATGTCTGAAGATGCCAAAAGACGAAACCCGGGTCTTCAGTGACTAAACGTATGTAAATGTGCAACATTTGAATATTTTTAAAAAGTTTTTTTTGTGTTGAAAGTTGGCGACGTGTGTTGTGTGAATGTAAACATGTATTTCAATATTGTAATGTACGATGTCTCTTTATGAGTAAGTTGCTCGTTACTTTACAGAAAACGTACAGATAATTATATTTTTGCACAGACTCTATGTTCACTTCATCACACGAGTATGTATTCTGCATAGAACGTATCCCATGTAAAAAGATAATCCGTAGAATGCCATTATTAAGAGCCGTTTCGTAAAACCGCAAAATATTTAATAATCA
This sequence comes from Himalopsyche tibetana, assembly GCA_030503985.1. NCBI lineage: Eukaryota > Metazoa > Arthropoda > Insecta > Trichoptera > Rhyacophilidae > Himalopsyche > Himalopsyche tibetana. Next base: position 18,791,286 of record JAPJYX010000005.1, read on the forward strand.
CTGTATTTTTTTTATGTTTGGCGATTATGTTATACAAACAATGTTCATACAACCTGTTTTATAAATGTTCGGATAACATAACAAAAAGATAACAGTAATTTAAAGGTTCTTGTACATTTGATTTTATAATTGGCAAGCCTGTTAAATATTTTCGCATGAACATTTACAGTAATTATAATGGGGCGAAATGCTGCAGAAGGGTAAAACAAACTGACAATTTGAGAGACAATGAGCCACAAAGTTTGAACGTGTTTTAAAATCTATTTTTAAAATTAACAAAAACAAAATATAATTGAATCTTTCCTTTATAAAATTATGTAAAGATTTTATAAAATTTTCTTATAGTATTTATTATCTACGAAAAAAGCATATTAAATATTTTTTTAGTGAAACGTTGTAGTAATATAGAATTCCCAATAAAAATATTCAATACACCAACTTATTATTACATATACTTACTTATAAGTTATATTATATCAATTAATTAGGGTAAATAGTAAATTGATAAAAAAAATGTTGCCTTGATATTGAAATTCAACATGGATAATAAATAATATTATCTATAAGGCGAAAGGTTTATTCAATGCGATATACTCATATATTGTTTTTTTTTATTGTTCATAAGTAAATGTGTTTATTGAAAAATTACATTCCAAAAACGTACCATTCTCGAATTCGTGATTGTGTGATAATCAAATTTGTAAATCTTTAAGTGATTTATAATGTATTTATCTACATTTTGAAGAAGAGCACATACTTTGATAATCAAAAAAATAAAGAAACTTGCAATGAATGTATAATAATTTTTAATCTCAATTTTAGATTGAAACGTTATCATCAAACAAGAATACGTGTTCTTTAATTTAGGATTACGAATCAGAATATGCCGTTGGAATTATTGATATTATTTTCATGTAAAACTGTTTGCCTGATATTGAAGAAATTTTCCCTAAGAAAAACAGTGCCTATTATTTTTCTTTATCAACTGATGAAAATACTCGTAATTAACGAACCCGACCCTATTTCTTACATACTATGTGTTTTATATTTTATAAATATAATGCATTTCCGCCAAAAATTGACCGCCAAAACCTTATAAGTGTGTCTATGCATTATAAAATAACACAAATATGACAACTAAAAACAAAAATATAATTTTGTAATGAAAAAAGATAAACATTTCATATGTTTGGATGCATACATCATCTCTTATTTTTATGATATATTGAACACCGGTGACATTAGAAAAATCACGAGAACGGAGTGATTTATAAAATAATTCAAAACCGTTGATGCAAATTACACGACATAATGAAAACACCTGTTCAATAAAATTCAAATTTTATTTATTGTTTATACGTAAATAAAAAAGAAAATATGATTAATTCTCAACTTCTTAACGATAAATTAACTTGTTCGTCTTTGCCCTTGTTTTATTCTTTTCGATAATCCATCAATCCTATAAAAAGAGAATATATATTTATTTTCTCGCGAGAGTTGAGACTGTTGGCTGATGTCTTTTAGAATGTTTACATTTTAAACTTTCCTACTTGCTGGGTGAAAATCAAGACGTCAAATTCCTAATGTATATAAAATTTGTATTGTCTTTATTTGTATTGTATTTGGTATTGTCTCATTTAGCATTTCGATTTAAATTTTATTATCATATAAAAGTCGTTTAAATGTTATCATTTTAAATTTGAATTGTTCGATTTTTTTTACTTTTCCATGAGTTTTGTCGCTAACGACCCGGGTTAATAAGAGATTAATCGAGCTCAGCTCAACAGTTTGCCAATTTTAAACGAACAACTTTATTTACCAAATTCACCATTGTTGTACCCCTTTTAAATAATTGTCATTTATTAATAATTCAAGCACTTTTTACCATTAAATATTAATTCAAAGGCTCAATCAACTCATTAATAATAGGTCGGACAAAACCCTAGATTTATTTTAAATATTCCTGTTATTATCTGGTCATTAATATTTTTAAAAATCCCCATAATTATAACAAACCCACTTAATTCATTGAAACTTGTATACATTCAATTTTCGCTAATTTACATTTTAACAGCGTAACGACCGCGGACGCGTATTTGAGTATTTGAAAAACAAAGGTTGCTGGCCGGCGGACTCATTTATGCGTATAGGCGAAGTATCTGGAAGCTAAGAAAATTACATTTTGTAAAGATATCTCAATGTGTTAACAAATTATAGTGAATTTAGTAAAATTACAATTTTTGCGAATTTTTCGCAAAATTTTATTTCGTCAGGTGAAATTTTATAAAAAAAAACGTGCGGTCGTTAAGCTGTTAATAGCCTTTAACTTAGTGATCTACTTATATATTTGTATATAAACGATACAAACTGTTTACTACGCGTCAGTTCAAGTACATCCGTGCACTTGGAATTCCTGAAGATGCCGAAAGGCGAAACCCGGGTCGTTAGCGACAAAACTCATGGAAAAGTACAAAATTCAAACAATTCAAATTTGGTATTGAAATTCCATCAAGCACCCTCAGTCGAAATACTTAGTTATCATTTTAGATACGTTTTGTCACTAAAGACCTTTGCTTCGCCTGTAATTTTCAGTCAGTCTAATGCACGTATGCCCACTCAGTTCAAGTTCATCCGTGCACATTAAAGCCTGAAGTTGCCGAAAGGTAAAACACCGGTCGTTAGTTACAAAATGTTTGGAAATGTACAAAATTTGAGCGATTCAAAAGATATTGCCCTTAATAAATTATATACTTAATTCTCCAAAATGAACCGAAGTAAATGAACACAAATTCTTCAAGCACAATTGTTGATATATTTTTTGCTATGCCTAAATAATCAATAATTATTACTTAGATCTTTGTACGTTTCAATATTTGCATAATTTCCATTAGGAATTTCAAAATTGTATTGTCTGATTAACTGCTTTCATTTATGCATGACTTTTTAAATACACACTGTAACATAATCTTCTGCTTGGACAAATAATGCAGTTAAAAATCTCGCTCAAAGCCGAGTAAAAATGTATCTGGTCATATTATAAAATTGTGATATATTTACGTTGCGTTTTATATTTATGACAGTTAACAATGTTAAATTTATTATAAAACTATAAATGTAGTTTGCTTGCCAGTTGTCACTTTTGATAATAATTCACCTCTCATAATTTTATCCCCACAGTTTACGACTGCATACCAGCCTCCGTTCCAATTTATCAAAATTGTATTCTTGATTTGATAGATTGGTGGATACGTGTTTTTCGTTTCGGGCAATAGGATTCCGCTGATGAATCGCCCACGTGCATGTAAACGAGATTTTTTACTCTGCGTATTGTAAACGTGAGCTATATGACAGCCATTTTGATTTACTGTCTGACGTTTATTGGTAGTGGCAGTTTTATTCATTTAATTATTTCAACTGATATTTTTCGGTATATAACTGACTTTTGTATAGAATACGAGATTGAATTAGTTTTATAGGAATCTGCCATGTTTTCGGCAGTGTAAAAAAATATTTAACAGTCGTCTCTAAAAAAATATCGTATTTTTAGATTTGTTTTCTTACTGTCATAAAAGTTTCCAACTCGATCTATTAACTAGTATTTTCGAATGTGTATTCGGTTGAATTATTAGAAGTCAATAATGTTATTTAGCCAGGGCAGCCGCGACCATACGGCGTAACCAAATATTCATAGATAATATGAATTCAATTATTATTACGAACGTATGTTTCTTTCTTTTTGTAAACAAAAATCCCGCTAATCCCACTCTTAATTTCTACATTCTCAATGAAAACATTTTACATAAAATTCTTCCTACTGTTTGATTTACGGTACAAATTAATCCGATTATGCTTATCGATGAGAAAAATACATCAATTTTATATTGAAAATGATTTTTTACAAACTTACTGCAGAATTTGTTGTGCTTTGAATTATTTTTACCAAAATATTTCCACTTGTAAGACAATTATTGTATTGCATGCAAATTTTGCAACATACATTTCATTAAATTGATAGTTATTAAGAAAACATGTATGTAATAATACAAAATTTATAAGCTGTAATCCAACAATTAGATTTACGTTAATTTTTTTTTATCTTTGTCCGCTTCCCAATGTGGAGCACATGGCTTCACAATAGAGATATCGTAACGTAAGTTTTTTCTACGAGAACTAGTTACTTAGTTGATCAGACTTTTTTCGAAGAGAGTAGGGATATGAAGGGTAGTTTTAGGGCAGGAATAGTGCTTGCTCATCCGTTATTTTAGGATAGGAATGGTGGGAAGGAATTTGTAGACATTACAAACATCCATGCATACTTGAGGTCTGCACGGGCCCGGGGCTGGCCCGCGGGCCGGGTTCAGGCGGGTAAGCGCAATTGAGATTCGGGCTCGGGCCGGGCCCGGGTAAGGAATTTATTCTTCAGAAAAATATTTCAGACTATGTTCGTGTCATAAGTCAGCCATGATGATTTTAATTATTACCAGTTCTAAGTATAGAGAATCGTAAATTTGTAAAAAACGGGTCTTTTTCGGTCTGCTGAGTATAAATCCGGTCTTCGGGTCGGGTTCGGGTAACAATTGTGGCATTAGACTCGGGCTCGGGCCGGGTCGGACCGGAATCTTTCGGGCTCGGACCGGGTAATTTTGTAAAATTTCGGCACGTGCAGACCTCTAATGCATACTACGAACAGAAATCCATTGCAATATATCCTGTTCGCACTGTAATTCGACCTCGTGAGATCTGTCACGGAAACAAACGACCTTGACCACTGCGCTTCAAAGTTTAGCGTACTAGTTATATTTACAGTTACCTTTAAATTGGTTGACTTATTTACTATAAAATAGCAGTTCTGACTGGGGTTTTTAGGCTGAATTACGAGAATACATAAATAAAAAACAATATAGATAACTCCAACGATGTTTTTTCCTTTTTATCTTCGCGATTTTACCTGAGTTGTTCTTATTTCTAAGCGGTGATTTGAATTTATCAAAATAACATTTCCGAGAAGTATCTTTTATAGTGGTTAGCGTTGGTTGTGAGTCGTGACTCGTGACCCACCCGCCACTACGCCTGCCTAACTTTGTCATGTTTTAATTTGACGTTTTTATGGCGCCCGGTCCACAAGATTCATAGTTTTCTCTGTTTTTGTAAACAATTTTCCGTTCTGTACACAGTCGTGAAAATATCTCGCTAAACTCCATAAACGAGCACTCACTTGGCGTAATAGAAACGGTTAACCTAAAGCACCTTTTATAAGACATGTTCGGTACATACACTTCGAATATTACTAATAGCCTTGTGAATCTTGTGATATAACTGTCCATAATTTAGAATATCGTTACATTTCGTTGATAACTTTCCACGTCTCTTTCAAAGTTATACGTCTCGCTAAAAGGTTGTATTATTGTAAATGTATTGAGCATAAAAGTTTATCGCTATTTTGCTAAGAGTTAGTTCGATAATTCTTTGCTTTACATCATTTCATTGAATGATGTAGAACAGCATTTTTTTACCGTTAAATAGCCAATATTATCGTCGTGTTAATCTCAAAACTTGATATTTTTCAGTTAACCTATAACCTATAACATATATATATATTAATTTTGAATATTTATCAACAGGAAAATATTGGAGATCGTCGATATCGCAAATAGCATTAAAACTTGTTTAAATTCGCAGAAACTTATACAGAGATTTATATCAAATAGATAATTATTATTATGTAATGGTTTTTGTAAAGGTGTCAAGCATGGATTACTCCTGAATGGCCTATATTCACAGTTAAAAAATAATCAAGTATGATAATTAAGTCGTTGGGTAGAGTGTCTATCTTGCAACCCCCCCCCCCCCCCTAAAATACCGGTTTTGGTCTTCGACCATCTCCTATACATGATGATTGACAAATTTTGTTACTTCTCAAACGATATTAATTAATATTGAATACGTCTATATCTTTTTTTGTTTCGTTCTACCGGACATCATGCTAAGAGGAAATTGATCTTAGTAATTAAATATTGAAGCAAATCACATTATCGCTCATATTTGGTTAATACAGATTACTTTCATTGATGAGATTCGAAATATATATTGAATTTATATTCATCAAAGACTTTTATGAGTGTATTTATACTTACACTATTACATCGCATATTTACATACAATAATATGTAATACATGAAAGGCATAGTATTTATATGATTTAATTAATAGTAATTACACTAACATTAGTAACTTACCATCGTAAATTGGATATTACAGTGTCAGTCATCGGCATTGTTCGCTCCACCCTTTCCTTTATACTTGCATTTTACACGAGTCATCGTTGCAACACTTATTGCTATTTTCCAACCCCTGCAATCGACTTGCTGACTCATTGAATTTTAATAATTAAAATTGCTTTTTATTTTTCAGGTTGGTACGTACAGCTTCAAATGCAATTCGCAGAAATGCCATTGCCGCGAAATGCAGTGAATTGTTCAGAATTATCTGGAAATTCTCTTGAGCTCGGAAAACATTTAATAAAGGTACACGGTATAGATTCAAATTTACTTCACTCGTTTTAATTTGGGTGAAATGTAGAGTAATAATGTATATATATGACTCAGTGTAATATTTAGTTATTGGTTGAGAACCGTGTGTCGTACATTTGCAATAGTTTCTATAGCGTCAACATTGTACATACATTATGTATTATTAATTGATTTGGCATTTACTTGGTAGAACTCCATTTATAACAGATTAAAATAACAAAGTATTTTAGCTCTACAGTTTTTAATAATTTTATTCGTTGATAGCTATTTCGGCTTGCGCCATCGTCAGAACTATGTTTAAACTAATCTTTTGCTCAGCTATATATACTGGCTCAGAGCCAGTATATATAGCTGCACCATTAATGCACTATACATGTATATGGAAGGTCCTTACATTATTCATAGTGTTTTATCAAAATTTTCTATAAATTTTCTGAATACAGTGTGCAGTAAAGAATATAGTTACTAACTTTAATACATAGCCGTGTTATACAAGTGGTATTCGACAGCAGACAAAATGCACACAGGTCAAGTTGTCAAAAAATGGTAAATAGCCTCAGTAACCATCTTCTATTTTCCGCTCGTGTAAATCCTTCATAGCACGTGCACTTCCATCGAAGTTGTGTTACCACAATTTAATATTACGTCAAAATTTCAAAATACAGGTCAGAATGAAAACACCAATTTCCGGAGCAATGGAAATCATAAATTAATGGCCGACGGTACAGCGTTTAACTGTATTGTGGTTCTTTTTTTATACTGTTGTAGCCTTTCACTATAAATATACATATTTCCTATTATAAGTACTTCAATTTATCAGATTTATTACGTCGATGGCAAGTTTTGGGGATATTAGTCATATATCTAACAATATAATCGGCATTCATTAGTTGCATGAAGTCTTGTGTCATTTGCCGTTAACAAATTTATACCAAAAGATTAATAGATTTACCAATGCACCATTTGTTGCAGCTTTCGCTGTGAACATTTGCCCTTCTATAGCACACGTTCTTTGTTCGTATACACCATATATGGGCAACCACCGGCCCGCGGGCCGTATCCGGCCCTGATTCATCTCGGCGAAGTAATAGATACACAAATAACTATTATGGAGATGAACCGAAGGCACGTATATAGCAATTTGATACGAGGTTTGCTGACTTCCAAAACAAAAACTCCACATTCGCTATACTTGCCGATGGATGCTGATGTAAATAATGTGCCAGCAAATTTACAATTGGATCTTATTGAGCTTCAGGGGGGATTCAGTGCTAAAATCAAAATTTAACAACATTGCTTAGAGTGCTTAGACGGATTTTAATAAATTATATTTGGTGGAAGAAAAATATACAAATTTTCGCGGATTTGCAAGAAAAATCGTTTGTCTTTTTGGCAGTACATATCCGTGTAAACAGTTTTCTTCGAGGATGAAACGCACTAAATCAAAAATTTGAACGAGGATAACAGACTAAAATCTCTACAATTCTATGCGATTATAGTTAAGCAATACCAACGCCATTATTGATAGTCTCGTAATTCAAGTACAAGATCAATCTTCTTACTAAATTTTGTGATCAGTATATAATTTTAATATTATGTCGTTCATTATATAAATAATAAAAACATATGAGAAGTAGCAACGTGTTTTATTTAATTTAATATTATTTTATTATGTTTAATAATTTGGTCCGGCGTTTGACTCGGGGACAGAATGATAGTCGATGACAGGCCCTAGACCTAGAAAAGGTTGTCCTTGCCTGGTATACACGTACACAATTAAGCCATTTTCAATAAAGCAACGGTAGTCAAGAGTTGGAAAAAATAATATTTCACATTCTTGGATGTCTTTCGAATAAACGAAATATTAAAATTTCTATATGTATATAATTCAAAAAAAAATAAGATGAATATGATTTCTCTTCTTTTTATTCCCAAAAACGTCGCAAAAAACAATTTACCAAGAAATTTTATTGCGTAGAAGACTACCAAAAAATCAAATATTCGTATTAAAGAAACCGATAATTTATTCATTACATAGCAAGAAATGTTATTAAGAAAACATCGCCATTTTTTAAATTTGTTTTATAAATCGACCTTCTACATTAGAAGACCAAACCATTTGAGATATGGTATTGACAATAATTCACATTGATATTACATTTCGTATTTCGTATAAAATATCGGTTCCCTTGACTTCCATGTATGATAATTTTGCTAGTGCCCTTTCTTTTCCTTAAATGCATTTTTATTGTTTTTTTAAATATAAAAAAAGTACAATTTTGTAAAGCATATTTACCACAACTAATAATTGTGTCAATATAACAAATAGTACCTAGTTGTTTGTCTCGCGTATCAAATAATTATATTTCTACATTTTAATTAAAGTCTATCTCCATCCATGTTCCACACATGTGCCTTCATTTTTTTTCTGCGAGTTAACACCACCTTTTTAACTACGTTTTTTTATATATCACTTATATTTAGAGTAAAAGTAAACTACATTTTTATGATGCTAAAAGAAATTATACTTTATTCCTGTATCAAAGGATACGCCGTCTATAGAATTTCCTTTTGATATTACTTATAACGGGTGGATTTTGAGTATTTTTTCCATACAAGGTTTACAGTTTTTAGACGGCTGCAGATAAGCGTTTCACCCCTTTAGACCAGTAATTTAATGGTAAATTTATGTATCATTCCTTGAGTACAAAAACACCTTATCATTAGCGATACGAATTTACCAATCAGAATTAATAAAAGCGAAAGATACTAGAAGTATCAATTGTTATTCAGATCGCTCCTAGACAAAACTTCTGAATTTCTGTATTTATAACTCCAGGCTAACGTATAGAAAGCTGTGAATCGATATTTAACATCTTAAAAGTGATTTACAAATAACTGATTAATTTTTGCAAATGATGTACAAATACCTTGTTTGTGTTACATTGTAACTGTAAATATAAGTCGTTAACGATCTTGTGTAAATGAATATAGCAAAACCAACATGAAGCATTTCTGATTTTCCAATACACCCAATCCTCTTCTTACACGGGTCATACGATCCATGTAAATCAGGTATGAAAAAAAAGCGCAGTAAATATAGATAAATGGAAGATAGGTTCCATTACATCTGACCGTGTTATTTCGAAACCATGTAAAAATAAACTGTACCAAAATAGTATTTGGGTGTACTCCTATTTTTTGTTTTCCTCGATAAAATGAATTGCCACACTGCGTGAAAAGATACAAAAATAATCGTCTATGAAAATTAAAACACAATAATTTCATTATGTGTGTTTTCATAATTCAAATTTGATTAAAAATATCTACGCTTTGCATCAATCTAAACAGCTTCGACACTTTAAGGTTCAATATGTTCTCTTATCCAATTGAGATAATATTACCAGATAGATACAAAAAAACATCCACAAATATTCACTAATCTCTCACTCTCCGTAAAGCATTGAAATGTTGCAAAATACTCAGTAAATACACCTTCTTATCAAGTATGTTAAAGAAAACATTCAAGGTATTTTTTCGCCCAATAATAAAACGTAGGATAAAAAATTAGTATCAAAAAGGGAATTGGAGGGCGAAGGGATCATCCCTACATTTATTCCCCTTACCTTTTTCATAGAATAATTCTAAAGCTATATTATAGTGAAAATACCTCACCTAAATTCCATCCATCGGTAAAGAAGCTTTTTGAAATTATTTTGTCCCTAAGGTTCGATTGAATTTTTGTACGTTTTCTTTTGATATTTCATTTTATAAAGTGAGATAGTATGATGAAAGTTGAACTGACTTTCCAACTTATAAATCTTCTTTAAATATTATACATACACCATACATCTTTTGAAATATGTAAGCACTACATATACTTAAGGAAACAGTTCTTGGAAAATGAATTATAATTGTATTTGGATTTTTTTTTTGTTGCTATTTCCAATATGGCCGTCAAATAAAACAAAATGCTCAAGGCTGATCTAATGACTAACGAATATTTGTATAACTTAATTCTTGATCTATCGTTTTCATAACGACATAAAAAAGATTAACTTGAAAAACATTAAAACGTCAATATTCTTCTGCAACGAATAACATTTCCAGTAGCTTAAATATGTGTTTACACGAATGTAAAAAAATGTTTATCCGAAATTATACTTACACCCGACTACCAGACACGTTAAAAAAACAGGTGTTTCAAGACAGCAATAAAAGCAAGGTTTGCTTATTTTCCGAAAAATCTATCGAGTAAAAACCAACAGTGTACATAATTTCGAGTGATCAATACAGGAAATGGTAGTTTGAAGAAAAAATAACATTTTTTTCTCATTTGTGTATCAATATTTTGGAACGAGCTGTTTGTAAAACGAACGATTACTTTGGTAAGACGTTTCATTGAGGAAAGCACCAAGGCTTATACATAAAGCTACTTTTGAAAAAATCCGTTGTCGTATTCCAATATTTCCTAAATCTCGGTTTAACCAGGATTTTGAAGTTTCACAAAAAATAATAATTCAATAAAAATCGCGAAAGAAAGTTTTTTTTATACTTCTTTTATGTTTTAACATAATATATACACTCTTAGTAAGTACAAATATGAAAATTATACTTGGTGTTCCTATTCGGCGATTGACTAATTATTATAAAAATGCACCACAAATATATTTTCAAAATAAACCTAAAAATAATATATTCAACACATTCATTGATGTACGTATACTGACTATTGGCCTACATATTTCATCTCGTTTTATATGTTATCATGACATGGCGATTCCAATAAAAATATTAATGTTTTTATTTAAATAATTAACATATATTGATACCGGGTTGTAAAAAGCGGCTTTTGAAAGTCGCAAATTGACAAAACCGAAAAGCCCTAGTAAGCACAGTTATTATCGAAATACTTTATGACACTGTTCTGATATTAAACCGTTTAATTTTTCTTACATCAAAATTGCTCTTTCGTCGTATGACAATCGGTAACAATGTGCAGTAGTATAAAAAACAAAGAAAATTTGATAAAATACAAAAACTAGGTTTCCTACGTTGTTCCCGTTTATTAAAATTAGTAACGTTCAGTATGGATGCCCTGATATAACAGTTTGCAATTTTCATCTCGCTTTCACGCCACCTGCGCTAAGTGAAACTAACTAACTTTGGTTGTTTATTTGAATATTGGCAACACTGAGGCCGTTTTATTTAATAAGGTTTTGTCAGTTTATGTTTACTTTCCATTTAGACTAAACAATCCGGCGTTGGGTAGATAATTATTATTTATTCGAATTATGTGTTAGAATGCGATATATTATTTATAATAATCACAAGTCAATATCTTCGTAGGTAAGTGTATCGCCAATCTGTTTATTATCATCTTTCATTGCATAATTTGTCTCTGGTCTCCTAACGTTTTATTTGTTTATGTTTAAAAAAAAACTTCATCAATATGTCATGACAGTTACAATATTGTGCCGCAGTACAGAAGAAAAAAAACATTGAACGAAATTTGTTCTCACATAATATTTAGTTGAGACGTTGAGAGAGAGAGAACTAATTTCCATATGATCTCTTTTATAACGGATTTTTGAAATAACAACGTCAATAAAAATAATCAATTTATTTTTACCCCTGATTTTTCGCTAAATCGCGGTTATAAAAAAATAAACAAAACGTATCATTTAATTTAGTATTTCGACTAATGGTTTATGATGTATTTTCAATATCTTATTTAATACTTTAAATTGTGTGCATAGCAAGGAATTTCAAATACCACAGAGATTGTATTTGTTTATGCGATTACTTAACGATTAGTATTGAACGTCGTTAATCAGCATTAAAACTAATTCAGATCGTCATCAAACTTAGTGACCGTATTTTCTTCTTATTATTCTTATATATACAAGATAAACTAATTATTAACAGTTAGCTCAAGATAATCCGTGCATTTGAATGCTGAAATATGAAACTCAGGTCGTTATAAACAAAACTTGTGGAACTTAAACAAGTATCATGTCTGTAATTCAGTGTCGCTGTCTAAATAAATATATATTTGTTTTTCTTAATTCAATTGAAGTTAATAAAAAAATCAATTAATATTAAATGACTTATGAAATTTTATTATGCACAAATTAATAAAAAAAAACATTTTTTTTCTAATGACAAAGTAAAATATACAATAATGCTTACTTATCTCTCGTTTTTTATCCACTGAGTCATGTTTTATTATATCGTACAAAAAGAATATACTAATATATGTTATATTTAAAACCAAAAAATCTGTACAAGTCATTAATGATTCGCAGAACCTGTGCAATACTCGCCTCAAAAATTGGCCTAAATAAGATTTTGGTGTCGCCCATGAAAGTAATTTACCTACCGTTGAAAATTTTCGAATGTTATCATAATTCATAATATAAAACGTAATTTTTACGTGCCTTTTTAAGGTTAAATTGGAATTGAAATTATATAGTAGAGTAGTAACTTTTCCAATATTGTCAAAAAAAAAAGATTTTATCAGGCCGGTCGAAATAGCGAATATTTCATCCAATATCGCATTTTGTAGTGATTCCGCAACCATAAGCGAAGTATGCAATCATTTATTATTTATGGATAAAGCACTTCCACATTCCAGTACGGGTAGGTGGGTAAGTGTAATTTTAACTGAATTAATAATTCATACTCGTTTAAGCCTTGTAAGAAGTAATTATTTTCGCAGGGCTTTCAAAGTATGTGTACGGCGACCCAGTTTCCCAAACAAATGTTGTTACTTGCACGCGGATGATGCATCTGACAATATTGTGGAGTTGAATTACTTATGTTCGTTCTGTTACTACTCTCATATGTGTATTTCTAACGTGCATAGAAAAGATAACGCACTGGATCTCATTGACTCGTCATTTTAACTGATACTATACATAAGTTATGTAATTTATAAATACAGCGCGCATATATTTGTAATTCTATAGTTATATACATTATTCACGTGGAAGAAAAATAAACCATTCGCACAATATTGCTGACATTTTATGAGCCATAGCAATGGCAATTATTAATATTAAATAATTTTAACTTCCAATACGAGAACGGTTATACAGGCAGATATTTCTGTATTCATAAAACAGATCAAAATCTACGTAGTAGGTCGGAAGTAGGGTCTCCAATCCTGGGATCGCGGATCCAACAATTCCGAGGTTTCCGTCCAATTATGTGATCCCAAAATCCCGGGATTGTAATAGTACTAATCTTGGGATTCAGTATATCAAGTGAAAAATTCGTTAAATCCAGTAAAAAAATAATTTTGGGCTAGAGTCGCTTTGAAAGGATGGAGCGAAAACTTTTTTTCCCGATCAATACCGGGATCCGGTTAACTCACATCCCAATAATTGTCAATCCCGAAATTATCCAAGAATCTCAAAAAATTGTGTCACGATTTTATGGCGGATCACAAAAAGGGTCCGGATTGGATGCCCTAGTCGGAAATACAAATTGTCAACTTTTCAATCAATTCATTGCCTTGACACTATTATTGTTCCTTTCAAATAACATTCATCATCATGTTAGATATATCTGTTTTATTACTATATGAGAAGTTAATTGATTGTTTAGTATTTGGATATGGTATCTATAGAGGTGTAATGTACATATTAAAAATATTTGAATAATTTCTAGTTTGGAGCATTGCCTGGTCAAAATCATGTTCACCTGTTTCTGGGTAAATGTTGCGATTGACTTCTTAATGTTCAGTAAATTTGAATAACGAATAAAATTATTGTATAAAAGTCATTTAACTCAAAACAGCCTAAAACACTGTTCCGACCTTTTACGGATGAGTTGCCTAGATGAAAGATAGTGTATCCAAACCATGCATATGAAATGAATTTTCGATGAAGGTTCCAAAAAACAAGGGTTAATTTTATGATGTCATAATGTAGTCATCTCCGTGTAGGTACATACAAGTTAGTTAATAGCGTGAGTTGGTTAGTGGATAATGTGCAATTGATAACACTAATTTATGTTGCGAAACTAAATGTATCTTTCACATCTGAAAATAAAAACTATACTATTTAAGATCTTACACTAAGAATCTTATGGTTATTTATAATAATGTAAGATGTTTGAACGATTCCTTTGAATGATATTTGGTCGTGTACAAATTCCCTTAGAATTAAACGGGTTCTTAAAAAACATTTTTCTCTTTGTAAACCTGAATCGTATTTATTCTTTGAGCTCATTTATTTGTTGACGAGTTTAAGTTTATTACTTTTCTACGTCTTGCGTATCTATTTCGAATACCAAAATATTATTCCAACTGTGATGAACAGACGTAAATGTAGCTTCTGTTAAGGCTTCTTCTCCGATGTATAATATATTGTAAATAACTTATTTTATTTATATCTTTAATCACCCTGCAGTACGTAGGCCAAGAACACGTATACATAGCATTGGCGAATATCTTTGCATATGCGTTTGTAGATTCTACCAGGTAGTAAAGCTTACATTTAGTTACGATTCCCTGTTGTATTTATCCTTGTTAAGTAAAGATGTGGATGGTCGTAGTGCGCTCGAGATACTGGTTGCATTATAATTAATTCTCAGCAACGAAGATGCAGTTGTTCTTGATTACAGATTAAATATCTTAAATGGAATGTTACGCATCATGCAGACACAAGTAGCTATAGAAGCGTAATTGGTTTTTATTTAGTTATTTGGCACTCTTAATTTTAAAACTCACGAAGTGAGTTTTTAATAATAGTTGGCCGTGTGGATATAAACACATAAATATATAGATCTTTTCGAAGAATAAATATAAATTACTACTTTGCCTAGATAAAACATCCTCAAAGGAAAATCATTAAAATTAAGAGGACGTCATATATGTATATCAGCTTAGAATATTTGATGATTGGAAAAACTAGACATCTTAAAAATATTTGGGTATTAGAGGTAATGGAGTTGATAAAGATTGTGAAACAAGCAATAAATAAATTATCAAATTTATCATTTACCTACTGTACTTATATATATATATATATGTATTAAAACTTTTTCCAGGGCCGCAGTCGAGTGGTCGAACTTCTTTGACTACTAAATTTAAATCGGTCAAATTTCTTTGACTACGGTTAAGGATCTCACTGGATCGAACCCCAGTAACGGTAGTTTTATAAATTTATTTTAAATCGATTTTTGGATTTCTGTTCGAAACCAGGCATGTCTGTTATATGTAAAATTCCCTCTCACTCATTCTATCAACAACAACAAAAAACAGGACATAGCGATAGGGTTTGGGTAGTCCTGTCCTGTTCTGTTCTTTCCTATCCTATCCTGAACCTTCTATCCATACTCTGATAACACAAGGAGAAAGGATGAAAAAATGAGTAACAAGTAGTTATCTTAGCATCACTACTGTTGAGATAAACTCAAATACGGGTCCATATTATCTGCTCTAGGAGCGTACATAGTTAACAAAATGTTCTTAGCCAACTAAATAAGATACGATTTCTTCTTTCCGTTGTTAAGCCATAGATGATCTTGCATCGCGTTCGTGTGTACCAGCCAAATGTTTTGAATTATTCATAAGCCCACAAATAATGAATAGCACAGAAGACTACAGACTCTTACCGTGTACGCACTTCCGCAAAATGCTACTGGTTACTTCGTTTATTTACCCATTACAAACATATCTTTCCTGGTAAGAATATGTTAATTTAAATAATACACTACCCTTTATAATGTATAACCTTTCGGTGATGTTTCAAAGGCTTCCGAAGTATTTTTATTTTACTATAAACATGCATTTTCTTTAAATATATCTTAAATATAATAAATCTAACCGATGAGCTTGCACGAGATTTGCATTAATTGAATCAACGGTAGTAAAAATCCCATTTTTGCCAAATAAATTCAAAGAATAATCACAAAATAAACTTCTGACAATCCATACATTGGAACGATAAATCGTAGTTTGGGCATTGAAATACAGTATGTACCCGGTTCTCGGGTATTCGTAAACTAACCGGGTACCTGATTTGGTTCCGGGTTTTTTTTGCCAACTATTATAAAATAACAAAATATTTGCAGACAGTATTTTTCCTCGATAGTATTTAATTAAATAGTACTTTAATTATCGATAAATACAATATATTTCAATAAAAACAGGATTTGGTTTAAAAAAAATATTGTTTGAAAAATAGATGTATATTGCATATTAAAACGATATATATGTATATAGTATTGACATTATAATGACCCGGTTTTTGTTTCTACCCGGGCCGGAAGCCCTAATCGTTGAATTTCAAAGACCGACAACAAGCTGTTTCGTACTGAACATAAGATATAAGATATAGCATATTTTCGATGAGTTTTCCTTACAATTGGAAAGATGTAAACTAGACCGAAATATTGGCACGAAACCTAAAAAATGAAGATATTTACAAAACAAATGAATAGATTTTCTTATCTTTATTTCAAACTAAGAATCTCTTTCATCATGTTGCACAATAAATTATCATTAATAAATTTTGTACATACCAGCAGTAAAAATGTTATATTATTAAAAAAAAACTGTAATACATTCCGTACACCGTTTTTTCCCTTTTTTAATTAGAGAAAAACACATAGAAAATTGCTATAATTATCGATTTCAAAAGATTTTTGTTTATCACAAAAAGTTTCATTTGTGCTCATTCGTCACTAAACAAATTCTGTCAATTAAATAAATTATCAATAGCGGAAGGTTTTCCTTTTATTTATTTATTCCATTCAACTTTTTTTTAAATCAAGTAATCGTCAAAAATACGATAATGACCTTAACGAATTTTGTAATTATAAGTTTGAGTTTTCTTTGGTATATTTTTTTTCGTTTTATCAAGTTACGTAAATTCGTCATTAAATTAATAAATTAATTAATTCAAAACAAATTATGTTTGGTTTCTCAAAGGTAAATCAATATGAATACCTTCAAGAGCGTAAATACCATGAACTTGTGAATAATCACTTGTTTAAAAAAGCAGATTCTATCCAAATCTGACAAGATCTGTAATTTATGGCGTATTTAAAAGAGCATAATTTGCGGTTGTTAAATTGAAAAGATGCCGTCATCAATTAAATTACATAAACAAGCTATTACTTATACGTATATTAAAAAAAATGTAATTTATATTATGTTTGACCATACATGAAGTTAACTGCACTGGATTGTTTGCAATGATCATTTATATTTGATTCATTTAGGTAGGTTTCATCGCGTTATTAAAATCCAAAGCTATTTAATACATTTATGTGATGGATTTTTTTTTCTGTAATTATTAATTAATTATTTTTTCTATAATTTAAAAATAATATGACATTATTTTTCCATAAAAAAAATATCTACATGAAACCCGTTTCAGTTTAATACCTAGAAATGATTTTTTTTACCAAGTCCGCACCCAATGTGGAGCATATGGGCTCATAATGTAGTTTGTATTCAACATAAGTGTTTCTACGAGAACTGCTTGTTACTCAGTCGCTAAAACTTTTTTTTTCTCAAGTAAAACTAGAGGATAAGGCTAGGACAGGACTAGTGGTTAAATAATCGCTCTCGCTATGCTCCGTTTTTAGGATAGGATGGGTGGGTGGGTAATAATTCTAGACATCATTTACATCCATGCCTTCGAACCGAAATTCATAAATCGAATAAAAAAATATTGTTTAAACTGTCCATACTGGGATTCAAACCTGTGACCTCCGCAACCTAAACCACTTGACCACGCAGATGGCATTAATATTGCATGGGTAAATAAGAAATTAGTACAAGTAAATTATTCAAATTCACCGTTGTGTTTAAGCCTAGTTGTGATAAACTTAACATGTAAATATCATTAACCATCGTAAAATAATCATTAATTTGCCCAGCAATAAAAATAATCAATTCCAAACGCCGTCTATTAATACCCACACTAAAATCAGTAGGCATTTCTATGTCACGACCTTAATGATGATCGATTCTAATGATCCAGTGTACTTTTAATAACCTACAAAATTTTTAATAAACTATGTGACTACTTTATCAATTAAGATCGAACGTCATTAATATCAAATCAATATTGAAATTATTTCAGATTGCCATCAATAACGTCTACACTCTACACTAACATACAAACGATATAAACTATTTACTTACTGTCGGGGATACCCGTAAACCCAAATGGCTTAAGATGCCGAAAGCCGAATCCCGAGTCGTTATTGAAAAAAGTATACAATTTAATTGAAAATAAAAATAATAAAAGATTTTTAGTACTTTTCCCACATAAAATTTATTAGATCGGGACCGGTTTCGCTCATCGCCCAGCGGTATGAGCGAAATCGGTCCTGATCTAATAAATTTTATGTGGAAAAAGCACTAAAAATCTTTTATTATTTTTATTATAATGCCTTTCCACCAAGTATTGACAGTAAACACCTAAAAAGTGATTAATTGAAAATATTCAAATATATATAGTATGATATATTTTTAATGGTTAAAAAGAGGAAGCGACGCCGATTTTTAAAATATTCACAGAAACCGGAACCGGGTAATAAATTTGGTCATGTATTTGGAAACCATAATTATACCTATTGTATCAAAATATATTTTAGACATTTAACACATCCGCTCTCGCTATTTACGTTTATCAAACGTCAAATCGATAGTGATAATATAAAGTTTTTACCCCTTTCAAGGTAGTAACTAGGGCCCCCGATCCTGGGATCCCGCCCAATTTTGTGATCCCGAAATCCCGTGATTGTGGTAGTACTAATCCCGGGTTTTCAGGATTCAGAAATCCCGTAAAAATATATTTTGCGCTGGAGTTACTAACCTTGAAAGGATGTAGATAATAAATCTAAAAAAAAGTTACACATTTTTCAATAATTGTGAAATCTGTAAATTTCCAGGTTTTTAAAATCGGCCAGCGAGCGACAATTTCAACTTTAGTAGACTATTTGAAAATCTCTCAATTTCTTACTTTTCCCCAGTGATCAATCCCGAGATCTCAAAAACCCGCATCCCTAATTAATTGTGAATCCCGAAATTCTCCAAGAATCTCAAACAATTGCCACACGATTTTATGGTGAATGATCAATTCCGGTATCCCTGCCCTAGTAGTAACTAGTAACCTAATACATGTGTAGTTTTACCTCAATTATATGAATATAGTGATATTTTGAACATTATTGTTTAAATTTTGAGGGATGTATGTCGATAAATCTTTTGGCATATAAACATTTAATATACTTAACAAATAAAAATATTTTTTTGTACTACTTCCACTTTTATTTGAAATGATCATTACGAGCATTATCAACTGATAGGAGAATACAATATTAGATTGCTATTTTTTAAAAAAATATAATGCCTTTCCACCAATTATTGACAGTGAACACATTAAAAGTGATAAAATAAAACTATAATGTTCCGATAGGCAACAAATAATCAAACTTATGAATGAATGTAGGTTATCAGTTATACGACCCCAATGATCAGAATCGGACAGACCACAGTAAAAAGCCGTATAAAACATACAAATATTTTCAAAGGTTTTTAAATTGATATATTTTTTTTATTTGTAGAGAAAAATGTTGTGAATCTTAAACATTTATCGAAAATGCTGAACCGTTGTGCAAATCAGCGACTATGGGTCAACTCTCGGAGACCACCCAGCTCTTTTTAATTTATAAGAAATACTGATAAAATCTTCAATAGAAAAGTATTACGAAAATACATGAATACATAATTTATTTTATAAATGATTTTCGTATGATGGAATGAATTTCCACGGCGTATAGAATTTAGATTTTAAAGCACTAACCACAATATTATTGCGATACGAATATTAGAGATAGGTTTCTATTGAATTACTGTAGAATTGAATAGATTTATCTGGAATTAAATATGATTTGCAATATCAACATAAACGATTGATGTTATATCAATGCATCAATCATATAAATGTCAACTTATATAATATTATGAAATCACAGTAAGTAATATTCTACATTTTAAGCATTGAGCTAGCTTCGATTAACGAATATTTGCAATGTATAATAACTGATTCATTAGTGTTAATCAGACATGCATAACCTTTATATTCTAGCGGGTCGCATAAAAACAAATTATGATGAGTTCGGGCCGCAAAGAAAAAAATAATATAAGCTACGCTAAATCCTATTTTACACTGGGGTTACGTTCCATGTAAAATAGCATTGTAAAAAAGATTTAGTGAATTTAGATGTATGAATGATTATGATATTTTGACCGTGCTATTTCGAAAACATGAAAATAAATAAACCGCGCAAAAGGAGGATTATGAGTACTTTATTAAAAATGTTTTTATTGTTAAAAAAATAGTTAAACGTGTCTTATTTATATGTTAAAAAGTTAATGCCATCTTGATCTGTGTTCATTTTAAACTAATTCTTTATAATTTGTAGTATTAATTAAGACACACAATCAATTTCAAATTTTTCATCAGTAAGCCTGTTTCTATGAACCGATTTATTCTCCTTCGTCATTATTTTTAAATACACATGTTTAATTTTGAGAAAAATATTTGAAGGCCGCTACTAAATTCAAAAAAGAGCCCATGCGGATTGTGCATCACTGGTGTAAATATATAAACATTAAATATAAATGAATTATCCACTTCGGCGAGCATAATCATCAGGTGAGGTGATCCAACACTTGAAAATGCTAACATTGATCAAAATTATAATGAATAATTTCGGAAAAGTACTAAAATAATGTTTTATTTTTTTATAAATAAAATGTCTTTCCACCATGAATATTTAGTTAACATCTAAAAGTGGTAAACGCAATATGTAGTATATTATCAATAAATTAATGAAACAAAAAAATGATTAAATTAATGCTGAAAATTTACAGTAAAGCATCTTGCCATTCCTCTTCGTGACACATTTTTAATACTTGACCTAAATACTTAGTGGAACTGACTGCTTAAGTATACTCCTGACTGTATACTGACAATTTCAATGGACAAGTGTCTGGCTGACTTTACGGTATTCATTTTTCTTTTTATTAAAACGCTATTTTTTTAAATCTTAGCACAGTAAGCTGTCTCGCAGCTAAAAAGAAATCTTATCTCATAATCTTAAATACTCGCTACTTTCATCCCATTTGGAAATGCAATTAAGAAACGTTTATAATATTTTTTTCTGTCAAAGAGTTCAGGATTGAATGGATTTTGTTTATTGCATGTGATTAAATATTTGACTTCGAATAATTACTGTTTTATACACGAGGAAACGATAAAAGCTTTACTATTGACACTGTCAAAGTATGTAATAATTACATTCTTTTCTCTTTTTATTGATTATACGTTTCAAGTTATGTAACGTTCCTTAAATTATCTGTTTTGTATTGTAGGCAAGAACCTCCTGTTCCTACGTTTTTTGTAAAAAACTAATATGATGACATAAATTTATATCAGAATTTTAATTTGTATTTAATATCGAACACTTATGAGAAAAGTATGAAAACAATATTTGTTTCATGCCAAAAATCATATTTAATATCTTTGCTTGGAAATACAATTTTATCGGATTCGATATAGAAATCAGGTGTATGTTTTTCTTGCAATGATGGATATACAATATGATTTCCTATACATTAAACAATCTGAAATATTGTTGAAAGATAATAATAAAGCTTTGGTATTTAAACGTATTGTTTGGATAATTTGTCATCGAACACATAGCGCAGAATCGAATTAAAATAAAATTGAATATCAAAGATATTTACTATGCTGCAACGATTACACACATAACTGTTTTTCATGTATTTTTGTACCAAGATTTCTTATTATAATTTTGAAAATTAACTAAAGTTTCACTAAAAGAACTGGAGACATAATTTTTCTTACATAAATATTATCATTATTTAGTTCCCAGAATTATTATAAGATAAAAAAAAATATCTACAGCAGACAGTAATACACTATTGTTTGTAGTGGGTATATGAAAAAAAAATGTACGATGCTATTTGTTGTTTTCGCTTTTAAAAGCCCTGGGCCTAAGCCTGATGAATTCTTTGCGATCTTTTATTGGTTCTAAAAAAAGACCTCGGTGTCGACTGTAAACCTTTGATTAAGAGAAAAATATTCTTTTGCGTACAGTACGAAGAAGCTAAATTACGTACAAATATTTATTTTTTATACACCACCGAAATATGTTGCCACGACTTTTACGTTATGGAGAACGAAAAAGGAGAGTGTTAAAATATAATAATTACTTATCAAAACAAGTTTTAGCCTGTTAAGGTTTCCAAGATACAAAGTTTTTTTTAGGATAAGAATGCTTTTCAGTTTGCTTGTTAATCAAATATGTTCGTAGCCCATACGATACAAGTGAAGACTTACAACACTTGATGTTAATTCGCGTGGGTGTATATTGTATTCTCAAGAGGAATATTTCCGTCCGGTGAGAGATAATGTATTGCATTGAACAGACATTTCGTTCATTTACACGTAACGGTTCATAATGGCTACGTCAGTATATTTCGTAATAATGATTTTTGAAAACGTAACCGATATCAGTCTTTGAACGGACCAAATTATATATGTAATTTGAACCGTTCAAATTTAATATTGAAAATCCACCAAGCACGTTCAGTCGAAATCTTAAATTGTACCAAATTATACCGGTACTGAATATCATATGGGTTGAGTTAAGCAAAAAGGAACCAACTCACGTTTTTAGGTATTTAGTTATAAATGGGAATAATTTTAAAATAAAGCAACAAAGCGATCAAACTGAAATTCGGCCTCGTTACTGTTCATAAGTTCATTATTTCCCTTCTGCTTAGCGAGTTATGTTATTTAATATGAAAAAATAAAAATAAATAAACAAGTACTTAAATATTGCGTACTTAAGTAGTGACATAAGGATGGAAAACATTGAAATAGAACCATGTAAATTTAAATTGTTGTCCAAACTTTGAAGCTAAATATCTCCATTCTGCAAATTTGCAGTTGGTTCCCATTTGTTAAACTCAACCCATATGAAATTCCATATGTTATACAATAGTCGTGACAATTTTTAGCAACTTTACATATGCCTTGATTATGTATGAGTAAGGTTTCCAATCCCGGGATTCCGTCCAATTTTGTCCGAAATCTCTTGATCGTGATTTTTAGCAAATCCGTAAACTTTTAAGATTTTGGATTAAAAAATTCGTTGAAGAGCTAAAACAAAACGAGTCACGCTGGTATTTTGGGTAAATCGGTAAATTATTGGGTTTTTGTAATTAAAACGAAAAATTCTATGATTTCCTAATCGCAGACCAAAAATTTTGACACGATTTCATGGATCCCGGGATCACAAAAAGGCTCCGGGATTGGATATCCTAGATATGAGATAAAAGAACTACGCCAACTTTGCCCATCTGTTATAGTTTGTCCTGTCTTTTCCTTTAATTCAATGTTATGTTTTCAAATACATATATGATTAAATATGACGAATTACATTATGATACAAATATCTCGTTATCTTAGGATTATTTTTATTTTATATTGATGAAAGAGGTGTTTAAAAAAAGATTCACAGGAATAAAACTAGAACGTTGATATTTAAATCCAGTATAATATCATAGTTCCTAAAATATAGTGGACATAACATAAAAAATCCAGTAAAATGAATATAAGAAACGATTGATGTTAACATACACAGCATCAAGGAGAATATTATGATGGAAAAAGTTAGCCTGAGAGTATAATGAGATTTCCATTCGGGTTGCATTTCGTTAAATAATAAGGTCTTGGTCTTATCGCTACGCTGACATTTACATTGAGCAGGGGCACAAATACTTGTTGCAGATAAATGAACTGAAGTCAAATCACACCTCCGCTATTCAAATCCCGTTTGGTCTTACACATTTCTTACCAGTTTTCCTTGGCAAAAATGTTCTGATTAAATTTAGCACGCATACGAACAAAGACTTCTGGAGTCGAAAAACAGAGGCTGACTCCTTGAACACGCGTGGATATTTATTTACATGTCTCTACGTATCATGCATTTTAAGCTTTTATCTTTGAACATCTAAAACAGCGAGGCAAGGGTGTCTCAGCGATAATGCATTGGCAGGGTAAATAATACAATAATAAAAATACGAATGATAATTTACAATTATGTTTGATAACAAATAATAATATATATATAACACATATCAGTGGACATAACATAATTATCAAATTTAATTTTATAAACAAAAGTAACCGACGAATCTTTCGAATGTTTCCGAGTTATATGTCTTCATATGCACGTTCGCTTGCAAGAACAAAGTAATCATTGAGATAAAAAAAAAACTCTTGAGTTTCGGTCTGAAGCCTCCGAAGTGCCATAAAATAAGATTCATCGAAGTACTTTCTTTCAGATGGCCGGCCGTTGTATTATTTTCAGCTGTTTTAAATTTCTTTACGCACAATTTAATTAACTAATTTCCCATTTTCAAGACATAAATATTTCACACGCCTCGAAAATAGCTGACGGAGAGTTATTAAATACATAAGTACCTACTTACGTTTTTTTTATTGTGCGGATCAATACTGATATCTCTTGAATATTTTTTATTGACTGTTAGAAATGTTACATATCTCTAAACAATGCAATATATATTGATATATAAAGTGAATTTTATGTATGTATATTGTAAAGATGAATCGTTCCAGATCTATTTTCCGTTTTGTTATACATATTTATACATATTATATTCTTTCAACCATGACCGCTTCCAATGTAAAACACATGTTTTTATAATGGGATATATCAAAAGAACTCTTTTTAAGAGAACTAATTGTAATTCATTCTCTCAGACTACCGCTTTCGTAGTGGGTAAGAATACAAGCATAGTAACTTGCTAATCGCTCGTCGTCTTTTTTTATGTTGTGTTTTTATGTACGAAAAAAATTAAACCAGATTGAAAAACAATTAAAGAATTTTTTTATATGGGTTTTCGAATCCGTGGCAATCGCAACAAAATAGAACGAGTAAGTACATAAGATAATTGTTTACGATGTTAGTGAATCGACAGAAATTAGTAACATTTTCAAAACACAATTTTAACTGTTTTTTAGTATGTATAATACAATTTTAATCAATACGTACGAATATAAAGTAAAAGTTGTGAAGTAAATATTGTTTTATCATAAAAATAATTTTGAGTTTTTGAAAGTCAGATGAAACGGATAAAAGAATGATCGGTCTTTTAATGTGGTCTTTGTAAAGCTTCTCTGAACATTTTCGATTCAATTTATGTACTCCTTTTCTCAAAGATCGATATGATGCGCTTCTGACGTGATGCTGGCTTGTTTGCTTTTAATACTGAATGTTAATAGTCTGCCATCAATTCATTTTATTCAGGCGGCTCTCAGTCTGTCTTCCATTTAGGAGAGTTATTTTAAATAACTTCGGTAATTGCTCGCCTGGCATGGAAAAGGATTTATCGGAAGACAAGCCGTTAAACTTCTAAAAACACATATATTTTGAGTTCTGTTTAGATAAAAACTGAAATTTAAACTTCCACAGATGATGTTTTTATACGAACCGATATTTTTTTTATACAGGCTTCTAAAACTATCGTGTGCCGTGACCGACGACGAGCACTATGTATATGATTGGTTTATTAGCATTGACAATGTATTCCTTATTTATTCTTGACTAAAAAGAGCGTTCTAAAAATGGCAACACAGGTCGAAAACGACTTTTTGTTAAATATCTTGAATATGATAAACATTTTCATCGCACCTCTGTCAAGTATATTTTTTTTTCGACATCGATAGTATTTTCTAAATATTTAAATTCATAATAAAAAACATAAATATTTTGGAAATTTACAGTTATAATGTGATGAGTTTCATATAACCAGAGTGAAAACATGGTAGCAGATTCGTTTTTGAAAAGCAGTAGAAAATAAACATTATTGGTTTAATATTCTCAACTTTCATACTTAAAAAATATTAAGTAGTTAGGTCCGGCGTGAGGAACCTGCGGCCTTCTGGCCAATTCTGTAATTCTGTAATTTTTTGTAAATTCGTAAATTCCTGAGATTTTGTATGTCAAAATCCTTGGAACACCAAAAAAAAGGTCCCACGCTGGTAATTTTGAAAAACCGCAAATTTCTGGGCTTAAGAAATTATTTCCGGGCAAAGATTTCCTAATCAATGTTTACTGCGGCCTTATGTCGAATCAGAAAAATGAATGCGGCCTTTAGAGAAGAAAAGGTTCCCCTCCCCTGAGTTAAGTTAAAAAGAAGTAATTGCTCACATGTTTGGTTTGCTCAAATTTTGCCGTCTCATGTAGGGTTGCCACATTTCTTAACATCGAAACAGGTATATTTTTTTAGTGGCTCAAAAACCCCTGCCCTGACTTAATTTCGGTTTTCGGACAAGAACTGGTGTCAACAACATGCTACTGCTGCTATATAACATATATACCACCCGAAATCGTACTTAATGATTTGCGTATGAAATGGCTACACTATTGCACATGTTTTGCTATACTTTTAGCAACCTAGTAAGTAACTTCGCGGAGTCGGTAATTTTGAATGAGAGTTTATGTAAAACAGAAATTTTTGGCTGTCTCAAAAAGTCCGGTACGCTGGGAGAAGAGAATTGAAATCTGGAAGATTAGATCTGGGGAATTAGCCAGAAATAATCAGAAATCTTGAATGTGGTGTGGTGTAGAATTATTGTTAAATAACAAATACGTTATTGTTTAATATACTCATCAAGGTCCATGTCTCCGTTGAATAATAGATTTTCAAGAAACGGATATAACCGCGGAGATTTTGGTACCATTTGAAATGTTGTACTTCTCAAGAATGATTTTATCTACAGAGTAAATTATTTGGATGTTATCCCTTTACTGTTTATAATAAGCTGCTTTGGAGATATTGTTTGTACACGATTATTTATTATCCTCATAAAAGCCGTCTAGAAATATGTAAATAATCTGAATCCGTAGTAAAGCAAAGGCTGTTATTTAACCCTCTCAGAGGTAGGCAACTAATCATCGGTCACCACAATAATGAAGCAGAGAGCCGTCGAAATGGCTGCGGTGTCATACTCTATTTTAAGTACGTGTTTATCCGCGGACAACGCCGTAAGCCGTCACACAATACGGCTCACTGCTCATAAATAAGTGAAACCGCAAAATTACCAGGGCTAAATTTTAACAGAAACCCTACAAGGAGTGGTGTACCCGCACCTACTGCAGTGTTTATCATTCATTGAAAATTACATAGAGTATTTATGACATGATACATCCATACAAGATGGATTCATTCAGTTAATCGACCAAGCCGTTTTGTATTTAAAACATTTTGACGCCTGGAGTGCATTTATTTGACATAGTAACTATCGGTGGTAAAATTTATGACAGGAAAATGTGCTATCCAACGAATTTATTACATACATTGTATTTAAACTAGTTTCAGAGCAAAATTACATCACATGATGTTGCGCAGGGTCATCACTTCTTAAAACGCAGGGTCACCATTTCTTCTGTGATTTTTCTTTCTGAAAAATAAATCGCGTAAAAAAAATGACTGGGTGTCCTTTAAAAATATGTATGATTTAAATTTCAAAAACACTATTATTTATTGTTAACTGATAAACGTATAAAATTTAAATTTTGTTCATTTGCTTGTCACACATGACACGTATGTTGTTTATTTGAGAATCATCTTCAGTCTCAATTTATCATAAAAATATCTACGAATGTATTGATTGTATGAATATGCTAGGAGTTGCGATTGGATTGATTTAAATTTAAATTTTGTTCGGAAATCGAGAGGGGCAGGACTACCAACATTAATTATTTCTTCTTTGGTAAACGGGGGGGGGGTCTAATTTATGTCAGCTTGACGACAAGATACCAGTCGTTTCAAAATATATTTTTTTAATGTAATTGAATTCATTTATCTTTTAGTTTTTTTGTTTACGTGAAAGTGCAATCTGTCTTGTTTTACATTGGAAGTTAAGGTTGTAAATGGAGAATAATAATTTTTATTATTTTAGTCCAATAGATGGTCGACTGTACGTTGTGGTATGAAATAAACCGGTTCATACGCACGTGTGAAAGACACCAGCCAAACTCCAACGAAACCAGACAAGTCGACGTTTTATGAAAGCTCGCTCTCGAAATAGCAACTAAAAGCGTAAATCGCGGGCGGTTATCACCTGAAAACTAATTAATCAACACGTAAACATAAGTTCGTTAGTGAAACCAATTTTAAACAAACGATCTGGCAAAAGCTATGTTGCGAATTTACGTCTCGGTTTGCATCGCTTCAACACCACACTCCATCACCGGTGTTGCCAGTTATATTTAGCTTATACTCAATTTTAATTATTTTTTCGTAAACGAATGAAAAACTGCTACAATTTATAGCTCCCCAGTTTGTAACGATACTGATGTATTAATATATTACTTAACATGGTCAAATTTGACATCTGCAGGCGACCTAAATTGAAATTAGTGGTGGCCGTCTACTTTAGTGGCCATGGGAAATATAGGAATTAAAAGCCCAAAATAATTTGTATGAAATAGAAAAAATGGTTAGATAATAAAAACCATAGCATCATATGCATCAGCCGAGCGACTAGCAATTAATTCGTCTTGTAAAATCTTCTTTCAACAGATCCTTTCATATTAGGGATTACAATACCGGTATTACCGAAATCTCGATCCCGGTATTTATGTTTTTTTAAAAATTAACCAAAAATGTGTTTTGAATTTACCGAGACCATCACATATTTACTGCCAAGAGTTGTATCAATATTGATAGGTTATAGAATAAATGACCCTTTTAATGAGTAATATAATGTTGAAACACTGATTTTGGCTTACTCGCCCCAATTATTGCGACATAAATAGGCAGATTTTTTTGCTGTGCCTTACCCTTTTATTAATACCGGTATTTATTATGAAATACCCAGCATACACTGGTATTGATTTATTCGTCCGGTATTGCAATCCCTAGTTCATAGTGATACTTAAACCATGTTTAATTGTTTTGGTTCAATAGAAAGTATAATAGCGTGTATTAATAATTCGTAAAGGAATTGATTCAGATGGATTGGCAATATGTATTGGTATACGACGTTTTATTATAGTTTGGTGTATTGCTTCCTTTGCGAGATTTATATTTCCAATAAATTGTTTGTGAAGTAGGGTGAATGCTATAGTACTGGGACATTAAAAGAAGTACTTTTCTAACTAACAGAGTGTAAGCCCAGAAATATACGCATTTATGCAACACCAAACTGATGTAGAGATGTTGAATTTAATGAATATCAATTAAAATTAAATAAAAAATATAGAAACAAAAGGTTTTTTTTAGATATTCGTATTTAACTGGAAAATATGGAATGTCATAGTAATTGGACACACGTGTCGCAGTTATTGGATACAATTTTTTTTTATCAAACTCTAGCCTTATTTAAATTTTTAAACATAAAAACATATTGAAATTCTTCAAACTTACAAAAAAAATACTTTTAACAACAAAAACTTCAAAAAGAAATTATTGCCCATTACTTTTTTATGTTCATTTAAATTATCAACATCTTTCAGATATGTACATTATAGCAAATATGACATTAAAATGTGGCATTATCCTCCTTTGTTGGTATATTAATGTCATCCTTTTAAGGCATGCAGCTCACATGACGAAGTCAAGCACAATCTGAGTATTCAGTCGTCACATTGTCTTCAATACTCATTCTGAATATTTTGTATCTCTCCAGAATTTGATGTTCAGTGGAAATATTAATGACTGATTAGTCAACTCGAGTCTTTGATGTACTAGGTCCGTTTTTATGTAGTCTGTTTCTCATTTTGAATATTGGTTGTCTCTAGTGTCTGGTCTTTATTTTCTTATCTGTTTTAACTCACGACTGCCCAGACCATGGAATACCCTCCAATGCCCATGGGGTCCATATGGACCCAAATTTATTGTTGTATGTTATTGATTGTTGCACAACTACCGTTTATTTTTTTCGACTGAAAATAATTTTATTGTATAAGTAGCACTGGCAATACCGCTTCTTATTAGGCGACATTTTTTAGGAATTACGTGTTGTGGTTGTCCCAATTTCTTGTCGAGTGTCGAATATTTTTCTACCGGAAAGAACACGGCGTCTTTGTGTTTGTAAGTTGATTTTTCTACAATCTTTTATTTATAAAAACCAAATATTTACAATAACAATTGTTTGGGATGTGTGTTTACTGTAATATATATATATAAAATTGTAGTGTCTAAATAAGATTTTATAGCGTCTACAAATCAATGTGTTCCAAATGGACTCCATGGGCACTTATGTATAATTTTCAAGCACTATTCAAATTAAAGTATGCAAATGAGTTTTTATTCATAAATCAATGAATGAACCGCAACTTAATAGATAATAAATAATTCCAGGCAAATATAGTACTTGAACTACTGTTAAAAATACTGTCGAATTACTGTAAAAAACCAAAATTTGCCATGGTTATTGGACACCCTTACTATTTAGGTTAGATTTTGCCGTACTTTTAAAATCTAAATTGATATTGTCAGTTTGTAGTCTCTCACGATCATTCACTGAGAAGTTTCGTCCCAAATTCACTAAACTTTTATAGAAAAAATGCCAACAAAATTTTACTGTTCCTTAACTGTCCTGATAAGACAAGCACGTTTTTTTCACTATTTTGATGTGACATTGCATACAAATGACATTTTTTTCAGTTTTGTCATCCCGTTGTAAAAAAACTAAAACTTCAGTATATTTGCGACTTTCACATGAACAAGAATGGCTATGGAACTCTTATTTTGAATATTTCATATTGAACTGTCAAATAACTGTAGCTGTCCCGCTTACTATAGCATCCACCCTATATCACGACACACCGCTTCGTAGAATGTAACCAATAATAAATACATTGCGAATAGGGATTTTTTTTATTCGTTGGGCCTTTGCTGCACCTGCATTCATAGACTGCTTGAGTACTCTGTGATTTATGACTCTATATTTACAACCAACCAACGATCGTATCGACGAGTGAGATACGACAGGAAATACTGATTTCTATGTTTTATATGTGACCTTTCGAGTTTTTTTTTTTTTAAATAATTAATTAAATGAAGCTTGTTACAAAACTGTGTTTCGATTTACACCAAAAAGAGAAATTTAGTATTGAAAAATACGAATATCTATAGTACGTTTTTAGAAATACATTAACAGTAAAGGAGACCTGAAAAAAATATCGACAGATAAAAATACAAAATAAAGAAGATATTTCTATATCATGATAGTTTACGATTGCATTTTATCGGTCATTGATTCTTGTGACCACTTGTAATTGTAAGAACTAACTAACTTTGTAATTGGTAATGCGATTATATTCCCAATTAAATCACATCCGTATTATTTTTTCACTCGATTCTTGTATGATTATGCAAACGATACAATATATTTATTTACTGTCAGTTCGTGTTTACCCGTGCACGCGATGGCGAAAGGCGAATCCCGGGTCATTACTGTCAACAGTGGCAAATTACCCTATAAGTGAATGAGGCGCGCGCTTGGGTCCTCAAAATAGCTTACATTATATAAACCATACACCTTTTCTTCAGATTATTGTTTTACATGGGATTTTTTGACGTTGTCATGTTCTCCTAAAAAAAGGGCCTGCAAAATTTATTGCGCCGGGGCCTCTCATGTGCTTAATCCGTCATTGTCAACACTAAGCGAAGTGTAGACAATATTAATAACTCAACCTCGATATTGAAAACCCAATCAAGTATAGTGAGTTAATATCTTAAATTGGTTATAAAACAAGTAAATATACATACACTATATTGAATAATTAAGTCCCTTCCGTTTTTAGTCATTGTGTAAAACTGGACGGAAAGAAGATAAATTTAAATGCATACAATGCGTATTGACAATATACTATAATATGTATCTTCGCTATATATTACAATAGTGGCATAATGATCGAGTAATTTAGGGAAAAGGTTGTATTGTATATGAAATATATTGAACCCTTCTAAGGTAAGCTCATACATCTTGTACAGCCGTGTTACTGTTACATTCAATACACATATGAATTTGAATCGAACCCTGTTGGATTTATATTCTTGTGGACAAAACAAACGATAAAACCATTTGCAAAATAGCTAGACTTGTATGCAGATGGATGCTAGGGTTTTAAGATGGTTACTATCAAGACTTTATCAAGGCATTATTTTACAAAATAAAACACCATGTTGTACTAATTACACATTTATTTATTAAGATCAGAACCAGTTTCGCTCGTCGCGAGCATTTCCAACTGAAAATTATTCATTCGTTGTATCTACATTTAAATTTATATCCACATTTAAATTTATTGTTAGTGACCGTTCGTACTTATTTTTTAAATTAGCATTTATTTGGAGAATGTATTAAACATTTTAATTATGTTGAGTTTAGTGTAACTTATTTTTGTATACATATACATTCTATTACCAGATGTTTTCATATAAATAATCCTGTATCAATTAATATATAGTTTATAATTTGAAAATGCTTGTGATGAGCGAAACCGGTCTTGATATTAATACATATAGATAGTATCAACCCAATACTAATAACATTGTATATGGATTACACTCTATGCAAATAAATAAATAAATAATCATAAATATTTAGTATTTCTTAGGTATGTAACACATCTTAATAAATTCATTCGGTCTGTGTTGTTTACTTTCTTACCTTGATTATATAACATATTATACACTATCATTATGACACGAATATTTTTTAAATATTTGTTATTGAATTTTCTTCTTTTTGGCGGGAAGCAAGCTGCATTATTTTGATCCATCAGTCGAGAAACCCGCCATTGACATTTCATTGAAATGAATATGAAATGCAGGCCATTCACGAACACGCTTGCAATCCGGTTTTCGAACACACCAGCGCTCACACATTTTGTGAATAGGCTAACGACCCACCTCGCTCTGCTTGCTACCTTCACTTCTAAGGTATTACATAATACCTACTACCAGTTTCAAAAATCAAGCCGATTATTTTCGAAATATTTCCATATGAATATTGCACTTTTGCAATACATACTTTTTAAATAAATGACAGTACCCAGTACAGACGTACACACTGAATATTTTATTTCTAATTTCTAATTTACACCTGCTTTTCATCAAGCGGAAATAATTTTAATAGGGCAAAAATAACAAAGTATTTAGTTCTACAGTTTCTGTAGAACTAAATACGTTGCTATTTGTACCCTATTGTAATGGAGTTCTACCAAGTAAATGCCAAATCAATAAATAAAACGGAAATAATTTTATTGGTGTATTTAAAATATCAATCAAAATCTACGTTTTACGGGAATTATCCTGTATTTATATAATTTGAATAGCAATCAAAAGCGTATTTAAAAAAACCAATTGCTTATATTTCACTTCCAACTGAAACCACTGGATATCGAACCCATATTGGTGGCAGCCAAACTCGATTATAATCCAAAGAATTATTCCGTATTGCCATAACCAAATTTCTAAAGAATGACCACACTGATTGATATTGATGGATTATCTCATCTAAGACCTCTTAGTAAGCCTATACTAAATAAAACGTAATTATTCCTTGTCCCTTGTGTACATCACCTGTCTTTAATATTAATTAATAAAAAAATGTTTCTGGATTTAATTAAATTAACATTTAAATGTTGATGAAGCAGGTGAGTCGGTAATTGATTAAACTGATTAAACCAGGCGTCACCAAAGTTTAAAAAAAACGGGCCGGATGAATTTTTTTAAAACGTTTGAAAAAACAGTTTTGCTGTAATCCTACAAGAAAAAATATTTATATATGCCTATGTAACCCGATAATAGAGTTAATATTGTAATTTATTAAGCATATTCTCTTACAATTTCAATATATGAGAATATTCGAGAAATCTTACTACCTGAAAGTCTTATCCCAAACCCCAATTGATAAATTTAAACAAATAATTGTCGTAAATTAAAAACCGAATCATTAAATTTTATAACATTAATATTTCAAAATCGGGCCTGGATGAAAAACTTCGTAGGGCCGGATTCGGCCCGCATGTCATAGTTTATTAACCACTGAATTATTGCCATACTTATTTTAATAATAAGAATATTTTATAAATCAATGCTCTTACGCTACACGCATTATATCGCCTGTTTTAGTATACCGTCAAATTAGTTTCCTCCTGTTTTGTTTTTGTTCTACGATATTTACATATCTTAACGATGGAATATAATGAATAAAACACATTCCATTCCGTCTAATAAACAGTCACAGCACTATTTCTGGAAACGCCTTCTAAACACGCTAATTTCAATGCAAATTTCTTGCTACTGATAGTCACGCCCGACTTTCTACCAATTAACTGGCAATATTACGAATTAATTACACAAAGGCGATGTTTGGAAACCCTTTGGCGACTTTTTTCAGTATAGTTATATTTATGAACGATAATTCGTTATCGATGTATATAAATATATATTTTTATTTATTTAATGAACCACTTATATTTACTTTGAATTTTGTAATGTAAATTAAGCCTCACCAGGGAAAAAAAGAGTTTTTCAATGTTTCCGTAAATTCGTAACCGCCGGTTTTATATTCCCGGAACGACAACTTTCTTCTAGTATTTTTGAATAGATTAATGAAATTGTACTTAAACGCGGTTATTAATGTATGTGATGTTTTCATTCCTTTATACGATTCTAAAACAGGCTTAAAAAACTGATATGCAGTTTTTTTCTTTATTCTATCATTATTCGTATCTTAAAAATCCGACATACGACCAGTTATCGTTTTACGCTTCTGTCGGTGTGTGGTTCAAATGCTCCATATACCACATTCTATTTTTTTAAATAAAATAACTTGCCACTTTAAAAGAAAGAGTTTATCTGTACGCACAGATATAGTATATAGTCATAAAAAAAATCTTGTATCTTTATGACACAGCTTCTTTCACAATGTAACCGAATTTATTGCATTTAAAGTAATATTTATTTATAATCATATCGATTTCATAGAAATATTTTCAATATTTGATTACGCACTATTGTAATTATTCAATAAATACGGTAGTAGTAATCGAAACCTCACGGACCTTTCACTTTCCAATCGACCAGCATTTACATAAATAAGTGCATATAATACAAAATTCGTACGTCTTCGAGTATAATAAACAATCATAGCAAATCCTAGATTCGTGTTAAACTTAATTGACACGTCATGTAAAAATGTTTGTCAGACGTACAGAGTAGGGTATCCAATCCCGGAGCCTTTTTCCAATTTTGAATCCCGGGATTGAGATTTTCTCACCGAGGAATTTGAAATCCTCAATTCGTTATACTTTTTCCTTGGATTCTCACAGAACCTCGTTTTTTTTAGTTCACCGAGGAATTTGAAATCCCCGATTTGGTATACTTTTTCCCAGAATCTCACGGAAACTCGTTTTTTTTAGCTCACCGAGGAATTTTAAATCTTGAATTTGCCAATTTCGTGTAAATTTTCGGGGTTTGCTCAAAATTTCTCAATCCCGAAATCCCGGGATCGCGGCCATCTCAATCCCGGAATTTCGGGATCAGAAAATTGAACGGGATCCCGGGATTGGATGCCCTAGTACAGAGATCCGCAGTCAAATTCCAAGTCCTGCAATGTCTGAAATTTCAGATTCAACCAAGAATTTACATATGGAGTAAGAAAAACTCGCGTAATATATAGCTGAGAAAAGAGAAACAATATTGTTTAAGCAGATTCAGTAATCAAATAAAAAATGTGGCACAACATTTATTTTCAAACAAGCTTACGAAAAATACTAATATAAATATTATTTTTCTTAGAGCGTTCTCTTCTGTAAAAGTGTTAACGTGTTTTATAATTAAATTAAAATGTTTTTTTGTTCATGCCCTGGTTGCCACTTTTCCTTTTGGATGCCTGTCCCGATCTGTGATTATGGAAATATAGCAACAATGTTCGCGAAGCGTACTTTATTTAAGATCTATTTTCATTGTTGTTGATTTTTTGCCCTTTTCATTCAAGTTTCCAAATCAGTTTGTTTTTAGGGTTTATATACATATTCAATGGTTTCCTATAATACATATGTATTTTTCTCGATGGCTATTTTGCCTTCTTCTTTGATCACGTCGTTCCATAATTTTTTTAATAAGTACAATTAATTATAAATAACAAGTTTGACAAACGCATGTATTATATATAAAAATAGAAAACTGGTCGTTTGCTTTATGCTAAAAGATTGTTTTATTTTCAAATAAATCTGATATTTTTATTATATTCATAAGTATAGATAGGCATTTCTCTCGTTTGTAATATTAATTAACGATGACGCGCTTATAACAAAATCGTCAGTCTTCTTCTAACAATCGCTGGATGAATACGTTGCCACTTGCCATACTTTCATCTTATTTCTCGATATAATATACATTTAAAGGGAAAATCTTCAATAACAGATTAAAAATAACAAAGTATTTTAGTTCTACAGTTTTTAATAATTTTATTCGTTGATAGCTATTTCGGCTTGCGCCATCGACAGAACTATGTTTAAACTAATCTTTTGCTC
Source organism: Himalopsyche tibetana (assembly GCA_030503985.1). Lineage (NCBI taxonomy): Eukaryota > Metazoa > Arthropoda > Insecta > Trichoptera > Rhyacophilidae > Himalopsyche > Himalopsyche tibetana. Next base: position 18,828,464 of record JAPJYX010000005.1, read on the forward strand.
AGCTATATATATACTGGCTCTGAAGAGATACACAATGCATCAAGTTATTTACTCTAACATCCTAATTATAATTACAATATTACACTTATCAAATGTGATTCTAGTTTTTCAAAGAACGATTAACAATCTGGGTTTATTTCATTTCATGTCATTAATAATAAATATCATTTTAATTTTATCCTAATTAATGTTTTAAGAAATAAACCCAGATTGTTAATCGTTCTTTGAAAAACTAGAATCACATTTGATAAGTGTAATATTGTAATTATAATTAGGATGTTAGAGTAAATAACTTGATGCATTGTGTATCTCTTCAGATCCAGTATATATATAGCTGAGCAAAAGATTAGTTTAAACATAGTTCTGTCGATGGCGCAAGCCGAAATAGCTATCAACGAATAAAATTATTAAAAACTGTAGAACTAAAATACTTTGTTATTTTTAATCTGTTATAAATGGAGTTCTACCAAGTAAATGCCAAATCAATTAATAAAATCTTCAATGTTATCATTTATGTCATGAAATATGAATATTCTGTAATTTAAGATTTCGACTGAAGGTGCTTGGTGGAATTTCAATATTAAATTTGAATTGTTCAAACTATGTACATTCTCACAGATTTTATTAGGTTATCTGCTGTTATAGAATCTGCTTAGGTTATGCTATAGCATATTGGTATGACAACGAAATTTATTTATGTACTTATGTATTTTTTCGAAATTAATAAATGTATTTGGGTGGAAGATTTTAATCAAATCCTGCTCATTGAGCACGTGACTATCTGAAATCAAGTGGTTGGCAAAAGTAGACGTTTCTTTTTTTAATCTAAAGGCGGCCATGTGTTCTGAAAGTCTAGTTTTTAAAGTTTTCTCTGATTTTCCGATATAGCTTTTTTTTGCAACAAATGCATTGCAGTCTATAAATCCCGGACTTATTTAAGTTCATGATGTATTCTATCTTTATTTTTGACTAATGAAGTGGTTATAGTGCAACACATCAGTATTTTAATAAAACTACGATCGCTACTTTGTCGAATTCGAGAAAGTTACTCACAAAATACAATGACATTAATATAATATTTCGCTCATCTAAAAGCGTCACTGGTATCCGACGTATTTTTTTTTAATCAACATAATGTGTCGACGTGAGTTAACAAAACATACGTAACTAGTTATAGAAAACCTCAACCCTTTTGTAAATAAAATAATCTCAAAAGAGAATGATTCTTCTTTGTGAACTAGTCTATAGAACTATACATGTAAAAGGAAAGGTTTATAAAATATCACGAGAAAGTTTCTTAAATTTGAGCGATAGTGGTATTGACTTCTTATATTTGAAATGAACAGTCGAAAATACAAATCAATAAATAAGATTCTCTTTAATAGAAAATTTAAATTAACTTTGATTATTCCACGTATTGTGTAACTAACTGTGACACGTGTTTCGCCTCTTTCAGAGGCATCTTCAGACTTACTATCGCAAAGTTTGCTTAAGTAATGAAGCAAGATTGATTCTAACATTTTAAAATTATAAAATTACAAAATGGATTGGGTTTTTTTTCCTTTTAAGAGGAGCAAGGAGGGGGGTGTAGAATCGAAATAAAGCAAACAGATAATGATTATAATTTTACTAATGAGTTGTAAACAATCAGAATGGGATTTTTCTCTGAAAGAGGCGAAACACGTGTCACAGTTAGTTACACAATACGTGGAATAATCAAAGTTAATTTAAATTTTCTATTAAAATGAACTTCCACAAAGTTACCGCCGAAACCATCGAAAGATTCTCTTTGGTTCGTTGTGAAAAAACAAATGTTTTTACTTTCTTCCGAGTTAAATGACTTCAAGCTCAACATTCGTATAATGTTCCTTTGGAATTATGAATTATTGTAATCTCTTTGTCGATATAACATGCGTTTTATATATATCCTCATCATAAGTCACCCTCCTCCTTATATTATTCCTGTTCCCATATCTCTGTGGCATTTCCCTTTTTTGACCGTTATCTCGTTAGGGCCATTTAAAGTGTGGTGGCTGTCGATTTTATCACAAAACCCATAATAAATAACCCGTATATCACAGAAAGTGTACCCAAACAACGGTCGCTCTTGTCTTTGGTCTTTTTTCGGAAGAACCTTTTGAGATATCTTATTTGAACGTTGGTTTTTCTTCGATTCGTTTGTTTAACCACTTATATTTGCAATAATGTTAAAAATAGCAAACTTTTTAGTTCTACAAATATATTTTTTTATTCAGTTGAAAGGCATACGCCGAAATACAAAAAATATATTTTACGAAATAAATAAAAAAAATATATTTTAGAGCTAAATACTTTGCTACTTATCATATTATTAAAATATAGATCTACCAAGTAAATGCCAATTCAATCGATACTTGTATGTGTGTTATCACTGTCTATTATTGATTTTAAGCCAGGGCGTAGAGTCTTGTAAAAAAGGACGACTTCTAATTTTTTTTTCAATATTTTCATTTCAACTTATATATGTATTCTATCTGATTATCTTTAGTCAGCCAAGCATGCAATGTGGACTATTGTGTTTTGAATAAACATCATTTTTTTTTTTAATTTTTCGAGACGTTCGTTTTTCACAACTTCGACTATGGCCAAAACACCACGACTCCAACTCCGACTCCACAGCCCTGTTTTAAACTAATACTATTGTTATAATATAGGTATATAAAATCACGGCTATTCCATCTCAGCTATGAGCAAACTGTACATTTCAGCGTACACAAAAAAAAACTCAAATAATATTTCAAATTAATGTATTTCACAAACTGATACTTCACTATCCTTTACGAGATTACGTTTTTAGTGGTCTTGGGCATAAAAATAAATAAAAAAACGTGTCAAACAAATTCAATACGTCGAATTCGAAAACGTCAGTTAAACAGATTTTACTAAACAAACATTCTTGCTTTTTACATGGGCGTATCCAATTTAAAGTTCATTTACCACTTTCGAGAAACAGTTGTCAGCCAATTGAGAAAGCCGTGCTCATTAGGCATACACTCTAAGTCGTATATACAAAATCATTAAGCTAGAACGTGGAGTGAAGAAGTGATACCAATCAAATGATACCTGATAAACAATTATACACTTTTATTTTCATTTCATTCACAAGAAAAAAACGTTTTTTAAACTTGTTTACTACTTAAGAATAACCACACATTATAAACGTAACTAGCTATTTTTTTTTTTTACTATTAAGTAATTTATTAGGATTTCGTGTCACAACTTTAGTGACATCTGCGTAAACCGGTTATTGAAATATATAAATGCTTTAAAATTTGACATTTTGCTTTTTTCGAACCAGTATTAAAACAAGTTATCAGTGTTTGGACGATAGTCTGAAGAAATATTTTTTTACTTTTGATTTCGTATAGTAAAAAAAGCACCGTTTACCATTCGAAATTAATGTCCCTAAAAAAAATACTGCAATTGCGAATATATGAATTTTAAACCCAACGCCGCTGGGGACACGCTTAGTGAAATTTTTACTTTTTAAAAAGTTTTTCCCCTTGGGTAATAAAATGTTTCTAATAACGTTTGTAATTTTATCCACAAGAAATGATCCTGCCCAAAAAACTTTGCTAAGTGGTAAAATTTATTTCGCTCATTTTTAAATGAAAATAATTAGGTTTAAGGTAATTACAAAATTATTTTTTCCTTAGCGAATGCCTATGTTCAGTAAATATATAGATAGACAAATAAATAAATATATTATGCGGATATTTATTCACTGGGTTGACGTCACAGTTAGGGTATCCAATCCCAGAGCCTTTTTCCAATCCCGGGATTTCGGGATTGACTAATTTTCAAGTTTTTCAATTTTAGTCACAGTCTCTATGAAGACGCTCTTGCATTAGTTCTATCTTAACTTAAGACATTATTTTAAAAACTTCAAATCAAATTTCTATTAAGTTTTAAATTCTTGAGCACATAATGATACGCCAGAGACCCTCCATTATTGCCAGCTTTGGAAATCGCTGCCTTTGTTTAATTTTGTTACGATTATGAATAATGAAAAAATTAATGATTGTGTTAAACCCAAATCCACTGATCTTTATTTAAATCTTGAGAATTAGTTAAAAAATGTTTTATTCATAAACTAATAACTTTCCACCGAAAATTTATATTACGCTACCCTAACGCAACAGTGGGATAAATCGAAAATACTTGTTTCGAGATAATTGAACTTTAAGGTTTATGTTGTATTTTTTAAATAGTGAATTGAGTCGTCTGGTATCAAAAGCAGAACTGTTCTATACATGATGTATGGAACAGTTCTGCTTTTGATAGCAGACGACTCAATTATAGTTTTATTTAGTTTCTTTTACGTTTTATGATAAATGATAATAGTAGGTTTTTTTTGTATACTATTATCTGTAACTAGTTATTTTACTAATCTCGCTTATTCTTTGAAGTTACAGGGAATTATTTATTATAAATGTAAGATTTTTCTTTTAAAATGGGCATTTTTTGAAAAAAAAAAAAAAATTCAGTGATTCATTATAAAGGTTTACCTTTCAGCTATCGATTGGTATACTTATGTTAAAATCGACTTTTTCTAATTTATCTTACTGCTGATTTCACAGTAAATATTATTTAATAATAAATACTAAGAAAAATTCTCACGCTATTCCGATAGTTTTTCACAGAATATCAATTTTGAGTAAATGTTTATTTTATTTGATTACTCGCTAAAAACTAATTTATTCGTTAATATGTTTGTCTTCCACAAATATCTGTATAAAAAGTCCGATTTACGAAATATTTAATTTTAAAGTAAAACATATTTCATTAAGCCATGGTTATGGATTGAATAGTGACAAAAATAAATGTTAATTAATTTTTTATTATATAAATGTAAGAATATCTGCAAAATTTTATAAGTATATTATATTCGCCTTTATATTTGAACAGTCGGGCTTTTCATATTGTTAACTTTTGTGTTAAGACTTCAGAAGAACAAAGACTGGGGCGAAATGACTAAAGGAAAAACAGACTGGCGTCTTTTTGATATATTTAAGGACGATGATTTGACGGATTTTAGATAGCGAGAAATATTTTTCACCAAAAAAAACAGAAATTCATTCGTTATAACAGTAGTTCTTTTTGAGTAAATGTACGGATTCTTTATTATATAATGTCATATTTTGCAAGAAAATATCAACACATGGTATACGATGTATAAGAGTTACATATTTTAAATAATACGTTTTTTTTAGAATGTAATGCAGCGATTTCCAACCTGGGAGGCGCGAACAGTCCAAAATATGTATTTCTCCGTTAAAACGTGTCTTTATTTCTATATAAAATAACGGATATTTTTTTCTTCAAAGCGCAGTAACATAAAGGTTGGAAACCACTGATGTAATGTGTTAAAGAGTATGTAAGCTATTTTATTTCTAAATAATACAGTACATACATTAACATGATGTATCTGCTAAACGATAAAATAGTATTTCAAATGGCAAGCACTAAAAAAATTACTATGTTCACATTACTAATCAATATATTTTTTTTTATCCGTATTATTCCTTTGTTGCATATGGCCTCCTAATGGTGGTATTTAAACAAAAGTTTTTTTGTACAAGAAATACTTGTTACTCAGTAGCTCAACCTCTTGGATTGGGTTAGAAAGGATATAACTAGGACAATACTAGTGGTTGGCTTATCACTCGCTACACTTCGTTATTTTAGGATTGGAACGTTGGAAGGGATTTTTTAGACATCACAAACATCCATGCCTTCGAGCAAAAATCGATAATTCGATTTTAAAAATGCGTTTCGTACTGGAAGTAATCATATTACAATTAATGTTAGCTAAAAATATGAACCACTTACTTTGAAGGTGTTCACTGGTGAATTATTGTTGGAAAGGCATTAATATCAACAATAAAACCTTTTTGTACTAATAACTCTTTTTTTAATAGGTTTTATTAATGATCAAGACCGGTTTCACTCATCACGAACATTACCAAGTGGACAAAATATAAACTGCTCCGTGAGCACCGTAACCGTAGCCAATGACGTTGATCACTCGACTATTGGCTCGATAATTTTAATTACAGTTATTTATTCATTCATTTATAATTTATAAAATCTTTAAATACTTCTTTTATCAATAATTGGTTACACGTTATTATTAGTCTCACTTAATATTAAATAAAAAAATACTTCACCAATTTATATGTTCATCAGTTGACAATGCTCATGATAATCTAAACCGGTCATGATTCTAAATAATAAATTTGGAAACATTACGAAACATTTTTTTTTCAAGGTGATGAAATAATACAATTGTTGGATACCATACACAGAAAGTGCGGAATTAATTTGATTTATTGTCAAAAAAGGCGCAAATTTCTAAGGTGCTTGGTAAAAGCCGAAAATATTCATCCTTTATCTACATATTTTACTTCTTAATTAATTTATTAAAATGTTAACCATACCGAAAATTATTTTGAATATCGCGAGGAAATTTAGGTCTCACACAATAATGTTACAAGTGTTAAAAGCATGAAATGTAAATATAAATAATTCTATATGCTCGTATTCGATTGGAAACAATATGCATATTATATTAATAGGAACAATAAATAAAAGAACATTCTCTACGTCCACACCTTATTATATATGCAAATTAAATAAAAACTTGTCTTGCCTATAAAGGTGTTAAAGAGAATAGCAGGATAGTAAAAGCAGCAGAAATTTATGCAAGTAAAAGATCGTTTAAATAAGTACGTTCATATATATAATTTGCTTCGCGATAAATTCAAAGCATTAAAAATAAAAACAACTTTGCCATACTTCCTTAGGTGCGATATTAATATGTACACGATGCAACTTATCGACAGCTCGTTAACAGGTAAATACTTACGTACCTGCATACTTTTACGGTAAACTTGTTTATTTTCATAGCAAGTAAATAATGACTGCATTGCTTTCTGCGTATGCAAAGCAGTGATAGTCAATAATTTATTGATTCTCGTTCACGCCTGCTCAATTTTCTTACACTCTCGTTGTGGAATCTTAAACAGAATCACTCCGACTCCAACCTACAAGTGTAAAAAATTTTTTTTTTTTATCATTCACTAAAATGCACAACTTTTTGTATTTTATATTGAATTAAAAAAAAAAAGAGTCGAAATCATATGCTTTTTTGAAGTCTTAGACTTCACCCAAAACATCACAACTGCGACTCCACTGCTGAGTTTTAGAAAACTGAATGTCCTGTACTAATTTCTTGAATTCGAATAATAATTAATTAGGCCTAAAGTTCAGTTAAAAATGCTTGCAATGAGCGGAACTGGCCCTGATAATTTCCAGTAAGAATTGAAAGCTAACACTATAAAAGTTGTAATGAATATTTAACTTAAATTTAGTTAATACATACTTGTTGTCCATCGAGAATAAAACGATGCTTTATAGACGATACTTTTGGTTTTTCATAAGAATGGTTTGATAGTGCGATGGGTGTCATTAAGTATTGTTTCATTCGTAAGACAATACTCGGTGTTTCTGAAATGTAAACAAATTGCTCAAGTACACTACTAACAGTACTAGCGTTGAAACATAAAAGACTGACCAAAATCAATTGGCTGCAGCTGAGTGCGATAATTACACCGTTCCATTATTCCAGACAATAAATCAATACGAGGCAGTCTAATAGTTTGAATAATGGCTAATTCACGTTTTGTCTTTGGAAAAAGTAAAATACAAGTTTGACAATATTATTATTTTGTTGTCACCTGAAAATAATTGTCCATATGGAAAGCGTTTGTTCTATTGTGTAGTAAGTCATTCAGAATCTTAACGAAATGAAATATAATACAAATCGTCGTTTATTTTCTACAAACACGTATTTCAACTTTTGTTAGATTTGAGTTTTTTATTGTAATAAATTCAGAATTTCAATACACATGTTGTTTTAATTCGTTCGTATTTCAAAAAACAAAAAAAAACATGCCGTGTTTCAACCTTATACAAAAACGTTGGAAAAAAATATTTGCCAAATAATGTGACGGTGGGATATATAGAAACGTCTTTGCTTCCTTCCTTATTAACTTCCTCAAAGAAATTGACGACAAAACGTATCCAGTGGTGTTTTATAGCGATAGCGGTAGAATAAAGTATATTTATGTGTCCTGAAATAAGGGTTTGCTGCAGAGCTATTCTTATGTGCATTAAAATCTAGACAATTATTTTGGACGGTTTGAAATACGCAACACCGTGTTGTATTAGCTGTTGATGGTTTATGTTTACAGACATAAATTTTATTTCTTATAATCGATCTGTTGAACACACACGTTGTCGGAGAAGTGATCATTCACTGCTTTAGACATTAAAAAATTGAAATAACTAAACAAAATCCCGTTTTTCATACCTATGCTGAAGACTACTACAAAGTATGCGTTTGATAGATCGACTAAAATTACCAAGAATATTTATTACTCTATGAAAACAACAATGAACATAGCCACAGTTAATACATTTATCGTATACCAAGCTTTAAAAGCTATTACAATAATATTTTAGACCGTCCTAGATATTTATAGGCATATGAGAATATACTGATAAATCAAATGTATTATCGCTATGGTGTATTCATGCTCATAACGTACGCAGAACAATGTTGGCCCATGCCTGTCTGCCTGGAAATAAATTAGGTGCCGCAGTGCCGGCGTTTGCTAATGAAAGAAATAAATACGAGGTCAATCTTCGAAGATTCACAGACGTAAAAGAATTCCTTACTAATCAAAGGCAATTTGGAATACAATAGAAGAAAGGTAGCCCATCGCTGTAAAGCAAATAGCTAAGGCGGTGCGCGGTGTCGGCGCTAGCAAATAATAATGAATGGAATAAAAGCGAGGCTCTTTGTTACCTGGAAGAAGAATAGGTCCACACACGGAAATGTCATCAATATGGATAATAGAGACAAAGCTTCGCTGATATTTTGCTAAACCGTGTTCTTCTTTGATACAATGATGTATTATTCAAATGCCTGTTTAAAATAAACACGAACGGTGAATATGTTAATGTCTAAAATAAATATTTTAAGGAACGTCGCAGATCGGATGGGGTTAAAAGTTTTGTTTTATACGAGCACACTCGCTATGGATTTCACTCGTCAGTATGTATATCGGACAAGGGTTTCAATATAAGCGGCTTTACTGATTAATTTGAAAAAAAGTTTTGCTCGGCATCATTCCATAGTGTGCGATCCCAAATTCATTGGTTTAATCCAGAATTCATGAGATTTTGTGACTTAATTGGTTGGCATTATTTGATCGTTGGTTTTTTGAGAATTTCATTAGATTATGAAAAGGAATTATTTATTTTTTCGACTGAGATTACCGATAAGAAGAATTATGTAAATTTTGTTTCATTAATTTTATAATAAGTTTTTATAATGAGTTTTTTTTGTCTCTTCCTGACAATTGCGTTACCCATTATATTCGTTGTGTTTCAATCACTCTACTATTTATATTCAAATATATTTTAAACATGTATATGAATAGGGTAAATCTCCGTTATCCCTACGATACTTGACGTCACACGGAAAATATTCTTTTTGCCTTTATTGAGCACAATAATATCAATGGCTGGTGGCAAAGGGCGATATAATAAAATGTTTTCACTTATTAGTAGTTGGCGGGTCTGCTTGTCTAAGTTTAAATGGTTTGTTTTTTTTTTAATGAAGCCGTGTGTCTAAAAGCGTAACCAAATAATTAAAAAAGTATATAAAACCAACCAAATAAAACATTATAAAATCAAATAGTCACAGAAAAAAATGTTAACTGAAAAAAAAGTTTACTTTAGAATTACATATATGAAATATTGTTTGCTTTGATTTAGAGAAATATAATTGAAATTAAATACGAATTAAAAATAAAATTTTAACCGCTAACCTGTTTGCTTTAAGTATTCAACTGGAACATTTCAAAAATATAAATAAATTCCAAAATAACCTTATTAGTTTTTTCAAGTTTTTTTCGTGAAAGTAAGTAGACTCTTTTCTCGAAAACAAATATACTTCAAAAGCCTTATTGAAACTATTTTTAAAAAGTAATAGTAAATCCTTTGCTAACAATATTTTAATCTGTATTCAGAGTATCACTCAATCATTATTTAAAACTTAAAATGTTTTATAAAGAAGAGTTTGAAAAGATTTACGACGCTTTTTAACGATAATTTGCGCGATTGTAACAAAGCTTTTTTGAACCTAATTATTTTAAACATTTTCATGCAGCTTAAATTTAACAACGAAAAGCCGATAAAAACGAAAACGTTTTCCCAAATATTGTTATTAACTTGAAAATGTTTTTCTTTTCTTCTGTCATTTTTGTTGAATCTGGACATGTTCTAGTAAAGTTAATCGCTTTCGTTACTTCAGGTCACGTCTTAAAGTGACGTTAATATTATTCAGAAACGTGACACCAGAAAAATAAAAATGCTTAGTTAAGGATTTTCAAAGAAAACATGAAAAATGATTTCTTCGTGCGTAAGCAATCGGGCAATAATGTTAGCGAAGTCAATCGAATGTAACGCATTTACACTGTTTCTTCATCTGATACCGTGTTGTTTATACAACGTTTGTGGCATTTGTTTTATTTTTATTAACATGCTTTAAAATTCATTTCATTATGTTTTCATAAATAAATTCAAAATAATTTCAACATCACTTTGTTTATATTTGAGTATCCATTCCCGGAGCCTTTTTGTAATCCCGGGATTGAGTAATTTTCAATCCCGGCATTGGGCACTCTTTTGATGTCAAGGATTTTTTCAAACTATTTCATTTCCAATTTCAAAAACCCAGGAATTTGCCGATCTGCCCAAAATGTCAGCATGGCTCGTTTTTTGTTTGTTTTGGGATTGGCACGGTCGCGATCCCTGGATTTCGGGATCCCGGTTGACGTCGAGCTTGAACGAAAGAGAAAAAATGCTCAAGATGATTCGACCATGAATTGGATCGATCTACCGACTTGACGATGAACGGGTCTTTGAAAATTGTAGAAAAAAGAAATTAGATTACAACTCTCACGAATTATAGCATCATATTACTTAGCAGAGGTAGAATACGAATCTGGAGCTGTTGTTCGCAAAACTCAAAAACATATCGCCTTCCCTTCCTAAGTTTCCCAACAATAGAGGGACGGAGCTTAGCAACTTTATTGGGAAGAACTTTCAGGTGGTGCTTGCTGCTTACCCAAAAAATCTTGCGTTTATTATTTGTATAATTAATTATTTTTGTATAAATTTCATTAAGTCGTTCGTACCTTAACATATATTATTAGTCAGTGATGAGTAGTCAGCTGTTATCGCCAATGATTGTGATATAAACTTTCATAATTATATTGCGAACCGGTTATTCTTGACTAATTATTCGCGAAGCAAAATAAACGACGCCGACTATTCGATGGGGGGAGATTTGATTGGATTTCCAAACGATTCCCGCCAATAATGTCCTTTTGCGCGGGAACGTTTGAATAATTCACCATTACTTTGCCCGTTCGCGCGGGTTTCAATCAATTTTATTGGACGAATCAGGGCATAATGCGATTCGCTGGGTGTATTCAGCCTGTTTTTCACGGGGTCTGATGTTTACCCAGCCCATACTGAAACGGAACGACCACTTATGCGGGCAATAAGATATTGTTCGGAATTCCGAATTTCGAATTAAAACTCGCATGGGTTTTAATCGTATTACCATACTCTCAATCAGTGGTTCCAAGAGTTTCAACAGTTCTTATACCACCCTAGTAAAAAAATCTTGTATAAATAAATATGCCGATAGAAAGCGCCTCTCACCAGTTAAGAATTGACATATAATGCCTCTTTTACACAAACTGGGTTTACCAATTATTTTACCGGGTAAGCGTCCACACGCAAGCTTTTTTTTTGCGATTCGTGTACGATTTTATTTACGTTTCGTTCGATTCAACATCGCTGATACAAAAATAATCGTCGACAAATGAAAAAACATTTAAGTAATATGTAAATCAAATTTTGCCTATTGAAACTAAAAAATAAACTTTTTCTATCCACTCGCTTGCTCGAATCACTCGTTGGATCGCTCGGCCGAATCCCGTACGTTGAGATTGTTTTGCATTCAGCCGAGTTCACTCTTGGCCGCGTACTCGGTTGGTCGGAATGAGGCATTAGGTCGAGTGCATGATTTTTAGCTTGTAGAATAATTAAATCAACCACATTGAAAAAAAACTTTTTCCACCTTTCAATCATGTCGCATTGATCACATTATTTATTGTAGGCACTTTTAACAATCCTTATTTGTTTTCCATCAAAATAATGTCAAATTAAGTTATTTCACAGATTTCGCAATGCTATGTGTTCATTTCAAGCACTGTGTGATATTTAGTCGATAATGTTTAGTTTTTGTAAACGTCAAAACACTCTATTTTCTCAGGTCGACGTTGTGTGGCGGATTTTAGTTTAATTTCCTGTCTTATTCCGGCAATTTGCGTACAAATAGTTACGCCGTTCTGACAATCGGATTTCCGAAAGTATTCTGTATTAAAGTAAAAAACTAATTAGTTTATACGAAATAACCTTTATTTTGACCTTCGTGCCCCTTACTGGTGCTAAAAGGCGTGTGCAGACGTTTAATTTTATTTTAAAACCAAAGTTAAACATACATTCATAAATACTATGTTTAGCATAAATAAAAAATATTAAGTAAATATGTATATTTTTATTGCTAAAAGGAAAAACATATTTGATGATACAGTAGACTTTGCCACACGTATTTATCCTTATATTATAATATAGTTTATTTTATAACTGTATATATATTTCTAAAATTGGAAAATATTTTTTATAAGTCGTTCGAGATCATCTCACGTACATCCCTGACCAACATCGTAAATTTGAATTGAAAGAATCTATACTTATGATGCATTCGGAAATAATTTTGTAGAAATTCATTTTTAAGAATGCTTCTCAAAAAGACAAAACACTTGTTACAATCAGTAAAACAGCAAAAATATCAAATTTAATTTTATACTTTAAAAAAAATCTTTATCAGATATTGATTGACCTTGCCGGCTAATGAACCCAGATTTATCTTATCGCTTGAGCAAAAGCTCTTGCCTCGAGACCAGTGTTATAATCAAAAATTGTATTAGAAACTAACCTAAGAAATACGGGCTATATCTTTTAAGATTCATTAAAGTCATATCACCATTATGTTTTCAATATATTTATTCTCTTGGCAAGCGGAATAAGGAGTGTGGGACTATTATAAATATGTTATTTATTATTTTTGTTCCTATCAAACATTGAATAATTTTGTGCTTGGGCGATAAAGAAAAGCAAGTTAACTCGACTATTTGACGCCCACTTGTGTGCGTAATCTAATGAAGCGTTTAAAATCAGCGATTACAATTTAGATTGAGCAACATGTATTGGATTAAAAGTAATGGAATTTTCACATATAATTATTATTTGATGAACACAAATTCATTGATTTCAAATATTTTCATCATCCTCGATTTCTAATAGCCTTTTCAACGCCCTTGTAAACAAACATAGGTATTTACTTAAATCAAGCTGCGTGAGTTTTAAAACATATAATTATTTCCCTTCTTCCGTGTTTCACAAAAAATAAACATTACGGATTTGTTATTTCTCAAAATTTAACCTATATATGGAATTTTCACTATAGAAAGAAAGCAGTTGAGAACTTCGAACTAAATACCACGTTTAAGGTGGTGCTCACTAGGGTATCCAATCCCGGAGCCTTTTTCTAATCCCGGGATTGATTAATTTTCAATACCGGCATTGGGCACTCAATGTGAAATCGTGTATAATTTGAAAGTTTTGGTAACTCCCTTTTTTTAGCTCACCAAGGAATTTGAAATCCTCAATTCGCTACACTTTTTCGCCTATTTTCGGGATTTGAAAATTTCTCAATCCCGGGATTGACATGGGCGCGATCAAAAATTGGACAGGATCCCGGGATTGGATGCCCAAGTGCTCACTGTAAAGTGTAAATACTGATGGAAAGGCATTTTATTAAAAAAAAATATAACACTTATGCGCTTATTCCACAATTATGTAAACTGATCAGGACCGGTTTCACTCATCGCGAATGTTGCCAGAATTGGTAATGTTTTCAATAACATACTTAAAACGACCAATTCAATATAATAGTAGGTATTTATATATTCAGTTGATTCATTTATATACAGCTCATGAGTGAAACCGATCTTGATCTCTATTGAAATATGTGGCATTCGTATAAAAAAGTAGTACAATATTTTAAATTATAATGCATTTCTATCAATAATTGACATGTTATTAAACATTAAAAGTTAAATATAATTTTATATTTACAGACTTCACGATACATGGTTCCAGAAAAATTTCGCTTACCTTGCTTAACTGTCACCAAACTACGCCCCTGAATATTTTCATTCAGCCCCCGATTTTTATGTTATATTTTAGTATTTTATTTATAAAAAAATCTCAAAAATTTACATATGGACGTAAATGCTCGTGTAAATAATTGTTCTAAAAGCATTCAAACATTTTTTTTCTTTCTTTCTTCCGACCCACCCATTTTTTATAAAATTCATCCGGCCTATTTCTCGAAAAGTTTGGTAACTCCTGGCTTAAATAATGAGTTTGTATTTTCCAAATTCTCTTGAGACATGTCCTTCCATTATGTAAAGTATACTTCTAATATCATATTTTTTACTTTAAAGTCCGGCTTAAAAAAAATTGTCAGAAAACTAAACTTATTATACCTAATTTAACAACTAGGTACATGTTTTCGAAAAAATTAAAAGAAAATCTTTGCATAACACCCAACCTTTTAAACTTAACAAAATTCATGCAGAAAACATAGATTCCGTATATAAATCATGTTAATTTCTAAATGAGTCAGAAGTGTGACCCGGATCCCTGGCATTGACATTCAAAACTAATTTCGCTGGGAATACATAAAAAAATCACATATGCGAGCGCGGTGACAGGAAAAGAAAGTCTAGAAATAAACGTTACAATATCGTATTAAAAAAATCTTACGCAATAACACTTATTTTAATTTAAAGGGTCATTGACTTTCCTTGCAGAATATGAGTTTTGATCGCGGGCCAAGACTGCCCACCTTTTTTTTACCACAAATCTCTTATAGGGTGCATATCAACGTGAGTGGATAGTAAGTAATATTCGATGAAACATTTACGATTTATGCATACATCGTATAATAATGTTTATCCATAATAATAAAAATCAAATGCAAAAAAAAATACTTTATCCTTGACTACAAAAATAGCTTTGTAAAATTAATTATGTTGGTTGAAAAGTTCCAAAGTTTCGTTATTTTTCGTGAAAATTCAAAAATCGTGCCTCCGGGTGTGAAAAATTTTCTGGATGCGGTTAAGATCTCATATTTCGTTAAAGAATTATAATCGATTTTTTTAAATATAAACCATTGTGTCACTCTCAATTCATATTGGATATAATTAACCACTTGAACACCAAGCGGACACGGGTGTCCGGAACATATGCAAGCGAACACGGATGTCCAAGACATTAAAAAAAATCAAATACTTGGTATAATAGAATATAAGCAATATTTTGATGAATATGTGTAGTGCTATCTATCTATACTGAGTCAATATAGGTTTTTGAAATATGAATTCGAGTGTATATTAGGCAAAATTATTTTTCTCAAAAACACGCAGTATCTCTGCGACATATTAATGATTTATTTGCGCGGTATTCAAACGGTTTATATGTATAACCTTATATAACACAATTTGCAGTACATATGTAAGTGTTGATTGAATTGGCGTTTTCTTGGTAGAACTCCATTGCAATAAGGTAAAAAATAGATATCAACTAACATTTAAAAAAATAGTAGAACCAAATACTTTGCTATTTTTTTTACCTTATTGTGTAAATTGTTCACTTATTTTACAGTTTATCGCTGCCGTCTTCGTTTAGTGATGTAGGTAGCTTTTTAATTATCGTACTCCAAAACTCTTTATTACAATATTATCACATAAATACTTTATTTACGTGAACACGTTAAAAGTGATCAAGATAATATTGTGTAAAACAAAAAGTATTTCTTCCCTGAGGGGCTTACTAAAGTTATATTATATATTATGCCGAGGTTACGACAGTAACGTTACCACGGTGCGGTGCAAGGTTGCAATCCCACGTGGGAAATTCAAAGAGTGATTGAAATCATTTTCTTACCTCTGTAACTGCTAGTAATGGGCTCAATTTGATAAATTGGGCAATTTTCAAATCACGGCGATAACTCTAATTATACCTTGTACAATATTATGCAAATTATCACAAAATAACACATACTTAAATGTTAATGTCTTCATTATTGTCACACAGAGCTACATGTCACTTATATAATTTTGCCTAGCAATGAGTAGCGCTGTCGGGTACATTAAACAACATTTCTGCTCACAAATGAGCAGACTGAATTAATCTATTTAACGGGCATTCACACGTCGAAATTAATGCAAACGTTCCTGTCCCAAATACATCAAATATAATATATGTAATCAACAGGTAGACATTTAGACAGCTATTCAAGAATCGTGCTGCTATTTCAATGCCTGACGTTCACATGTTTGATCTTTCGTAGTCGAGTTAATGAAAATAAACATTTACCATGCACTTCAACTGGAGTAAGTATTCATCAGCATCACCAACGTGGCAAGTTGGGGTGGGACTTGATTTTCTCCAGAGACGTACTTAATTTGTACAGTTGGAATGCTGGATTGAACCTTATATTTTAACGACTAACAAGATTTTGTTATTTTCGATGGAACGGCGATAATTTTAAGAAATTCATATTTAATATAAAATTAAATTTGAGTCCACATACTGTGTTACAAATTGTGACACGTGTTTCGTTTATTTGAGAAGCATCTGTAGACTAACCATAGCAAGTTTATTATTATTTATATAGTAAACATTACATACTTTTAATATTTTTTTTTAAAAGCAGATATGTGGAGTAGTTTAAAAAAACGACTCCAATTCCGATTACAATGAATTTTTTCAATCATCTAATTTTAACTTATACATATGTATGTGTACCATCAGATCATCTTTAGACAGCCTAGTATGCAGTGGCAACACTATGGACTATTTTGATTTGAATACATATCATTAAATATATTTGTTTAAATGGGTCTGAGTCGTAAGATTTTTTTTTGACTCCGGACAAAACCCCCGACTCCAACTCCACAGCCCTGATTAAAAAAAAGCTCACAAATCAAGACAACGTGTGACAGCCATCTTTCGTTGTCTCGTAACGGTGATCCCTAGTAACTTAAATTCATCCTACTATGGCTTATTGAACTTAAACATGCCCTTGGGTCTTTTCATGCAACATTTGAAATATTAATAAAATTCACATCTCGATTGTTATTCATAGTGACAATTAAAATGCGTGTGAAGAAGCACGATAGCTCCACACCAATGTTCTCATGAACGTACAATAATAAATAATCGTCACAATTATCAAATTACTGCTCGTTGAAAACCTCCCACGTTCCTTAAAAACTTTTTGGACTTGGTTCCACAGAATGTTTTGAAGAATAGTAAAACTGGAAAATTAGTATAAGTTGTAAGACATTCGCTTAAACATCCTGTCGGATAATATAATGATATACATATATTGTGTAACAAATTTGACGACAAATGGTTCACAGGCCATTAACCAATCCGTTCTATTGTCTTAAAGTGTAATAAATCACGCGATAAACTCAGTCATTACTTTTAAACTTTCTAAAACCTTCCTGCCCTTTTAACAGGCATAGTCAAAAATGCTACATATTCAGTTTCTAAAAATCTAAATCACACGAAGATGCCGTAAAAGGCGAACACAAAAAAAACTAGATATTATCTAAATTTGTAAGTGGTCGCCCACCGAGCACTGACGGCCATCTGCTGGCCCGTACACCTACACTCTTTTTGCCACTTGATCACGAACCTGCATCAAGTGGACCGGAGACTTGGATCGATTCTATTATTGGCTACCATTTTCCAGTGACATTGCTAAAATTACGCCGGTGGAACACTTTCACTTTCAGGAGAGCGCTAAAAATAATACTTTAAATATTTGATAATATTGATTTGTGGCAAATCCAATTGTAGAAGAAATATGTAAAGATACTTTTGATACATTTTTTATCCATTGCCAATTCAAGGGTGGGCTGGAGGGGGCTCGCACGAGCCCCTTGCTATATTTGATGTAGGCTGGAGAACCCCTTGAATGAAATTAGTCCATAACTGCAATTCCTGATTTAATATATAGTATAATCTACGAAGACTTATGTTTGAAACATGGAATTAGAGCATGGAAAAGAATAGTAAATATTTCTGCGTCAATCTTGGAAGTCTTCACTCTTGCAATCTTAGGTAGGTAAGTGCATTCATTGTTCAGCTATTGATATTCATTATTTTATTTTATTACGTGTTACATAATTTAAGAATATAGTGTAACGTTCAATTGCCTAAGTGATAAGAAAGTCCCTTTCCCGGAAAACCGTCAAAAGCTCCGAGATTAAGCGAGCCCCGTGTAACGCATTGGCAGCCCACGTATCACACTAAATTTCCGAAATTGATTGAAATCAACGATCATGGTTATGTTAAAACCCGTGTAAAAATGAGGTATAGCAAGACATTGTATGTAATGGATTGCATATAATAATGTTTGAATTTAAACCATTGAAATGTTAACGAAATTACCTCGCAGTTTCGTTAATAGTTACAGTGTATTCATAACGAAACTATTCCACTGGTGCAATTGAATACAACGATTGATTTTCTTTCAAAATTAGCCAAATTTAATCTATTAGTTAAGTTTTTTAACAAAATACAATTTTATTGCAGAGCACGACGTTTCAATGAATAATTTATTTATTCATCCTTATTCTAACGACAATTAAACAACTGGCAACTACGTTTGTTCAAATGTGTACATTTTATCAAGGAAAAGTGATAAAAGATTACGCTGAACCCTTTATGTACCCTTATTCTCCTCTTCGAAATGTATTTTAATAATTAATGTTTTTATGGTTATCAATATTGTTTTCACTACTATTCAAGAATTAGTTTATGAAAAAAAATAGCGTTACTAATCCAGTATTAGATTTTATAATGTATGTTTCGGTTTACCTCTCCGTTAAGACGATTTTATTATTCACATTGAAACAAAAAATTCGTACCTTTTTGGAACCGTCCCTGGGCACCAAGGGCGAGGCACTGCCATAGCGAATTACCGATCTAAATAGTATACCTACTAATCGTCTTAAAAGCTTACATAAACGTACTGGGATGCATGAAAGATTCATGAAGTTTTCCAACTATGGAAAATTGATCGAACCTTTCTGGCTTATTTATTATGTTTAACCGAAACTTTTACATGATTTCTCGTTCATTCTTGCTTGATGGAAATTGATTTTAGAATTCAATTTTATGTTCAACCCTTAGTTAAATATTCAAAATTATTTTTTCCTTGTGTTGTGACGTTCGATTAACAGAATATAAATCTTTGTTCATTTTGATGTTAGCAGAAATCACAAATATTTTTTTATCCCTCGTTGCGATATTTGCATTTTTTTTTTAATTTCAATCAATTCATAAATTTGAATACAAAAGCACGTTTATCGGTGTCATTTTTTACTATTATCCTTTAAGCTACTTTTTTTGTGTCGATTTTTGACCGAATATTTATATTTCATGACTGAACCACTGAATTTATTAAGTAAATAAAAGTATCTTGCAATCATTTCACAAACTTTGAAAGATATACTACGTCTTGAGAAAAAGTATACACCTGTGCACATAGGATGGGAGCTATTATTGTTTAAAACAATATGTAAGATTTAGACAGATCTATTACAGTATATTTTACCGTAACGTAACCCAAACCTCTGTGCTTTGTAGATATTCTCAACTAAACATTTTGTTAACATATTCTTGAAAATATCCATATTTCGATTTTTATTTGCTGTAAAATCATCCCAATAATGGCAAAATTATCTTTTTTTGTTTTCTCATTTTTAAAAATGTTTTTTGTTTACCTAACAGTTGTAATTACATATCCATAGATTAGAAACGTGTTTTAATAAAATATTACATACAGCAATACTCGTATATTTTAATTAGGATATAATGTATTAATATCACAGTTAAATGAGTTATTTACGCTGGTAGAAGCTGATATAACAAAGTTTTAATACAGTTCCGCATATCTCCATTGCTTCAGTTCAATATACGCAACACAATCTATTAATCGGAATTTCATCGTTGACGGCGTAATCGTAATTCTCGAGTTTCCCTGAAGGCATGTGTGATCGCAAATCCAGAGTTTATCCGGAGACAGGAACTCGAGGAAGGAAGCTTATGAGAAAACTTGAAGAAAAGACCCCCTGCAATCGGAAAACTTTTACGATTGCTCGCATGTTTGGAGCTTTTTTTCAATACAGTTTGTATACAAGTAAAACAGCCCATATCCAATGGTTTTAAGTGTAGTAGATAAATTTTTTCTTAAATACATGTGTTTATAAATAAATGGCAATAGAAGATACTTTTCAATATTTTTTTACAGGTACAACAATTCAATTATTTAAATTGGGTCACACCGGTGTGAAAGTAATAATTTTAAATACATACAAATAAAGAACACTAGTGTCAAATAATATGCTGCTGAAAATATCTCTTAAAAAAAATTCGAAACTAAATCTATTTTTATTTTATTTTCATTGTGTGTATGTAAGTGTATGTGCCTTAAAGGCGTAAGGATTAAAAGCATTATTAAACATAATTATGCCGAAATTCATGTCTATTATAATATTTATTATGTACATTTTAAATATATGCGATTCATTGATCCAACCATTTAAATACCTACTTCTTTCTCTTGCAAATATAATTTATCTTTAACATTGTTTTTTTTTGTTTTTTTCAGGTATGTTAATTTAACAGACGTGTTGGTAATTTCCTTCAAACTTACACCATGAATACAATGCCAATTAAATATCAGAAAACGCTGGTAAGAAAATCTTTTTGCAACTTTAATAAAGTGTTATAAGTATGATCTCTAATATTTACAATTT
The DNA here is from genome assembly GCA_030503985.1 of Himalopsyche tibetana. Classification (NCBI taxonomy): domain Eukaryota; kingdom Metazoa; phylum Arthropoda; class Insecta; order Trichoptera; family Rhyacophilidae; genus Himalopsyche; species Himalopsyche tibetana. Next base: position 18,849,616 of record JAPJYX010000005.1, read on the forward strand.
CACTTTTAAGATGTTCTTTAAGTGATGATAGCTGTTTTGTAGAAGCTATATTCTTATTTTATAATTCGACGCAATGTTTCTCAGGCATGCATGTGTTTCTCTCTATAATAGTAAAACGTATGAAGCCGTATCATGTAGTCTATTATATTTTGTATGGTTTCATTGGGTAGTTACTCTTGTCACTCGCTTAATTACTCAAACTAATATGGTGAAATTGAATTATTGACTCGTTGACTCGGTACAAAGGCACACATATCTATATTTAATTGGAAAATGTTTTTTCCCCGGTTTATCCGAGAGCAATTTATTTATTGCTATTGCTACTATTTTTTTTTTATTAAAATTATAATCGTGAAAAACCGTAGTTTCAGATATTCATTTGAATTGATAGTGAGTCAAACTTTATTGTTTTTTTGATGCGATTGCAAATTAGTAATGCGTATTCGTAGGAGGCTTCATTTAAATTATATTTAGCTACTTATTATTATTCTGTATCCATAAATTCGTTTCATATTTGTATTGTCAATTGTTTTATCAACACTATAAATGTTTTTTTACTAGATTTATTATTCATATGCCCTGTATTAATTTACATTCTTATCAGTTACAATTTCTCGTTATGAGTCAAACTGTTTCTGATCATATTAAATAATTGTGGGGTTGGTACCAAAAAGTAATGTTTTTTTTGTAGGTTCATTTTTTGTAAGTGTTTTACCTTTCGGCTGGCTAAATGCATCATATCATTTACGATTTTTTCTTCATGGTCTTATCTTGAATCTTATTAAGTACACAGTATTTTACAAAATTCATTATATCAATGCTTCCCAACACTGCGATGCAATTTAAATATTTTGAAGGGCTATACGCAATTCATTAATGTTAGTTATATTTGAAACGGTAAAGTGAATCATGGTAAAGATATATTTTTTTTTTTGCATTTATTCTCAAACGCATATACATAATTCGATTGTGGAAAGGAAAAAGAACGTAACCCACACATATCAAATTTTACAGGAGGCGCTAAAAACGTGTTTTGATGATTTTTTTGACATATGCAAATATTGAATTATACACAACCTTGAAGTGCACGGATACTTCTAAACTGGTGTTTAATTGACATAATCTAATATTAATAAAAGAAATTGGTCTCGGAAAAACCTTTATGTCAGTGTTTTTTCTTGGTTTTAATTTTTTACAAGGTCATTTTTTTCAAACTTAAAAACTAAATTTAGATACTTATTCGGCATTTTCAGCTTCCATTCTTTTGATAGAATGTGTCATGTTGTATACATTGTGATTATCGAAAAAAATGCTGTTTTGGAAAATTAAGGGTAACGTCCTTTTTCCTTTCCACAGTCGAATTATTATATTCAATATAAGAGATAAAAGATATATCATTTTGTCAACTGTCTCACTCTTCATATTGAATTTAGTAATTGTTTACTTCTATAAAACAAAATTATTTATTACATATATGGCTCGTGATAAAACAATACATGTACTTCGTTTTCCACATGATACAACATTTTATAGACGACGAAAAAATCTCTCTAGCCAATATCATTGCGGCAACTCGCTATTTTTCGTATTTCATCGTTAAAAAATTTGTCTCATTAACTAAACATAATTTTAACACAATTATCACATGTGCTATGTTTATATGAAAACATATTGCATCTGTAAAAGGCAATTAATCGTTTTGCTTCATGTTAAAAAACAAGTGTGTAAAATTATCTTTGTTATTAGAAATTATTCTAGATAGTGTGTTTTTTTCGTTATCAAAAACTTATATTGGTCAAAGTTGTGCGGTGTGAGGTATTGTTTTATTATAAGCAATTTGAAACCTGTATTGACGTTCCAATAATTTAGTTATTGTTATAAAATATTATTTTTCTCATAATTCCGTAGAGTACAATATATTCAATAGTTTATGACAACTATTGAATATATTGTACCGTTAAAAAAGCGGTCCACGTAGTACTTTTACTATGTAGTATGTTCACAAGTATATCTGAACATAACTTTATGTCTGATATTTTTTTTGGGGTTTTAATTTTTAAAATTATATAATTTCAGGCAATTTTTCTTGAGAAATAGCAGGTATTGCGGACGTACAGATTCACTCGGAATAACTATTTAATTTAAATTATATTTTATCTCGTATTATAAATCTATCAATTATTAATCTTGTAATTAATTCCGTAAAACTCTGATCAATATTTCGTTACATTTATTTTCAAATGTAATATAAAAAAGGAATAAGTAATATAACATTATCTTTATCGCACATATGGTGGATCTTACTCGCAGTCTTATGTAATAACATGTCAAATAGCGATTCCGAAGTCTCGACTTTTATCATGTTCCGGAACACGAGACTTAAATTGTCATGTGCCGGGAAATTATCGCGCCCCAAGAGTGTTCAGTGTAGTATTGTATAAAGATGGCAATATTGTTTTTTTTATTACACATAATTCAAAGGATTCGTTTGATTTTGACGATGAAAGCATTTTCTTTGGTTTGTGGTTAATATTTCACACTATCATCTGTCACACGTACAAACAATGTTCATATTTCATTTCATTAAATAAATAGAAAATTTTGAGGAAAAACTTACCTTTTTTAAATGCTTTTAGGAATGTACAAAGGTTTTCAAGTTATAAAAATTCTCCAACTATATTTGTATTGAATGAATAAAATCTACTTTATACAAATTTTATTAATGAATTAGCAAGTTTCAAGTTTCGGGCTGTTTTATTTAAATTTTCCGGGAATTTATTCTCGGGTTGTCTCGACACAACATCCCTAACGTCAAATCATAATACAAGAAGAGTTTGCCAAGCGTGGGTCGCTAACTCTAGGGAATCTCTGTCGATTTGAGAAATTGGTATAGAATATGTATAATACGAACAAGGTAAAACAGAAAAATACAGAAACTCAGGGTCGTATTAAATTTTATGAAGCCGTAATCAATTCTTTTCCCCATTTTTGGATATTATTTCGTGCGATTTTTTAAAATAAATTATGCACCAATTCCATTGACAGTGGCATATTGAATGAGTTTTTGTGAAGTTTTTTTTATTACAGGAAATTTATTTTCAAACATTTATCGTATGAAATTGATTTTTAAAATATGAAGAATATAAAATTTAAAATTGATGGCTTTTTTGTAAAGCCGTTTTCGGTATCACTATTACTGATTTTTAAAACTGAGTGAATCGAACAAATATTTTAGCTACATTTTACTTTTGATTGATTCGAATCGTATGAGTACAATCAAAGATAAAAGGTCATAATAAGGTTTAAGATATCGACTGACAGTACTTTAGGAAATTTCAATGCATAATTTAAAGCATTTAAACAAGTTATCAATTCTAATTTGGTATTAAATTTGAGTTTCCACGATCAGTGCACGAAGAAATAAGATAAAATCCGGACAATATTTATGATAATTCACCAAAAATTTGTCGAATAATAAATTAAATTAATATTTTAGATCGTGCTTCGTTGATTTGTCGTTGCGGTGTAAAATATCGTGATTTTGGCGTTAAATCAAGAAAAAACTATAATATATATTTTTTTATATTTTGAAATTAGCAAATCGTACGAGATAAACACGACGAAAAAAACATCACTAACACCAATATCTCAAATTTAAACTGATAGATTTGTCAACTGCATTTAAATATATATATCGCTTTTAGGGTGTTCACTGTCAATACTTGGTGGAAAGGCATTATATTAATAAAAACAATAATCCTTTGTACTTCATTCAAATTTATTTAATATGTCAGGACCGGTTTCGCTCATTGCGAGCATTGTCAACTGACAATGTCAGTTGACAATGCTCGCAATGAGCGAAACCGGTCCTGACATATTAAATAAAGTGGAATGAAGTACAAAGGATTATTGTTTTTATTAAAATATACATATATTTCACAATATTTTTTTGGATTCTCGTCAATGTATTCATTACCTAGTAGCTTTAGTTGAAGCTTTCGTTATGTATGAATTGAATAGTATGTGTATTAACTAACTGATGGGCGGTAGACAAAGTAGAAATGATATTACGCTTTAGGTTATGTTAGTAACTGACGAACGTTCGCCAGAGTATAAATGAAATTACGATATAGGTTATGTTAGATAATATCAATACAGTTGCATGACTGTGCACGCACAGCACTGTATAGTTAATACAAATATAAAAAAAACATTCAAAGAAAGTATTGAAAAGATAATTTTAACAATTATTTAGGGCTTGAAACATAAAATGTCGATTTATTTAAAATAACTGAGACGTAACATAGAATATTTCCTTGAAGCCTTCATATAATAAAAAAAAAAAACATAATGTAATCATTTCAAAAGAGAAAACTGCCTAACAAGTTTGCTGTTATAATTTTTCTGTGTAGTCTATAAATAAATAATTAAGGGATGGATAAAACAGCGGGCAGAAAAGGAGAAGGTTGTTAGAAATTCTCATGGCTACACAACATCCTTAAGTGGATCAATGTTAAGGCGTTGGTGATTTAGTACAGTTGCCTGGGATAAAGGCATGTGAAAATTGGTATCCAAACTTGAAAACAATCCGGTACTAAAAGGAGAAGTGAATATTATTCTGCTATACAATAAAGCGACTGTTTTACAGATAATATTTGTCTACTAACGTGTTTGTAGACCAGTGATGCAGACGGGGAACTGTGCCACAATTGGCACTCGAAACATTCCTCGAAGGCACTCTTAGCTTTTTAAAAGATACAAAAAAAGTTTTAAAACTGTTTTTATTTATTCTGGTGTTGTTAATTTGATTACATTCATAGCGAATTCATAAATTGTTATAATTGATAGAAACAAAAATATTTCATTTTGCTACGTTCATTTACTATTTAACATTGTTACTGTTATGAAGCGAGACGCTTAAAATTTAGTATTAGTTTCGAGCTCGTTGCTACAGGTCATCCGCATTTTCATATATGTAACTGTTATTAATATATTTATTGATTTGGCATTTACTCCATTATAATAGGGTAAAAATATCGACGTATTTTAGTTCTAGAGTTTTTTATAATTATGCGTTGATAGCTATTTCGGCTTTCGCCATCGTCAGAACTATGCCTAAACTAATTAAGTTTACTTAATTGGAAAACTGTTTTCAATTTTATGTCACGAAAAATACCATTTACTTGTATCGTGAATTATTTGTCCCTTTTAAAAGTTCAATTCAGTTTTATTAGTAAAGGTTTTTAGCCGATAATCGATACTTTTAAAAAATGTCTTCCAGAAACAAATTCTATTACCATCCCGATACAGAAATGACATCTTAAGCTTTCGTTTAATTTTGAACGTTATTTGAAAAACTCATTAATTTTCATAAAAGCATAGGCGTTTATTTTGTGGTGTATTAGTGAGTATTTTTCAGTTTATTTGCGGAGCTTGAATAGGGCCAAACAATTTTTTACTGCCTCGAAGTATTTATAGTTGGCCTTACGAAACCTTCCTTTCTTTAATGGCGATAATCGTTTTGTTTATGACCGTAGATTATTCGCATCTTTGCTTCTTTCTTATTTCGCCATAAAACCGCAATTTCTTAATACAAGGGATAATTGCCACGCACAATACAGGATCAGTACAAAGCCTCATTTCACAAATTAAGTGGATTGATATTAAAATATACTTACGATAAATGTATTTAATATGAATTCTCTGTGGGAAACATTTATGGGATTATTATTTATATTATGGACAAATTCTTCTTGTTTATGGCATCAATCTGTGACGACACCAAATTTGTACAACTAACCAACGCTGACATGAATATTGACAACATATTTATTTATTAAATTATTTTAATATTACGTTTAGGGTTTTCACTGTCAATACTTAATGGAAAGGCATTATATTAAGAAAAACACTGTATTCCTTTGTACTTATTTCCACTTATATTTACCAGAATCAGGGCCAGTTTCGCTCATGGCGAGCATTATCAATATTCATCTCATAGAATAAATACTCTACGGTTATTTATATTCAATACAAAATATAATAAAGGTTTTCTCATCAACAACATATGTAGGTATTCGTATTACCTGTGTGCTTAATTTCTTCTTAACCCTTATCCTGACGTTGTTTCTGAAAACAGTGTAACAGCTTTCATTAAGACAATTATTTGCTATTCTGTATACCAATTTCTAGTTATAAATCGATTGAATATATTTTATTTCATCTCGCTTACACCCTGAATATTATCAGAATATATACATAGATGCCTTACAAGTATGTTTTAATATTGAAACATTTATCATCCCCTCATTTCAAGATATGGAGAGTCTTCGACTTAATTAGGCGAGTTTTAGTTAATAGCTTTCCAACTGATTGATATCACGATGTTTCTCTTTAGTGCGTGTCTTTGGGAAGTTTCAGTTTTCCTGAAACCGGAAGTAATAACCCAGTTATCAGTATATAGGTGTGAACACAAAAGTAGAGCAATGGTCTACTTTACTTACTCATTTAAAAAAAAAACCATCAATAATATCGTTTTTTTTTTGTTATGCGCAAACGTTCAATATTTGCGTGATGGAGCATAAATAAATTAATACTATACAATCATGAGGTTGAAAAATATGTTCTTAACTGTGATGATAAAGCGTGAAAAATCTACACACATGTGAGGGCTTGACAAACAAAAGCGGCAGTTTTCATAATCCTAAAGCAAATGTAATGTAAGTAATGTTGAACATTCTTGATGGCTTCCGTGATGTATACGGGTTCAAGTCTCAGTAAGAAAAGCATTTTTCAATCGATTAATGGATTTCTGTTCATGGGTGATAAGGATGTATTAAAAATTCTCTCTGAATCTTCCGATCTTATAATAACGAAACGTTACGAGAGCGATCAGTTAACCATTCGTTGTGTTTTAGCACTATCCTTACTATCCCCAATTCTTGATTCCAATTATGATCCATAGAAAATTTGAACGAATATGTATTTAATATTTAAAATTTCTCTCTTCTATGTCATCCTTTTTTCTTAATTTGTTTAATAACACTCGTGTTGTTACTGGCTTTATACCAATGATACAGTATTTGTGGAACACTCGCTGTTCATCTTTATTATATTTTATTTCCTTGTAAATTTATTCAGATTGAGAAATGGGTCCAGATTAACCATTAAGGTTACGCAATATATTCATTATATTTTAAGAAAGCATGTCAAAAGGATTTGTTTTTACGAGAACTGCTTGTAAATCAGTTACTCAACCTCTCTTTTCCAAAGTAAGTAGCAGAGATAGAAGGATAAGGCTTGGACAAGACTAGTATTTTACTAATCGCTCTCGACGAACAGTAATTGAAAGATCGGAGGGTGGGAGGGAATTTTTCAACATCACAAATAAATATTATTCAAGGATAATAACTTAAAATTTATCAAAAGTAATGATTTAATAACCATATAAATATATTAAATATGAGAAGGAAAATCGATAAATAATATGTACATACTGCAGCTATCATGTTCCGATTCCGCTTGTTTCCGAAGCCGTAAACATGCAACATATCTCGGATCACGTGAAAGGCCCCACTAAATAATCTGCAACTTTATGGAACAGTGCGCAACGTTGCATCGTCATGTAGATTTAATATTGCGGGTCATGTTGTGAAACAATTTGTTCCCTAATGAATGAATTTTATTCCGAAATTTTTGAATCAACGTCGTTGAAAAAACGGAATATCTTTTCTTTAGAAGTTAAGTGACTTTCTAATGTACGCACAACCTTATGGAATATTAATGGAAAAAAAATGCAATAAATCTACTAGTCCAAGTTCTTGTCTACTACGCCTTTTGTTTGTAAAAATATTGCCCGAGTTCTCGACAAGCTCCATTTTTTGTCATATTAATATTAATGTACAATATATATGTATAGTTACAAAAAGTGGCAATGGTATAATGTATTATGTAGCCATAAATGCAAAAAGCACTTTACGTCATGTATTGTGATTTATGACCACATGAACTGTGAACTTTTTGAGGTTTAAATAATATAAAACGTGGGAAAGTTATTCTTCAATATTATTAATCCCAGGTAAAAAGTTTTCATGAAAAATGAACACCGAACGTTAAAAATGTTCTCATTTATTTTCTGGCAGGGATGACAAAAATACCATTTTTGCTTTTTTAACTTCTGTCTGCTGACGTAATGAAGATTGAGGGCATTTGTATTGCTTAACGAGACATATTAAACGAAGTAAAATATATGCGTTTGTTTTTGTTTTTTAAATGTAAGATGTACCGTATTTTTATGAATACATGGCGCTTTTTTCGTTTCATATTATCTATACAAAAAGCTCCATGAATGAATGACATTTTATTTACTCTTCTGTCATGTACATATTGTTATTTTTAAATATTGGAATAACACTTTTAGGGTGTTCACTGTCAATACTTTTGTTGGAAAGGCATTATATTAAAAAACAATATAAATTTTTACTAATTTCCCCCTTCTTTTTGAACAGGACCGGTTTCGGTCATGACGAGAATTATTAACTTATGAGTGAAACCGGTCCTGATCTTAATTAATAAAAGTGGGAATTATTATAAATGTATCAGGACCGGTTTCGCCTATGATGAAATACGTAATATATAACGAAATTCACATTGTAAGCACCTATGATAATTATAATATTTAGTAAAACATTATCACAAATATATATGAGGCGTCGAGTATCAAACACGACCAATTCATGTTTTTGTCGATGTACATTTTTTTTATGAACTTCGGTAAGAAATTTGAATACTTAAAAATCAATACAAGTTTAGTTTAAAAATCGTACTACAAGTGTATAAAAATAATGATTTTAACAAAAGTGGCCAAATCAAATGTATATTGTTATCATAGTAGCCAAGTTATTGAAAGCCAATCAGATCGCAGGATTTCGTATGCAATTTCAAAACTTTACGTTTAATAAGTTGACGTTTAATGTCTGGGTTTTCCGTAGCTATAAAAGTTAATTGCCATTAAAATAACGAACTAACTTTCGGCTTTTCTAAAAAACAATGTGAAACTGATGTGTTTGATACTGAACGCCTACTATATATATATAGATATTATTTATAAATATATAAATAATATGGTATATATAATATTACGTAGTTCGGAAAGAAATGACCATTTTTTTGCGTCACTTTGACATCAGTTTATCACCGGTCGTCGTTGAGTTAGCACGTCGTGGTTGATATCATTTTAAAGCTCTATTAGTACCCTTTCTATTTTGTTTTTTTTTGCCGCTGTAGAAAAATGCAAAAACCTGAAATTGAAGAAACACATTTGCGCCATATTATGCTGTTTTTGTTTGATAAAGGATTGAAATCGAAAGAAACCATGCGGGCCATTTTTGATGTTTATGAACTTGGTTGCCTGAAGAAAACAGTATGCGATCATTTGAAAATTCTTGGGGAAAAAACAGGCAAGGAATTTGGGTGCCGTGCGGGCTCTCTCCAACGGCCTTGGATCAACGAGTAACCATTTGTGTATCTCTATTGTCCAGACACAAAACGGATCCATTTTTTAGAAGAATTATTATGGAGGATGAGAAGTGGGTCCTGTACAGTAATTCGAGAAGCAAAAACAATCGTTATCGGTAAATCAGATACCTTTGCCTACTGCTCAGCCAACATTGACGCTAAAAAAGGTTCTCTTTTGTATTTAGTGGGATCTTAAAGGAATAATTCATTATGAATTATTAAAACCTGGTGAAACCATTACTGCAGAGATTTATTGCGCCCAATTAGAACGTTTAAAGGCGAAATTGCTTAAAAAACGATCAGCTATAGTCAATAATCAGAGGTGAATTCTTCACCACGACAATGCAAGACCACACGCAGCAAAAATTACTCAGACAAAAATCAGAGAGTTGGATTTCGAAATCTTGCCACACCCACCATATTCACCTGATATAGCACCATCAGATTATCATCTTTTTAGATCCCTAAAACATTCACTTCGTGATAAAAAGTTTATTAATGTGGAGCAGGTGAAAAATCACCTTGATTCGTTTTTTAACGATAAACCACCAGATTTTTTCGACAAAGATATCAAAAAACTGCCTATTTTGTGAAAAAAGATTGTAGAAAACGATGGTAATTATATAATAGAATAATAATGTTTATATGCAAATAAATTTGTTTCAATAAATAAAAAAATGGTCATTTCTTTCCGAACTACCTAATATATTATATTATCATGTCTAAGAAGTTAAATTCTAAAATAATTGCTAATTTAAACAATTATTTTGTTTATACTCCATCCCTAAATAATAATACCAATTAACATACCGTTCCAATTTCAAATTCGAAAAGAGTTTCCAGGAAATGAATTTACAATCTTAAAACAATAAACACTAAGATTTAATGTTCTTTTGTTTGTGAAACAAAATATTGCTTTATGTTCCGTGTTTTCATTCAATAAAAAAAGGATACAAATTGAAAGCTTGAAAAACAATGTCAATATCTTTTTACAAAATTTTATTTCCTTTTGCTCGTTATCGAATTTCTTTGTTTTTCAATTAAATTAATGGTGTCAATCGAATGATAGAAACACGTTACAAGTAACTGTTCGTAAACAATATTTTTCTTCATAACACTCTGAACAAGATCAGATTTCCTTGTTTTTATTCTTCATAGTAAACATAAAACGTGAAAGAATTATTATGAAAAAAATTACTGATACCGAAAATCGCCTTAAGTATTTTGTAATCAAAATATTGCCACGAAAATATTTTTCATACAAATAAGTATGTATTCAAAAAATAAGATACTCTTTCGTACTAATTCTTTATGTATTCAATTTGATCTGGACCGTTTTCGGTTATCACAAACAGTTTTAAATTAAAAGAATATTTATTAATACTATTTATACTAAACCAAGGAAAAACAAGAAGCCGAAGCGAAGTATAAATATGTATGTATTCTTATCTGGAAAAAAAGATCATGATGAGCTAAACCAGTCTTGACCCATTGAATAATTATGAAATCAGTACAAAAGAGTATTTTACTTTATCAGAATAATGCTATTCCACCAAGTGTTTACACAGTGAACACATAAAAAGTAAATGCGTATATATTCAATAAATAATATTCTTTCTGCAGCAATAATGTTTATTATTTCTGCGCATGTAGTTTCATATTATCATTTTGCTTCCTTGTCTTATGAATATTGTAAATAACTTTGAAATTTAACGAGTCATAAATAAAATGACATTAGAAACTTGCAGGAAAAGTAATGACAGTATACAGTTTCATCCAATTTGCGAAACGAGTTTCTAGAATGAGTAGTATTGATTGAAAAGGGACTCTCATTGGGTGGAACGGAATTTGAATATTACGGATGTTAATGTAATTAACACATATATTGTCGATATTTTTTTTTTAGTTAATCGCTATATCAGTTACACAAGTTTCGTAAAAATTGAATAAATTTCAATATATGTACCTATCATACTTTTAAAAAATCTCCAACGACTCACTTACTTTACCTTGAGCCGCATTCAAATTAAATTCATGCACGGATAATCCGCTGGCGGGTAATTGAGAGTTTACCTTTACTTAATCAAAAAAATTATTACAAATAAGACGGTTGATTCTTATTACCAAACTGCTTCTTTCAAACAACGATGTTTCACATATTATAAATGCATAATTTGATTGGAATTTAATATCATACTTGCTATGCATTTTTGAAAAATATGCTGTCCTATAATGCCACTATGAAATTATAGAGGATTTTGAAATAATAAATCCTAATATAGGAAGCAGGAGCGGAAATACTAAATCTTTATAATATTATTATAAGATCCATGATTCATACACATTTAGATATGATATGTAAGTCCTGTGCATTTGTGAATATTACGTCTCGCCATACTAAATAAACCTTTTATCACCGCACTTAAACGTTTTTCTTTTTTCTCTCCTCAACGGATGGGTATTAATTATTTTGCCACATAAATGAATGAGCACTAAATAATACATTCAGAATGTTGCGAATGCTTTTCAGTTGTTTTGGTATGTACGTCGCACAATTTTTTTCAATATTTCTTAGCCCATCTTTGTCTTTTATTATTAGGAACTTTTCTTAATATAAACTAAACATTGTATAATAATAAAAATAATAAAACATTTTTAGTATTTCCACATAAAATTTATTGGATCAGGACCGGTTTCGCTCATGGTGAGCATTGTCAACTTATAAGATATACAATGAAACAGTGGTATTTATACAAAAGTTAAGTAAGAAAAACAAGGTATGACAAACAATTGGTATTACAACTAAGCAAATAAATTGAAGCATAATCCAAGAAAAATAAACTATAAATAAAAAGTTGAAGACCTCTTAGCAAAGCATCAAAAAGTTTTTGTGCTAATAATGTTTCATTATTTTTTTTATAATGTCATTCCACAAAGTATTGACAGTAAACACATTAAAAGTCATTATATAATAATTTTCGAATATCCTTACTGAATCTAGCTGAGACAGTTCAAGCTTTAGGTCAGGCATGCACAACCTATTTTCCTACCAGGCCGTATAAAATACAAACGGGCTGCACGATAATGATGGAAGTCGACTTCAAAAGATTAAAAATATTTTGTTTATATGTAATCTGTGTTGAGTTTTTGTTTCTTGTGTAAGGAAAAGGTAAGGTAAGGACACCATCTACCGCCACATTAGTAGCTCGATTTAAGAAATTTTGTGTATTTCTTATATTTCTTAACGAAAACATAAACTTCTTGTTTAATTCTATACTGTTATATATCGCCTATTTAAGTATAAAGCAATAGTGAGGATGAGCTTTATATTTAATTAATTAACTAAAGTTTTTTCATTGAAGAATTTTTCCCTATTACCGCCACCCATTTTTTTTTTGTATCCTATTACCGCCAATGCAGGGACCAACTACCGCCATATGAATTTAAAGCCATTTTAAACACATTTAAAGATGTTTGTTTGAATTAAATTCATTTTATTTATGTACCTATGTTTAAATGTTTCCTATTATACCTAGGTATGCACTTAAATTATTTATTTTTAAAAAAAATCACATTCTTAATACAAAAAAAAATCAAAATCACTTTCTTGTAAATAAAAAATTGCACCTTCATTAGCATTCATATAAATAATAGCTACTTATATAAGTACATACTATGATGAAATAAGGCAAGTAGGTTAAGTATTACTTCTTTTTTAAAGATACCACTTCTGGGACGTAATAAAAGCCCCTAGTATTAGTCAACGTCGGCGTAGAAATTTTTACAATATCTGCAACAGGATAATTTAAAATATCGTCGATCGCAGGCCACTTCCAGTTTGACCCTGCCATTGTCATGGTCTTAACTTGCACTTCATTATCGGTTGTATTGATACCTAGAACAAGACCAGGAAACAATTCGCCTTCATAGGTCACAACAACATAATCGCCAGTATCAAATGATGCCATAATTTCTTTGTGTACTTTAGCCACTTTTGCCGAATTCTGTTGTTTCGCTGCCTTTTCGTCGAATCTTAATTTTCTTTTCAGCCGTCTCTCAGCTATATCCATTTCTTTAATGTCTTTGTCCAATTTTTGATTTCGAAGGTTCTGTGAAACTCTTTGCACCAATTACGGGTGTCTTTTTAAAAAACAGCTAAACCATTTCTTTCCAGGTCTTCCACCAGTAAATGGATTTTCTCTGCTTAGAGATTTGGTGAGTTCTGCGACAGATACCTTTAACTGAGGCTTCGTTATTGGAAATCCCAAACTTGCCAACTTTTGTGTCCACTTCACAAGCAGCGCTTCTTCTTGGCATGACAAAATTTTGGAAGGTCCTGGCTTAGCTCCTTCCCTATACTTACCACTTATCTTATCACGCATTGTGGTACGTGGTATACTATTTTTTTTACTTATTGCCAGTACGGAACTCCCCTTTTTTAATTCTTTCAGTGCAGTATCCAATGTTTCAGCTGAGTATAAACATTTTTTTGTGCCAACCATATTTCATAATTTTTTAATATCTGAAAATTAAGGTAAAATAATCACCCAATCACCGATTATTGTTCCTTTTACCGCCACTTAAATTAAAGCTGTATTTTATCAATTACATTATTACGGCATTGGTATTTTTGAAACAAATTATGCTTATTTAATCATTTTCTTTATAAATTATATGAAAAATATTGCAATATTTAAGTTTATTTAGCTTAAATTTGCATTTTCATATATGTTTATGTGGAGCCTATCACCGCCATGGCCAATGCCCTATTACCGCCACTAGATTTTTGCTGATGCTTTTACGGGATCAGAAATGTACAGTAGAAGTGACGGTGATTGGACCAACACAAATATGAATTGGGTTATTCACTTTAATATTTGAAAAATTTATTAAATACTTATAATTTACATTAAAAAATTCAATGTTTTCAAACTCTATTACCGCCAGGGGTGGCGGTATTTGGTTCCCATATAATAATTAATGGGTCCAATCACCGTCACGCAATATTTTCTATTTTTATCACTTAATTTATATTAATTATGGATTTATACTTACCTTAGAGTGTTCTAAATATGTTATTTATTATAAACTAAACTTAACTTTCATATATATTCAATGAATTTTCTTTTAAATCGAAAAATAAAAATTAGCTATTTCTTAACAAAGTGTTTAACGAAAGGCCAAATTACAATCGTACCTCCGAGCTCATCCAGAAAACTGATATTTCCGATAGAATAAATACAGTTAGCTATAAAACAACAAATGACACGTGATCACTATGCATTCGTGTTTACTGTTCAATATATTTTGTTGAGAAGATTTTAACGGTTTTCTTGTTATTTCGAGAACATTCTTACGGTGGCGGTAGTTGGTGTAGTGGCGGTGATGGGTGCTCTTACCTTATTTATTTACCGGAAAAAGATTTTATCGTTTTTTTTTTAATGATTATTTTTTTTAATTGATTTAAGTATATTGTGTAGTATTTATATATTTTTACATTTTGTTTTTAAAAAAAAACTTTTCATTGAATATATATATGTAGTTTGTTTATTCATTTGATCAGCTTTATCATATCGCAAAGGAAAACTAGATTAAATGAACATTTTTTGGCGTGAAGCTTGAAATATATCCAAAACTCATTCAATACTTCGGTATCAGTATAATATTAGTTTTGCTACTTTAAGTCACAATCATGTGATTCCCAAACTAGGGGGCGCAGGTTTTCTAAGGGGGCGGTCGCAGAACATGTTTTTTGTTCGGGGGTCGCGGATTATTGTTTTCAGATTTAGGGGGCCGTTCCATGAAAAAGTTTAAGAAACACTGCCATTGACTACCTGTAGTCTGCGGTCAACAGTATGATCACCCATATTGTTTTATATAAAACACATTAAGCCGTTCGGCAAAAACTATAATAATTTATTAACATATCTTCGCCGGAGAACTGTACTGGGCCATCTCAAAAATCAAGTATGTATTGAGAAGTTATGCAATGTTGTGCTATATTTAAAGAAGTGATTAAGTGGTTTGTCTTAAATAAAAGATTTTTCTCTTTAAGATAGATACCCTAAACACATCACTAATATTATTGAACGATAAGATTTTTTTCTAGAAAAACAAAAAAAACTTTTTTTTAGTTTTCTCATTACAATTCTCATGCACCGATTTATGTATTAACTAATAATAGCAGAGTGTATACAATTTTATCACTCTAGCGATATTTTACCGAGTCGAATATTATTTTAACGTAAAGCGCATTATTCTTGACCGTATCTTTTCGATTCTTATGTGGCCAAAGTCTATTATAGGACTTGGGTATAACCGTACGTGAGAGTGATGAAGAAGGCGTAACGGAGGAGGGGTGCAATAATTAATAAACAGTTCTCGTCGTTGCGGGTCAGGGGGGTTAATGGACGACGCCGGCAGTCGCCTCCACCGGTTGGGTCATTTAAATACTTTTAATATTACTGATGATGTGTTAACACTAGCAGTACTAACACCAAGAGCAGAAACATCTGTTAAATATTATATTAAATCGAAAACCGAATATGTACTTACTGGGCCAAATTCTAAATTAAGTCATAACACACAACGTAGCACAGTCCGTTTGCTTATGTTTATATATTTTTTTACCAGTATAGAATCGTATTTACATTCTGTGTTTCTTTCCTTACATCTTGTACCCAAATTGTAGCATGACCTGTCTGGCGCGTTCGGGAATGGTATGTTTGGGTAGCCTTGACAACTTTCTAAACATTATTTATAAACATCGTTTTAATTCACACTTCCTAATTATAGCAAAATGGAAAGCATACATAATTAACCTTCGGGTTCCTATCGGTTACATTCGCTTTGAAAAATTCTTCATATTCCAACCATTCGCTAAATACCAATAATATCTAGCCTATTTATTGTTACCTACAATGATACTTCAATCAATGCAATGCAAATATTACGCAAAGTTGACTGGGGTCACTTTGTACCCCATCACTCCTCGATCCTATTTTCGACGTTTCGGTACTAGAGTGTTAAACAATGTCAATCGCACGAATCGATGAGTACTTACTGCAACCGATTAAGTAACAACAATTTCTTAGCGGAGGTAACTTTATGGAGGTTAAGTTTGATATATTTGTTATTCAACTCGTTGTTTTACGAAATGTGACACTTGTTTCGCCTCTTTGAGAAGCATCATCAGACAGAACATCGAAAGGTATAAGAGTAATCTAAAAATTTAGTATTTTTTTAAATTATAAATTTCGAAATAAATCTCGGTGTTTTGTCTTTTTCTACTGGGAGCAGGGAGGGGGTAACATAGAAACATCGATAGTAGTGATTACAAATTAATTACTTACATTAAGTACGGTTACAAACATTTCTCGTACAAACACTTTTATTGAGATACCTACATTAGGACGCCGTGTGCCCTGCAGCCATGGATTAAAAAAATATTATTGCGTAACTTAACTCTTCTTGTGAGTTAAGGGGTTAAATGGCAAATTGAATCAATGGCATGCCAAGGTACTGACATTGAGTTGATGATTGCTCGTCTGGAGAGTATCTTTCGAAAAGTGCACGTTGCTCCGTGCTATTTTCAATATATAAGTACATATATCAATGTATAAGTGAGGATACTGAAGTAATCGAAGAATTCGTGATTGGACTTCCGTTCTCAAAATTGAAAAACTGAACTGGTGCTTTTTTGCAATCAAAGCTTAATAGAAGTTACAAGATTTCAAGTTGGACGTATGGCTTATAGAGGCGATATGAGCTAAGTGGTATTTTATAAAAAAATATATAGTTAGATGCGTTGTAATATTCTACACGTCTTAATGTATCGTTAATGTTAAGTAACCTCAGTTAATATACATTACAATAGTGTTATCTACGTAAAAAAAATATGCAATCCAACAAAACACCAAATTAAGACGTGATTGTACTCCAGAGTTCAAGAAAAATGTTTTACTATTTTACTAGTTGGCTCACTTTACCTCTCGAGGGCCTTTATTATATAATTCGTTAATCACAGCTATCGCATCAATATCCTAAATGAAAATGCGAGAAATACTTATACGTGACACGCCCCCTCATCTAGGGAATGCAAATATCAAACGAATATATCAATAATGGTATTTCGGTATTGCAAATATAAATATTATATATACCGTTTTTATACTGTAACTCACTTCTTGTCTATCTTTCGTTTGAAATCAATATATAGATACAACAAAAATATTCTTCATTCTAACTTTTATCAAAGTTTTAAAAAAAATACTATATTTCACCAGCCTTGAATAGAATGATATTGTGTCGTTTTTCTTTCACGAAAACGCATTACTAATACCTACTTTATTATACATACAATGGAAAAAATTTCGCCCTGTTTTAGTCCGCTATTAAAAATTATGGAAGATGTGAAACGTCAAAAATCATCCCGTTTTCTTTCATGTTACTTACATCACATCAAAGAAGTAACACCAATTTAAATGGTTAATTTGTCCTATAACAGTTAATGGAATTTCTATTCACTCAATACATCTTGTTTATATGCCACTGTTTCAATATCTCATAACATATTGCATATTAAATTAAAAATGTAAAATCTGGCATATTTATAGAGCAATACTTTTATCAGGCCCCACCTATTTGTCCTGTTTTATTAATTAGTAGATTTAATCAGCAACTGTACAATTTACACAGCAAAAAAGTAGTGAAAACACACACTATAAAACACGGTTATCGTGATAGGCTGATTAAAAAATTTATATGCCGCCATTAAAAGTTGTTGGCAATTTACAGGCAACGCCTCGATGTTATATTTGGCTTCACGATTTTGCTACATTTAGTCAGTAAATACAATTATCTGTTCATTTTTTATTACACGTTTCTGCTGAAGTAGAATTTTTTATTTTAATTAATAGATATCCAAATGCAATCGCGAAATTAACATTCTTTCATATAGAATACGGTACCTAACACATTGATCTCTTTGGTGTAATACGATACATAAAACTACTTAATTTACATCGTTTTTGCATGTGTAATTAATTGTCTGGTTGTTTAAGGGTGAGTTTAACGCTCTACAGCGACACCTATATTTAAGACGACATATTAAATGACTTTTTACAAATATTCGTGTTATTTTAAAAAATCCCACATGAGTCAAGCATTGTTTTTTATTCTATTCCGTAGATTTACCTGTAAAAAAATAAGGGAGCTAGTGGCGTGGTTAAGCAGTGATGTCCTATTTTTTTGATTGAATTGGCATTTACTTGGTAGAACTTCATTGTAATTAGGTAAAAAATATCAACGTGTTTAGTTCTACATTTTTTAATAAAATGAGTTTATAGCTATTTCGAAGTGCGGCATCGTCAGAACTATGAATAAACTTACATATACTTAGCTATGAGATACACAATACATCATTACTGATTCTTAAATCTCATAATATGCTCTGACGCTTTCAAGCACTTCAATTATTATATTATATTATTATATAAATTGACATTACAGCTTACGCCAATGCGTCAAATATTTTTGAAGTTGAAAGATCATACAAGATATACTCAATGAGAATTTTTGTAAGTCACATGAGATTAACTCAAGGATAATTAACTTCACAAACTCCCATGTCTTAGATATCAAATTAAAATTTAAAAAATCCAATTTGACATTGACCTTACCGGGAATCGAACCCAGACTTTCCTGGTCGGTATAGCAAGCTCTAACCAACTACACCACAGCGGGCGACGTTGTTCAATGTTGTGTTGTGATTATCACTGGTAACGTTGTTATTGATAATAACAATTTATGCAGAGCTTATGTTGGTTTGTTTATTATTGTTTAAACACTGCTACACTTTTATGATAAAAGGTACGCCCTGTGCTATACAAATATAAACAAATATTATTACATTTCATTAAATTACAATCGTGAAGGAATGCTTAAAAACAACTTGAATGAGATTTTTATTGTTATATTGCCTTTTCAAATTAACGAATTAATAAACAACCGTTCAGTAAAAAATATATAGCGTGTGAAATGTAATATTCGTGATATTTTTTTTGATTATATCCCGCGATTAGGAAACAACGTTTACAGAATATATTTCATACTTACATAATTACATATTGGTATGTAAATCTTCTGTAGGCTAATTAGGTATTACATATAATATCCAATTTCATGGAAATTGCGCCATGTGTGTTGTGTACTGTATATAAAATGTTTTTTTTTAACCAAAAATTCATCAAAGTTGTAGACCTCTGTTGTAAATTTATTATTTTCGTTGTAAGGTTTTAAATGAGTTAGTTAATTAGTGTTTATTTCCATATTTATTATTTACGAGTAGGTTTTTTTAAAACTAAATGGCAAATATACAAAGCTTCGGTTTATTAATCAATCCTTTATCGCAGATAATCAGATCAAATTCATATAACGAGACTGAATTCATAATATAAAATAAAATTTGATAACTTTGTTATTCCACTGATTTTGCTACAAATTGAAACAAATGTTTCGCCTCATTGAATAGTATCTTCAGATTAACCGTTGTAATTGTATTTATTATCAAAGTAACATTGGTTATAATTAGTAACCTAAAAATACAAAATCTAATTCGGGTTATATCTTTCTACTGGACGCAAAGGGGGCCAGATACAAACAATTGTAGCACTTACTAAAAAATCATTACTTGTGTTTGTAATTCTATTAGAAATAAATTTAACATTGGTTTAAAAATCCCTCCTACCTTTCAAATCCTAAAGATAAAAAGGGCATAGCGAGAGAGATAAGTTAACCACTTTTCTGTCCTAGCTCTATCCTCCTACTGCTATTTGCAAAAAAGAGAGGTTAAGCAAACAAGTAACTAAGTAAAAGAAGGTGCTTCGTGGAATTTCAATATTAAATTTGAATCTTTCAAATTCAAGTAACAGACAGTTCTCGTAAAAAAATCTTTTTTTGATATACTTCTATTAGCAGGCCATATGGTCCACATTGGTAGCGAAAAAACACATGTACTATTGAAGATGATATTTACTAAAAAGACATTGTAATAAATACTTAACTGTACTAATTTCACATGTATTTAGAATGCTCAGGACCGGTTTCGCTCATAACGATCGTTTTTAACATATTTTATTGTGTATTTTAACAATAATAATATTTCCTTATAAAATGATTAACTTTCACAAAGTTTGCATGTCCATATTATGTATTCTTATCTTGTAACGATTTTCTTACTCTTCAATTCTCTATAACTACTGAAAATGAAATGGAAACCATAATATTAGGGTAAGTTTTTTGGTACAAGAATGTTATCAAAAATTTTAGAAAAGCATATGATGCTATTTCCATGATAAAATTTGTCTTTAGCAGATAAAGAAATATTTGGAAAAGGAATTTAAATTCTTATGTAACATTCATTTCTCCCTTTTAGAACATTACATACATATTAAGAAATTCAACATAATATTCCGATGTTTATTTTAGAATAAATTCTTCTACGTATCAGATTTATTAATACTATGGTTATTATATAGTTATTCCCGGCAGTGCTTTCTGTAAAGTGTAAATATACATACATTCATTGAATCAATTATGCCCACTTCATTGTGTACGTTTTATCTCGTTTCCTGAGGTCGTTGAGGTAATTAACCTTATATGTACTAGAAGCAAACTTCTGCAATATGGCATTTGTATTGATTTATTCAATGACAGAATATTTATTTCATAAGTTATTCATATTTCCACTTGTATTGACTGCTTTATGAAGAGGTGTCTACACTGGCTACGTAGTTAAATGTTACTTTATGTACTATTTTTGCTGTGGTTACTATTGCAGCCGTCCAATGGATCCATTGAAACATCGACCCGTAATCGGCAGAAAAGCATAAGCTTTTAATTTCTTTCATAATTTGTTCGCAAAAATACACCAATTAGACAAAATATAATTTACCAAATATTACTAACCGAAATTTTTATGAGTTACTAGCCGGTTCCCGGCAAGCGTTGCAATGCCACTCAAAGAAAGAAAATGTTTGCTGCCGATTGTCTATAGAACGAAACACGCGACACCTACTGTAAGTTAATTTTACTATCACCTTCGCACAAGTGCAAGCATACATTGTCAAATGAACTGTATGGCAAACGTACAAACATTGATTTTTATATATATCACCTACTATAAGTTAATTTTAGTATGCCTATAATCTTCCGAAAGTGCAAGCAAAAAGTTTGTCAAAGTTTCATTGCAATCGGATGAGCGGTGTGGAAACGCATAAAGTACGAACAAACAAACATTCATTTTTATATATTAGATTAAAAAATATATGAATTTTCGCTAACGCTTTTCTGTCGATTAGGAGGCGTTTTTTGAAAATCAGTATACAATTAAAAAATATTATTTATTCTACTGATGGTGTTACAAAATAAGTCAATCTATCGTTGCATCTATATGTTAATAAATTAAACATTTATTTTAATATTTAATAATGAATTAAAAAATGGAATATTGATTAGTTTCTTCAACTAGCCACAAGGGAGAAAGATAGATATGTTTTTACAATAATTTTGTTCATTAAAATATTCTCTAGCTATTTTAGTATGCAAGTAATATATTAGTTTGTGAAAAGTCATCTAAATAAATTTATAATATAAAGTACAAGGAGTTTCAACAACACGTATACTGTCATAGGTTGGGTAGGGGGGATTATATTCAGAATTATAGTGAAAGGAGGGTATGGAGCCAATAAACTTAGCCGAACTGTCGGCCAATAAATGCACAGCTAGCGATTTGAAAAGCGAACGTTTTTGAATTTTACATTGTTTCAAAGCATTGCAAAACTAAAACGAAAATCCACGCCAAAAAAAAACGCCATTATTCACCTTTGGTTTTAAGTTTAGTGCTGCATTATTTGGGTTTCACTTTCTCGTAGTTAACCCGTGACATGCCATGCTAGAAAATCACGTTTCCTGCCATGGTGGCATCTTAGATTCAGTTTATTGACAGTATTTAAACCTAAGTTAGAAGCTAAAAAATAATTTAAAAAATGTATATATGGTTGAAAATATATTTTAGGTCTCATTTTCACCCTCATTTTATTTATAAACGCTTAAATAATCACATAAAATCACCTTTAATCAAACACGAGTATTATAAGTGCTTCATGTTTGAAACTCATCCTCAAAGTAATGTCTCGAGCATGCTGCATATGCAGAGTCCAACAAAGGTCTGAAGACTAATTCAAAAAGTGTACCCTATTGGCCATAAACAATAGCCGGGGTAGGTATGGTTGACGAAAGGCGGAGTTGAACGTGACCCGACAAAATCAAAATTATTATAGAGCTGTTTAGAAAGTCTAGAATATGTTTTATTATTTTTAAGACATTCTCTGAAATGTTTTATAGAGATTATGAAGTCATATTAATTATTGCATATAATATAAAAAAGAAAAAAGGAAAGATTATTGCACATGTTTTTATTGATTTATTAGGTTTTAAATTGGTGTTTTTATGGATATAATTTTATATTCACTTATTACTGAAATAAAGTTTTTACCGACTTTAAATATTTTGTAGAATAAAGGAACGGAGAAAAATCATTATTGACCGTTTTAATTTCTTTATTTATTTAAATTGGTACTTGTGCTATAATAATATTACATTCCTAAATAATACATAATAAATTAATAAATATAGCGATTTTTATGCAACATGTTATTACAAAAAGTAGAGTAAAAATACACTTGTATCTACCTACTGTTTTTTATCATTAGCAGTTAATATTCAACAACAACTTATTTGTTTTATAAATGATTCATTTTTGCATACAATTAAGCTGACATAATGCGTTTGCAAATAATATAGTTTAAACTGTTCTTTATCATGATTCGTAATTTATTTTCCCAAACAAGTCACAAATAAATGAATGCTAAAAAAATATCGGCATATCTTTTATCACTAATATAATTTTAAGCGACAACTTCTATGCTTACCTATTTATTTTTATTGCAGGCATTTGCTAAATCTTTAAAAGGTTTTAAAATATACATCCGGCTTAAAGCAAGTTATTTTTTTATGACTTCTCATGTTTACAAACAAAATATTTCCTATCATAAAGTACCCTAATAAAGATTACGCACAACTTTCGACACTGTATTGTATAGAGGGATTCTCGACACAATTGAATTTTAAAACCCTTAAAACATGTTGCATTTAGTTGTAAATATGAAAATATTGCGTTCTCTGTTTAACTTAACAATATTGTAGGTTGTTCTCGCTTCTAACTATTTGAGATGTTTGTTCTTCTATCAAATGTAAACTCGTATATTTCTATCGCATTCTACCATCCAAATATCAATAAATTGATCGGCAAACCACAAAATCGACAATTTTGTGCAGTAGACGTAATATTTTTGATTTTATAATTATATATTTGAATGTAAAACTATTTTTTCTAGGAATACCTAAAATGATAAATACTTATTGACAATATTAAGAGAAATATTGAATGATTTAATGGCTTAACTATCTATGAATTCATCACGGGCATGGAGGTGTTAAGTAAGAATCCCAGCGCAGCTTAAATATTTTAACCGAAGCACCCTCCTTCACTAGTTCAAAGTCTAGTGCAGTGGCGTATCATAGGTGGTTCAGTGGCCGCCGCGTAAACAAGTCGTTCGCCGAGTGTCTGACCTCTTTAACCGTGTCATATCTTGCATTCGCGCGAGGCTCCGGAATATTAATTATCCGAACCGCCGCCCACTTGACGTTTGCTTAGTTTAGGGTTGACTGTCTTTAAAATCCGCCCCCGTCACTCCTTATGAAAACCGGTAAGCAATTATTCAAAATGATTTATTCCCAAAGTTTTTTATACGGATTTATCTATACATTTTACACGTGATTACAAAATGTTTCAATAGAATTGTCTAAATATAGTATATTTGAATACATTCTCTTGGCAGGTGCGGTATTTTTCTTTGAATAGCAGGTTCATTCAAAAATATGATTCGTTGAAAGAAAATATTATTTATTCATTCTAAAATAAATAGTAGAATTTTGTTATTATATATAATATTATCTTAGATATCAAAATACTATTAAACATACCAAAAACACGCAAATAGATATTTGGTGTTCCGTATTGTATTAAGTAAGCTGTTTTAAACATGAAGAATTCTTTAGAGCTATTTTTTTAAATCTTTTCGTAAAACCTACATAAGGAAACTGTTTTGAGTACCGTGGTAAAGTTATAAAAAAAAACTGCCGAATATTTAATAATTAGTTTTATTATTTTTGACCCAGAGCCAAATGTTTTACTTCGTTCCTTTCCCGGCAGTTTTATAACCAGTTCAGTCAAGTTCATCTGTGCACTTGAACGCCCGAAGATGCCGAAAGGCGAATCCCGGGTCATCGATTTAAATTTAATATTGCAATTCCACCAAGCACTTTCAGTCGGAACCTTAAATTATAACACATTTTTATTTAACGATTTTAATGTGTCCACGGGAACCACAGTTAACGATTCAGCGAGTGTTCGTGATCATTATTTTCTTTGCGGAATTAACGTGAACATGATTTAAGAAACACGCACCTTGTTTTCGTTTTTGCGTAACCGGTGAGTTGTTTCGATTAAATCACGGCTTCAATATTGCCAATATTAATTACGATAATCAATCATAATCGTTCCAAGTTTGTTGGTATCGTATATAAAGCAATATATTTGATATAATTCTTCGGGGCTTGACTATATACAATAATTACTAAGTCTGTAGCGAGATTTCACCAAACTTCAATATGTATTTATTGTATAGCAATAGAGATTTAGAGCATACATAGCAATGTATGTTTTCATATCTTTAAAGATATCTAGAATAAATTGGAGATATCTAGAATAAAGAGTGAATATCATACATTTTTTATGATAATATTTCTTTGACCAGCAAGAGGTGATATATCGGCTGTTCGATAAATGTACCTTTTTGTTATAATTTTTTAAAAATAATTAATTGTCTAACATTATGTTGCAACAAAACAAAATTGGTCGGGTGCGTAGCGTAGTGGTCAACGTGATGGCTTTCGAGAACGTTCTCACTGGTTCGTACGAACAAACGCACAGTACGAAAACAGATCAAAATCGAGTTTTTTTGTCTTTCGAGAGCATGGATGGTTAAGATGTATAAAAATTCCCATCCACCCTACCATTCAAATCTTAAAAATAACGGAACGTAGTGAGAACGATGTGTAAACCACTAATCCTGCCCTAGCCCCTATTCTTCTTTCCCTACTCTATTAAAAAAGACAGGCTTTAAAACTAAGTAACAATCGGTTCTCGTAAAAAAAATCTGTTGAGATACCTTCCCTTCATTGGATGTGTCCACATTTGGAGCGGACATGAATTAAAAAAAAATACATAAGTATATGTATTTTATGGTAATCTCACCGAAGTTTGTTTTTTTATTAGTATAACGCAGTGTTTCCCAAACTTTCAACATCTGTGTACCCCTATTATAATTTTCGTAACACCGAGTACCCCTTATCAAAAAAAACTGTTTGTAATCGAAAAAAGTAAGCTTATGCAACGCTAAGCTACATGCAAGTTACCCCCGCGTACCCCAGGAGGTACGCGTAGCACACTTTGGAAACACTAGTATGAAGAAATACATATCTAACATTTAATTGTAACTATCTAGCATGTGATAATTTAAATTCAACCAAAAATTTCAGATTTCGAGGAGAATAATTAAAATTACAAGCACCCACGTCTTACGACTCAAATTTAAATAAATTGACGTTGACCTTGCCGGGAATCGAACCCAGACCGAACTGATCGTTAGATCAAGCACTAACTAACTAGACCACAGCAGGCGACTATTTGACGGGATGGTGTGACTCAAACCGGATGCCATAGGATTGCCAAGTTGAAATTTTAACCGAGTGAAAAATTTGATTGGTTTCTTATTTATAATTCAAGGTCCTGGAAAATCTGTTTCATTACTTTTTACACGTTGGTATGTATGTATATATTACCAATTTATAAGTATACAGTATCATTATTCATTTAGTTCAAAAAGTCTTCTTTTTTTGGTACAAATATTCGGAAAGTTAGGGACTATGATACGGGGATCCTGGTTTTCGCCGGTTTTGGTATTACAATATATGGGCCCAGGGGTGGGCTGGATGTCCGAAGATGCTTCTCAAAAAAGCGAAACACGTACTTCATTTTGAAACACAAGTCGAGGAGCAAACATTCAAAAAGTGTTTTGTCACACAAATACAAAGCTTGGAAAATGATGATTTAAGTGTTGTAAAAGTGACGGTTTGTATGAATGTGTCGACTTTATGATTTCATTTTAATATGAAAAAAAACCTTTTTCACCACTAATTTTGATTTCCATTCATAGGTTTTATTACGGGCTATCAGAATTGATATAAAACGCCATTTTTCAAAATTTGTGACAAAACACTTTTTGAATGTTTGCTCCTCAAGTGGAATAACAAAGCTATCAAATATAATTATATATTTCTTAATTCATACCTATATTTATTATGATATATGAAAATATGGGTAAGTATCTAGTTATTCGTCGTTTTGCGATCCCAATCGGACCTAATTGTTGTTTTCAGAGCTGTGTACTCTGAGGAACAACGGGACTCCGGCTCCTTTTTTAAATAAAATGAAATAAAAAAAAACTTTGTATTTTAGCAGAGATATACTGTTTTTTAATCGGAGTCGGTCCATGTGTAAATGCCGGAGTCTAAGTCGCAGTATTTTTCACAAGTTCACAGCCCTGAGTTTTTTAATACCGTTAATCATAATGAAATACCATTATTGACTTATATTACTCTGATATTGTGGTCTCTAATCTAGATACGTTGGCGCTAAGAATTAATACTTAGGTACTGGTGTTTACTCACGTCGATCAAATTGGCAGCGTCTAATCAACCTTCCAAATAGATAAACATGTCTACTGAAATTAAGCTAGAGTATGGAAAATTCTCGTAAATAATAAATAACTTTTCTGCATTAGCAGACATTAACTGTATATTTTTCTCAGTACGATTATTTTTTTATGAAAACATCCGTCATTCACATACTCAACGGTTAATATTAATACGAAATATTTCCATTATTACTTTTTTCCATCTATTATATAATTCCACGGCTATAATCATGGATGTTGATGTTTATATAATTATCATAAGTTATACGCTTTTTATTACAATCATTAGTTGTGACATTTACATCTATTGTTGTGTATATGTTGATGTAGATTAAATCTATTTTTATTTACCTCTATACTTTTTTCAACTAATCAATAAAATTACGAACGAAAAGATAAATTTGCGCTACGAATACGCGAGCTCAATTTTTCTGAACATCTCTTTTGTAATTAGTTCAAGTATACTTTTTCGATATGTTCGGCGTATACTTTCATTTGATTGATTCGATGACATTTATATTTATGATTGCACTTCAACGGAAATAAATCAGAACATGGAGAGTTCTTACTATTAGCTTAAATGGGGATTAATCGATAACGTGTTTTCACATGACAAAAAAATACTTTATATTTACTGCTACATCAACGCTGAAAATCTATGTTTCGAAATGATGGCAGATTTCTGTTTTGCATTTTTTTAAATTATTATTACAAGTAGTTTTATAAGAGTACTGTCATTTGCTGACTACTATTTTTGTATATATGCTTTACTACACTAGGACAAATAGACGATATCGTATCAATCAAATTAAAAACAATATAATAGTTGTGTATAGTACAGCGTATTTAACCATTGCATTGGACTAATCATTGCATAGAATGGCATTCATAATATGAAACATATGTTTTGTCGATTGTACTACCGTTGAATTTATGTGACGATTCGTGTATTCTTCCATTTCTATTCCTTGGTACCCTAACTCATCACTGTTTAAAACATACGCTTCCACCGCGACATTATAACGCCTCTGTCAAAACCATTATTCACCAGCAATTAAGTTATACTAATAAATATAAGAATAACAAATAACAATTAAAAATCGATACGGTTAAACGTCGAGTCTGTTGAGCATGAAGGCGTTTTTACTAATTACTTTTTTGTTTTGTTTTCAGGTATGTAGGGCGCAAAATATTCACAACCGGATTCACGGTAAATATAACAAAGAATACGCAGACACTCTCCATAATAAACAATTTCGGGTGTTGCAGTCAATTTTACCAAAATATACGCGTTATTTAATTAACGTGTTTTACACTTGTCTTCCTACCGGATACATAAATTTTGATGAACGGCAGAAACTCTCCGGCATTCGGATATCGCAGGCCAAATGCAATGTTTCCCAACAGACGCGGTTTGGATATATTACGGTTTTCACATGGATATTTTACCTCTGGGGCTTCTGTCCAATTATTAGACCATTATATTAATTGGATGTACTGTGTACGGTTCTTGAGATGAAACCCTCGTTATTATTAAGGGACTATTTTCTATTGTGTTACTAAGATTCTATATTCTATTTGCCTATCATCTTATTGCTTTTGATAATAGAAATTTGCATGTTTTATTACGATCCGGAGCATGCAAGTATTGCTGTGTATTGTATAGTCATTGATTTAATGATTGTGAATTGTAAAAGAGAAATATTAGAATCGACTATGACCTACAAATTCTTACTAAAAACGACGATGTACCCTGTATGGAGTGTATAATAAAGAATACCATGCTGAATTCTGACTTGACAAAACATTATTATTTACTTTGTATAAAATGGATTTCAACACCAGTACAAAGAAATACACCACCAAAAGACACATTCTTATCGGTAATGAATTTTAAGATGTGATTTCTACCGTAGCACTATTTTGAAAAATTTAATCGTTTACTGAAATTGAAAATTTTGCCAGGAATTAATATTTATAAAGCCAGTGTAAATTGAACTCAAGTCCACCATCAAATATCAATATTACTTTAACTAACAAACGGCCAAAAAGTATTGCAGTTATAGTATTATATTATGTAGGGCTTCCAATTAACCGGACTTTTTAACTAACCGGTTTTCGTTTTTTTTTGGAAATAGAACCGGTTAACCGGTTTAAACCGAAATATAACGTATTTTGATTAGGTAGATATGCAAAAAAAAAAAATTGTAGATTTTTTTAAATATTTGTCATAAATGCTCCAATTTTAATGGAAAATCGATATTTATCTTATAGATGGAATACAGAAGGCATAATATATATATATATATATATATATATATATATATATATATATATATATATATATATACAGCAATGAAAATCAAATGTGGAAACATATTTTATGGTGAAATGTCAAATAAAAAAAATTGAGCTTGATAATAAAACTCATAATTGAGAATAACAAGCACTACAATAATTATATTTATATACTATAAAAAATATTAAATTATTTTAGAAAGTCATTTCTGTTCACAACATGGACAACTTTGATGCAAGTAGATTTTTTTATAAAATTCATATACACCCATCCCTCGCTTAACACGGAAGATAGGTTCTGCTATATCACCGTGTTCAACGAAACCGTGTTAAGCGAGACTAAAAAATGTGAGAAAAAGAGAGGATAGGTTCTTTTTTAGAAATATTAAAGAAATTGGTAGATAGGACTGAAAATTTATTGAAACATTATGAACACAGATAAAAGATATTATTCAATGTCACTCTCACTAGAAGATATTAATATGGGGATTTTTATCAACAGAGTGGGCAACGAGAGACTAAATGTCTGATGCATTATTTTCAGGTACTATTTTTTTTTACATTTAAAATGTAAAAGATATACCATAACCGTTATTCTTAGATATTCCCACAGCTGTGCGCACGTCTGCAAAGCAAGATTTTATCGAAAAAAAAATCTTCAACAAAACTGAAACCGTGTTAAAGCGAAACCGTGTTAAGCGAGTATCGTGTTAAGCGAGGGATGGGTGTACATGTTATGTAAATTTTTTCCGCTTCTACGCAGTAAATTCACTGTAAAAGATATTTCTTTTTGAAAAAAAAATAAGAAAAATAAGAAAAGAGTATTTTTGATAAAACGCGGTTAACCGAGTGAAATAAACCGGTTTTCGTTTTTTTTCAAAACATGCGATAAACCGGTTAACCGGTTTCGGTTTTAACCGGTTTCGAAGCCCTAATTATGATCAATATGCTGTAATAACAAATTGAAGAAATAACATTGTAAAACGTATATTTTTTTTATTAATATTTTGTAGCCTTGCTCTCCTATTTATTATTTATCATCGGCTAACTTCTACTATTTTTCAATTGTCTCTTTGTAATATTTTAATTAGTGTTTTGTTTAATTCTCAAATTTATTATCATGTCGATTTAAAAAAGTAATAAGTGTACGAAGTGAATACCACAGTTTTGTGAGAAGACCACAAAACGGTCTCTCAATATTATATTAAAATATTGTATCGTTAACCAAAATTTCATTTTATAAAAAGAATTTAAAGTTTACTAAGCGATGTGCACACCTCCTACATACGGTATAAAATGTATGTTTTGATTCGCGTTGAAATTACTTTAAGCAATGAATCGTCATTAATTTTATTGTCATTCTTGGAACGCTTACCCGATCATTTGTTTATAGTCAAACATCCATGAATATTTAATTGAAACTCACATAAGAATTACGCATCATAACCAATAAAATGAATAGTAAAGTCCTAACACGTCAATCATTTTAACTAGGCTGGTCGTAAAACTCTTTAATTTACATTCTTCGATCTGTTATTGTTATCTTTAGTAACGATGTGATACGATTAGTATAAATTGTACCATGAATTTAAAACTGTATGTTTATGTATAAAAAGGGCCCTAAAATAATCAAAGGCATTGATTCGATGAGTGATTGAGGTCTTAGTTTGTTATTTAAGTAATAAACAATGATTTTGACACCAGTCGTAATCAGATTGCGATTTATAAAATATTTATTTTTACCTACTTGTATACATATTATCATTAATACTTAATATATACACTCAACTTTTTTTTCACGGTAGGCACATTCCACAAAAAAAGTGTCAACAGTGATAGAATTCATAGAAAAAAATATTTGTCATTTGAAAAAAAAAGAACATAGTGATATAGAAAATCGTTGAAAATAGCAATAATGAACTGAAAATAAGTGAATTAAGTAAAATATTATTAATTTTATATATTTTAAATATGAACAAATTATACTATGAACCACTTCTTGATTATATACGAGGTCTTTTATGAGGGACTGAAAATTAATCGTTTTCATCGCTATAAATGTCTGACTCGTCTAATGTGTTTAAATCTAATGAAATCTTTTGTTTGTTAACAAGTTCTGTTTTTTGTTGTTAAATTTCTTGTTATTAGGAAAGATTTTTTTTGTGTATGGGAATGTGTCAAAACAAATAATGTATGTAAAAATATAGTATGTATTTGTTTGTTTATGTTATTTCAAAATCGTGTAAAAATCCTTGTATCAAAAGAGATTTATATAAAATATTTCAATCGTTTCTTTGGTTATTTTGTGAATACTTGGGAACATTCATAAAATAACCATATATTTCTCATGAATAGTAAATGAATTTAAATTGTTTTCAGTAAATCTAGTCTCTCCGTGAATAATTAATTCCATTACCGTTATAATTCTCGTAATATTTCGTCGACATCATAAGTTTCATTTGTCAAAAAAATATACCGAATAAACCAGTAGATGAATTGCAGAAATAACTTTGGATTATAAACGAGGCAATTCGTTATCCTTTCTGTCTCTGCGCGTGAATAAAAATACAAGCAAATAAGCAAGGATAAATAAAATTGTTGAAAATCCTTGCTCAACGTTGAAACTTGGAACCTGAGCTCCGAGGTTTGTTTGTAACTTTGGCATACGTGTATGACAGTTTGCATTTGCCACGATGCTTCAGGGAATATAACTGCGTTGATAATTAAAACGAACTTTACTTCCAGTCTTTAAAAGTATCGAGAAATCCAGCTCTTCTATTTTATTCATTGTCAAACACGGCTTGAATAATTGAAGGAAAACTTTATCACGATATTAACTTATTTAGGCACAGTGTTATCTTCTTTATATTCAAGAATTTGTCTCTTGTTCATAATCATTTTTAAACAGCTTTAAATATATAAAAAGTTTTATCCACACGAAAAAGAAGACGGTTGGTTTCGCTTTTTAAAAATAATTTTCTTTGCTGCTTTTAAAAGAAAATTAAGTAGTGCAGTAAAACATTGACTTACGAACAACTTAACTAAAAGCTCGCGATGAGCGAAACCTCTCCTGGCCATATTTAATAAATGTCGAATGAGTACAAACTAGTGTTTTATTTTTTAACCTTTCCACCAAGTATTGTCCAGATTGGACACCTTCAAGTAACTTATTAAGTACCCTTTTCACACAGTACTAGGACACAAACTACTAACTTCAACTTTTTAACGATTTTTTTTCTATTTAATTTTAAAAACGATATATTTAATTTGTCCATATTTTAAAATTTGAATAACAGCATCGTGTTTTTACGCGATTAAACAAAAAATAAATGCTCACGGATGGGTTTGGCTTAGCGCTCGACGCATCATTGGTCAGCACGTATTAAAACTACTTCAACTGCATGAGAACGTGTTAATCATGTTGTATATATATTTTTAACAATGTTCATATTTTTTTTTACATTTGTCTGGAAATTTCATGCGTTATATCAATATAATTTATTGTAACTAAATTAAAAAAGAATTTTTGAATTGAAGGAAAATGTTTTTCTTTACACGATTTCGTTTTTTCAATGAATGTAACATGTACACAGTAAAGGTCGTTCGTGTTTAAAACCCACCAAAGGAATTTATCATCCGATTATTAAATTATGTAGGTCGAAAAAATGGATTCATGGAGACATGTCTAATATTTGTCCATTGATAATATTAAAAGGTACGGAATACGAATATATCGTCTCAGGACAGAAACATGAGTGTACGAGACTCTTGAGTTAGTATATATTTACTATTTATTAAAGTGGATATTTTTAAATTTTATACGATATGTTTCTTATATAAAATTTAAATGATTCTCATTACACTTATATTACTTTGATTATCTATTATTCTGTAACGATCTAAGACTCGAATAGATCTTTATTATTAGTCATTAAATTTCTTCGAAAACTACCGACTCACGCCATTATTATTTGAACGTTCATGGTGTACAATTTATATTATTGGCTATTGTCTAGCAGAATATTCAATTGAGGAACATGGTTTTCCTAATTAACGTAATCGTTGTAGACTTACGGCTAATGCATCATTATCCGTAGTAATTGTTTGGTTATGTTGGAATATATCCGTATATCGGTCATCATGACAATTCGACCGCTGGAACCGAATGTTCGTAATTATAATTATCATTAGGCCAATCCACGAAATGGTGGCCGCGCATTAAATATTATTTCTCACACGGAGCTAATATGCGAGTCATACACAAGGCGATTTTTTAATGTGATTAGGCAATTTATTTATTCAACACTAGGTGAATTTTATA
Source organism: Himalopsyche tibetana (assembly GCA_030503985.1). Classification (NCBI taxonomy): domain Eukaryota; kingdom Metazoa; phylum Arthropoda; class Insecta; order Trichoptera; family Rhyacophilidae; genus Himalopsyche; species Himalopsyche tibetana. Next base: position 18,883,690 of record JAPJYX010000005.1, read on the forward strand.
TTCGTATGTTTCCATGCTTTTTTTTTCATGAAAGAAATTGTTTTTTTCACGAAAATTCTTTAGAGAAAAACTTTCAAAATAGTGGCATTTGGACTGGACTACTACTGAATCAATGTTCCTTAAAGGTATTAAATGCTTTTCAGTCGAATCAAGCCTTCAGCTTTTACTAATATAGTAATTAACAATCTATATATTTATTAAAAAAATAAAATACTCATTTATACTAATTCCACTTTTATTTTAAATGGTCATGACTGGTTTCGCTCATGACGACCATTTTCGTTAGTTGATAATGCTAGTCATGAGCAAAACCATTTCTGATAATTTAAAATAAAAGTAAAATTCAGTACAAATGAGTGTTTTTTTTTTTTTTCTTAATATAATGGTTTTTCACCAAGTGAACCAACTATATGCCGTAAACATTAATTAAGGCTTTGTTCGTACGAGATTACAATTAACTGTCAAATTTCAATTACCGGCCAATGGTAAAGAAGTCTTTTCACTACCCGTTTATTTATCGGTAAATAAAAAAGGTGGATCAGATCGTTATATTAGAATATTAGATGATTTAAATATACATGTATCTGGCTAGGTAAATAATTTAACAAACGTCTCAGATGAATTATGACATATATTTGTCCAGTCGAGTGATAAGGTGCTTTTTCGGTCTAAAAAGAACTGTGCATTAAATTTTATTTGAACAGTTCATCAAGTATCCTGTTAAACATAATGTCGTGTTTGATAGATGTTTGTGTTTACTATGTACATATTTCTTATTTTGTTTTGACCGGTAGTAATGCTTATATTATTATTACATCGGAGATCTTAGCACATTTTATAATTTTATTTTATTGCATTGAAAGAGAAAAAGCAATCTACAAACAATGAATAATAGGTATCCAAATACGTTGGTCGTTATAATATGCATTGCTAAAAAATTTTGGTCGTTATGGTCACAGATAGATAACACCGGTATCAACAGTGACAATGCCGATTTGAATGTTACTACAATTAAAAAAGGAAAACTATCTGTTAAACATCTTTATCAACAGTAAAATTTGGTTATAATATGCATGTATTCGTTCTTAATCTATTTTCGGTAGTTACCGATGCATACCATATTTTGTACCCACCTTAAAAATTAAATTCGCCACGAAACTACGTCAATAGAGGTAGAATAAGAAGCTATTACTTAGCCACAATTTCCTTTCGATGGTAATAAAATTACGATATCGTTCCTCTTGTCTATTTGCAGTGTATGGCTTTAGAAAAAGCGAATAGTATTTACTAGTATTATTTTTAAATTCGCTCCTCGCGTCGCTCAATTAAAAGTGTCAAAATTTAAATTTCCGCCCAATAAACGCTCAGTTCGTTAATCCGGCCTGACGTTTCAATTTCGGTCGCTTATTCTGAACTCTGGAACAATTTTCACGCACCGCATTTCCTCGATAACATCAGAATAATCTTTATCTACACAACAGTTTGTATAGTTATGGATGTTCAATGAGGATTTTTAGCCGTTCTCTATGCAAATATTGTTTTAATAATACGATTTTGACAGCTTTTACTGTTAGGTATTTATTTATATTCAATGTTTCTTAAAACTGTTTATTTGATCGAAAATAATATGCTATCGTGTCATAGGTAAAACCCAAATTATAAATATTATATATTTCGACTGTGGAGAGTCAATACGTCCTAAGTAGGGAATCCAATCTCGAGCCAAAATGTTGATCCCGGGATTTCGGGATTAGAATTTTTCGATCCCGGGATACCGGGACTGGTCCCGGGATCAGTACATTTTTTTAAGAAATAAAAATTGATAATATTGAAGAAAAAGGAATTAGAAAAAGGTTTTCCTTAAACAATTTATCTATAGGTCTCCGTGCACTTCAAGGCTGTGCATATTTCATAATTTGCTATTGTTATAAAATCGTCAAAAAACATTTTTTGTGTCAATTATTCCCATAGACAGATGGGCTGGAAGGGGCTCGCGGGTGCGGGTCGGGTGGGATAGCTTAAATTTATTATTGCGTATAATTTTATAATAACGCCATGCATAGTATGTATTGAGATTAAGCAGCTTCTGTTATATAAGTTATTCAATATTTTCTAAAACTATTAATCTCAGTACTCAATGTAAATAATTTATACGTAATATAAAATTAATCCTTAAACGTATTCAGTACAGTTATTTATATCGATGTAAAGTTCAGGTTTTTCTAGGTTAGTTTTTTGCAGGTACGTTCATTGAATTGACAATTGACGTTAACACCCTTTAATTAAGCGTTGGTTATCACTTCAGAAAAAATAGCCGGATTATTAAATAAAATAGAAAGAATAGAAAAAAAATGTCACGGAAAAGGAGTTATCGCTCTCGCTTTGTCTTTTTAGGGGATCACAGATCGAATAGTGATGTTGAAAATATATGAATCTACATATCCTGAATGTTTTTGTTCTTGGGTTCGAATATTTTACCGCGCACCAAACAAGTGTGAAACGTTCAGAAGATGATAGATAAGACACCCGTGTTTTTAGCATTTTTTTTTGTATAAATTTTCGCATCTATTTTTTTATAAGACATAAATTTTAATACATCAAAAAAATATTGATTATGTAGATTGCTACATATAACTTCATATATATATGTATATAGGTAATACACATTTGATGACGGCGTATCAATAGAAACATGTAAATAATATGAAACCAAGACAAATTTAAAAAAATGTTCGTGATGAGCGAAACCAATCCTGATCATGAAATAAATGAGGAATAAGTACAAAGAATGTTTTATTTTTTTAATATTAATCAAGACAAATGTACCAATTTTTAATAATACAAGAACAAAAAACATAAATATGGGATAATAGCTCTTATAAATATAAAATATAAAAAATATAAATATGGGATAATAAGTAGTTAAAAAAATAATTCAGAGCCGGTTTCGGTTTTTTTATTTACCCCCATAGCCCTGGTATATAGAAGATTTTTATATCAGAAAATACCCCTTTTTATCCACGTCCGCTCCGAATGTGGAGCAAATGGCCTACTAACCGAAGTGTTTACAAATTGTTTCTACGAGAACTGCTTGTTCACTATGTTGACCAATCTCTCTTTTTTTTCGAGCGAGTAAGGGATTGTTAGTAAGGATAGGGCTGGAATGGTACTAATCGCTGTACTCCGTTACTTAAAGATTGGCATGGTAGGAAGGAATTTTTAGATATAAAATATTTACACTTTCGAACAGCAAATCGACAAATCGAATGAAAAAGTGCTGTTCGGGATTGGAACTGGAAGCCAAATACGTTGACCACTGTGCCATGAACCCGACAAAATACCTACGATATATGAAGATACCTACTCTACCCTATCATTTTTATATGGAGAGAAATTGTTTCCAATCATACCCGACCCGAATTAACTGTCGCTACATATAGGAGTGAATTTGGCCCGCATGTCGAAAAGACGATCGTTAAATGTCATTGATAAAATACTACGCCGTGTTCTGTTCGGCTACCCGTCCTCCAAAAACTGACAATCACAATTTGGTGACTAATAACCGCGACGGTGCGAGAATTTCGATGAAATTTCACAGTCCATTTATTTCCAAGTGCCCGTCGATTATTTCAAAACAATACCAACTGCTATTGCTCTCTCTGTGAAACGTTTATCATTAGGAGCTTCGTGGTCCAAAAATCTGAAATTAAAAAAAAAAAATCTTAGGCGGCTTCTCGTTTATTTATTGCAGCACAGCTAGACAATTTTTTGCTCGCTGTGACTTTGTCTATGGTAGACTTCACAGATGTTCTCCGAAGTTTGATTATATTTGTGGCTATTTAGATGCAGTTTTTTTCGTTTTGTAATGTTTAAAGCAAAAATAGCTTATTCATGTTTCTTAAAGTTACACATTCTTTCACGATGCACATTTTAATCAATTGAATTATTGATAGTATAATAGAATTGCTATACGAATATCGGATAAAACCTTTTTTATTAACTGAACAAACAATTCGAATGGAAGTATCTTATATGCGTTGTTTTTCAAAATATTGAAAAGACCAACGGTCTGAATGATTGGAGGCTGGTGCTATGAAAATCATGAAAAACACCATGACATTGGAATCTTTATAATCTCTAAAATGTGTCAATTGTAATTTAATTATTTTTGAAAATAAATTGCCACTTATCTATCACCCCCGCAATTTCTTTCGTGTTGGTTATTATTGGCAATTTATTTATTAACAGTACATGGATTACTAACGGAGCTTATCTCTACAGAGCTGCTTGTTATTTTCAGTTGGACAACCTCTCTTTTTTCGAAACGAGTAAGGATATAATGATAGGGATAGGGCAGGAGGAATGCTTGGCTAATCGCTCCCATTTTTTAGGATCGGACGGATGGGAGGGAACTTGAGACAATCCCGACATCTATGTCTATTCAAATTAAAATTGATTGTTAAAATTAAATTTAACTGTCAACACAGGGAACTTGGATTTTTAATCCGGTGAGCCCGGTTCGGCAATTATGTAAGTAACAATCAGCCGTAGTACAATATTATATACCTATACGAACAAAATCAGCGTTTACAAAATAAAATACATGTCAAAACGATCATTTTAAGTGAAATAAGAATCATTGTAGCCGTCATAGAGGATATTGTATTATCTACATTTATTCATTGCTAAAAATGTTTGATAAATACAATTTATTGATTCTCTGCATGCCTTTACTTTTTTTTACTAATTCCACAATTATTTAAATCTGAATTTAATTGTTTTTGAATAACCAATTCTTAATAACACGTGTATTATATTTGTCTTTGTAGTTGTGTGTAAATAGATCTGCATCAAGCTGTTCTTGGTCCTAATAAATAATGATCGTGGAATAAGTACAAACACAAAGTAGTGTTTTATTATTTGTAACTGATATAATAAATATCATTATAATCAAAATAGGTGTCCCCGATTTTACATTTTTTTTTACTAGAACCAAATATTATGTATTTATAATTGTCCTCGCTTGGCATGAAATAGATAAAAAAAGGCTTGTTTCTCAAACGTGTTGCTTTGCTTACGTTGAAATTATGCAAGTGAATCTTCGCCGGATGCATCAGCTGCGGTGCAACGCCGCTGCGCTCTCCAGTTCCAGTGGCGAGAGGCGAATGCAGACGTCGTTGCATTTTATAAGAATGATGGAAAATGACAAGCTCTCAAATGCATTCGTTCACTGCGATTGCTTATTGTGTTTTAAGTGCCAGACTTTCGAAGACTATCAATTTCATACTTATCGATCTGTAACAACTAGTTTGAAGAACGAATACTAAAAGGAAACTAAACGAGGTCGTGCATTTTGTGAAGACATACAGCATAGCTATTTTATTATACTTTTATATCAATTGTGGAGTCGATTTCTTGAAAACAAAGTGAGCTACCAACGTCAAGCACGTGTTTTCAATACGAAACAATTTTAAATACTAGATAAGTAATTAACCACTGAAAAGTAAAGTGAGCCTAATGTTATTTTAGGAAAATATGAGTTAGATGATTAAAAATGTTCTACTAAATTTGAATCGTTCAAATTATGTACATTCGCACAGATTTTGTCACTAACGCCCCTGGTTTCGCCTTTCGACATCTTCAAGTTCATCCGTGCACATCCTGAAGATGCCGAAAGGCGAAACCCTGGTAGTTAGTGACAAAATCTGTGTGAATGCATATACTTTGAACGATTCAAATTTGATATTGAAATTCCACTAAACACCATCAGTCGAAATCTTTAATGTTATTCTAGTATTTCAGTATCGTTAAAGTGAAGCGAGATACTGCATACACACTGAAACAGTGTTTTCCCTAAAATAAGAATATAAAGTCCACAAAAACACTAAGTAAAGATGTAATTTAAGATTTCGACTGAAGGCGCTTGGTGGAATTTCAATATTAAATTTGAATCGTTCAAACTATGTACATTCTCACAAATTTTGTCATTAACGACCCGGGTTTCGCCTTTCGGCATCTTCAGGCATTCAAGTGCACGGATGAACTTGAACTGACGCTTAGTAAATGAAAGTTTCGTGTTTATATAAGATATAAATGCATCACTGAGTCCAAAGCCACTGCTGGCAAAAAGGATAAGCCCATGGGAATGCCAACAGATTTGACTAGTGAGCAGTTTCAAGAATTATATAATTTGTTTGTCGGCAAAGGTTTTATGATTATATGATTTTATGGTTATATAGGGTATAGAAGAGGAGATGTGGGAAAATTTGATATTTCGTTTAAAATCGGAAGATTTTGCAGCTGTGCTTTGTTGATTTCTAACATTTCTTGGAAAAAGAGCTTATGACTGTCCGTATTTGGGTGTAACATTTTTATCCCTTGTTCCTGATTGAACACGTGTCCTTCCGATATTAAGTGATTAGCAAAAGTAGACGTGTCTTTTTTCAATCTAAAGGCTGCCATATGTTCTAAAACCCGGATGTTCAGTGTTCTTTCTGTTTTGCCGATATAAAACTTTGTACAACAAGAGCATTGCAATCTATAAATCCCGGATTTATTTAAGTAATGTATTTTATCTTTATTATTAACTAATAATTTGCCTAAAGAGTTTTTACAGTAAAAAGCAGGTCTTACACTATCAGCTAGCTGTTTTTTAATTTTAAGACTTGTATTTCCTAAAAAAATGATTCTACGCCAATACCTAGTATGATCTATGTCCTTTGACACTATACCTTTAACTCTCGCGGCTCGGAGACTAGAAAAATACGTCTCTGCCGATGGGGATCTTTTTTGACCCCAGTGGTTTCCTCATTATTGGCCTAATTCTTATGAATTTCAAAAAAAAAATAGTCTAAGGGCTTTAAAATATCTCTCTGCATCATTCCTCATACATTTTTTTTTATAAAAATCCGTGGTTTTTTAATAAATAATCATATTTTAAGTTGGACGTAAAAAAAACGTCATCCCAGCACACATATGAATTGACAACTGACGAGTGTTCTCAGCTATCTTACGAACGATCGTTATCGCGGGTGCTTATCGCCTGATAGCGTAATCGCGTTATCGCATACTTATATAAACTACAAAAGGTTCAAAAAACTATTATATAAGAATACCTTAATTATAAACATTGTATCACCCATATTAAAATAGATATTTAAGAAAATGTTGGTATTGGGGTCGCATTTCTTGAGCTTAGAACCGGAAAAGTTAAATAACATTTTTTCTGCAAGTTTAGTTTGTTTTTTTTGATAAACTTTCATTTACTAAGCGTCAGTTCAAGTTCATCCGTGCACTTGAATGCCTGAAGATGCCGAAAGGCGAAACCCGGGTCGTAAATGACAAAATTTGTGAGAATGTACATAGTTTGAACGATTCAAATTTAAAGATGTAATTGTTTTTCAAAGTGCGATATAAAAGTTATATCATTTTGGTACTTGGCTCACTTCACATCTCAATAGTCAGCTGTAAATAAGTCTATCAGGCATCGTTTTTAATATGAATATTTATTGGTATAGATGTACCAGCGTAACTTGACTGCCCGCGAGGGTGCCACCATCGCATCATTAACGTTGCCATAGTCAACACGTCCTAGGACGACAATTTTAGTTCTGAGTCTGCCACAGTCAAGTTAAAATGGTACATCTCTAATGGTACATATCATTCTCGATATCCACCGTTTTCAGTTTAGTATAAGAATTTGGTAGGAAACAATTCATGTAATCTGTATTATTTTGTTATTTTTTTGACATGGGTCGAAAATGATATTGATTTATAGTTTCTCATTATACTCTATATCATTCATGCATTCAAATATTTCTTCATATACATAATGTACGTGTGATTACCTATTGAAAAAATGTGAGTTTTAATTCAACATTGTTTAATAAACGAGTTGAAAGCGCGTGCTCATAGAGACACAGTACGACAACCCCAGACAAAATTAAATACAGTGATAAAATGATAGTCATTTTTACTAAAATTAAACTATGCGCAGTTTGGAAAGACATAACACATTTGTTCGTTTCCCGTAAACACGAGCGGGGGAGTACCTAAGTAGCGAGAAGTAAATGCAGTCTGCGATGGATCCTGCAACAATGCACCCGGCTGCCTCTCAAATGCTGCACAGTAATTTAAATACATATGAGCTATGTGTGAATATGACTTGGTAACTTCTGCATAGATTATAGTGCATGTCTGTCGAAAACCTTACGAGGCGTTAAGATCTAGATATTGTATCAATGAGCTGGCTTATATGGAACTTTAGTTCGGATGCGACTCTGCTATTAAATACACGTACTTTCGCTAAAGTTGTGGAGACACGCAAGGTGAGATATAATATAAATGGATGGAATACAGTGGTATTATGAATATCAATGTTATTTATCTCTTGCATCTATTCTGACAATAACTTAAAAATTTTATAACAATCTTAGATTATCTTCTTCTCAGAATTTCTTTGATTTGCGAGGATCGTATTTCGTTTCTTTCATTTGAATATTTTTGATAACCGGGCATTATTTAATTTGTGTTAGGATTTTTTTCAAAACCCCTCCGCTTGAAATGTCTAATATTACAATAAAATATTATCATTGTTTTATCAATATTATTTATTAATTATTGGAAGCTATTTCACTAGTAAAAGCTTGTGGAAACCCCCAGGCTCATGACAACTGAATCCCTCTGTATGTGCTTTTAATTGCCAAATATGTATCGTATTTTCGATTGACTCGGCGGTAGTTTTTTTTAAATGTTAAATTAAAATTTGTTAACTTTGATGGAAAACGGTGGAATAAAAAAGTTATCGATTTTATTTTTAAATTACGTTTTTTATTATTTGTACTGATAATAAAATGAGCTTAAAATTGATTTGACCATATTATAAAACTTACATGTTAGTAAAGAATTCATTTACGATTTAAATAATTCGCAAAAATGTCATTTTTGAAATGCCACTTAAAATAAATGACTATTACATCGTATCCTAGTATGTTAGCACCGTATTTAGTGTATTGGCCATCTTATACGCTATAATTTATACAGTGCGGTGCGGCAGCCGCGGCTGTTGGTGAATTCTTTCCGGTAGGCAGGAGGAGAGTTGCGACGGTCTTGTAAACAAAGCGGCGACAAGTCGACACCACAATCCTCTCCGGAGGCGGCTGTTGAAGTCTCGATCGATTCTGAACGTGCAACCTGAGAATATTATTATTCTCGCTGGCAGGGCTGGCTCAGTGCAAGAACTTCGAATATTTATTGCGTCGATGAGATTAATTATGTGATTATAATATAATAGCCAGAACCAACTCGAAACCCTGCAAAGCCATTGCTTATCAACTAATTAATCGGTTTCGGCGACACAAAAGAGATTTGGCGTGTGCCAGATCTTACAGATGAAGAACATGTTGGTGCAACTGAGGTTTGCAAGAAAATAATAATTTATTCAAGAAACAATGTTCGATCTCTGTAGCCCAAAAGTTGCTCAAGACAAGACACTGCTTAACTATCAGGAGGTTTACGGTTTACTTCTTAGCTAGTTTATGTCATGTTTTTTTTAGTTTACCATTTAATATATAAGCTCTTGAGTCGTTAAGTGAACCAAGTAAAAAACAGTTAATCTTTTCTATTTGACGTTTTAGTACAATCACGTTTTTATGTAATGTTTTTGTGAATTGCATATTTTTATTTTAAAAAGAAAAACTAGCACAGTGAGTATTTATTTACCAAGCTTTTACGAACTGAAAGATATATAGCATATTATAATTTATAAAACACAATTTATACAATGTTTTCTAAAATACCACTTGGCTCACTATACTTCTCAGGGGCTCATATAATATAAGATTATAAAGGCATATATGTTTGTGATGTCTCTTTTCGATAGCTTTTTCTAAGTCTCATTTCAGAAGACTTGTTAAATTGGTGACTGCTCCAATTTCGCCGAAAATACCATAAAGTACGATTCCGACTCTTCCGTTTTGGGTGGTTTCCCTGTACATGGGGTGAGTAAAAGTGGTATGTGTAGTAAATCACACATACCTGAAATAACTGTCGCTTAACCAGCTATGTAGTCAGCCATTTTCTGGAACAAATTATTTATCTTCACCAGATAAGCAGCAATTTCAACCTAATTATATGCGTCTATATATGTTATTTCTATCGATCCGTATTCTTGAAAAATTGGTTTGAAAATTTCATTTTATTGCAGTATTTACGAATATGTTTTTTTTTAAATATCAAATTAACGGAGCTTTAAGTCCTAGGGCGAGTTAGCGTCAAAGTTATTTGAGTCTTCTTCATCGCTGAAGTTCTAGTCATTTATTTGCATTCCTCGCTGCCGATGGAAGGGCGTGATCGCTACAGAGGTGAGCAATCCCAGTTCACGGAGACACAATATGCATTAATATGCAAATCCGATACACTTAAGCAATCAATACACGCAGCAAATACAATACATCTCATTTTTTACCGAAAGCCAAAATATAATATTTAAAAATTTATTATTTATATTAATTAATCGATCGATCGTCTACTATTAATAGTGTAATATTAAATAAATTATTCTAAACAGCACTAGCGGGGGAAAGGGCAATGTAATTTTATCCGGATACGCCAAAAGATATATAAGTGTTTTTTTGCAATGCCATATCAATTCATTCTAACAAAAGAATTAGAATAATCTTAAATTAATGATTTTTGATAAGTAAGCTTGTATTAATTAAACTGGTGTTAAATTAATAATCATGTTAGCAGTCAAAAGCTTTCATTTCATAGATATTGTACAGATCTATGTTACAAACATGGACTAATTACAATTATAAAAGATGGTACTTTTGTAGTTTTTAAAACTAATACTTTTTCAGTTAGATTTTTCATAATAAACTCCTTAATAGCTTACAACAGCCCCACCGCTTATCCACGAGACCGTTGAATATTAAATTTATAGATATTTATGGTTATTGTATTTATACGGTGAAACTTGTCTACATTATGGCTAAACTTTTTACAACATATCGAAAAGTTTGCGGTTAAAAAAACATGTGTTGTTAAACGTGTTACGTTTTTAGTGTCTGTTTCCAGTGTTTTTTTTAAGTGACATGTATGTATTGTATGTATGTGACAGAGGTTCTTAGTTGTATTATTGATAGCAAACAGTTAATTATTGAAATTTTAACTAATTTGATTTGGAGAGACTATTAAATAAAGTTATTTTTTTACATGTTATTTTTCAATTTATATTAGGATATTGGAATATATGAAAAGGTGTGTTGTGTATCTCTTTTAAGTCAGTATAATATATACTTAAGTTAAATTAAATTTTAACATTTTTTCATTAGCCTATTTTGTAATTTGCCCGATGTACCACGAGACTAGGGAATCCAATCCCGGGATCCCGTACGATTTTCAATACATTTCAATCCCGGGATTAGAAGACATGATCCCGAAATTTTCGGGATTGATTTTCGTATAAAACAGAATTGTCTTGGCGTTGTAAAATAAAACGCAGCCAATAGAGAGACTATCTTATCTTCAAATATAATAAACAATGTTCCATCGTTCATTATTTCACAATGCATAATCAAGATATCATATTCGAAAATAAGTTCTGCCGACGAAATCAATAAAATTAAATACTAGAAGTCATATATGGTAATAAATTACGTTTTAATGAATCCCAAAAATATTAAATTCTACAGCATATTATAGATTATTGTAAGAGGACACGTTTAGCGATAAGACGTTCTTTTTTAGTATGAAATGTTTCTTGTTTCTTTATCTGCATTGTGCATATTGCAATGCTAATTGACTTTTTATTTATTTTAATGCCACTTCGGCTTTGCTCTATGAAGAAATTTTATGTTGTTTATTTTTTTTTAAACCATGTCCGCTCCCAATGTGGAGCATATAGACTCCTAATGGAGTTTATCTCAACAGAAGTGTTTCTACGAGAACTGTTTGTTACTCAGTTGCTCAACCTCTATTTTTCCAAAGAGAGTAGGGACAGAAGGATAGGGCTAGGACAGGATTAGTGGTAAGCTAGTCGCTCTCGATACGCCCCGTTCATAGGATAGGATGAGTGAAAGGGGGGAATTCAAGACATCACATACACTCATGCCTTTGACAGAAATTCATAAATCGATTGAAAAATCAATTTATAAAAACTGTCCGTACCGGGATTTGAACCCGGGCCCTCCGTAGCCGAAGCCAACAACGTTGACCACTCGACCACACAGGCGGCATGTTTATTATCATTAATATTATCTGTCAAATCCAGTGTGAGGTTAACTAAAGTGATTTTTCTATTGTTCATAAAATTGACACTGGATCATTAAAAATACACGACAATTTCAGAAATCTTTGCTCTTGCAGTCTGAAGTAGGTAGATACTTTTATCAGCTGTCGACATTAATTATTTTAAGTTATATTGCGCATTTTTACATAATGCATGCATATTAACAGCTTAACGACCGTGGACGCGTATTTGAGTCTTTGAAAAACAAAGGTTGCTGGCCGGCAATCTCATATATGCGTATAGGCGAAGTATCTGGAAGCTAAGAAAATTAAATTTTGTAAAGATATCTCAATTTGTTTACAAATTATAGTGAATTTAGTAAAATTACAATTTTTGCAAATTTTTCGCAAAATTTTATTTCGCCAGGTGAAATTTTATAAAAAAAAGTGCGGTCGTTAAGCTGTTAAGTTCGTTTAATAATTATGGCGCATATTTTTTTAACAGTTATTAAAAAATCCATTCATTCACCTGTATATCGCGAATAACTGAGATTAAGAGAGCTTTTTGGTAACGTGTCGGCAGCCCACAGCTGGTGATATAATATAGAATAAATTTTTTAATTTATTTTTCACAAAAAAAAATATATTTCTTAAAAAAATGTCGAAATATCCTAATCCCGAAATCCCGGGATCAACATTTTGGCTCGGGATTGGATTCCCTACACGAGACCCTTTTGTGATGACAACGTTAGACAATTTACAAACTTAGTTTAATTAATTATTTTAAAATAAAATGTAATAATAACACGTATAATTTATTGATTGTCAACATTGTTTGTGGCAACACTGTCTGTGGCCACACTGTTTTTTTGTAACTTAAAAGTAATGTATTATTATTGATAAACATTTCATGGAGCATACTTTTACAATTGGAAAGTATTTCTTCTAATGGCTTATATACAGTGGTGAAGTGGTAAATAAATAGGTACCAGGTCGGTTATTGATTTCTTCCCTATTTTTTTTTTAATATTTGTCCAAAGTAAAAAAAAAACAAGTTTTAACAGTTAAATCAATAAAAAAACGATTTTGAATATATTTATGTAACTAATTAAGTTACAAGTCAAAAAGGTGGCAGGGCGCATTCCTCATTTTCAGGTGCTAGGTCGCCGACCTGGCCCCACTACAGAGCATTAAAACTGAGATTGTTATGTAACTGCGAGAATAATTTGATTTAAAAATATGTACTTACTTGATTGAAACAAAATTACTATTGGAAGTCAACAAAAGAGATCTTTGGTAATATGTCTGCAGGGAGATTTAAATAATGATATTGTATTTGTCTTTATTTTTTTAATGATATTCTATATGAAAATTGTTTTTTACTCAACTATTTAGAAGATGAATTATTTAAGTATATTTACGTAAAATTCAGGCTACTGTTTGCTTTCAGTGTTTGATATACATTTTTTACCACGCGATTAAGTCTTGAATATCTCATGTAATCGAAAAAAGCTTATCTTAATCGAAAACTGATGGAAGGCGTGATATTTTACAGAAAAGTATTGAAAAGCTTTTTAACTTTAATATCTGTTTGGAGAAAAGTTGACGGAAAACGATTTTTTGTTATGCTCTGACTAATATATGTACTTAATAAAAAAAATCAATTATATTGGCAGAAGAATATATGGTTAGTTTTATTCACATTAATATTACTCCATCAATTCAATTTATTATGTTTGATAAGTATATTTTAATTTACATTTTTATATTTTAACAGCGGTATATAATCTGATTTTTATTAATATAATATTTCTGACGATTGCGTGTTGAAACAACAATCTTTGATAACTTTTTGATAAGGTATACACTGTTATTCTTACTATGGCTGAGTTTATAGTTTATAGTATATAAGTAAATACTAATTTAACCAAATGTTGCTAACGATATTGTTGCAGACATTGCAAAGTAGTTCAAAAAAATCTAAATTATAAGCCACTGTGTTTTTGGAGAAATTCTGTAAATATAGATAAAAGTAAATTTATTTTATTTGTCAAGGTTAAGTTTAAGTTAGTTAGTTATCTGGCTATTTTTTTCCAATCGTCACCCGCCTCCAATTTGGAGCATATGGCATCCTAATGGAGGTTCCTCAACCGAAGTTTTTCTACGAGATCTCTTGTTGCTAGTCTTTGTAGAGGGCATGGTAGAATGGGCAGGGCTATAAAACGACTTGTATCATGATATTAATTAGATAAAAAATATTATATATCATGGTTATTTTTTAAATATATTTCAGGAAACTGGGGCAGTATAAGCGGTGGTTCTATGTGAACTTAAACCCGTAATGTTTATTATATAGCTGCTGCTCCTTTCGCTTGCAACCGACTTCCGAGTTATCGCTGTTCGTAACTTAGTGGGCGAATTGCGTGTCTCAAGTAAACGATACATAAACCGTTTTAGTTGTCGATAGTAAACCACTGTGCTACTACTGCCAAGTATATTTAGATTTTTAACCACGTGTGAGTGCTTTTACAAATTTATTATACGATTTCATCAGGCATAAATAGCTGACAGTTTTTTATTGTAGAATCCGGCGGAACTAGTGAAAATGGTTTTTAACGATTTTTAGTCTCCTATTATAGGGAATTAATTATGGGCTCGCAAATATACGTGGGACAACACAGTACACATGGGTTTGTGAGATGGGGATAGACAGACAGATACGAGACTGTTTGTCTTTGACTAATAAAAATATTAAAAACTGTAGAACTAAAATACTTTGATATTTTTAATCTGTTAAAAAAAATATTATTACAAAACTACCACACAGTGAATCTAAGATTTTGTCTCCCGACAGTATCATTGCTGGTCATCAGTGGACTTCCACGACAGCGTAATTCATTCGGTTGGACCAGACTGGCAGGACTCACTGGGTATTAGCAGCACATGGCCACGCCAGGTCTATCATCGCTTTTTTATTATTTAGGACATTGCTTCTCAAACTGGGAGCTGCTGATTTTCTCCGGGGCCCGCCGCAGAACATTTTTTTGTTTAGAAAGGAGGCCCGGAATATTTGTTTTCATATTTAGCGGCCGTTGCATGAACAATTTTGGGTAGCACTGATTGGGAACGTTATATGGGGCTGGTTAGTCCGCTTTCTGATTTCTTCAAAGTCAAACCACTTTACCCCTTGTATTCACCGCAAGAATCTGTTTTCGAAGCATCACTCTTTGTCTTTGTAACGTGCCATGATTGGCAACCGTAAAGTATCTATCAAGATGCATGCGTTTAACAAATGGCTCTTACTTCTAACCGAGTACAGCCGTAAGTTCACCAGTGATAAAACCACATGCATATCACAATAAACTTGTGAAAATAAATTGAAAGAAAAAACCAGTTGAACATATTATCGGTCATGAGTCATGACTGTCCATACTTCTTTCGAATTCAAATTGTATTTAGCAGTTTTTACGAATAACGTGCTTTTAAATAGATATATTTTCCTAAATAACTATCGAGTAAAACATAGCGAATGGTTTTGGTAGTGCGTTCATTTCACCGTAACCGCTTGCTTTCTGAAGAGTTTGCAAAATGATGCTAAGTGCCGCATATTACATACTCGACATAAAAAATAGAAGTACATACTCAGTACTACGTATATCGAGTAAAATATTTAGCGGTCATAATCTCATACATTTCAGAAACATTAATGTTAAACAAGTGCTTGGTAATTGTAAGACTCGGCAAATATATTATACCATCAAAATTATTTACTTGATAATGAATGTCTGAAGAGCTTCTGCGTCTTTTTAAAAAGGTTTTAATTTTATTAGATTCTGCTCTCCTCTTTTTTTTAAGCCATCAATCTTTATCACAACAATTTGTTTGGGATCAATTTTATTACAAATTCATACTGAATTAAGCTCTACATACTTTCGGCACAGGGATATTTCTCTAAAATTCTCATAGCACAGATGGAACATTGTTTTTCGGTTTTTTTTAATTTGTAATAAATGTTTTAGAATTCACCCAAAAATATTTATATTTTTTTCTGTAAAAAATGTCAAAATTGTTACCAGAACTTACAACTCGCTTTTTATATAATTAAAAATTAAGGTTTTTTTATTCAATAGTGAAGATAAATAATCACAGCGGTATATATCGCCTAACCTCTGAAGACTGTCAAGCTTCTTATGTAGAGCAGACGGGTAAAAGTAAACATCCACAAATCTGCTGCTGAATGTACCAAAATATAGTATAATACATATTTAATCGTTGCTTTCGATATTAGGTTAAAAAAAAAACAACATAATGTGTACTATAATAAGAGCGGCACCGGTAGTCGAGCTACTATTAAAATACCATCAACTCAGTGGACGGCTCCTAAAAAACAAAGATTTTACTGATCTTGCAATATAATACTCATGTTGTGGTGAAATCCCCATTTGTGACCACAATGACTTTGTGCGAAGACTTAACGCCACACTGTGTTATACTTCAGAAGAAGATCACAACCAGATATTTTTTCGTATCTAGTATACCCACTTACAGTCAAATAAAAGTACCATACGTCGGATGAATTCCATTCAAAATAACAGTTTTTTTTAACAAGTGCTCATGAGTACATTCAGAAAATCTTACTGAATTTTTGGTATATTGTGGGGAAACTATTTCTATATTTTTTTTAGTAGAGTTTGTCTCGTTAGATGTAAGTATACAATACTTATTATTTTTGAAAGATATCACGAGAATTGGATTCACGTTAACTTTGAACCTGAAGTCCGTTATCAGTTATCATAAATTAACTTTATTTTCAGTAGTATGGTATGTATGATACATAGTAACATCGCGTATTGATAACTCAGATATATGTAATGTTTAAATAGTTTCATATGAAGTCGCATTCTTACTATCACGTAGATCCACGAAGACACTAACATTAATTACCTACCAGGTTGGCAACTTCATTCGTACGTTTTCAAACCTTGCTAATATTCGGTGACACAGTTGACGGTTCCTGTGGGAAATAATGTCCCCGCCATCAGATACTTGGATTTTGAGCGTAATGCAATAACTGTACTATTAGAATAAGGTCTAAGTCTACGGTATCGACACAATTTTGAATTCATGACATACACATTACATTATAATTTAATTATATGAAATATAACCAGCTGCAACATGATGCAATAAGTCAAACTATCATACCAAATATTTATATTAATATTTCTTGTCTAAAGAAATCAAAAATATGTTAATACTTTCGATGGTTTCGGCGGTAACTTTGTGGAAGTTTATTTTAATAGAAAATTTAAATTAACTTTGATTATTCCACGTATTGTGTTACTAACTGTGACACATGTTTCGCCTCTTTCAGAAGCATCTTCAGACTTACTATCGCAAAGTTTGCTTAAGTAATGAAGCAAGATTGATTCTAAAATTTTAAAATTATGAAATTACAAAATGGAGTTTGGGTTTTTTTTTCTCCTTTTAAGGGAAGCAAGGAGGGGGGGGGGTGATAGAATCGAAATAAAGCAAACAAATAATGATACTAATGAGTTGCAATCAATCAGATTGGGATTTTTCCTTTTTAAGGGAAGCAAGGAGAAGATTATAGAATCGAAACAAAGCAAACAAATATAATCATACTACTAATGACGTTAAACATTACAAAATATTAAAATATATGAGCTGCAATCAATCAGATAGGTTGGTGATTACTCTATTAATTGGAAACAATGTAAGTCATGGCGAACCACCTGTCCTATTAAGAATATTTCTTTTTTGTGAAGAGTTTTATTAACACCTGTCACAGTTAGTAACACAATACGTAGAATAATCAAATTTTAGAATCAATCTTGCTTCATTACTTAAGCAAACTTTGCGATAGTAAGTCTGAAGATGCCTCTGAAAGAGGCGAAACATGTGTCACAGTTAGTAACACAATACGTGGAATAATCAAAGTTAATTTAAATTTTCTGTTCTCATAGTCTTTTCAAGAATTTGTTCCATGATGTTCATCGATCTGGCTTAAACTTTCTGTTGATAGGCGAGATGATGCATTATCTAGTAAAAATAATGTTTTTCCTCTTATCTTTGCAGTATTGATATTTTTACTTTTGGAATGATCTGTTTTTCATAACATCGTTTAAAAATTTCACCATTCAACCTGGTTTTTTGCTGATGGTAATATTCAACCGGAAGATTTCTTCGATTTCAAACAACGCAAAACAACGGAAAAAAATGCTATGCACTCCATCACACGTGTAAACAACGGCGGAATCAATTTGCGACGAGAAAATTAGCAAATTCGTAAAAATTTTGTTCCGGAAAACAATTCGGATAATCGAAAATCCGGATAATCGAGGTTCTACTGTACACCTAAAACAATATACTATGTTTATAAATGGAGCACGATGACAAAATCAGACTTAATTTTTCCTCTGTTACTAATAGCCGTACTCTCGTGCGTTCATATCAGTATGCTTACAGTCAAGGCTGGTGATATTAGGTCATTTCCTTTCTCACCCTTTATAAAAGCCGTGCTTTTAAGCCCGTTGCTAAAATTACCGAATCCTTAGGGGTTAATTGCGTCAGCGACCCGTGAATGAAATGAGTTTTTTTTTCGTTTCTTTTTCAGTCAAAAGCTACGGCTATTTGTAACAATTCTGAGTTTTTCCGAGTGGCATTTCGTACTCAACGACAAGGCTAAGTCTATGAGACATAAGTTTACTTTTGGCAAGTAATGGGCAATACTTTTAACAAAATGTATTCAACTGGGATGTATTTATCCAGCAATATATTAAATACTTCTTTCTTTTATCTGTATAACATACTTTAACACTACCCATTTAGTAGTCCAC
Organism: Himalopsyche tibetana; assembly: GCA_030503985.1. Lineage (NCBI taxonomy): Eukaryota > Metazoa > Arthropoda > Insecta > Trichoptera > Rhyacophilidae > Himalopsyche > Himalopsyche tibetana. The sequence goes on from JAPJYX010000005.1 coordinate 18,902,778, forward strand.
GAGGCAAAAAGCGAAAGCTACATTTTTTCAAAATCTAGTAAAAAGATGTACATATTCTATGCGCAATTTTACACTAAGTGAGAAATTTAATATGCTCCACAACTCAATATAAGCTTACGAAAAGAAATGTCAAATCTGGTTGATTCTGGTATATATTTTGCTTATATTTATTCTAGGGTTCACCAGACAATAAACGCTTTTTTTACCAAGAGTTAAAAGTGTATAACAGTATTAAATAAATTAGTTCAGTTGTTTCTTTTCACTTTGGCGTTATAAAAGTTTTTCAGTTGTTAATAATATAATAGTGTGCGTTTCGTGAAAGAAGGGTCGTGAGGGCTAAATAAAAAAATGTATTTGGACTGTGTAGTAAGATACACTGCATACTTGGGGCTAAGGAATTACAAGAAGCTTGAAACAGACAGATGGGAGTGATGTTTCCTGGAAACGGCCATTCCACAGTGGTTTGTAATACCTACCCATTTTGCTTCTAGAACGGTATAAAAAATACAATGTTTTTATTCTGCCAACATTACATGTACATTGTAATATGAATGTCCCAAGCTCGTTCATTTTGAAAGTTATTTTGAACTAGTACTTATGCAAAAGTCTACTTTTGAAAATAACCGTTTTCGAATTGTACTGTTTTCTAAAACACTGCTTCAATCGGTTTTCGAAATTTCACATAAAGGATAATTCAATTTAAAGAATGTTAAAAACCAGCTGATAATCCTCGTCGTGAGCGAAACCGGCTCCTGTCTTATTAAATAAAAGTGGAATTTTTGTACAAATGAGTTTTTTTTTTGAATAACAATAAAAAGTTCTGTTTTTTCAACATTGTTTATTTACTATCAACATTGTTACCAAAAAATAGTATATTTTATTCGGCAGTGGACTTGCCCCGTACTCGAAAAGTGTGTCCGCGTCAAAATGCAAGAAAATAATATTTTAAAAATAAATCTAAATAGAATATTTTAAACGCATCCATGCATGTACATATACTAACTATCCAACTGTAAATATAATGTATTAGGTATATCTTCTAGGTTTTATTTATTACCAAGGTGGTTTCGTGTCAAAATATGTTTTTTTGAATTTAGTAATAAAACATATTATTGAATATAAAGTAATTGAATTCAGGTTACCAAGTTGGAAAAATTTCGCCAAAACTCGGGTTTTCAAAACCCAATTTCAGGAAACCGACAAGCTCTAGTTTTGACTACCGTTTCCCATTTGGAAGTGATCCTTAGCTCTAAAATTTGTATCGCTTAAGAATATAACAACAGAAATGTTTCCCAGCCCATAATAAACACTGGCCTAGAATGTTGAATAATTTAAATATATCCGGGCTTACGAGCTCACAATAGTTAGGCCCTTAATTACTGCGAAGACCTCATACGCCACTCCATCGAGCGACTCGTCCTCAAAGCCTATATAAGCATATTTACGTCAGATTAATTACTCATTTACGTCAATTAGCCTGGTGGCGTGCTCTTGGCGTCTCAGGAGAGAGCAGCGAAATTGTGAATGATGCCTCGGTCGCAAATGACGAAAAATGGCAACGTCATTACCGCAAGCCGTGCAAATGGGATGACAGTTTTGTCACTCCAGCCATAATGTATCGTACTTTTGGGAGGAGAGCGAGAGCACGCGACATGACGTTGTGCTAAATATACCCAGGACGACACGCCTCTGTCTGTCCACGTGGAGGACTCCCGACTGCAATAATATTTTCAAGTTTTCCGGATGTTACAGTTTAATAATTCTCAAGTGCTTTGTGTGAATTCATTTTTGATTACCACAACATGAGAGTACTCCATCGAGTAAATGGCTTAAAAATGTATAGCTTTTTTTTGAAACGTAAAATTACCTTTGTATCTATTATATTAATTTTTTACTATTCTACACTATTAAGGGCTGTGGAGTCAGGCTGTTTTAGCTGGAGTCATACTAAAAAAACAATAATTTTCCTCCATCCTTCCTTTCCTTTCCTTTAATAAAGTCCTTAAATGAAAATTGTGTATTGAAATCGTCAGGCACAACCGTGGCGCCACTGCATGCTACTAAGTCTAAAAAAATCATTTAAGTCCTGTTTTAAGCAGGGCCGTGGAGTCGTGTAAAAAAAAGACTAAAAAGATTTTTTAAATCATTTCATTTTAACTTATATATTATATGTATACCATCAGATCATCTTTAGTCAGCTTAGCATGAAATGTCGACACTTTTGACTATTTTGTTTGAAAATATATTTTCAAAAAAAAATCGACCCACTCATTTTTCACGACTCCGACTCCACAGCCCTGATTATAACTAATATCAAGTTGTGACAAACAATTGGTAATACAAATATGTTTTTCTTTATTAATAATGATGCAAATTGTATTTGAATCTACTAAATTATCTATATTTAATGGTTTTATGCCATCTTAGGAATAAATTCTACAAATTAACAATCAAAAATAAAACCAGATCAATCAATAATTAAGAGGTATATGTTTTCAAGTTATTCTCAAATAATCATAATCCAACATAAAATATATAAAAAAATAAGAATCAATCTCTCAATTCACTTGAAATCTAAATATACGTTTGACAAAATGATGACGTTAGTCTAAAGTTGCTTCTCTTGCAGTTACTTATTTTTTTTTTATTCACTTTTGTTTTTGTACATGGTTGTAAAACCAATACAGAACCGGGAATGTGGCGGAAAAATTCACTTAACACTTAGGAGTCCGGGCGAACATATGTGTGCATCTCACTTTCAGTGCGCAGGAGTCCGCACGAACATATCTGTTCGTTTTGCCGAGTGTAAGTTTACACAAAAAAAAGGTACTTTGTGTGATGATTTTTTTTCTTCACATTTAACATCAAGGTTGCCAGTAATATTGAAATTGATAATGTCAAACAAATATATTAAAAATATTATTTTTTTTAATCGTAAATATAGATGTAATTCCACAGTATCACCTAGTAAATAATATTTTTTGTATAACGTTTAACGTTTGATGTAATATTATTTTCATGGAAAAATGCATCTTTTTTTGTTAGATCTTTTGCTTCGTTTACGTAAATAAATATGGGTTAAATTTTCGGATAAGTTTATTTATTGCTTCTTTGGCCGCTTCACAATTCTTTACAAAAAAATAAGTGTTTGTTCTATGGGATTTTTACGAAAGTGAAATTAGTCATGACAATAATTATATAACACAGATCCATTGTCTCAGATTCATTTTACATCTGTATCCTTTTTTTCTTTTGTAGACATTTTGCAACTAATTCTTGTTGGAAAGTCAACCCTAAATTCAAAGAAATGAAATCATTATTTTACTTCGAACAAAGCACCGCTTTTACTCAATATATGTTTGGCTTGCCAATAGCAATAAATTATGTAATTCTTAATGCACTTTTCGAGACGCTGTTGACAAGGAGCTATTTTTTCTGTAAAGTTTATGGCTCTGCTGTGAAAAAAATGTGACCCTTATGCTTCATAATTATTACACATATGAATGGCCACCATTCATTAATAGCATATACCTGCACCATTCTAACAAAAACAAACGATTCTCAAAGATTTAAAATATTTAAATAATTGAAATATAACAAGAATTATTTAAAAATATCTGAGAGTTGCAAATAAAACCTTACGATATAGAACAGATGTTTATTTTCGGTTTTACAATATCTCAAAAAAACTAAAATAGTTGTCGTTGCTGAGAAGAAGGAGATGGGGGGGGGGGGGGGGTTAGTAACCAGTAACTTTATTTTAAATTAGTGTATATTATTGCAACTCTTTATAGCCATTTCTTACTAAATAACTTTATTTTTAAGTTGTTAAGACTTTATATGAAACCCTCGGTTGAGAAACACTGATTTTATCATATTTTTATATGTATAAAACCATACGAACACTTTTCTGAAAGAAAAAAAAATATACATCAATCGGTTTAATAGTTATCGCAATTTAAACGTGAGCGCAAAAAAAGTTCCATTTCCCCAAAATTCGGCCGGCTCCCGCGCATTTTTTAGTATGCAAATCTGCGGACCTATATGTGTTAATATTGAAATATTATTTTGAATATAAAGCAGCTACTTCAAAGCGTTTGAACTTACATGACATGTGGTAGTGAGTGGGTCAATCAAATTATCGAATGCTTGGTCGATTCGGGTCCCTAAGGCGAGTACGGTCGTCCTTTGAACATTTTCATAGTAAATCGTAAAGAAAGTTTCATTCGTATTTAAATATATATTATACTCAAAGTTATTTTACTTTACTGTTCCTAAAATTAATACTTCGTTTATATTTCTAATTAATTAATATAATACATAATAGTCACTTTTTCATATCAGGAAAAATGGTCACTGAAATTATTTAGCGTACTATAACGTAACATTCAGTCGTTAATAGCTAAAAAATCTTCTTGTTAAGTAAGTTCTATTTATCTTTTCATATAACGTAAAAATTACTTCGCCAGTAAGCAGGGCACTGTGGGCACTGGGTCTCCACTTTTGTACCCTATAAAAATATAATCATAAAACCTTTGCCGACAAACAAATAAAATATAGTTCTTGAAACAACTTACTTCTCAAATCTGTGGGCATTCCCATGAGCTTATCCTTTTCGCCAGCAATGGCTTTGAACTCAATGATACATTTATTTCTTATATAAACACGAAACATTCATTTACTAAACGTCAGTTCAAGTTCATCCGTGCACTTGAACGCCTGAAGATGCCGAAAGGCGAAACCCGGGTCGTTAGTGACAAAATCTGTGAGAATGGACTTAGTTTGAACAATTCAAATTTAATATTGAAATTCCACCAAGCACCTTCAGTCGAAATCTTAAATTACTTAATCTAATTTATATTTTAAACATTGTTGAAGAAAAACCATATTAAGTCCCTTTTCCTGGTTTAATTTTTTAGATGCCGTTCTATTTTCAAACATAAAAGCTAAATTTTGATACTTATTCGGCATTTGCAGCTTACATCCTTTTAGTAGAACGTGTATAATGTTGTATACATTGTAATTATTGAAAAATAGCTGTTGGCTTACGTCCTTTTCCACAGTCGATATACAAAGTGCTATATTTCTTACTGATAAAAAATTGTAATACATTTTACTAATAATCCAATTGAACAATAAAAATAGTTCCAAGAAACATTTTTCAGCTGTATTATTTTATTGACACTCCCGTATGTATCAGAGACACTCAAAAAGCTTTGCTCTTACCTCGTTACGTTATCATTTCCTATACTGGCTTTGTGCCAGTTGTGAAAGAAGACACTCAATGCAAGCATATTGGGGTACTTCTTAGGTCGTCTACTTCAGTGTTTCGAAAACTTTTTGTTACCGCTGACTCCCTACAAGCTGTCTGAAGTTTGACGGGAGCCACTGTGAAAGAAAAATCTTTCGTTTGAATAACAGAAATAAACAAAGTGATTTGCTAATATAGAAAACAAAACACTACAACAAATAATTCCTTTTTGTCGATCCTCGGTTTTATATCATTTAAATGGAACATGCTATGCGCATGGTTGATTGGCACATGATTTAAAACCTTGTTTGCTTAATTGCAGTCAATGTAGATATCATTTATTTCACAAAAATATGTGTACAAACGTAAAATAAATAATCGCTAAGTTTTTCGATCATTGAAGGATATTTTGTTTTTATATTCATATATTCTCCCATCGGTAAAAACTTTTACAAAGAGATATCACATTTTTGCTAATAGCTTTGGCAATTGAAAAATGACTGTGAATATTGGATATTTGTAATTTCGTATTCATAATAATAAATATTACTCACTATAAATATCGATTTAATAATTAAAATTCAGAAGAAAAACTACTATTTTTTCTATATGAAGTGTTCTCGTGATAAATTTAAAAAAAAAGAATATTAAACAAAAAAAATCGCCTATTACAGATCACTTAGTATTTTTTGGTACGTGTATGAAAATTAATGAGTACGAAAGTACACACAGTCATTTTAAGGGTAAATAAATAATCTTTATTTTAAAAAGAGTTCGGTTTTGGTAATAGTTTTCGCGATATTATAATGAATTCCATTTTAACTACATATATTTTTTCGATATGGTTTAAAGCTAAAATATATGTATGATTTGGATAAGCAAATCTCTGGTCAGCTTGACAGATCTGGGGGAACCCTCATTTGCGGAACACTGGATCCTGCATACTTGATTCTTTCATCGGTATTTTTATACAGGGATATTTATCGGCACTGTTTTGTTTCACGTTATGATTGAGACTTATAGAAGTTGACTATGTGACAATTTATTCCAAGATTGAATAGGATAGTAAACTAATATGAAAAACTGTAGAACTAAATACGATGTTATTTTTACCCTATTACAATTTTTAATATTGATGATAAATAGTAACGTGTTCGTCTGGAAATCTCTTTTACCTAGTTATTATACAAGCATCAAATGTATGAACATGCTAAAGCTAGTTACTTGCTTCAGCCAATGAAGTTATTAAGCATTCAAAAAGATGAAATGGTAGCAAGCAGTCCTAAATAAACATAAAGATTTCCGATATTCTTGCGTTTCGTCTGTCTGGAAACGAAAGAAAGGGCCCGTCCGTATTTAGCTCTCAAATTAAAATTAGACAAGTACCCGACGTAGTCTTTTGTTTGTGTCGAGTAAAATGTTCAACATCCTGCATGCTTTTACGGTGGGCTATGTTCTCACATAATAACGAACATTTATGCCTTTTATGAGGATGTCCGAGCCGGGATACTACGACAATGTTGGCTAATAATGTGTACAGCTTTTATGGGGCTGACTGTGTTCCGTTTTATATGGAAATTTAATATAGAATTGTGATTTTTACCGCTATGGAACATTGCAACATTGTCTATGATTACCGACACTTAACATAAAATAAGTCAATAATGGAAATGTCGCACGAGTTTATTATGTATCTCGTTTTGTATGACACTAAACAATATTTACGATGTTTGTATGTTACTATGTGGGAATGCTCATCATACGAACAGAATATATAATACGCCTTCTTTAATTCAGGTTTATTTTATATAAACTGTTGAGAATGTGTCCATGTTTTTTTGCATACAGTTTCTTTATTCCAAAGTACTTAATCTTCTACCTTCTGTAAAATTTATGGATTGACGCTTACACTTTTCTGTCGATTACAGGTTGATATAGTCTATGTCAGATACAACAGTTTTGAAAAAAGAATATGTTGAATATGAATTATTCAAATCGTAGAATTAATAAATTTTGATCAATGAATGCATTCAAATTTAATTATCCTACCAGACTCGTGTATATTTTTTATTACCCTTCGAATTTAACATTTTCTTCATAATTGTCTATTGTCTGTTTCTAGACAATAGACAGACATTGGAAAAAAGAACCATTTTGATATTAATAGCTCGAAAGAATACTTTTTCGACTAGACGATTTTTCATATACATGTATACATAGAAGAATTGAACTATTTACTGTGTTCACATGACTACATATTTCAAACAATTATCTATGTTCAAGAAACTTGTCATACATAAAATTATTTTTATCAGATAATGCAAACTATAGTATCATTGTGAATGCCAATCAATATAGCAATATAAAGAAACGTTTTTTAAAACTATTTCAAGATTGACTATCATACATATTTTGTATGTACTTAATCATTCTTTAGAACAGTGGTCACGGAACTACGACCCGCGAGTCGGATCTGGATCTTCTAAAATTCCCTGAATTCCCTAAAGGCTTTAGAAGAATTTTAAAAATAAATATTTTTAATCCATATCCGCTCCCAATGTGGTGCATATGGCTTCCTTTTTATATTTCTTCTTGTTTTATTTAAGTATTTATTGAAAGGGTGAGATGGAATATTTAGACATCATAAACACCCATGCCTTCCAACAGAAAATGCCGTTACTACTAATACTCGAACCCGTGAGATCCATCCCGGACATGTTACATTTCAATAGAAAATTTAAATTAACTTTGATTATTCCACGTATTGTGTAACTAACTGTGACACGTGTTTCGCCTCTTTCAGAGGCATCTTCAGACTTACTATCGCAAAGTTTGCTTAAGTAATGAAGCAAGATTGATTCTAACATTTTAAAATTATAAAATTACAAAATGGATTGGGTTTTTTTCCCTTTTAAGAGGAGCAAGGAGAGGGGTGTAGAATCGAAATAAAGCAAACAGATAATGATACTAATTTTACTAATGAGTTGTAAACAATCAGAATGGGATTTTTCCTTTTTAATGGAAGCAAAGAGGGGATTATAAAATCGAAACAGTGCAAACAAATTTAATCATACTACTAATGACGTTAAACATTACAAACTATTAAAACTAATGAGCTGCAGTCAATCATCTAGGTTTGTGATTACTCTATTAATTGGAAACAATTTGAGTAACGGGGAACCGCCTGTGCTATTAAGAATATTATTTAATAATATTTCTTTTTTGTTAAGAGTTTTATTAATTTCTAAAAATTCTAAGCTATTCATCTTTAAACCCTTTTTATTTACTCGGTGGAGTATTTCTAAATTACAAATCTGATTAAAATTATGATTATTTTCTATTAAATGATTGGCAAACTCAGAAAAATTGTTACTTTTTAGACATCTTATATGTTCTTTAATTCTAATATTAAAGTTTCTACCTGTCTGTCCAACATAAGACGCTTGACAGTCTCCACAAGAGAGTCGATAGATACCACTAATTTAAATTTTCTATTAAAATGAACTTCCTCAAAGTTACCGCCGAAACCATCGAATGTATGTTACATTTCGTTTAAACTTAATTCATTACATAAACGTTAGGACTTAAAGTTAGTATACGCAAAAAAAAAACAGATCAATAGAAAAGGTGTTAAGTTACGATTACATTATCTAAATTTTCTTCCTATTTCCTCACATTGCATAGTCAGGAAAAGATCCATATAACATTGTATGTAAAGGTTTAGTTTATCTAGTCTACCACTACATTACTTCGTACTTTTACATTTTCTGTATTGGCTTTAGTCTGGCTTAGGTAATTTTACTCGAAAGCTTTCAGATCGAACTAGCTTTTGTGATTCGGAATGGCCTTTATGTATTTAGCAGAAGCTCTTTTGATTTACAAGAAAAATAAAACGACACCCTTTTCAGACGAGGAGATTTTCAGCCGTATATAATCTTACTTTCCTTCGTATGTATTTTTGGACAATGTAAACTAACTTCCTTATAATATATGATGTATGTATTTTTTTGGACAAAAGAGGTACATTAATGTACTCTGAGTATGCACATAATTAACTTACGTTAATACAATATCGTGTAAAACATAAATCTCGCCTTTATGGTTGGAAAAATTAAGAGTGCCTGACTTACTTTTTTTTGACAGCTTTTTTTCAGTTTGAAATTACCGCATTAGCCTGAGTATAAAGCGATGTTTCTTACCTAAAATATTTTTTTTGTGAAAAGCATTCTTATACAGTTAAGTATTCGTTTTAACTATACAAAGGTCTAGTTTTTTTTAAATGTTTTTTGTTGTAAATACATGTACCTACCGTACTCCGCACATTTTGTATGATATTTATAGCAATACCTGTCTGGAGCGTTTGAGTAAAGTTTATGTTTACATTTTGGGATTTATCGTTTATCTGCACACCTCGTTTTATATCAAAATTAAATAGACAATTAATGGAATTCTGATACTATATGAGAAACTACATCGACGAATTTCATCTTGTATTCGACTTTTTTCTTTTCTCTCCACTTCACTGTTTAATTGAAAGTTCATTTTGTCAGTGCGTCAATATTTTTGAAATTTGGAAATACTTGAAATTATCTAGATTTATATAAAATTAAATTACAAAATCACGCAAGAAAAACTAGATGATAGTTCGTATAAATTACTCGAGGACTGACTCTTGTGGAACACATATGCATTATATCTCAATTTTTCTACAAAGCATCTGAATTTGATATTGACCTTACTGAAACTTGAAGCCAGATTGGGTTGATCGCCAAGGCAAATCTTTTACCAACTAGACTACAGGGGGTAATTTACTGTGCTTAGAGTTTTCCTTCCTCTTTGAAAAAAATGACAACTTGCGAATTCCACGTGTTTCGCTTCATTGAAAAGAATCAGAAGACTTGATATATCGTTCAGATTAATCTTCGTTTATGTGTAGTTAAACGTTGACCGGGCGTGAAAAGATGAAAGATAAGGTAGATAAATAACACTCTACTAAATAATGGCTTATTTTTATACGTGAGCGATGGAAAATTAGCGAAATGAAATATTTTTAACCTTACTGAACTATTTTTGTGAAATTCTAACAAAGAGTAATTGACGTACAACATGTCATTCTCCTATTTCATAATATATAATATTAATTGAACGGTTTGATCGCAAGTAACACCTCGTTGTTGTCATATACTTAATAATACAATTTTATTACCTTACATTTGAACAGCCCCGTGTGACTAATATCGTCAATTTACTTATTGTGTTATTATTTCATAAAATATTAGATAATATTGACATTACTGAGTAGAAAAATAATCAATACATGAATTCAACAGGGAAATAACCAGTAATAAAAATAACGAAAACTCATCATCGGTTATTACCGGTAACTTGGAAAAATATTTTTTCGCGAAATAAAAAGGATAGATACAGGCATTATGAGTATGACAAAAAAATATTGTACATATGCATTCGGAATTGGGGAGTTCTGTTTTGTAACATTGAACACTGGTCCTACTTAAGGCATCTAAATGCATTATCAAATGTATTTTTTCATAAACTAACCGTTCGGTTCGGTTCGGTTCCGTGTAATTTTTTGTCAACTATTACATAATGACCCAGAGCTAACATGTATATTAAACGAGTACCTATGTAAATGTAGAATAAATACTTATGTAGTATTTTGTCTCGATTGTATTATTTATTCTCAAAAGTAATTTAATAACAGATAAATACAAAAAAAAAACGATTAAAAATTAAAGCAGATGTATAATTAATTGATAATATACACATATCGTTTAAATAAACAACACATATTGACATGATAAATAACACATTCATACGACCATAATTGTTTAAATATATTTTTTTTAATTATGATTAAAATTAAAATCGATGTCGAATCTCGAACATTAAAAATATTCTGTGTCCGCAATTTTCGATGTACGGAAGTTTCTGTGTACGAATTTTTCTTGTACAGAGAGTTCGAGTTCGGAAGAATCACGGACCGTTCAATTTACGTTATATCCTATTTTTGATGACTTTTTTTAAAGTGTAGTATGTTTCGTTAAAAATTTATATTTTATAATATCAAAATTGGTGAGTTTGTCCTCTAGACACTTTGGTAAATTTATTGGTTGATGCTGAATAATTAAAATTGATTAAGGCAAACACTCGAGAATTTCTGTTTTAGCCAGCTTCTTCTTCGAGTAAAAATCCACGTCACATCACGTTTGAATGTAATTTTTCTCAGTCTAGTGGCGGTTTCTTTTTGACGCGTCATAGTTTTCTTCTATGCCAGGGGTAAATAATAAATGGTGGAACTATCCATTTGAATTATCATTAAATTTTATTACGAATATTTTACTGCTATAATTACAAAATAGGACCACTACCATTAACTTGTTTAAGAAAAAAGTAACTACTTATACCAAAGAAAAAAATATACTTTTAAATAAACCATAAAACCAAAAAAAATAAACCATAAATTTAAATTTGGGTGGTCTTATGACGCCTTTCATCACTTTAGAAATAGTATAATTAATATTGTTTATTTAACGAACAGTGAAAAAAATGACTTATTGGCTGACTGAAAAATGAATTTTTAACGAAAGGTATTTATTTCACTGCACGAATAAAATAATCACTTGCACATTTCGAACTCATTGATTTTTAAACACGCCTGTTGTAAAACAAATACTCTTGTTTTTGTGTTTTGCATTAATCAAATAAAAAACGTTACCCCCAATTTTGTATGGGTACTTAGCACCGATTAACGCGTTTGATTTGCACGACACCTATCTACCGTGTAATTATGTGGCTTAATGTATATTATAATACATGTATGATTGAAATAAAAATTCTAACTGTGTTGTTGCTGTTTCTAACAAACACGTTGTAAAGTATAATTGTTAGTTACTCCTGGAAAGATCTCCGATTCTTGAGAAGTGATTCACAAATTACACTCGCAAGAGGGCGTCGCACTTTTCATTTTTTTCGTTCTTGTTATATTATTTGTATGTATTTGTATTCGGCGTTTATTCGCGAGTTGGACGCGAGCCAGACACTCCAGCATTTTTATTGACGACGCCACTGTTTTGTTTGATCATATTCAAAGGAAAAACAACGAATTTCACAGTCACGATTCGTGCCGCGTCCATTTTACATATTTATGAAAATCTAATTCGGATGAATTTTTATGAAAGGCCCTCTTCATACGATAGAATGTCAGGACGCCAATGAGCTTTGAATAAAAACGAACTTAATGATATTAAAAAAATATATTAAATGCTTATCATAAATTTCAATCTTCACGAATGATTGACAACTGAGAAATACCGAATAATTCAAACTATAATATAAGTTATTTTCATCATAAATACTTACTTTTCTCTATCAATCTTTTTTCAGTTAGTGTGATGTCGAAATATATATCGAACTATATGTGATAATTAGAGACCTCTATAGATTGCCTTTTTTACCTTATTAATTTACTTGACTTTCCCATAAATTCCATCTCACCATCCCGTCATTATAATATCAATAATATTTTAAAATCTTATGACATGACGATTTTCTTGTCCATATGGACTTAAATCGAATAAAAATAAATGAAAAAATAGTATTTTTCTAATCGAAGTTAATTTAAACTTGGTTGCGGATCATTACATTTCTGATATTACCATGTGCACAGAAATTATTCAAATTTTACTAATGTTATTAGAGCAAAGTAAGAAACATAAACTTTTTACAGCAAAACTTTTGTTCTTCTGGGATATTAAATACGGCATAAATAAAAATCTACTTTATATTTAGAAACCCTAAAAATTGTTTCAACTGAATATTCGAAACCTTTTTCAACAACAATGAATGCGTACAAAATTGTTTGTATCAGAACTTTACGTTTATTAATTTTCGAGTTTATTTTGAAAATTTATTTCTTTGAAAAGTATTAAGTAATTTATTGCTGTTAAATTTATTGAAAACTTTTCTTTATAATCGTCGTCTATAAGAATTACCACTAACAAAAAAAAACTAACTTATAAAAATAACGTCATCGCTTCAATGAGCCGACACAGCAACATAAAAGAAAATACAGATAGTAAACTGCTCGGAAAATATTAAAACAGCAGCTCACAACCAATAAGGGAGTTATATTATATTCTTAACAACCGTGGAAGACGGAATTGAGCTAATAATATTGGAAACCCTTGTATTAAACATAATCTGAATCCACTGTAAACCAACATAAGCAGATAAATTTTAGACATTTTTTAATATTCTGTAACATCATATTTTGGTTTAAGCTTGTAATACTAAAACCTTCAAGATTATATGTTTCCAAACGGCACAAGAAAAATGGACGATATATGTACTTGCATCATTAACATCTGTTAGATTATTTTAAATGTGTATACATTATAAATCGATTGTATATCTTATAGTTATCCTTAGGCATTTTATTTTAAGTTATATATTTACGGAACATTTATGTTAGTATGTATGCGATGTTTGTTAATATTCTTAAAGCTCATTTCCATACAGTCTGCGAGTTTAGCTCGTAATATGTCATGATATTACAATGGCATGTTAAGTAGATAAATAAGGAAATGCAAACGTACAATCAACGAGCAAACTTAGCCTAAGTAACCCGCCATACGCTTTGTATTTCATGTTATAAAATTCACCATGTAAACGCGACACGTTTTATCATAATTGCAACTTCCTTTGTTTTATTACGCACCCTCTGTGCCAAGAGGTCGTACACTATACAAGCTTGAATAATGCTCTCGGTAAGCCATATACACCCATAACGGCATGAATATTCAGGGATGTTTTAGAAATCAAATATTTAATATTGTGTTCTGTAATCCTTCGTGGAGAGGCGATATAAGATATTACGAAAATAAAATCAGGACCGCTTTCGCCCAACTTTTAGAATTTTCAAATGATAAGAAACATACATTAAACAATGGTCATTTTATATAAAATATTCAAATTCATTGACATGTCATTTGAAACAAAAAAGGAAAAGAAAGTCACTTTGAAATTGCGATCAATTTACATAAATAAATAAATTAAACAAGCTTTATATAAATTCAAACTATTATCTGTATATGACGAGATGATCGAATTATGTATTGTTGAAATTTTTCTAGTTTAATGTCTTCTTGTCTACGTGTAATAATCTAACGCTACTTTATACCATGCGCTTGCCTCCAAGTCTTGCATACATTTATATTCATATTCTTGCCTATATTCCTTATTAATTTGTCTTTTACCGTACCACTATGGAGGATACGATGTATGAATCTAGCTTAAACGAGAATCAGGACTTATCTTTATAAATAGTTACAACTAACTAGTAGAATTATATTTTATTTGAATAACTAAAAAAGTGGGGCAATAATTTTTATTTAAATATGTGCGTTATTAATATGTACAATAGTTACAAATGCGATTAAAAAATAATCCGGTTTAAGTAAGAGATGAATGACTTCTTTCAAAAGGAATACTAGATGACAACTTTACTGACAAGATAATCCCAAATTCATGACACCACGATATATTATCGTTGGCAGTTTATTAATGACCAGAGTATTTCCTTGTCAAATATGACAGTCAAAAAGTTTTTTTTTAGACAATACTTACATCATAATTTGTTGTTTGTCAGTATGCCTTTATAAATTACGTAAGATGTTATAACTGGGAAAATTTTGAAGCGTCTTGCTTATCGTAGATATGCTTCATAAGGACCATTAACACAAAAAAGAGAAGCACAACATAACACAAGACAATATATATCAACTTATACTTTTCGAAATGTAAGTAGATAGAGCATGCCATAATTTCCATTAAATGCATTTCTTAAAATGTTTTGTTGTATTGTTTGTTTCGTTTCTTAATTTTTTCTCTAGTGTAACTAAGAACGAAGTTAACTTTCTCAAACCTACGATATTTATACTATAGCAAACGTCAGAATTCAGGATAGAAAAAAAACAGTTTTAGTCATTTGTAACGATTGCCAACAACTATAGTAGAATACTAAAACACTTCAATATTTTTTTCACTTTATTACAATGGAGTTCTACCAAGTGCACTCAAATTAAATCGATAAACATTAAATACAATATTGAAAAAAAAACACTTTTTGCACCAATTTATTTCACATTATCAACAAAAAAATAATTTGGAATTACTAAAAAAAAGTCAAATATTTCGACTGAAGGTGCTTGGTGGAATTTCATTATTAAATTTGAATCGTTCACATTAAGTACATTAACACAAATGACAAAACTTCTGTAAATGTACATAATTTAAACGATTTAAAATTATTACAGATAGCTTTTTTTATTTTTTTATTTAATCCCTGCCCGACAAAAGTCAACAATCACCACCAATAATAACTACCGTATTTTAAATCTAAACCTTATTTCTATGTTTTATATCCTCCGATGTTCGTGTATCACACACATGCTTTATTTTATTCGATATTGTTCCAGATTCCTTGCATAATATTGCATCCATTTACCACCATATTTACATATATTACGCAGTTTGTCGTGATTTAAATATACGTTGCGGAAAACGGGTCATCGCGTGCATGGGAAATTTCAACATTTTTCCACGTCTTATTACAGACAATGTGGAACATGCGGTGGTATCGTTATATTTTACGGAGATTTAATATGAATAACTTGGCGGGAAAATGACTTCGTAAATCGAAAGAGTGCAGCATGCCTTTGCTTAGATTGCAACGTTTACCTACCTTCTCCATTTTACTTGAGTGACGTGAAACATATAAATAATAATAAATATCACTGCCAATATTCGGTGGAAAGGCGTTATATTAAAAAAAACACAATACAGTGGAACCTCGATTCTACGTTTTTCATGGGACCGTAATAAATGAACGAATAATGCGGGAAATCTTCAAATAACACCAAAAAATGTTTAATTTTCAAAATTTATTTATTACATTGTTTTTATTAAAGAACCAATAAATATATTTTTAGTTTGTTTAATATAAACTAAGTAGCCTATTTGCAGTTTGACACTAAAATTTTAACAAACACTCTTCAAAATCGCGTACATTTCTAACTCAACTCCTTTTTGCTATGTAGACTCGTTTTTCTCCTGAATTTTTCCAATGTCTTTAATTATTTTCAGTTTTTCAACTAGAGTTCTAGCTGTCTTCATTTAGATATTTTAGTGTTGACTTAGAAAAATTCACGCAACCAGATGCAATGTAAGACTATTTATGAGCGAAAATAATATTCTACAAAAATGGCCAATCGGGAATCGGGATAGATGACTGGGACGGGACGATATTATTTAGATGATAGATCGAGGAAATCGGTGAATCGGGAAATGAATGAATCGTGGAATTACTAAACATTGTTATTACGGGGTCTTGGTCGAGTGAAAAATAAACGATCCATGCAATAAAACGAAGATAGTGAGAACGGAAGATCGGTGTTCCACTGAAAAAAACGCGAAACGAAAAGCCAGGTTAGACTATTTATGAGAAATATTCAACGGAAACGGTCAATCGGGATAATATTTTTGACGGGACCAAAATATTTGAACGATAGATTGAGGAAAACGGTAAATCGGGGAACGATTAATGCGGGATTATTTTACATTGTTCTTATGGGTGTTTGGTCGGGACTATGAAAAATAAACGAACCATGCGGGAAAACGAACAATGCGAGAACGGTAGATCGGGGTTCCATTGTATTCCTTTGCGCTACTTTCACTTTTATTTTAGCAAGATCAGAACCGGTTTCGTTCATGATGAGTATTATCAACTGAAAATAAATAAAATGTAACAGTACTATTTATATAAAATAAAATGCCACAAAAAGGTGTAATGAACAATTGGTATTCCAGTAGTATAGCCATAAATGCATTCTCTGAACTTAAATTTGCGTGTACGTATGTATATTGATCTTTGGGTGTATGTGTCAAATTTATGAAGAAAAACTATATATTTCATGACAAAAATGGATTATTTAAGAACTATTGCATAAATGCACGGCCTATAGCCGAGTGTTCAAAGCATTCGGTTACGGTGTTCACGGGTTCGAATCCCCCATCATTTACACTCCATCTAACTAAAATACTGGGTGCAGTGAAAGCAGTTAGTTTAAAAGCTGTCATTTTCTAGTCTTATATTCTTCTCGCAAAAAGAGTTTTTTAAACCACTTCTCGCAAATTAATGTCTTTTGATGTCACGTTTAGGGTGTTCACCGCCGGAAAGGCATTATATTCGACAACAAAAAAATATATACATTCCCCATTTTTATTTATTAATATCAAAATCGGTTTCCTCATGACGAGCATTATCAACTGATAAGATAATAAAAGTGGGAATAAGTACTAATGTATATTTTAATTTTTTAAATTTCGTTTGAGTTACTCAAATAGGAAACCATTTATTCCACATTGGTATCAGATATGGTTGAAATAAAAATATTTTGCCTTGTGATGTTTTTAAATTTACGATTCATGATGCTGATAATGTGAAATCGATACATTAAAAATGCTTATGCGTCTTGAATAAGTATTTACTATCACCGAAGTATCCATACTGACTGAATATTCCCAGAAGTATCGATGAATCGGCCATATAAGCACGAGGCTAATAAAATGGAATATTGCGAGATCGACTAGTTAAACACCATTTAATTTATAGTACTTACCCGGCATTAAAATAGGATGAAAATTAAACGCTAACAACGTATTTTTATTGCTATCTTTAGTAGCTACGTTTTATTTTATTTTTAATTTGATCATTATTTTGAGATGTCCAAATTTCTAAAACGTCTTTGGCAGTAACAAACATTTTCAAATGAATTATTATTGAATTTTAAATAAACGAAAGGCAGTTAATTGATATTAGATGCCCATTGCCTATAGCAGGGTTTCCCAAACTTTCTCTGCTATGGAACACTTCGCAAATACGGAAACATTTAGCTTATTCTTTAGGTCGAGTAATCCATAATACATTGTATAAATACAAAAATATGTCTTTTCCTGCACTTCTACTTCGCTGCAGCACAAAAGTAAATCCTGCTTCACATAAATTGGTTGTGTAAAACGGAAGTAAAACAATAATTACTTGTTTCGGCACATTGAAGGATTCTTCTGACAAACTCGCCAAGAAAGAATTTAACGACATTTATATCAGAATCGCTGATAAAATCAGTCAGATTTTCATAATTAATTGCGATGAATTAAGCATGCTGGTTTTGCTATTGTGGAAAATGGATTCCAAACCAAGGAATGATAAACATTGAAAAAGAGTGGTTTGGTGACGGAACGGAACACCTATTCAGGTTCTGTGGAACACCAGTGTTCCGCGGAAAATAGTTTGGGAAACCCTGGCCTATAGTAAGTCGCCTGCTGTGGTCTAGGTTCTAGTTCAGAAGTCGGCAAACTTTTGTTCTTAAAGAGCCATACCGTAAAAAGTTAAGCTCGACGGCCCTTAGAGAATTCGATGTAAAAATATGAATACTATTACATTAAAAAAAAACACGTTTTCTGATACAATTTTATAATGATAATGATGTCTACTAATGAAAAGAATCTAATTGCATTTTTAAGATTTAATATTTCTTCAAACTGGTGTTCGAAGATAGTATTTTCTGCCTTGAAAATGATTTTCAACTCAAACAACACATTGGAAATACTCTTGTCTTATATTGAATATTTTTTTCATGGAAACTGAGTGCAATCAGTAGATATGTGTTTATTCGGAAAGAATTCATTTATTAATTTATCGAAATATGAAAGCAATTCAACGTTGGATGGATGTGCGAAATTACACAACATTATCATTATCGAACGTTATAAGTTTATAATTTTTTCAAAAACTAAAACACTCTTTTGTACTAATTCCACATTTATTCATTATGACCAGGACCGGTTTCGCTCACCACGAGCATTTACAACTAATATCAGTATTCAATTAGTTGTTGTTGTTTTTTTTTTTAAATAATTTAATATAATGTTTTTTCACTAAGTATTGACAGTGAACACTTTAAAGTGAGATTATTATGTTTATTGAATCGTACTGGATAATTTATTTTGGTCTGGTTTGGGATGCAACGTTAACATTCTTCGCAATGTCCCTTTTGCGAACTGTCACTCTTTCTCATTTATTCAAATTTGAAAATATAAAAAATGTGCACGGGGTGACGCGATCTATGTGTTTTCGAGTTGTTTTGGTATTTGTGTCATACGCGTATAAATAAACATCAAAAAAATTACACTAAAGTTGTGTTCAACCTTACACAGGAGCGAATTGGTATTAAAAAATAAAACACTTTTAGTACTTATTACACATTATATATTGTAGACCAGGACCGGTTCCGCTCATTGCGAGAATTATCAACTGATGAAATATAAAAACATACCGAGTTTAATTTATACAACATTAAGTAAGTCTAAAAACATAAAAAACACAGTAAGTATAGATAACCTTGTAAAATTAAATTGTTAAAAAATCGATGATCATTTCTTATATAAAGCTAAATTTGACTGACATTTTTCTTATAATTTGTGGGATAACTACGTAGAAATACCCTTATATCGATAAAAAATGATGGATTATTCATTCCACATACTATGAAATAAATTATGAGACTTTCGCATATTTTTAAAAAATAAAGTTATCAATTAAAATTGATGTTCAATTTTAATATCTAGGTTTTATAATCTGTGCAATAATGAAACTTAACAGTCTCTATTCTTGATGGATAAACATTATATCTCAAGAATAAAAACAACAATTTTTACGAATTTCATTTATTTAATAAAGATGAGGGCCGTTTACGCTGATCGGGAGCATTATCAACCGATTTAAACATAACATACAAGCCGAAAGAAACATTATATCCCATGTTCTGTTCATATACGCATCGCTTAGTATTCTCGTAGTATAAAACGTGGTTATATTTCCAATCACAATCAAGTACATACACTTCTTTTTGAAAATCACTATTCATATATTCTAAATTTTGTAATTCCAGTACGTCCCTCTTGGGAAAAAAGTATTCTGTCGCATTTATACAGTGTGTGAAATATTTATCGCCAGGTATAAAAGATATATTATATTTGTTGAATAGTTACGAGCCGCCTTGTATTTATATGGAATACACACACAGCCAGTGAATCAAAGTTCCATATCGGGTTTGTATGCGTCGTTCCTTTTACTTTATTTTATATGCGTATATAAATTTTATATTTCACACCTTCCACACGAAAAGTAGCAAAAATCGATAATTTCACTGTGTATTTTTTTATTTTATACCTTTGAAGATATTTGTCGACTTTCTTTTCAGCCAAAGTTTATTTGAGGCCATTTTGGCTTTATAGAAACATCAATTGCTTCACTAGCTTTGAAGCTCGAAAACTATTAGATGAAAATATATTTCCGCAGTATTTTTCTTTTAGAATAAAATAAAGTATTTTTGGTCCAAACACAAGTTTATCGGAATAATTCAAGCACTTTGATTGATGATAGCATAATATTGCAGAGCAAATATAAGGTATTCAACACTATTTTCCCACATCAACGTAATTTTTATACTTAGAAATTAATAACTTTAAGGTAAAGCATATGCTGACTTTGTACACAGAAGCACAGATTTTGTATTACACGAAGAAGTATAGACTATTTTACTTGAATTGCTCATTGAAAAATGAAACTTAAATGTTATTTTGTAAAGAAATATACATTTCCAAATAATGTCATTATTTAATTATGTATTCATAAACGACATTTGTGTGACGCAGCTGTCACAGCATACGCTGGTCGAACATTTCTGCGTCGCCTGCATCTCAGTACACGCTTTGTCTAATAATTTCTTTGTAATTGTAAAATATGAAGTTTTAACATAACATTAATGCGTATGCCATTTTTGTGTCACTATTTTGCCCTCTAATATTTGCAAAGTAGATAATTTATTATGATTAATACGGTTGGATTTTATTCTTGTCCAAAAAGCTTGTTCAAGGATAATTGATCGTATAAAGTTGAACGCATGAAATCGGTCGGGCAATCTTACAATATTTGAATTTGAAGTCTTTACCATCTTGTTTTGTTATTTTCGGTTAATTTTTTTTGGTATTTTAACCATTATTCAATTATTAATTATGAATGGGTAATAAATACTTTGTGATAGTCTTTGTTTATGTTTGAGCTGAAGCACTGTCCGAGAAAGCGACGATATCACAAGAGGTATTTTTTCTTGTTTACATCTTGATAAAAAAACATTAAAGATAACATTATTGACCCTTCATCTTGTTTATTACATAAAACGGAATAAATATTAATTCCAAGAAAGAGATGCAATGATTTTTTGTGATAGCTTTTCTTCATTCTCCATGATGTATTAAGATAAGTTTAGTGTCATTCAACGTTTAAACTTTCGTGGACCGGCGTCAGCTAAAAACAAAAACCAATTTTTGATATAATTTTATTTATTAAATCTAATGTTACAAAACTATTTTGTTTTGTTGTTGCGACACCTGCTGCTACTTTTTTGTAAGCAAATTTAAAAAGCGAGGATGCAGCGTTGATTCTAATAATTTTAGATAATTTTGTTTTTATTTATCCGACTGGAACACCTTGGGTGTTTTTCTTGTTCGGTTGCGGTATCCAAAGGCTTGAATCACCACATTTAAGATTTCGACTGAAGGTGCTTGGTGGAATTTCAATATTAAATTTGAAACGTTCAAATTATGTACATTCACACAGATTTTGTCACTAACGACCTGGGTTTCGCCTTTTGGCATCTTCAGGCGATCGAGTGCACGGATAAATTTAAACTGACGCTTAGTAAATGAATGTTAGGTGTTTATATAAGAAATAAATGTATCATTAAGCTTTGAGCCGTTGCTGGCGAAAAGGATAAGCGCATGAGAATGCCCACAGATTTGAATGGTGAGTGAGTGAAAGGCCAAACCCAGTGACAAAATCTGTGTGAATGTAGATAATTTTAACGTTTCAAATTTAATATTGAAATGCATCAATTAATTTATTAGAATACTAATTTTATTTAGAGTGATAGATGTTTGTCTTTCCATAAAAACCTACCAGTCTGATCCTTAAAGCTATTACTAGTTACGTGTCCTTTCGTACATATAGCTATTTTCACAAAAAAAAACTAGGGTTGTAAAGTTTTTATAAAATAAGAAATATTTCAAAAAAAAGTAAATGTTTTTTTCCTCTTGAAATGGTTTTCAATTTTTTAATCATTTCCCTTTCTTCTAGTACATACAGTCATTTTATCACCAATACATACGATGAATAGTCTTATTTTATAATATATTTGGCTTTTTATTTCCTAGGTGAACGGGGGTGTGAATTCCTCATATAATTATTTTATCTCACCATCTCGATAAAAAAATGAGAAATTATTCATGGATTTTTCTGTAGTATCACAAAGTTCTATTAATTTATTAAAGAATTTTTATGGATTTTGATCTCTATTATTTTTTTTAACTCATAAGTTTTCAGTGACTTTACTTTTGACTCCGAATCCTCAACAAAAAAATATGATAAAATTGAAAAATAAGTATGTAATTCATACCGTATGGGGGCGCAAAATTATTTAAAAAAATAACTAGGTACTTAGCTTTCGTACATACGTGTAAGTATGTAGTTATTATATAATAATTACACATCTACACGATATTAGTATGCAACGCGAAATCATTTTATGTGACAACTTTTGACTCTTAAGTAGGTAGGTACATATTGTTATTTTTTTATCATACATATGCAGCAATGAAACCAGTCAAATAAGTAGTGTCATTCACCAAACTGGAGCGACGAATAAATTACTCATATATACAATTATTGTTGTCATTAAAATAACTCATTGTAGTATTGTTAAGCAATAATGTAAAATGAAACATATAATGTATGCAGTCGCTAGTTAATTTATTAACATATTTAATACATTTATTTACAAAGAATATAGCTTTTTACGTCGTTCCGTATCAACAACTAATCGTTATATAATATACTCCATTAAAACCAATTTCTCTTTCTTATAAAAGTTGTGAATTTAATACGAGTTGAGTTATCTAAATGTTCAATTTCTTATTTGTTGCGGACAATTAAAGTGATTCCAATTTAAACAAATAATATTTGAATATGTAGTTGTATTGGAGTGCGCATCAACCCGGAATAAGTGAGTGGGGGCTTTCAACTGCTGCGTGGTCTCGAGCGAGCGCAGCTTAGGGGGAACGCTGCCGGAGACTTGGTAGATCTAAAATCAGATTTTTTTTTTATATCCTAAGTATTGCTTTTTCGTACTTAAGATTATGGTTTGTATTTGTCAATATGAAGTGAAATGAGCCACGTGGTAAAAACATTGCGATCATTGCGTTATAAGGTTCTACATGTCTTAAAATTGTCGTAAAAAAGAAGTAAGCTTAGTTAATCTAACTGAAATATTGTTTTTTTTTTCTAAAATAAAAATACGCAATTCACAAAAACATTAAATCAAAACCTGATTGTACTTAAAATTAAAAGTCCAATAGAAAAGGATGACCATTTTTCTACTCGATTCACTTCTCTTCTCGATTGATCATATAAAATTATTGCATATTTGGTTCGCAGAATATCAATAAAATACATATACCGGCTGCATAACTAGGCAGTATTTGCAATATTTTATCGAGCAACCTTCTCAAATAGAATTTATATACATACATTGAGTTGGATTCTATCGGCTTATCAAAGTATTATTATTAACAAGTTCTCGTATAATCGTATATGGAAAATAATGATGGTTTTTATCGATCATGTATTTTGTTAACACGAGGGCTTAGTTTTTGGAGTGGGCGTTAGAATGTCTTGTATTTTGTATTCGTTTATAAATAAATAACTGCTAGATTTTTGGGGTTTCAAACCCACTGATTTTATTGTATTGATATCACTTTTGTGGAACTATTTTACTACAGGGTTGTCCGAAAAAAAACATTCGTATTTTTAAAAAATAATGTGCCGGATATTTGCTTTTTTAATTTAGATCAATGTTAGTTACCATTTTTTCTCCCACTAACCCGAACGTTCACCCTCTTTCGTCACTGTATCCGTAAAACTTTGATAGTTCGAACAATAAGTAGACATACCCCATTAGGAGTTCATATGCTTCAGATTGATAGCGGGCATATTTCAAAAAGTAATCCAGATAAAATTTTCAGATTGCATAAAATTCGTCATTTTTTTAATAGTTAATCTTGTTTCCTCAATTAATAGCGGAGAATAGAACGATTGGCTGACACATCCAATTCTCAGCTAAATGATTATTATTGACGGTTAAACTCTTAATATCTATTGTGTTGAAATCATCCGTTTTGAGTGTTACTTAGATAGTTAGTTACTCATACCATACCTACTGAACAATTGCTTTGTTGATCCGTTTATCGTAGCCATGCGTACAGTAAAACACGCATCCCACACTCTACATCGTACATTTATTGTATTAACCACTTGAATGCCGCGCAATCACCGGTGCACATTTTTTATAAATGCCACGTCTGTTGCGTGAGTACTGGCTAAGGCATCCAATCCCGGGATCCCGTTCAATTTTCTGTTCCCGAAATCCTGGGATCGACACGGCTGCGATCCCGGAATTTCGAGATTGAGAAGTTATGAGCAAATCCCAAAAATTGACACGAAATTGGCAAATCGAGGATTTCGAATTCCCCGGTGAACTAAAAAAAAAACCGAGATTTTGAGACAATCTGGGGAAAAAGTATAGCGAATTGATGATTTCAAATTCCTCGGTGAGTTAATCCCATTGAAAATTAATCAATTCCGAAATTCCGTGTTTGGATACCTTGTACTGGCGCTTGATACAAGCTTGACAACATTTGTATTTTGTGTACGATTTTTTTTAATACCTTTGTAGAATTCAAACATAATCGTATCAGTATGTAGAAGCAAACATAAAAGCTTTGGTGTAATATGTACGGCATCTAAGAGGTTAATGTATTTTTTAATCAA
Source organism: Himalopsyche tibetana (assembly GCA_030503985.1). Classification (NCBI taxonomy): domain Eukaryota; kingdom Metazoa; phylum Arthropoda; class Insecta; order Trichoptera; family Rhyacophilidae; genus Himalopsyche; species Himalopsyche tibetana. Next base: position 18,928,052 of record JAPJYX010000005.1, read on the forward strand.
AGTGTGAATATGAATATAATAACACATTTACAATAAATTATTCCGAATCAATCGAGCTACATTCATATTCAATACGATACAATTACAAATAGAAGATTATTAATATATACATAAAAAATATTATTTAATACATATTTAAATTCATTCTTCTACGAATGCTATGTTAATTCGGATTACCGTGTAGTTTCAAATATATCTTGCTACCTTGGTTGTTATAATGTACTCAAAATGCTTTAGGTTTTTTTTACATGATAATAATATGATAATTTTACAGTCCCAAAAAGATGTTAATGGTGTTGAACATAAATTCAATGTTACAACATAAAAAAAAAACACCACGGGACTGGTAATACGGAATACGTAATTGTATTTATATTTAAATTTTCGTAACAACTACCTAATTATTATCTTCTAAGTTTTAGATTATTTACCCAATATATACTTATTTAGCTCGCCTCTGTTATTATTTGCCTATTTTTAAGCACGCTTTCACACGACATGGTAAAATTGAACCTACACAATTCAGTATTATGATTGCTCTAAAATTACCGATTTTCATACATAGTATCAAAAATATTTTCCAATCTTTTAATAACGTACTTAATGTATCGATGTATATATTTTATCGAGTTTATTCCAAGAGTTGCTTATTAAGCGGTTCTGGTTTTATCGAGATATCGTGGGAAATGGGAAAAATGTTTTTTTATGAGAACATGTAAATGATGTAAATGAATGATTATTTTTTGTATAAATTTCACAATTTTTATTTCAATGAAGTTATAAGCAGTGGTGTAGTGGTAAATAAATAGGTACCAGGTCGGTCATTGATTTCTTCCCTTTTTTATATATCCGTTCGAGGTTTAATTACCACAAGTTTTAACAATTAAATCAAAATAAAAACGCACATTTATTTAAAAAAAACCTGCTCATTTCTTGTACGATGCATTTGATGATAAAAATTAAAAAAATCAAATTAACCAATAGTATTAATATAATGCTTTTAAATTTTATGAACAGTATTTTGAATATATGTTTGTAATTAAAAATTAAGTTACAGGTCAAAAAGGTGGCAGGGCGCCCTGGCTCATTTTTAGGTCCCAGGTCGCCGACCTGGCCCCACTACACCACTGCTTATAAGAGTATTATTTTATTATCAATTGTATAAATTGAACAGCCGTATTTACACAGGCATTGATAGCAATTATGTGATCACAAATTGCAATTATTAATTTATATTTTGTACAATTATTATAGGTAGAAGTCTTTCTCTGGTGATCATTTTTTTCAAATGTATGTGTGCATAAAAAACGTTCAACCATTTTCAGTTGTTCAAGATGCTCACTTATTAAAATCGGCACTGTTAAAATAAAAATAATGAAATATGTATGTACCATAGATATATACACTTTTATTCGTTATTTTATATGAAAAGTATGCCATTTCGGCAAGAATTTGAAGTACTTGGGAAAATTTTATTTTAAATAGAAGTACAAATGTATGTTTTTAATTCTATCGTTATAATGATTGATTTACTCTTTGGTGGGATATTTTATGTTCGACTCATGAAGTCACGTTGACACAAATCGTAGTATTCGTTAAGTAGTTATGTGTTAATGTGTTCTTGTGTAACAATTTCACCCCTACCTGTTACACAAGAACACATGTGAACAAAAATTATTTTAGCAGGAAATATTGGAAATAAATAGGGCTCGGCTTTCCAGTTTTCCAATCTTAAATGAACAGTTAAATCTCCCAAATTCCCCATTGTTATACCCCTTTGAATAATTAATATCAATTAATTCTAATAATATGTCGTTTTATAAACTCACAAAAAAAATATTCTATTTTATTTTATTATTGTATTTATTTTTCACGTTTACTTTTTATTGTCTGGCAATTCATTATGCCCAATATTATAATCTACCCACTTAATTCACTACAATAATTCATATCATAAATTCTCGCTATTAATATGGTTAACAATACGTATAGAGCGAATGTACTTGTGTGTTTGTATATAGACAATACAAACCTTCCGCTGCCTGTCAGTTCGAGTGCATTCGCGCACTGATTAGTACCGAAAGATGCCGAGAGGCGAAACCCGGGTCGTGTTCGACCAAGAATTTTATGGAAGTGTACAAAATGAAAATAATTCTAAATTAACGTTGAATTTCCATCAAGCACCTTCAGTCGAAATTTTAAATTGTTTTTAGTATGTAATTCACTTTTATTTGGTATTAAAAATACATATGGCAAAAACCGTTTCTATCTATTAAAAAAAATGATCGGTTGTTGTGAGAAACATTCATAAATGTTGTCCGTTATTGGATTACCGAGATAACCCAACGGAACATCGTACGATAAAACGCTTTAAAACTGTTTCGAGTCAATTGCTGTGCATTACATCGATAATAATGTTATCGCAGAATCGGTTGGAAATGCATTATCGTTAACGTTATGTCTTCCTCTCGTCGCGAAAGTTTTTGTCATCGTTAACTTGCAGATTGCCGCCGTGGACTATGCAATTTACATAATGAAGATGCTTGGGTAACTGACCGAGGAAAGATTTCTTAGATATATTATTACTAAGTGGCCTGTTCTTGGTACTATGCTTTAACTGTACCAAATTGATGATTAGAAAGTACTCAAATATGCTAATGTAATTTGTCTTATTTGTTAGAAGAATTGTCGATACTAGGAAACTAGTTTCTGTGACAACTAGATTATATATTCCCAATCAATATTAATTATGAATTAGTTCAGTCATAGATAAACAGCTTTCTACTGTTAATCTATTATTAATAAAATAATAAAGAACACATGTTTCTTCATTTGAATTCCATTAACTGTCGAGTGTCAATTGTATTATAATAAATGCAAATTTATTACTGTGAAATACATTTTTTACACTATTACATTTTTTTTAAATATTTATTATTCTGTGTTGGTCTTCAAATATAATCGGAAGTTGAACCAGTTAATCATCAACTGAAAAGTCTACCTCGTTAAGCATACAACCAACCGGGATCAAATTTTGATTAAAAAAGGTTATATTCAAAAAAATATGCCACAAATTACCAAAATTTTATTAATATTAGAAAAACTCATGTTCTTCGAAAATAAGTATTTTAAATTTAAAAACAATATCAATTTGTAATAAGGTATTAATAAAAACAATAATCCTTTGTACTTCATTCCACTTTATTTAATATGTCAGGACCGGTTTCGCTCATTGCGAGCATTGTCAACTGATAAGAAATATAATTTAACAATGCTATTTATACAAAATTGAAAAGTTATACACAACAGTTGGCATTGAAAATAAATTGCCAATTACATTAAAGTGATTCTAAAATAACACAAAATTAAAATGTTCAACACAACTAACATATAATTAAAAAGTCATCCCAGATTCATAAATTCAGAATTCAGAAAAAAAAAATAAAAAAAAAAAATAAAATAAAATAAAATAAAATAAATATAGATTTCTTTTGTTAGAATTGATATGGTCTTTGAAAAATTTGTTTTTCAGAATCTTCCTGGCTGTCGATTTTGTTTAAGTGATGAATGAACACACCAACTACTTGGAAGCGGGGAAAACATAAAACTATCATTAAGCATATTCATATCATTAAGCATGTTCACTTTATTATTGTAACATTTTATCACTTTGTCAAAAATTTCCCAAATTTTAATTATGTTTGTAATTACTTTCAATCGCATTCTGAATTTATGAATCTGGGATGACTTTTTAATTATATGTTAGTTGTGTTGAACATTTTAATTTTGTGTTATTTTAGAATCACTTTAATGTAATTGGCAATTTATTTTCAATGCCAACTGTTGTGTATAACTTTTCAATTTTGTATAAATAGCATTGTTAAATTATATTTCTTATCAGTTGACAATGCTCGCAATGAGCGAAACCGGTCCTGACATATTAAATAAAGTGGAATGAAGTACAAAGGATTATTGTTTTTATTAATATAATGCCTTTCCACCAAGTATTGACAGTGAACACCCTAAAAGTGTAATAAGGTATTTGAAGAAAACTATTTTTTTATCGTGCTTAAAACCAAGCGCGCGCCTGATCATTGATTTTGGTACATCATTGTGGAGCTAAAACAAAGAAATTGGTTTTTTACTCTAAATTGACTGCCAACATATTAAGCGCATATCAACATTTTAATTCAAACAAGGATATTTGAGGGGCTTGGTATCAAATCTCATAATATCAAAAAAATCTAATTGCATTACTGCATATATCAAAAAATATATCAAATTTACTTGAAGCACTGTTTAAAACACTGCGAAAGATTACTATCAGTGTTTAAGCTCATATTTTTATACGAATACTATTATGACTAGGGTATCCAATCCCGAAGCCTTTTTCCAATCCTGGGATTGGGATTTGCTCACCGAGAAATTTGAAATCCTCGATTTGGTATACTTTTTTCCCGATTGTCACAGAACTTCGTTTTTTTTTTTAGCTCACCGAGGAATTTGAAAACCTCGATTTGATATACTTTTTCCCAGATTGTCACAAAACCTCGTTTTTTTTAGCACACCGAGAAATCTGAAACTCGATTTGCCAATTTCGTGTCAATTTTCGGGATTTGCTCAAAATTTCTCAATCCCGAAATCTCGGGATCGCAGCCGAATCAATCCCAGGATTTCGGGATCAGAAAATTGAACGGGATCCCGAATCCCGGGATTGGATGCCCTAATTATGACATGTTTAGAAAGAACCAATCAGCAATTAGTATTTTTCAATGTGTAATTAGTATATTTCGCATTTTAAGAAATTGCTTCTTGTCACTTGCGATAAATATTCTTAGAATTTTTTAATTACAAAAATTATGCTGGTGTGGTTATTTGTTATTTTCTTAATTTTTCGAGAACATGAGTTTTGATACTAAGCTCCTTATTCGTCACTTTAATTGTTTCAGTTGGTGAAATGTTTGAATATTAAAAAAATAGACCACTCTTTTCTACTAATTACATTTTTTTTAAAGATTTTATCATATAATTTTTATCAGTTGAAAATTCTCGAGATGAGAAAAACATGTCCTGATATTAATAAATAAATGTGGAACTAGTTATGTAGTACAAACGAATGTTTATTTTTTTATAAAGATATTGGTATAAAATCTTTATAATTTAATTGACTTACTACTATATAATAGTTAACAGGTGTTTTGTTGGTATAGAAATGAAGTTAATGACCATTTGATAAAATAACGGTTGAAGGTTAAATTAATTAAAAAAAATATCTTTGTTTCAAAAGGGGTCTTCATTTGAACCTATGAATGTTGACACCTAAGCTAACAACAGACCTCAGTTGTTAAGTCGCCATGTCGCGCCGTTTGGATGCCTCCTTTCACTAATGCACTCTTAAAAAATAAATAAAAAATTAAAATATGCTTGGAAGAATCTATCAACGGGAGACAGCTGCCGCCCAAACCGGTCGTAAAACCAGACCTCGCCTGACCCATTCCAAAACTTGAATAATTAAAATTCCATCACCCTCTTACACCCCTAAACCGGGTTACTTGATTCTTGTTCCCAAGGCTTACTTGTTTCAATACCTAGATATATTAACTTGATTAAAGTTAATTTGCTTTATTTTGTTAACATCTAGATAGGGACTGCAACCTCTGGCTATATTTTTGATACTAGTATTCCAGGAGTTTACTAATATAATCCTTGGATTTTTAAGTATCTTAATATATTATTGATAATTAAACATTTATACAACACGTAATTTTTTTAGTATTTTTTCAAATATATTAAAAAACTTAATCCATATTATTATTTAAAATTTAGACATAACAAGAGACCCGTATTTTTAGATTATGTATTTTGATTTTAAAATTGAATGTTTTATAGCATTACACATGTTTACTGCTAACTTAGTATATTTGTCTCTAATATATTTCAAATTATTATAAATTCCAGTATATTTTAACTTCATTTATCATATATATTAAAATTTTATAATAATATTTAAAAAATATTTAGATACAACTAAAAAAAATATGAAAATTACCGAAACAAAAACATTAATTTAATTTAATTTAATTTAAAATTCAATAAAACAAGGCATATAAAATGTATTGTGTCTACAGATGATTATTGAAGATCCGTGGCATTTAAATTATGTATTATTTCCTAAAGATTTTTTCTTTAGGAAATAATACATAATAATTTTTGTAATTTAATTTCCACAATGAATTCATAGTTAAAATACTATTACAGATTTTACGTATACTATAATTCGATAGAAACTAAACAATTCATCTCAAAACACCTACTATAGATTTACAACCCTTAGTATCCCAAAACACTGTAGTGTACGGGCTCCCAACCTGGGGGTCGCTAACTTTTTACAATTTTGGATTTGCACAACAAAAGGAGCTTCGTAGACAATCTGGGTAAAAAGTATAGTAAATAGAGGATTTCAAATTCCTCGTTGAGCTAAAAAAAATAAAGAGTCTCGGAGACAATCCGGGGAAAAAGTATAGCAAATCGAGGATTTCAAATTCTTCGGGGGGGGGGGGGTCGCCTAGTCACATGACTTTTATAAAAAGGGGTCGCTTCCTTAAAAAAGGTTGGGAGCCAATGCTGTAGTGTGAAGCGCTTTCAGCTCATTGCAACGAGAAGAGAGTCTTAGAAACAATTATGCAACACTAAAGAAATTAGTTTTTTTATATTAAATGTATATGTAGACAAAATTGAACAACTCTGTATGGCGCCGCAATGTTGTTAATAACAATCGCCCTCGTTATGCTCTTGATGTAAGATTTATTTTATTTTATCGATTAAGTAAATTTGATTTGTTAGTTTTCTTAATCACTCAACATATATAGATCATTGTGAAACAAATTGATAGCTAACGCTGACTTCATTATTATTATTGTATATGAAAGGTCAGCGATGAGCCGAAATTGCGATAAGCAGGTAATAATAGGTATGCACGAAGTTAGTGCAGTGATTCAGGTATGTTGACATGTAAAACATGGTGACCGTCGACCACTGGTGCTAAATTTCAACTGTCAAGTCGTGTCGTGGGACATTGAACCGGGTGACTCAGATTCTATATTTTGCCTAGCCAATATTTTTCGTCTTTTTGTTCAAGTCGCTTCGCGCTGGATAATTTAACTATCATTAGCTGCAAATAATTAATATTTCCCGAAAAATGATACTTATATCTGGTTTGTCTTTTCTTTATTTACTTTTGCTGAACGCTTATTTATGCCCTTGATTTTTAGTGTATTAGTTTTGTGTCGGATGTTAAACTGGAGTTTTGTGAGTTTAAATTATGTTCATAATGGTCTGGATGAGTACTGGTCCAGATCATAAAAAAATGGAATTAGTTAAAAAAAATACATTCTCTGTGCATATACGGTGTACTGTGATATTCTTATATATATACATTTAAAAAAATTTAACAACTTTTTTAATGAATTCCACTGTTTTAAATAATAAATAACTTAGCACCAAAAATTGTCGGTTAACATAGTATTTGAATTTGTAACTTTGTGGAAGTTCATTTTTAAACGATAAACCCACCATTTTAAAATCAGTTTGCATTTTTGTGTAATGAACTTTCGAATTTCTTTTTAATGATGATCGATTCTAATGATCACATGTTATATCAAACACCTCCTTTACAAAGATTGTATTTTTTTATGCCGTTACTTGAATAATTAATTCTGAAGGTTATTAATATCAAATCAATAGTAAAATTAATTAAGATAGCATCAATATCTTTTAAATTAAGTAATAATATTTTGAATGTTAGTGACAAAAAAAAGTTAAAGTATTCAAATCCGATAAATATATTTTTGGAAAATATTTCATAATTTTGAAACGGAATTTCATGTAAAACTGTTTAAAGTGGTAAGCAGTATCCTTTTTATATTGTAAGCGACTTAATTTTTCAAATTAAGCAATTTTTTTGTTTAAGTGAAAATAAATAAACAAAAAATAACACTGAAACATTGAAAATAATTCATTTTGCATTTTTAAATCCAGTAGATTCGAGGTCTCTCTGTGATTATATTGTTTTTTTTATGAATTGCATTAATATGAATACTACGTTAACTCGACTGGTATATGGCACGCGAAAATAAAAACAATATTTCAATCTCAGTATGAAACGAATTGAATTGAAATTGAACTAAATGTTATTTTAGAGGTCGGCGTCGGATTCAACGAGCGTAGTTCCGATATTATTTCATGGCCGCACAGGCTTTTGTGCTCGGCTAAATAGTGAAAAAAAAAAACGTAAAAATCTACATATTGACATTGCAAGTGGTGACACAAATAAGCATCGCGTGCCTCTTCCATTCGCTCCGGAAAATTTACCAAGTCCTTGCGAGCTGCGTGGAAATTTGTTTTTTCGTGGTCTCGCGTTTTTGTGCGATATTCTTACTAACACGGAAATGTTTTGTTATGCTGTTGGCGTATTATATTTAAATAACTTTTATTTTTCACAGGAAAGCATTTCTTGTTTTTAGTTTTTTGTAGGTAAATTTGTCGGAAAATTTCAGAACGCACTTAGTATAAAAATAACACTGAAGCCACACCTAGCATTACAAAGAACAACCGGCTCCCTTGTCAAACACACAGTGGTATACAATAATCATTTAATTTGCATTTATTATTTACAAAGTCTGATTTCAATACGTTTTTTTTTTATGAAAATACTTGTATGTGGCACTATTCACTACTAAAAACATTAATATGTTATTCTTCGTCAGGTATTGCTAAATGATTGCTTTAACAATCAGCGAAGAGTAACGATGGGTACGGCGACATAGTTGAATAATTCTTCTATACTATGTAAATGACTTTTGTTTAATGTTACCATTAGTGTTCTAAATATCGTGTCTACTTAATATTTTGGATGGTTTCCGTGTTTTACTTTTTATTTTGTGACATCAAATTAAATTGGATAGCTTTAAATTGTTATGTTATAAAATGTCACACGTGTTTCGCCTCCATGAGAAGCGTCATCAGACAACGCATCAAGTGGAATAACAAAGTTGTCAACTTAAATTTTATATTCAAAATTAACTTCTACGCTAAATATACCGCCGAATCCATCGTAAATATGCAAATTTAGATATTTAACCTTTTTATGACATGTAATATTTTAAGATTTCGACTGAAGGTGCTTGGTGAATTTTCAATATTAAATTTGAACGATTCAAATTTGACATGTATGTTTTTTAGTATAAGAAAAGATAACTTATAAGTAGTTTAAATAATGCTGGCATTATATTATAACATTGAAAGTTTCTCAATGGAAGGAAAAATGTCACGGTCATAAAAACAATATTTCTTTTTTACTTTTAAGCATGCGTTGCTTGAAGAGGGATTGATTTTTAAATGCATACAAATATACACTTAGTGGGCTGATCACGTCTTGGAAGTACAGAAATTCCGTTCCCTTTGTGGTTTGTATCCTTCAGACTCCTTTGACGTCCAATCTTTTCTTACTTCAGGGCTGATACAGCAATTATCTTAGTGCTGCATGTAAAGATCATTCTTACAATCGGAATCATTACAGTAAAACCCCCAATTACACTACCCCGAATTACGCGCTGGCTTGAAATATTCGCCACAAATCCCCCAATTGCACGGTCGCATTCCATTGTCGGTCGTCTGTGCCGCGCATACAGTCAAATGTTGGCTAGCGTCTGTGTATTCAACACGTACCAGGCTATACACGCATAGCTGGGCGTATGCGTGCGGGATATTTACTACAAAAACTAAATATTCACACCCCCAATTACACGGTCAAGACTATAGTGTAAATGGGGGTTTTACTGTACTTTAGACCAGGGGCGGGGAACCTTTTCATTTCTAAAGGTCACATTAATTTATCTGATTCAACATAAGGCCGCTGCAAAGAAAATGTTGACACCCCCCCCCTCTTTTTTTTGTCGACTGTCGAACATATAATGAGTTGATTACGCTTTTTTTCCAAACGCTTGCGTATAATTTTTTGATCAAAGTGAATATTTTGATCAATTCAAAAGGCCGTAGCAGAGTAGTCAAGTTCCCCTCCACTGCTTTAGACACTCGATGAACATACCATAAAGGAACTACCATCAATGAAAGTAAATTAATTGATTAAACTGGTATTAGTAAATTATTTAGTAAGATATTAAATATATTATTGTACAGTTGATAACTATTTCGGGACCACGTCACAGTTCTGACGAGGAATAATAGTCCTCGTGGGACTAGATATGTGACCATTTTTACTCTCGTTATAATGGAGTTATTTTTATTCGTAATATTTTAAACGAAGTGTGTTCAATATTTTGTCTTTTCCTTAATATGATTATGTATGAAATTTAAGAAAAAGATAATTGAAAATAAATTTACTTCAAGCCCTTACGTAACATAATACTATCGTGGGAAATCATACTTCATTTTGATGAGGAACAAAAACAAATTTCATTTTGATGTGTTTGTTATTCACCTGAGTTATGCACAGATTTAGAATTGTTTAATATGCCCACACTTTTCTCAGAAAACTCACATCCATATATTGTGTAATCCATCTGCATTTTCGTGAAGAGCCATATTTTCTAAGGTCTTTTGTATTCATAGAAGGTACAGCATCCGCTACATTGTATTTGCAGCCGTTGTCGGTGGCCTTGCTTTCGTGCGTACTGATTATGTAATTATTTTACAGTTAAACGAACCATAATAAAGTTTCATTATGCTAAACTAGCGAAGCCTGCATATTGATTTACCCATCATCCCACGATTTATTAAAAATGCAAACATATCAAGTTTTAGGCATTCACGCCTAAATGTGTTAATAAAATTATTATTTTGCCAAAAATACGTGTTTTTGACAGGTTTTGAATAATAAATATTTGAATAAATAAACCGCGTTAGCTTAAATATAACGAAATGGTTTTATTCCTATTTTTTAAAAAAAACTATTCGTATTATTCGCATTATATTCGGGGTCTAGTTAAAATAATACGAAGCGAATGTATGTATGATTAAACTGTTTCTCGCCCTACATGTCGTTTTCTTATACGTCCTGTAGCTCTTTCTAGCACGCCCTGTCTGGCGCGTTTGGGTTAAACTGCACTCCAAAATTACTTACATTTTATAAAATGGGATTTGGTTTTCGATATTTTTCTCGCGATTAAATTATAATGAGTGAAAGGATCAGTCACATCGTCAGTGAGTGAAAGGATCAGTCACAGTCAAATCAGTAAAAGTGTTAATTAATTAACGAATTAGTCACAGTTTCTAGAGTTGTATTAACACGTCTTCTTTTAATCCTGCTGCGAGTAAACATGCATTACATTATAAAATGATATTCACGGAAAACTTAACAAACATTCAGTCGGGATCAGCAGCATGATATTACAATCACTTATACCCAATTTCTCAAACGTGCATTTCAAACAATCTACAAATTTTGACTAACCTTGCCAGAACCTTCAACCGAATCGTTCTGATCGCTATAAGAAGCTCATATTGATAAACTGTTCGTTATAGTCACATTTATTACACTTTTTTATATTCCATTGTAATTGGAAAAGAATATAAATATATATAATAATACTTAGTTCCATGTCACATGGTTTTTTTGGCATATAAGTGTCTTTCAATTCACCGTTAAATGTTACCATTTCTAGTTCGCTAAAATAAACAAAATAAGTCGTTTGTATGACCGTTAAAATCTCATCCACCGATTAGTATATTTGTAATTTAATTAATATTATTTTCGTTATTTATAATATAATATAATATTATCTTCGATGATAGTTAGAACGGATAAATGTTAATAAAGAAAATGAATATGTACGAAAATGGTCGTTGTCATTACTTATTATATACTTGTAGGCCAACACTTCTAATACGCAATCTTCTGCTCTTGGTAGTCTGGCGAAATTTTCAGTAGTCATTAGTAAATATCATTTGATTATTATTTCAGCTATTCATAATATAATAATTATAAAAAAATCTTTTTCGATAGTAGTAGTAATGGATGAATAGTCATTATATAAATATTAATAAAGAAAATGTACACTTACTAAAATGGTTATCGTCGTTTCTTATGATCGAGTAACACTTCTGATAAATATTTTTTCTGCTCGTGGTGAATTTAATCTAAGTCTGGCGAAATCTTCAGTAGCTGTAGTAAATAATATATTATTATTCCCTTTATTGAAAATATTATTTTTATTTGTTCGCAGGTCAGTGAAGTACCCAAATAATATACAGGCGGTTCCCTAGTCCGCCTCCAAGCAATTCGGAAGACCATAGTGGCAAGTGTACTAGAAAATACCATTGATTTTATTATATATTTGATAATAAATATGATTCAAAGGTTTTGCTTTCATCGCGTGTAATTTTATGAAGTATGATTTTCAATTTTATTATTTTTTGAGTATTTTTATATCCTAGGAAGATTTTTCTTTTATATCTGGCTTAATAAACTGAAAGCTATTTCGGAATCGTAGACATTTTTATTAAACTTGAGAGAAAACAAAACAAACCTAACTTTTACATAAAAGTACACCTATGATATCCGACTACCAGTGGTGTAGCGATAATTAGCCTTTTAGCTGCCGTAGATAATTAATAGTAATTACCTAGCACGCCGGCTATAATTTGCAACTATTAATTTAATTAATTATTGACGAGATAACTCGTCTCTGGCGTGTTGAGTACGAAACATTTTACGAGATATCTCACCTGTGGCAGCTAGGGTATCCAATCCCGGGATTTCCGGATTGATTAATTTTGAATCCCGAGATCCCGGGATTGAGATTTTCTCACCGAGGAATTTGAAATTCTCAATTCGCTATACTTTTTCCCCGATTGTCACAGAACCTCGTTTTTTTTTAGCTCACCGAGGAATTTGTAATCCCCAATTTGGTATACTTTTTCCCAGATTCTCACAGAATTGGGAAAAAATCTGGATCTCCCAGATTGGATGCCCTTAGCGGCAGCTATCGAGTTAAAGGATAGTGATCAAAATCATTGAAATTATTTTAATGAAATTAATGAAACAAAAATTAGTCGAAGACAGAGACTGGCGAGACGAATATTTTCCGCTTAACACTTAACTTTATTTTACGCGGTAGGCTACTAAACAACTAAACAACGTGTATAAAAAATTCAAAACCATTTTATTTGATAAAAAAATGAGATCGTGTAATAAAAAGTAATACATAATGAAAACCCAATAAAAAAATCTTCAAAATATTATTTATACATAAATGTAAGATATTATATTTAAGACAAAATAAATACCATTCATCGTTACTTGATAACATGAGCGCATGTTAATTAGGGACTGGACGAAAATCGTTTCCTATCGCTTTTAAACATAACTGTAATGATTTTGTCCTACACATCAAAAAATCAAAACTGATAAAAGTTTAGATACGTGCTTGTATCAAATTAACGACGATAAGTTATTTCTACAAATATGGCAGAGGTTGGGTATACAGAGTTTACACACGTATCCCCCTTCACTTTACCTCTCCCCTGACCAAAAACGAAATATGTATATGTGTAACATATAATATTATAACACACACATTTTTTATTATGATTATTCACAGTAAAAAAACAAATATTCGTTTAATAATATTGCGGACAGTCCCATTGTTTATTTATCATTTATTCCAATCGTGGACTCATCCAGTTTTGGTTGGTAACTACAGTTTTTATAAATTGATATATATGTTGTATAATATACTGTAATGTATCATTTGTATTGTGAAAACTAAATAAATTTACATTTTCATTTCACTAGTCAAAATTTTTCATTAAATTTATATTATACCCACTCATCCATTCGGATTTTTTACTAAGGACTTGCGAGTCAAAACTTATTTGAATTGTTGTGGCTCAATAGTTGTTGGTAATTTGTTTGTTTAATTTACCAGCAATGGGCTATATATCATGTTTTCCTCATATTTGCTATGCGCAGCAAATTTCTCAAAAGACATAATTTCATTAGTTGTTTCTCCTTTTCTGCTTACCATGGCAATAAGTGGGTTAAACCGAGTCGGGTTAACTTACATTTATATGCTTTAAAATGTTTTATGCAAATGAAATCCATAATGTATTTACCTACCTACACCACATTTTTCGTGTGACCGGATTGTAATTTTCTCCCTGAATAAACCAGGGCTGTGGAGTCAGGTAAAAAAAGACTCCGACCCCAATTTTTTTTTTATCATTTCATTAAAACTTGTATCGTCGGAGTCGCGGATTCGCGGTATTTTGGTCGGAGTCTGAGTCGTTAAAAATGAACGGCTCGATATTTGATTGAAAAATATATTTAATGAATGATGTGTATTCAAACAAAACAGTCAAACGTGTCGATATTTCATGCTAAACTGACTAAAGATGATCTGATGGTATACTTACATATAATATATAAGTTAAAATGAAATTATTGAAAAAATTCCTCGGAGTTGGAGTCGTAGTCGTCTTATTTTTACACGACTCCATAGCCCTGATCAGATCATTTAAACTCAGTCTAGTATGCACTGGCAATACTAGGGACTATTGTGGCTTAAATACACATCATTATTATGTTTTTGGGTTAGTGGGTCTAATTCGTAAGATTTTTCTGACTCCGGAAAAAACTCCCAACTACCGACTCAGACTACACAGCACTGAAATAAACCAAGCTTAGTGTAAAGCTATTTATAAATACGAAATTAGTTTTACAAGTCATTGATTTTACCTATTTTATCTATTATTATAAAGAACGGAAAGTAAGATATCTACATGAATTAAAATCTACTATGAATATAGTGATACTTTGTTTGAATCTATTTTTATAACAAAAAGAAACATAAGATAATTGTATTCATTTTTTTTATATTTAGTAATGTATGCGATATAAGTTTTTTTTTTGAGAAAATGTAAGACGCATTACGGGATGATCTAACAAATTTTTGGAATGATTGATTACTCGCTAGTATATTAAAGTTAATTTTACGTTATCACGAAAAGTTATTTAGGTTAAGGAAATCGGCCTGCCGAAGAGGAGTTCAATCTTCAATAACGAATCGCTTTTTTGCCAGCTCCAACTGAAAAAAGTCGAGTAAGTATATCAGCAATTATTATTTATTAATTACAAGCAGTGTTTACTTATAACTAAATGTTATTAAAAGCTTACAATTTGCGTTCAAAATATTTATCACCGTAACCAGTTTCTCTCAGCGATAGAGTCGTATAAAAACAATTTCTTGCACTGAAATCGATGTAATACATACAACCAAGGTTGTGGAGTCGGTGTCGCGGTAATTTGGCCGGAGTCGTGAAAAATGATTGGCTCGATTTTTTTTTGAAAAATATAAATAATGATTTGTATTCAAACAAAATAGTCCAAAGTGTTGACATTGCATGCTTGGCTGACTAAAGATGATCTGATTATATACATATGTATATAAGTTAAAATTAAATTATTGAATTTTTTTCTCGGAGTCAGAGTCGTCTTTTTTTACACGACTCCACAGCCCTGAATACAACAATTGATATTTTTATTAAATTAAGTCAAAATTTAGTAACACATACTAGCTATTGACGTTGTAGGTACATAGTTAAACTATTAATTATATTTTCTGTGATCTAATTAAAGTTTTTAAATAATAATCGTATAAAATTGTGCAAACAAATGTGGTTTTTTTTAAATCATTAGTACCAAAAATTTACGGTTATCAGTGTTTACTGTTGTTGAAAAAATAACTAATACATTATTAAATACGATGGAAAGCTTATTAAACGTCTTAAAAGTGAAATATATGATTAACCACTTGAATACCAAGCGGACACAAGTGTCCGTGACATATGCAAGCGAACATAGATGTCCAAGACATTTAATAAATCAAATAATTTGTACTCTGATAGAATATAAGCAATATTTTAATATGAATATGTGTAGTGCTATATATACCGAGTCAATATAGATTTTTAAAATATCGAATTCGAGTGTATATTAGGCAAAAATATTTTTCTCAAAAACACGCAGTATCTCTGGGACATTTTAATGATTTATTGGCGCTGAATTCAAACGGTTAATTCAGTAAAACTTATAAACATTAGTCTGTTTAAATTATCGCTTTACCTCTTGAAAGCGTGAACGTTTCTTAAATCGTCTCACAACCTTTCTTCAGCATCTTAGACTTACCCAAAACGCCAATGATTCATGTTATTAAAATAGCATTTAAATGTCCTCAAACTAACTTCTATGTCATTATCACTTGATATAATTTATTGGGCTTTACGTGGCTTGAATATTAGGTGGGCAGTGTGAGGGATCATTTGATCTATTGCACCACACGTAGTCGGGTGTCCATTTTGGAATTGATTATATTACTGTGAAAAGACAGCGACGCCGGTTCAAATAATTCATTCTGAATTATTCATAAGAAGTAACTAAGTAGCTTTCATCAGGTCTCGCGTTCTTCTTTGTATGTATAATGTCAGATGAAAAGTAAATAAAACCCCTGATGTAATTAATAATAAATATCAGTTTAATTTATCCTAATTTACCTTGAAAAATCTCATATTGCTTATCGTATAAACCCAATTATATTATTAATTGACATCATTTACCACTTATATGTATGAGTCTTTGATGATTTTTTAATTGTATGTTATAGGTGTTAAGCATTTTAATTTTGTGTAATTATAATGTAATTTGTAAATCCTTTTCATTGTTAATAGTTGCTAACACCTTTTATTTCAATTTAAATTTGTATAAATAGCACTGTTTATATATTTTTCTATTACAACAAACTATTACAACAAAAATCATTTAAGTATGAATTATCATTAACAAAGTAAAAACCAACAATTAGTGTATATAATAAATAAATCTTAATGTTTTTCAACCATAATTGAATTTCTTATCAGTTGATTATCAACTGATAAGAAATTCATAATAAAAATAATAAAACATTTTTAGTAATTTTTCCACATACAATTTATTAGATCAGGACCGGTTTCGCTCATTGCGAGCATTGTCAACTGATAAGAAAAACAATAAAACAGTGATATTTATACAAAATTTAAGTGATAAAAACAAGGTATGACAAAAAAATGGTATTACAACCTAGCAAAAGAATTAAAGTAAAATACAAGGAAAATAAACAATAAATAAAAAGTTGAAGACCACTTAGCAATGAAACTATTATGACAAAAACCAATTAGGTATGAATTATCATTACCAAAGTAAAAACCAACAATTAGTGTATATAATAAATAAATTTTAATGTCTGTCAACCAAATTGAGTTTGGGAAATCCAGTAGAGTACAATCCTTGATACAAAACTTGATAAACAAGAGATCTTAGAAATAAATAGACATAAATTCTTGCCGGACTCTAATTTATTAAATGAACAGCTTGTATTTGAATCATCACCCTTGTTATATCCGTTTCATTAACATAATTCTAGCCTATTATATTTCCTTTTTTGTACTGTTTTATCTCTTTAGAATTTTAATTTTCTCAGTTTGCTTTTATTTTGTAAGAATTGATATTGCCTTTATTCTTTTTGCAGGAATCAATTTTGCTGGATTGTACTCTACTGGATTTTCCAAACTCAATTTGGTTGACAGACATTAAAATTTATTTATTATATACACTAATTGTTGGTTTTTACTTTGGTAATGATAATTCATACCTAATTGGTTTTTGTCATAATAGTTTCATTGCTAAGTGGTCTTCAACTTTTTATTTATAGTTTATTTTCCTTGTATTTTACTTCAATTCTTTTGCTAGGTTGTAATACCAATTGTTTGTCATACCTTGTTTTTATCACTTAAATTTTGTATAAATATCACTGTTTTATTGTTTTTCTTATCAGTTGACAATGCTCATCATGAGCGAAACCGATCCTGATCTAATAAATTTTATGTGGAAAAAGTACTAAAAATGTTTTATTATTTTTATTATGTACTTCTTAATTCAATCACAAATTGAGAAATAACAGTACAGTGGAACCCTCAATTACACTACCCCAAATTACGCGCTGGCTTAAAATATTCGCCGCAAATCCCCCAATTGCACGGTCTCATTCCATTGTTACCACACAAATGTTGGCAAGCATCTGTATATTCAACATGTGCCAGGTTATACACGTATAGCGATCGACTGTCTACGTGTGGGATTTTGGCGCCCTTTGCATTTTTTCACTCGGTAACTAAATATTTCGTCAATATATTTTTTTTTTGCAAAACTAAAGGAAATCTTAGTTTTGCATTTTTTGCGGAAAAAAACAAATCTTTAATTTTCTATTAGATTCTCACCCCCAATTACACTACCCCGAATTACACTGTCTCGACTTCAATGTAAATGGGGGTTTTACTATATATTGAAATATTGACGAAGAATGTTGGTCATTGCTGCTTTTCATGACTGATTTAATAATCCGAAAAAGTAAATTTTGTACTGAGCAATTGAATTCGTTTTAAATTATTGGATTTTTTCTTTTTGTCTTGCACGTGTATTCTAAATTATGTCATCGGCGTCCCTGTATAAATAATACAAAGCTTTTGTGTTGGTAATATAATCTGGTTTTTTTTCAAGCGGTCAATTGTGGAAAAAACGGCGCCATGTACCTGACACCAATTGACGGATTGGCACATGCTGTGACATGCCTGGATTTGACGCATGTCTTCAATAGACATGGCGGAAAGAATGATAATACGCTTTGACGCTTGTCAATATTATTTGTTTTTATTCACAGGTGCTGTAAAAATAAGTGTTGATTTATTATTTTCTCTTATCCATAATAAATTGTCATGCTTTTAAGTGTGAACGACTGAGTATTTTGTTAGAAAGAAAAACTTTAATGATATATTTTGTAATAAGTAAAAAAAACCGGTACATTCGTTTTAAACGGTATAATACGTCAATCGTATAATCGTTAAATATATCGTCACGCATTCATTAATCGAATATAGTCTTGCCTTACACTAAAGGTTTATATACAGAAGCACGCTAGAGATGACCCTTGATATTTTTATATTTTCATGTCTTTCGTTGTTAATAATTGTTGAAATTATTTATTAAATTCTTATGTTTAAATTACAATTTGATAAATTATGTTTGATTTGACATGATAATGACATTGTTTGCATTTATCAAGTGAACGTATAATATGAAGGTATTACTTGCAAACCCAGCTTATCCAAAGTTGTTGAAACATGAACCATGAATGTAATTTAGTAGATAAAAATAATTTTTGAAAGTATTTTTAGAAATCAGTCGCAAAAATGACTTGACAACATCCAAAATATCATTCCAAAGTAATGTACGACTTAAAAACTTTTAAAATGAACATTGTTTTTCAAAATGATATTCAAGTTTCATTTTTTTTTAACCATTTTAGAATAAGCCGTGTTTGCAAGTATCAGTAAGATAACAAAAGTATGTAAAAATACTGTGTATGTGAATTTTCAATATTAAATACAAATATGAATGATATTTCTTTTCAATATAATCAAAAATATCGACCCTATTACAATACAGCAGAATTTTGAATATTTTTTCCGATATACATATTTTCTTTGACAAATAATCCATGGTGGAAGTAAGTAGTTAAACTGATATCATATAAATTTTGAATTTTTCGTTTACAATTTATTTTATACTGCAACTAATTATGTACTACTGATATAATTCAATTCGATAATATAAATTTTTAGATTTCTATCTAATGAGAATAAGATCATTTTTTAAAGATATTGTTCGCATTTTAAATGAATGTTAAATTTATTAAATTATGAAATTCACATCTCTAGCAATATATTATTGTTAAGAGGGTTTTTTTGTTTGCGGGGAAGTGGGGCGTTTTTTTAGGAAGCAAAATAAACTCCGTTCGAATAGAGTATGCACTTTTTGATGTACGTCTATTGCGATTGTACCAAAAAACCTTACAGCCAGCCACCGTACCATACCGTATTCAACGTATAACCGTTGTTTATGATTTTCTTGCTTCCATTCATTTCTTCACATGATTTGATTCGACACAAAAGATGTACATCTTTATTTAAATGTGTACGTCATAAACAGAATTTAAGTCCCATAGCCTTTGCTATACACAGCTACAATAATAATAACGCTTTAATCAAAATATCATTTTTATCCATGTCCGCTCCCAATGTGGAGCATATGACTTCCTAATTGAGGTATCTTAACATTATTTTCTACGAGAACTGATTGTTAGTCAGTTGCTCAACCTCTCTTTTATGTAAGGCTAGGACACGACAAGTGGTTAACTAATCGCCCTCACTACGCCCAGTTATCAAAGGATGGTAAAGGTGGGAGGAAAATTAAGAGATCACAAACACCCATCGAGGAAATACTTTTCGTACTGGGACTCGAACCCTTGAGATCCGACACGCAAGCCAGCAACGCTAACCGCTGCGCCATAGAAACCGACATAATTATCAGGAAATCAATTATATCAACATTGCTTAAGAATATTGACTGAACAGTGTTATGTATTGTAATGTCAATTGTGTAAAACGAATCACTTGTATTTTTTATGTTGTTGTTAATCAATAATTTACTGAACTAATCTTAATTACTTGTCTTAGATTAAACTCTGTGGACATGTCATTATTCTCCCTGGTGCTAAAATAATCATATCAATGACATACGAATGTGGCCCGATGACATCACTTTGATATTTCGTCGATCCTGATTCAGATCGAATTACAATTCAATACGATACCACCATGTCTGAATATTTGAATAAATTTAAATTCATACTAGACATGTTATATTATACTTACTCGCGCCTTTTATGACTAGATACAAGTAACTTATTATTTATACTGACTTTCAAAGTAAGTAGCCGACATGTTTTTATTTTTATTTTGTCTGGCTGTGCTTTTTTCTTGGTATCTTGCACATCGTATCAGTAACTTATTCTACAAAATTAGAAAACTTTACAGTAGAGTAGAAGTTTTCGTAAATTTCTCTGAACTTATAGTCGAATGTGTAACTTTTATTTCACTAACATGGAATAGCGTAATATCAAATCATTATTTCTCCATTTTTAATTAACACTAAAATTAAATTATTACAATGTTTTGCACATGTTTTCCACTCCGTACACGTATATGAATAATATTTGATGTGCAGTCTAATTACGGGGCTTCGTAGTTACGCGGTTGAAATAACAATTGATAAATAAAAAAATTAGGTTCGTCCGATTTTTACACTATCCACTCATTTAGATCTAGTCTTTTGAGGTTCCGTGAATACAGGCGCAGAAATCATCAAGCCGGCCCTGAGCATTATATTAAAAAATAAAACGCTCATGTGTATTAATTTCAGTTTTATTTAATAAGATCAGGACCAGTTTCGTTGATGACTAACATTATCAACTGCTAAGAGAATACAATATTACAGTGTTATACTTATATACAAAACATTCATACCACAATGGAGTTCTACCAAGTAAATGGAAATTCAATCAACACAATAAAATTATTAGGGTGGAACAAACATTTGGTAATGAAAAGAATCAACAAATATACATAGAAACTATAAATCAGTGGTACTATATTGACTAATAAAAAAATGTTTTTTCCTCTATAAAATAAATGAGTAATTTGAATCTTCAAATTTCAATACATACTTGTTTTTTTATGTTTCATACATTTCCATTCAAATCAAAATAGTTTCATATCGTATGGTATGTCAGTAAGTGTTTTTTGTAGTTTTATTATGAGAAACAAACTCGTCTTAGAAACCTTCATTGTGGACCTAGAATACATTTCACACATTAAATGTATGTATTTCTTGACTTACGCGGTTTCCGACTTAAGTCAGCGTTCAGCGTAAGTACGAGTGACCCACTGTATATATTATATTCCGCGCTCATCTCATATCAGAAACATAATGATAATTCAATCAAAAGGTGGCATACATATATTCTGTAATCTTCTGTAGGAAAATTGCAGACTTGATAATGACTTTTGTTGTTTGCTCTTTTTTATGAATTTTAATCAAGTTGAACTATTTCAGTCTATACTCAACACTTGCATAATATCACAGCACAATCACGGAGACATGTTTCCATTTAAGAAAATAATAGTCAGGGGGATTAGTTTAATCTTTTCCATCCATTTGTTTTTATTGTTATATCTGGATGCCTTGTCTTATTTCTTAATGAGTCCATAAAAACGTATGTCCCCGTCCAATTTCACATGCACAGCGAGAATAACGATAAATATAGCGATTCTCTTTCTTGTCTGTCTCATTAGATCTGTAAACTTTATTCATACACGCCCATGCACATTTCGAACTGATACATATTTCTAATTTTTATCCCCTTTAAACTTATCATTATCTCTATATGCTTCTTCTGTGGTTTCATAATTGAATGAAGTGTTCATCGTATAGTAAAAAATATTAACGACAGCTTTCTAAGCTTGACTCTACTCTCAAATTTTTCATTTATTTATATAACTATCATACATCTCTCAAAAAGGCATCCTGAAATCACAAGGAAAGCTTATTTAATTGATAAGTTTTATTTATGTTTTTAAACTTTGGCCACTTCGTGTTTCATAAATTCAATTCCTTAAATTAATTGGCAATGTTCGCTTACAGTACTCTTAATAAAAAAACACTTGATTATTCGTAGAAAATTATGCAATTGCCATATTAACCGGCTGTGTGCCACGAGCGTATGTATACGGCCTACAAATCCGTAAGCGCAGTGCCAACCATAGAAAATGCCCGTATATATACGGTCCACTTTGCACCCACTTATACCGGACAAGGTCGACGATTTTAATAATTCAAACATTTTATACACTTAACGACAACTCTTACAATTACAGTGTCACTTACAGTTGACATATTTTGTATTATAATCAATGCAATATCGATTTTAAAAAAAAAGTTCTTTGTATTACCGAAACGCGTCGCTAACAGTACGCATTGTAAAATATTTTGTATTGAATTTTGTGGATACATGGCGGCACAAATCACACAAAGTGTATTTATTTGGTAATTCTTTACGATATAATATTAATATATTGCCAAAAATTTATATTTATAAAGTTTTATTATTTCAAAGTAAATCGCGGCCCTAGGTGTACGACCTTCCTAATACCTACCGGCACATAATGGGTTACTACTTAACTTCCTCTTAACACCTTTTACAATAATATACTACAAATATATCTAGGCTTAAATGTATTTATGAGCTCCGAAACCAACACCAACACCAATTCACATACATATATTTATCATACAATAAATCTGCACTTCAAATCTTTCAGGTAAAGTTTTCATTACTTGCATTCGAAAACTTTATGCACGAAAACATGAAAGTTTATAAGTCACGTTTCGAGTTATTTTGGAAAATTATTGTTAATGCTCACACGACTTGAATAGCGAACTGTTTGTATAACTGCTTCAGGCAAAGTGCAGTCGTCTTTCTTCTGTTTAAATTTTATATCTACGTACATAAATATGTATCTACGTATTCCATGAAATGGAATTATTAAACAAAACTGTTTTCGGTAATGAAATTGCTTTAGCACAGCGGTTTCTTACTAATGGGTCATGACCAACGTTCCCTCTAAGCTGCGCGCGTGCGCGGCCGCGCAGCAGTTGAGAAGTCCCCGCGCACTCATTCCGGGTTGACGCGCAGCCTTTGAAATTTCAGCGAATCTAAGCCTTCGGCTTAGAGGGAACGTTGGTCGTGACCCAAAATTGGGGAGATTGGCAGATATCGTGAAATATTTGAACGGCAAATTTGAATCGTTAAAATGTTGTACGTGTACATATATAAGTTTTCTTTCACTTGTCGACATCATCGGGCAATTAATTTGCGGATAAACTCTAAGTGAAGTTCATCCACGGCACGAACTGAAAGCGTAAGTTTTTTTTATGTTAACATATGTTATGTGCGTTTCGCATTTCGACGTTTTCGGGCCGCGAAATGGAAAGAAAAATGCAACATGACTTATACGACATACATATTATACCAATAACTTATTCTTATAATTCAACCATTACGGCGAGTTTTGGAAACGTAATATATATATATATATCTTAAACTAAGGTTGGGTGCGCACTAGGTAACCAGGCTGCCGCAACCAGCAAGAATATCAATTTTGTACGAGAACGTACACACTGGGCAGCCAATTGATACAAGACTGCGCAGTGGCTGGGAAGGTCGCTTGGCTGCTTAGTGCGCCCAGCCCAAAAGTTTGTCAAACTTGTTTGCAAATTTTACGCAAGGGAAATAAGATTATTTTTTGAAATTCGCAACAAGATTTAAATCATTTTTTGCGAAGTTATATTACATACTCTAATATAATAATGATTCCTTTATTAAAAAAAGCGTTTTTTTTATTTTAAAATAATTTTATTTAAATGTCCCTTCCTAACTTTCGTGGATTGCGAAATTTAGCTTAGACAATAGATGGCTCTACACACAGGTTTTTGCAGTTGCGTTTGAGTAAAATGGATGCTTTAAAACGAGAGAAAATGTATATCAACTGTCAACAAATAGTGTTTTTAACGTTTCAAAGCACGTTAAGTCTGTAAAATGAGAAATAATTTTTCCACTATATGCCGCTTACACACTCTTTTTTGGATTTGAAACATACGCAACCACCCAATCGCACGTGAAAGCGCTGTCAGCTTTTAGCAGGCTGTACCACAGGCGGATAATAAATATATTGGAAACAGTCGATAAAGGTTTGATATACATGTGTACATACTTATTCGAAAGTTTGTTATATCCTCTTTATTTATGTTAACTATACACTCATTTAATTCTTCGACTACGAATAAATACACATATATACATACTATGCTTGCATACATAATTAACTCACATGCGCACATTTAGCTTAAATCTTTTTGAAAAAGTAACATAGAATGCTGTAATTTAAATACACCACAAGCTCTTTCTGCCTTAATCGTTTCGATTTAATTGCTAAAGTTAAAAAATAAATAACTTTAGGTTAATTACGTTTTCGAAATAAGCTCTTCCAGATTCACTGATGAAAACTAGCGAACTGTGCTTACCAGAATAATAAAATTCTTGCGAACAAATTGAAAACATTTTAAAATGTCGTTCGTTTGACGTTATCGCAGATGTAATCTACATTATATAACAAACACACCCTTTTGTAGTTTTTTTTTACCAATGCTTTCATTTTTTCCGCTTATTCTTTATTTTCATTAAGCGGTCGTGCCCAGTTCTCGGCTGGGGTTTTTATTGTTTCGAAGGTAATGCGATTTAAAAGCAAAAACTGCGCTATTTGTGTTTGGCCAAACAAAATGTTTTGACCCGTGTCATTATGAATATTTTATTCTTGTATGTATATAGGTTTAACGTTTCTCAAACATTTGGTCTTGTTGTAAACCATGGGGTATTTTTCAAATGTTCGCATTCTACATGCTTTTGAACAAGACGATTTCCAATTTTTTGGGGTGGAATATTTTCTATTTAGAGATTTTTTTTTTTTTTTAAATAATTTAATGTTCGTGTGGCGGACGGGATCACAACCAATTTAAAAAACAAAACAATGATATGTTAAAATTAAATAAAATGAGAAGTATTCAATCCCATGGAGTTATTTTAACTGGAAGTAAAACTTATTTAGTATATAATGGATAAAATATTGTTTAGTGGCAATCATCGGTAGAATAACATTAATATGTAATAATATAACGGCAACAAATAAATATTATATATTCCATAATGCCGTTCATAATCAGACCCGGTTAATTTAATTTTCCAATGATACCTCGTCTACTAGTAAGATTGGGGCTTCCGAACCGTGTACCGGCACGTTTTTAGCCGAAAACCGAGTAGTTATGAACACCCGGGTACCCGGTCATTTTAATTTCACTGTAACATTTGATTTTTCCATACTAAATATATATGTTATCAAGATGGAAGATATACTTATATTTCGCAAAACCCACTTGAGATTGATTAAATTTGGAATTTCCTGGTAAACGAAGTCCAATTGCTTCCTATCTATTTAATCTAATTCAACAGCGAGTGATTCGTATTTTCAGTTGCTACCATATAATTAAAAAAAAACCCCCGAAGTTCTATGAAATATTACACATAAAAATGTGCTTATAAGTTTTGTGATTGAATCAAATATTAACAATAATAGATTTGCTAAAAAATTGTTTTATTTATCAGTAATCCAAACAAAAATTTCACATATATTTGTAAAAATGGTAACACCCAAGAAGATATCCCCGACCACTGCCCTAAAGTGATATCGCTCGGCAAAAATATTTTAAATTACCATAGCTAATCTATGATCATTCGGTTGCTTTGTTGTATTTTATTTTCGTCTTTGTTAAGTAATTGTTATTATTAAAATCAGAAATTAAGTTTATTTTTGAATGTCATTCAGTCTTTCATGATTGATTGATTGATTGATTAATATAATGATTAATACAATTTATAAAATGATTTTTAAATTGAACATTTTCAATGCGAAGCAATCGTGACTAGAACAATAATTAAAATTATTATCTATTATAGCAGTGCTTCCCAAGTGAATTATCTCGAAGGTTTAAATTTGAATCGTTTTTTCACTAACGACCCGGGTATTTCTTCTTTCTGCATTTTCATGCATTCAAGTGCACGGTTAAACTTGAATTGACGCTCGGTAAATAAATAGTTGTATCGTATATCTATAAGAATATTTTTTAACGCTAAGTTAAACTCTATTGCTGGTGACATGGAATAATTTAACTTATGTGCTGATTTTAATGACATCCAATCAATTGGGAAAGAAATTATACAAACATAAATAAATCATTATAATTTCCTATGTCTTTGAAATAACATGTACTTAATTATCGTTAAAAAGTAATTTGAAAGTTAGAAACATGAGAATGCCAACTGATTTGAAAAGTAAAGGTTGGTATTATTAAATGTTTTATATTATTTGCTTCTAAGTTTTTAATTATGTAACTTATTTATATTTTTTTATCTTCAAATATAAATTTCTTTTACCAATTGTCTGATACGTCCTTATTTGAGGAGCAAACATTCAAAAAGTGTTTTGTCACAAATTTTTAAAAATGGCGTTTTATATCAATTCTGATAGCCCATAATAAAACCTATGAATGGAAATCAAAATTAGTGTTCAAAAAGGTTTTTTTTCATATTAAAATGAAATCATAAAGTTGACACATTCATACAAACCGTCACTTTTGCAACACTTAAATCATCATTTTCCAAGCTTTGTATTTGTGTGACAAAACACTTTTTGAATGTTTGCTCCTCATTTGTTTTACTTAGTTTAGCATTCATTTTTATTTTTATTGGCTTAAAATGATATCAAAACCGGTCCTGATAACACTAAATAAATGTCCAATAAAAAACAAGAGTACATTATTTTTTAACTAATTTTAAAGTTTCTCTGATTAAATTCAACCCTTGGATTGATAAATAAAAACCAGGGTTGTGGAGATTTGTAGTCAAACTGTTTTAACTGGAGTCGGACTTCAAAAAAAACTTATAACTTCGAGTTATTTTGAAAAAAAAATGTAATAATTTAAATTGACTGATATCCGCTTCAAAAATACACCATCAAAACCACTGAAGTAAGAAGACTGTGCCAAACTGTAAATTAGATATTTTTTAAATTTGAATCGTTCAAACTATGTACATTCTCACAAATTTTGTCACTAACGACCCGGGTTTCGCCTTTCGGCATCTTCAGGCATTCAAGTGCACGGATGAACTTGAACTGACGCTTAGCAAATAAAAGTTTCGTGCTTATATAAGATACAAATGCATCACTGAGTCCAAAGCCATTGCTGGCGAAAAGGATGAGCTCATGGGAATGCCGACAGATTTGTGTAGTGAGCAGTTTCAAGAATTATATAATCTGTTTGTCGGCAAAGGTTTTATGATTATATGATTTTATGGTTATATAGGGTATAGAAGAGGAGATGTGGGAAAATTTGTTATTTCGTTTAAAATCGGAAGACTTTGCAACTGTGCTTTATTGATTTCTAAAATTTCTTGGAAAAAGAGCTTATGACTGTCCGTATTTGGGTGTAACATTTTTATCCCTTGTTCCTGATTGAACACGTGTCCTTCCGAAATTAAGTGATTAGCAAAAGTAGACGTGTCTTTTTTCAATCTA
This sequence comes from Himalopsyche tibetana, assembly GCA_030503985.1. Lineage (NCBI taxonomy): Eukaryota > Metazoa > Arthropoda > Insecta > Trichoptera > Rhyacophilidae > Himalopsyche > Himalopsyche tibetana. The sequence continues at coordinate 18,956,243 of JAPJYX010000005.1, forward strand.
AAGGCTGCCATATGTTCTAAAACTCGGATGTTCAATGTTCTTTCTGTTTTGCCGATATAAAACTTTGTACAACAAGAGCATTGCAATCTATAAATCCCGGATTTATTTAAGTAATGTATTTTATCTTTATTATTAATTAATAATTTGCCTAAAGAGTTTTTACAGTAAAAAGCAGGTCTAACACTATCAGCTAGCTGTTTTTTAATTTTGAGACTTGTATTTCCTAAAAAAATGATTCTACGCCAATACCTAGTATGATCTATGTCCTTTGACACTATACCTTTAAATAAAATTTTTTCTGCAAGTTTAGCTTGTTTTTTTGATAAAAGATTGTCTATAAGAGACATATCGTATCCATTGTTTATGGCGATTTGTTTGATGATTTTCAATTCAATATTAAAGTTTATTTCGTTTAAAGGAACACTCACAAGTCTATGTATTTCTGAATGAAAAGCGTAATCATAAAACCTTTGCCGACAAACAGATTATATAATTCTTGAAACTGCTCACTACACAAATCTGTCGGCATTCCCATGAGCTCATCCTTTTCGCCAGCAATGGCTTTGGACTCAGTGATGCATTTGTATCTTATATAAGCACGAAACTTTTATTTGCTAAGCGTCAGTTCAAGTTCATCCGTGCACTTGAATGCCTGAAGATGCCGAAAGGCGAAACCCGGGTCGTTAGTGACAAAATTTGTGAGAATGTACATAGTTTGAACGATTCAAATTTAATATTGAAATTCCACCAAGCACCTTCAGTCGAAATCTTAAATTATAGATATTTTTTTATTCAAATTCATTATTTCTTGGACGCATTGATTGTAGGCGAATATTAATGATCCGATAAACGGAGTTATTCTTTTAATATACCCGCAGTATATATAATACTTTAGACTGCTTTATTCATTTGAATAAATTGAGTTCTCAAAAAAATATCCTTGACTGCATACAGAACAGCTTACTGTTAAAATCAATTCATTAGAACGGTTCAACACAGTGTACCAATCTATATTATCTCTGTTACATCTTCATTTTCGTTTTTATATACATATAATAATTAATTACTTATTGATGAATATATCCTGTTATACACATGTAATTAATTTGGTTTTTATATTTACATTTAAGCTATCAAGGTTTTTGCTTACCATTTTTTTTTTCTTTCAATGGTTTTTTCACCAACATTATATTATATGTTAGTGATGTTTTTAATAATACTAAATACAATCCTGTTAGTTATAAGTACATGAAATCAAATGTTATAGTATCATCGATCAAAAAAAAACTTTCGGTCTCATATCACTTCCATCTTAATAAGTTGCATGTTTGACGGTTCGAATCCACAAATGCACACTTTTATATAAAACTTGACTCTTTACAATAACATGAGTGTGTTTGATCTTAAACCACCATCTAAAAAAAATCACTTTGATTTACAACTAGATAACCAACATATGTTGAAATGTCTCCAATAAGAAAACGAAAGAGTTGAAAATATATTATTAAGCTGTATTGAAAGTATTAATCCAATTAATATAGTTCAGTTGAAAATGTTAATTGATTAATCCTTATTAAGATAAAATAGCTTAAATACATACTCATTCATCTTCAAACCGGCTCACTCCACTTGGAAAAAAATAGATAAATTACGTCATAATTTAACAATCAAGAAGACTTAAATAGTTCCAAATTTTGTAAAAAAGTAACGAAGGAAAAGTTTAGTTTTTTCCAACTACTGACAAAACTTCCTCAAGTAGATAGAGTTAGCCGGTTTAGTTTGGGTGATATTCAAGATTCTTAAAAAATTCTCTTTTTAACACTGTAAAGTGTAAGTAACGATCGACCACCTTATCTTGAAAAAGTGGTAGTTATCACACCACATGAACGTTCTTAATGCGGAAACATACTCCCGACACCCGACGACACGTAGGCGTGTTGGATGAGATCATAGCTACATATTTGCCATTGTATTGTATGGGACAGGAACGCACTGCAAACATCCCGCGTTGCATGTTGGCAGTGCGTTCCTGTCCCATACAATACAATGGCAAATATGTAGCTATGATCTAATACATCACGCTTACGTGTGTGGGTCAATAATTTTCCGTCTCTGACTATGTACTTTCAAATAAATTAATGTTTTGACACGGTAAGGTTTATTGTCACCTGCTCCTTCTACCACTTTTGTGATGCGGAATTTTAAAACGTGTGGCAAAATTGTGTTTCAATTTTGTTATCATGTAACCCAGTGCTCCGCAACCGGTGTGCCGCGGCACATTGGTGTGCCGTGAACCGGATACAGGTGTGCCGCGGTCAAATACATGATAAAAAAATATTTGAATTGAATTATTATTAAAACCTCTGTGTTCATTGAAACAAGAGCAGGTATCACTTTAATTAGTTATTATTTTATAATAATTATTAAGATTGCATACAAGTAAATATATTATAGTTTTATGTATGTATACTTTTCAAATAAAAAACGAAAATTTGTGTATCAATTTAATACCTATATATTTTTGCTTTTGGTGTGCTGCGGAATTCTAGGAAGAATTTTGGTGTGTCGTAGGTGAGAAAAGGTTACGGAGCACTGATGTAACCCATTGATTAATTAATATTAATCAATTGTTTTATTGCTTATGGCCTTAAATGGCAACATTGTTTTTCGATACCGATGTGATTTTTGTTCCTTTCTTTCTTTCTCTTTGGGACACGAACCGACTACAACGTGTGTGGGGGGGACACTTCCGTTGTAAATTCACTTGCGGTTTTTTTTCTTTTGTGTTGTTTCGTCCGAGATGGAAGAACTGATATTTTTCCATTTCGACGAGAATTAAAAATTCAGTTAGTTCTGCTGGCAGATTTAGCATCAATTATCTTAACTTTTATAAAAGCGTGTGAGCAAGCTGTCTTATAATAGTTATTCTGTATTGTAATAATTCAAAATTTTGTTTGTTAAATATTGTACATAATTAATTCGGTGATTGCAAGTTCTTAAATAAACGTTTTCGTGATAGTAGAACGATTGGTTTCATTTCATTTCTACCTACCTTTTAACGTCCAGTATATACCAGCGGTATCGGTCTTAATGACTTTTATAAGTAGGGATTTATTCTTGGGGCTTAACATCGTGAACAATCGCAGAAATTTCTCACAATAAATGAAACTCACTCAAAATTAAATTACGAGTAATGTTAGTTTGTATTTGGCAACGAAATTTTGAATTTTTGTTGAAGTCTTGAAATTCGAAATATTTACGTATACTAAAAATTCAGTCGATATATCTCTTTAAACAATCAACAGCGGTGCAATATTTCAGCTTTGCTGGTATAGTTAAGTAAATAAAATTTATGTAAACATTGACATATGTTTTGTAATCTATGTCCGCAGTCAATGTCTAGCATATAGCATCTTAATGGAGGTACCTAAAATATGAGAACTTTTTGTTACTCAGTTGCTCAATCTTTCTTTTGTAGCGAGCAGGCATATACATATATGAAGCAGGGTTGTGAAGTCAGGTAAAAATAAAACTATTCCGACTTAAGTCAGAACATTAAATTAAAACTAGACTCCAACTTCGAATTGATTTTTAAGCTAGGGCAATTATAGTGATTGAACAATATGCGATGATGATATGAACGATGGCTATCGCTTTAGGATTGGAAAGGTGATGGAAATGTTTTAGCAATAATTAAAAAAAAATGCTGTTCAAATTGGCACTAAGCAACTGTCATAAGCCAACAACTTTGACCATTTCGCCACGCACCCGACTAACGAATAGTAATATATGTTATGGAGCCGTACTAACGAGGTATTTTGTATATAGGCGATACCTGGGTCATTGTATTTAAGTCTTTTTTATCGCTAATTGTTTTTTTTAATAATGATCATTCAGTTACATATAAGTTCACAGCTGTAATTTACTGTTTTCTTGTTATGTTGAACAATGTTTGAACCTCAAACACACGCAAACCAAAATGATAATTATGTTTTTACATGTTTAATGAATTAATGATTTGCACTGTTCGTGTTCGCATATACGTACATTAAAAAGATACGTGATATGTTCTGCACTTGTATCAACTTCTACGTAAGGACATTAAAATTCTGCGAGCGCCTTGTATTGAAATGACCTTAAATTGTTAGCCGTATTACATCACCTATGCATTTAAAATCAGGCCTCTAAAACTCAGTGTCGGATTACTATTAACTTTATAAAATAATTATACTGTTTTATAAAATAATGAAGTGTATGTGATGTCTTGAATTCCCCCTTTCCACCCATCCTATCCTATGAACGGGGCGTATCGAGAGCGATTTGCTAACCACTAGTCCTGTCCTAGCCCTATCCTTCTATTCCTACTCTCTTTGGAAAAAGAAAGGTTGAGCAACTGAGTAACAAGCAGTTCTCGTAGAAACACATCTGTTCAGATAAAATCCATTAGGAGTCCATATGCTCCACATTGGGAGCGGACATGGTTAAAAAAAAATTGAAGATGCCTGTTAAGTTAACATATTTAATTTGCGAAGTTTGAAAATGAACGACGTTAATATTATTAGAATATTTTAGAGTTTGGTATCTCTCAAAAATATCTATCAAATACGTAACTACATTAATAGCTATCGATCTTAACCTTCATTAAAAAATATACTTACTGTTAGAGAACTCTATTTGAAGAAGAAAGAGAGACAATTTTCTTTTGTTTCTTTTATATTATCTTTGCTCGAAACTGCTGCTTTTTTCTGTGAAAACACGAGGTAACATATCTATTTTAGATCCATTCACGCATCTTATTATTGACTTGAAAAATATTTTTAAACTTACATGTCCGAAAAAGGTATGTATGTTTGATTTGTGTCCTTAGTGCCCTGCGTTGATGCTGTATAGGTACGTTGATTGTAAATATTTATGCAGCGTTTTTTTATAACTGCAATATATAAGTGCCGGAACTCTATTCTTGTTAAGATTTTTTTCTAATATGAATTAGAAAAAAATCTTAACAAGAACATGACGGACGGACATGAGTCCGTTATCAATGCGGAGGATTTGGCAACCTAGTGGAGATATCTCAACAGAGTTTTTTTTCACGAGAAATGATTGTTAGTCAGTTGCTTAAAATATGTACCTTTTTTGATGAGAGTAAGAAAATAAATATTGGGCTGTTACAGGACTAGTAGTTAACTAACGCTCTGCTCTGTTAATTTTAGGATTGGAAGAGTGGGAGAGATACATCACAGATACCAACACCTTTGAATAGAAGTCGATCTTGTAGATTACTACTTTTTAGCGAGATTATGATTTAAAAAATGTTTTCAAACTTCTTTCGGCATAAAAAATCAAAAGTTTTTCTAAGGAAAATAAAATATTGATTTGAAACATCAAAAATGTCGAAAAAAAGGGTGCCGGAACGCCTTTCCAGCGCCGCTACATGAGGAAAAAAGCACTGCGCAATGTGTGTATACTTTTATATTTAACTGTAGATATCGACGTATAAATAATATTGTAATAATGGCGTGTAAATTTATCAAACCGTTCATCTACATTTGTTAAAACATTTTTAATCAACTAATGTTTTCAAGCCTAATGAATTGATACCGAATTAATATTACTGTTATAAATTTGCTTTTAAAAGCATTGATACATATCTAATCGTAAATCGCAATCAGAAAATTTATAAGAGGCCAGTTCATGTTGTGATCGTAAAGTTTACGGAAAGCTTAGCTTCTTGGTTATTTATTCAGTTGACATAAGTTATGACCCAGATGTAATTTTACCTGTGGCAATTTATTATTACGTAAAACTAGTGTTTTGGCATGACATTCAGTTACATTATTTTTCAATGGCTTCATTTTAGTTACGAAAGTATGTACTCAAATACCCACCGAGAAATAGGTGTTGTCGTATTAGTATGTTATTAGAGTATGCGTAAATATTGGTAATAAAGTTATAAGATTTTATAACTCTTGGCATCGAAGCTATTGTCGTCAACGTTACATTTCATGAAAAATGTTCCCAAGATCGAATGAATCGCATTGAGTATCTTTAGGAGAATCAGTAACTACCACTGACCAGGCTGACAACGAAACTTCGCAAGTTCACAAATAATTGACGTATTTTTTCTTTACTTATCCTACTCGAACGAAAAAACGTTTTGAACGAACTCCTAAAGTATCTACATGAATTAATGTTGAGATAAATACACCAGTGATCAATTTTCCCTCTAAGGCGATAGGGTGGTTACGCGGAAAATTCAAAGGCTATTATTAACAAAACAACTTCACAGATTCAAAATGCATACTCACTCCTTCTATAGACTTTATTTTTCACTACACATTTAGACAAATGTCTATATTTTTAGACTTACACATCAACGACACCGGCGCCGCGCCGTTGACGAGTGTGGTTGAAATAACAGTTTTGTTTTTATGGGAGCTCGTGTGCAGCGTGTCAATATGAATTTACTATTTTTATATTCAACATCAACGTAACGTAATTTTAAAACGTTAAAACTATTTTTGTAAAAAATGCATTTTATCCACAGCAAGACCGTTTTCACTCGTCGAAAGCATTCACATACCAATTGATTAAAAAAAATCAAATGGGGTGATTTATAATTTAGTTATACTTAACGGACTGGTAAATAAAACAATTTGCAATATAAATATCACAAAATAATCAAATACATTTACGAATGTGCATATTTCTAAAAATAGGTTACGAAATAGTGCTGGGGCAAATTGCATGTCACGAAAATGGTCCATGGTCGTGTTGATTGAGCCGAGAAACGTGTTCCTATTACATGCAGTAAAGTTCCTCTCGTCAATAGATATTGGAAATTTGCTCAGAATTGCAACTATCTACTTGTCACTAGCGTTCAAGAAATTAGATTATTTACGGACATAGTTTCATTTCAATTAAATTTAACTATTTCCATTACTTACTACGAGACATCGTTCTCGTAGTAATAATTTGAATTAACTATTGAATACTAAAATTCAATGAAAGGCCCTGAATAAGAACGAATATGTACTAATGTATTATTCCAAAAACAGATTATGCCATAAAAATCAAATTTTACAGGACTAAATAAAAACCGTGGAACGAAATTAAATCAATCGTTGTTGAATTAAAAAAATATGTATTTCTATAGAATATAAGTAAGAATGTTTAATAACGGATATACGATTGAAACCCACCGGAAGTCATGAAAAATGAAAGGGGGAGGGGGTTGGGTCAACCCGGACATTGCCAGTTTTATTTTTGTCTTGTGACATGTCGTGTTTTCGTAGAAATGTTTTAAAGTTTGTGCCTCCATAACGAGAGACATGTTCAGTTTTTGTAATTAAAAACAAACAGCCTTGTAGTTTATTTACCCAACATGTAACTTTCGTAACTCATTTTAACTCATTTTTTGATCTGGACTGACATAGCCAGGTATTCAAAAAGGCTTAATTATTAATATTTTAAGACATGATTAGAGTTCATCGTATAGGTTCATTTTTTTATTAAATTTCCCGATTCCTTTTATTTTTTTTCACATTATGCCAAACATGCCCATCACCTTTTTTTTCCATGTGCAATTATAATATAAAAATATTCGAAAAAAGCAAAAATTAACATTTTAAAATTCATGTAGAGTTGCATTTATTTAATTCCCAGCCTTGCATTCTAGGTCCTCCAGTAAAGCGTGTAAAACAGAAAAATTAGCATTTAGATGTTTTCATGTATGTCCGTTTATAGTACGGTATACATATTTGAGAAGAATTTTAGAGAAACTTGTAGATCTAAATACTTTGATATTTTTACCGTATTGCAATGGAGTTCTACCAAGTAAATGCCAATTTAATCAATATCCGTTTATTTATTTATTATATTATATATGCACCCCACATCACGCTGAAGATCAGAGGTCCTCGATGATGCTCAATGTTTTCGTTCGTTTACAAAATAATGTAGGTAAATATATTTTTGAGTAAATGTTAGTTTCCTAAATGAAGCTTTATTAGATTATAGGCAAATTAATGCGACCGTCCAACTTAAAAGATTTCTTATCGCTTTTCCATTCTTATTCCTACTGAATTGTTTTGTGTCATTTCTCATTTTAATAAACTTAAAAATTAGTAAATTAATGTTGATTGAATTGTAATTTACTCGGTAGGACTTCAATCTAATCTGATATTTACTAAATAATTTGATATTTTTACCCGATAAAAAATTATTGCTTAAAGTACAAAAAAACATTAATTTATTATGAGCAACCTACCTCGAAATCAAATACGTAAATATGCTTCAGTAAGTATGTATGTAGGCGACTGAAAAATATTGTGGCTGAAAAGCCTTCATGAAACATATTTTGTTGAATATGATTTTTATAAACTGCCACGATTTTCGCTCCATTTTCTCTTAGCCGTTTTTATTATATTCGGTATAAGGAGGCCGCCTTTTCCCGTTAAAAACGTATTTGCTCAAAGGGATAGAACATGTTCATAAATTTCACCTCGGGCCTAAAAAGCATAAAATGTAAAATATACCTTAACTGTATATCACTTTAAGGTGTCTTTAAGATAAATGTGCCTCTTATAAAAGTTATTTGCTCCTTGCCATACTCAAACTTATCATGATTTAAATTTCAAAGGGTTTACCGATGTTTAAAAAGGAAAATATTTTCACATAAGTAGATGCGGAGAATGGCTTGGTCATGGGAAGGTATTGAAATACCGGTACACCAAATACCAATACCGGTATAAACAGAAAAAAAAACATGCCAAAAATACGGTCGGTTAGGTTCGCAATACCGGACGAGTAAATCAAATTTGTAATTTCGATATTTCATACAAAACACCTTCATTAAAAAATATATCATAACCATAAATAAACGATTTTTATAATATTCTTAGTGTTTTTTTTTAATATTGAAGTACCGGTTTTAAAAATTCAATAACATCGGTATTGAAAAATAGTCAAAATCATTTTTTTCTGTATTGAAATCGCCACACATTTGAAGAAAATCCTTAGCGATGAATAAAATTATTTTTAATCTGCTGCTGTATCAATTTCATAAGTTTCAGATGAATTTACACTTTTAATGGCATATTATTATTTTAAGTAACTGTAACTCTTGATCAGTTGACAATGCTCGCAATGAGCAAAACCGCTCCTGACCTTTTAGATAAAGTGGAATACAGTACAAAGGAATATTGTGTTTTTATTGATATAATGCCTTTCCACCAAGTATTGACAGTGAACACCCTAAAAGTGGGCAAAAATAAAATATTGTAGCCAAACAGAGGTACTGTAAGTGCAAATCATCTAACCGAAAGTTAATTTAATTCTAAGCCTATGTTTAAATCGGCTAATTCAATATCCGAAACAATTTGTTGTATACCATGTGACTGGAATGGACACTGTTAAATATTTATTATATTAATCTGAACTTAGAAATGAATATGTGGATTTCATTTATGAGAATTGATCTTTATTAAATTATTTTCTCTTTCCATTATAAGTAGAATAACCTTTACCAAGTCCCTCGGTTGAGTGTAAAAGGTAGAAAGGTCAAGTGATACAATTGTCAAACGTTGATGTCGCTCATTTTTTGAATCTTTTGTGTGGTGTTATTCTTAAGTTATTCCCAAATATACAATATCGTCAAAATCAATATTTTCTAATTGATTGGTTAGGATCATTACGGAAATAGAGCGATACCAGTTTATTATTCTCTTTTAATGATTCGTAAAATACTGTTTTACGAATGAGCTGTGAAGAGTTACCGTGTTTTGTCGAATTTTTGCTATTAATTGTATAAATATATTTTAAAACTATGTATTCTACTTTGATTTCGTCTGCTAATTTAATACTAACAATGCAAAGTAACAGAAAAGTTGAACCTCGTCCCGCCAGCTCTCTGACACAGTTGCTTATCGCCCTGGTTTAGCGACCGAGAACGTTATTTTAATTAATTTTATACGTACATATTTCGTTTCGCGAACTACACAGCATAGAGATAACGTTTCATAGTCCGTCTATTTATGCAGTGTGAGGTCATGTAATGCGAACTTATTGTGCAAAAAATAAGTTTTAATGGTTGGCTGAGGCCGCTTACCTCTTACCGCAAAACAGAAACAATGCTAGCAAAATTAATCCAAAAGCGCAATTGCGAAAGTTTTGACTATAAGTTTCCCACTTTTACCGGAAATTAGATGTTGCGCAGAAAAGTAATATGACGTTTGATCAAATTGCGAAACGAAATCTGTCGATAGATATCTCTAAACTTTTCTGTTATTTTGTTGAATAAGTCATTACAGTCTGCAAACTGGAAGACGATCAAAACGTTACTTAAAACCCAATCAATATATTAATAATCTGAACTCTATTTAGATTTAATAGAAAATTTAAATTAACTTTGATTATTCCACGTATTGTGTTACTAACTGTGACACGTGTTTCGCCTCTTTCAGAGGCATCTTCAGACTTACTATCGCAAAGTTTGCTTAAGTAATGAAGCAAGATTGATTCTAACATTTTAAAATTATAAAATTACAAAATGAAGGTTTGGGTTTTTTTCCTTTTAAGAGGAGCAAGATTAATAGAATTGAAATAAAACAAACAGATAATGATACGAATGATACTAATGAGTTGTAATCAATCAGATCGGGATTTTTCCTTTTTAAGGGAAGCAAAGAGGGGATTATAAAATCGAAACAGTGCAAACAAATTTAATCATACTACTAATGACGTTAAACATTACAAACTATTGAACTAATGAGCTGCAATCAATCAGCTAGGTTTGTGATTACTCTATTAATTGGAAACAATTTGAGTAACGGGGAACCACCTGTGCTATTAAGAATATTTCTTTTTTGTTAAGAGTTTTATTAATTTCTAAAAATTCTAAACTATTCATCTTTAAACCCTTTTTATTTACTCGGTGGAGTATTTCTAAATTACAAATCTGATTAAAATTATGATTATTTTCTATTAAATGATTGGCAAACTCAGAAAAATTGTTACTTTTTAGACATCTTATATGTTCTTTAATTCTAATATTAAAGTTTAACACAACACAGTTAGTAACACAATACGTGGAATAATCAAAGTTAATTTAAATTTTCTATTAAAATGAACTTCCACAAAGTTACCGCCGAAACCATCGAAACTATTTAGATTTAATAACTTTGTTATTCCACTTATTTTGGCACAATACGTGGAAAAACAAAATTATCAATTTATTTTTACACCAAATAAAAACTTCCAGAAGCTAACGCCGTATTTAGCGAAACATATCTGAATTTAAATGGATTAAGTATGTGCTGCGAATACCCCAAGGGTCCCAGCTTTTCCCAAGTTGTTGAATTCCATCATCGTCGCAGTATCGGGATATCAGCATGACTTGTGCAGAAGTAGATATATTGGTAGGGGGAAGATAATCTTGAAGGCTATGTATGGTGGCCAAATGCTTTGATCAGGAACCAGACATAACTCAAGACGAAGAAAAGTTGTTGGACCGTTAATGGAGGAATGAGTTCAATTTTTTGATGGTTGCTATATTGATGACATTGCCAATAATTACTTAAAGTTGAAGCGTTCTACAAAATTGATATGCAAAATATTTATTTTTTTAAACAGCAACTATCATTGAGTGGGTCGGGTCGCTGACACCAAATACTGGGCATCAAATAACCCTCGAATAGTAAAAACTATAAAGGTACTCGTTAAAATTGGAAAAATACACTCGTATAAGTTTTGTTTACGTTTTATGTAAATAACAATTGGTGGATAGCATCGTGTTCACTTTGATAAAATTGTCAGTGATATTTTTCAAATACAGTATTCCTCTTTTATATTTGATTTTTTCTATATTAATTGGACATATTTTCAGATACAATATCGTATGCAGTTCAAGTATTCATGCTACCATTACTGTAATTTCCCTGTAAATAGAAAACGACATGTGAAAAGTGATTGATTTATCGCTGGTCAATAAAGCAATTGTTTGCAATCCAAATAATTGACATGCTCGGTTGTACAATCAAAGAGACCTAGTGGATTTTTGTATTATCTAGCAATGGTTAAAAACGCCGATTTTTTAAATATAATATACATATTTCTCGTGACATGTATATTATATATATATGGTACGAAGGTTTTATTGTAACATTTAGTTAGAACGTACATTTTTCAGCTGTTGTTATTGACGGCATATTGCGTCTTTTTACATAGTACGAGTTTTATACGAAACATTCGATTGCTTTATTTGCGTGTAGTCAATTGAGTAAGAAAGATTTAAAAATTCCGCTGTTCTCCCACAAGTAACATCGCAAATAACTCTTGTTAACGTATTGGCAACCCATCACTGGTAATATATATATATATTATTATCTTTTAGCAACATCGAATGCGAAGCGCTTGTTTGCATCAAATTTGACATGTGCTTATTTATCTTGGTTATCTGTTTCATATTCATTTCGTTCCATATTATTACGCTTGGTGCGATGTTTTTTCATCCGTGTCTTTCTTTACACATTAGGTGACATTAAAACATGAAAAGTTACCGTCAAAGTCATACGTGTCACATCCTGCCAACTAAATTAGGTGCCTAGCAGGCATTCAAATGAAAGTTTTTGAAACAACATTGTAGTTGAAATGTAAATTACACGTCTGACGCTTCAAAGAAAACCGATCTAAATGTATCCAAATGATTAAATAGGTACACCTTCCACTTAATTTAAACAGTTTATAACACATTACCATTTCAGCGTATCAGAAAAGGGAAGATTAAATACTTTCCATGGGGCATTATATTTATTAGAATACTTCAAACTTAAGTGATTTAAATAAGCACGAATAAGTATATTAAGAAATCCATTACGTTGACCTAGAAATTATTTATCACATTGACTGCTAAATTAAACATGGTACGGGCGTATGTTAAAATACTCATAGTCGATTTTCAAAGTCAACAACTAGCACATACCATCGGGTCAGTGCCAACGTTCCCTCTAATTTTCTATTGTGTGTGCGGACCATCAACTTCTATGAGTAGTAAATTTCCAGCAAAATAAAAAATGTGCGCAAATGTAAAAAAATGGTGAAACAAACTTTTTTTTACAATATTTCTATGTGCAGTGTCACGACTCGGTTTTTTGGGACCCGATTATTCCATAGCATTTTCATAGAATGTCGCTGGCATGAAGTTAGTACGAAAGAAACCAGAGAGAGATAGGCATATTATGAGAATACAAATATACAATCATTCGAAAGATATGTTTGCGGTAGCCAACTTGACGCCAGGGCAACATCGCTAACGGCAACCATGCATTTTTTTTTGCGCGCCGAGATCTGGACATTTTGCAGGAAGGGAGGGATAGTAACACAAACAAACAAACTCTCTTCTCTGTTAGCGCTCGCCAAGTAAAGTTGTTCGAAGGGTTGCTCCCCTGACCTCGCCTGTTAAAATTCACACTTATGGCGGCCGCCATTTTGTTATACTCACTTCGAACTTGAATAATTATACTAGCAGCTTATCAATAACTTTCAAAATTTAACAACTTGCACTTTCGCATTCAAATTAAGAGTTCTCCGCCTGTCGCACCAGCCGTCTCTCGTCTTCAAGTTCCTGTCGACACCTCAAGGTTTGTGGCATTAAATATCGTTGATGAGGTATCGCAGCCTCTCTATTGTTAAACATTGAGCGTTGACAGGCGAGGGGAAGCAAGGGAGCAACCCCGGTAAAGATATTGTATTGAAACCAAAGCCAATTTCAATTGTTATTATAATTTCTACTGTATTATTTCAGGACCTGTATAAATATGTATTTTATTGTGGGTGTTAATATGTCGGTAGCCTCTGTACGTGACGAAAGTCACCGGGAAGCCTAATGTGTGTTAAAAGCAATACGTTTCCGGTTAAGTGTCTATATTCTATAAACGAAATTCTCATTATAATAATGAACCATATTAATTCAGTCGAGTGCGACCACGCTTCGGCGGGACCGATGAAGGTCTTCGAAAGCCTCTTCGTGTGTTATTTTAATCCAGTAAAATCAAGCCTTGTCGAGCACAAACAATTCTCTAATTTATCGCTATCGCATTTACAATACGCCCTGAACGGCGCCCATAACTAGGTGTCAGAAAATTTAATTCTAGATACACGAGGTTCTATTATATTATTTTCTATCACACGATAATTTTATTACACGCAAATGCTCATAAAGTCACTATCGAATGTGGTCGATATATCGAATCGAAAGTTGTAGGAGGATAATCCTTCGCTGAATGTTAATCTGATAATATACGCGTAATGCAAATTTATCCTAACTGTAGAAATAGAAACCTTTTTCTAGTAACGTTATTTAATTTAACAATGACACAACCAGAAACGTATTGAAATTATGTGTGCGGGAACTGAAATAAATTTTGTTATTGTAAGAGGTGATCTTTAGGCGACGTGACAAATAGCATAACTTGACGATAGAAGGCGTGTAAAAGTTGAGGAGTCGGCTGGAGAAGCCGTGTGTAGTCTGCCGAGACTGTTTGCTTAGGGAGACGATCTGGTCTCCCGACGATAAAGAGCTGTCGTCACGCCGTCTATCGAGTCATGAGGTGCCGGAGCGCCAGGTTAGTAATGAAATCTTGGACAGCCTAGGCGGATTGTGTCGCCGATGCCACCAGGCCTGGCGCTCTGCCCCTAAAATAAGGTAGCTAGGACAGGACTAGGTGGGTGCTCATTGTGCCGGATAACCGGAAAGCGACAGCGACGCCGGTCTCAAGGTGACCGGGTCGTTTTGACATGGGCAGATGCATAAGGCCAACACCGCCGTGGGCGATGGTCGTCCAGCAGGCGAACACTGTTGGATGACATTCATCTCTGCCATAATTGGCAGAGCTATTCTATAGTAAACCAAACCCGTTTCGTTACAACGGGCAGGACATCGGATGATGTTTCTTTTTCACAGGCGGACTACCATGTCGACGGAGAAATTTGAACGGAATTTCATCCCTCACCCACGCTTCCCGGTTATCCAAACAAAAACGAGCTCGATACTTTTAGATACTAGGAAGCCCAACGCATGGAGCGGGGGCAACGTCCGGGAAGAAGTCAGTGTCATTCGGCACTGACTCTGAGCACTAGTTGTGAGCTCTAACCACCTTGGTTTGTGTTAACTGGACGTTGACACACGGATTGGGAGGCGGAGGGTCTAACAGCCCTCCTCACGCCTAGGCACCGTGCTCGCCGATCCGAGGGTCCCGGGAGACGTCCTCCTGCTATCATGGCTGGGCCGAATAAGAATTTTGTTACTAGAATATGGCACGCGTAGGGAACGGACATGATTGTGAATTGAGAACAGCTGATGATGATGATAAAATGGAATTCGCGCCTCGCCGCCGAAATAACTGGTAAAATTAACGTTGTGTCACCGGACCGACACTGTTCTGAATATCAAGCCTTCCGCCCCCTACGTGTAGCAAGTAGACTTATTACTCTTATAAATTGTCGATACTTAGTTAGGATATTAATTAAGGGACTCTAAATAAATACCTCTTGTTATAAATTTTACTATTTTATACCGTTATATCCTATAATAACCCCGAAGCGCAAAGAAATTTATGATTACGCAATCGAAGTCCATTTAAATCGTAGGCTCGATATCAGGCGAATTATTTACTGTATTTTATATGTTTTTTTTCACCTCTGTGAGTTAGCTTGTGCACTATTTTCAAAATTCCATTAACAAATGTTCTTTTATAAATAAACGAGTGGAATCCCACTTTTTAAAACTGCACCCGAGATGTTTAATTTGTTTGAATTGTTTCCCAATATTTTCCTAACTTGTAACACTGATTCGATCCTTCTAAATTCGGAGGTTATGATAATGGAAGGTTTTCTCTTTCTGTTTTTTTATTACCGAAGATCGAGTCGTGTCAGCAGCCTTGTGCGGGGATGGAAAAATATGTGCGGGAACATTTTGGGAGGTGTGCGCGCGCACACACCTTAACGGGAACATTGGTAAGTACTACTATGAATTTCGTTAGGTCGTTTAGGATGAATTCGTTTGTAACGATGTATATTGATGAAATTAAAGGTACCAATATATCAGAATTTATTAACCCTGAGTCAATTTTGACGTATTTTATTGCGGAGTGAACTTATTATTTAGGAATGTCGAAGCCAGTCGCTCAACCGTTATTTGACATGGTAAGGGAATAAAAAAATCTACTATTAAGCAAGTCACTCTGTTTACTGGATTCGATAGGGGTGGAAAAATTCACGACACCCATTCTGCTTCTGGTAACCAATTTAGGAAAAATCAATATATCCATGCTCTGAGCTCGTGGCCACTCATTCAATCATTTTTTTTTATATTTCAATTAATCAAATGTGCCATTAACTCAAAAGCTTTTGTGTTTCTTTTGAGGTATTTTTGGCACAAAAAAACTACAGAACAAGTTGTATCGCATTGGTTTTAAAATAAATGCGAATTAAACCAAAGTGCTCATTAACATTGCATGCCTGGGTCTTGGCTTCTCTCCGACGAGCACAATATAAAGGCTTGAGGGAACGCTTGTTTGACTATGTCAGGTACACGGATATAAGGACACGGACTAATCAATTCTTCAAAATGTCGAAAATAAAAAAAAAGACGATGAGCCTGGCTTAGACATGAGACTGCTGAGGGTGCCGAAAAGTAGCCTAAATCATGCAGGTCTCTTCTACCAACCAGATGGACCCATCGTCGTTGAAGTTCGCCGGGATAACTTAGAAGAAAATAAAAAAAAAACTGACTGGGGGCAGAGGATCTTAGAAGTATCGTGTGGCTGTTATGCGCCTGAAGTAGGGAGCAGATATTTATAACAAAGTTAATTATATGATATTTTTTTTTATTCTTTGTTTTAATTCTTTTTCCCATGTTTTCTCTTTTACTTGAGAGAAGAACATAAGAGGTACAACTGTGTTTTTACTTAAAAAGTTTAAAATTTTGTTAGACCATCGATATGTTGTATCGAGTTAACCCTTCCTTAACCATGCAAAAAAAGCACAAGCTCCTGAGCTGTGTATTCGTTACACATCAGGCAAACGGGAGTGAATCATGACAATTATATGTATTAATAATACATATAATTGTCTTAATAATACATATAATTGTATTAATAATACATATAATTGTCATGATTCACTCCCGTTTGCCTGATGTGTAACGGCTACACAGCTCTTTTAGCAAAGACAATTTATTGTTAATTATGTTTCTATAATTCATAAATTTACTAATTATTGTAGTGCTTAGAATAAGTCGATTGTCTCGCACCTTGACATGCTCTGTATTATTAAAAAGTGGTAAGCATTTATTTGAACGCAGTCCTCAAAGTGTATTTTTAGAATTGCATCATTCATTTGTTTGATTAGTAGTTGAAAAGGTGACATTGATATAACTATGGCATTTTTCATGGCCTCTTTTTTAAAACGAAGCACAGCTGAGTGATGTAATGTTTAGATATTGAAATAATATTATAGAGTTTCCTTGGACTATTTGGACGGATTGAACTATCAAATATATATATATTTTTTTGCATAATTTGTATTGAAAAACTCGTGTTTCATAAAAAAGGTTTATTTTCTGTACTTATTTTAACGTACATTTTTTAAATTACGTAACCTATTTTTCTTTTCATTCGTATAATAATTGATGTGATATTTAATTAAACTGCGATTCTAGTTTAGTCTGGTAGAAAGAAACATTGTGTGATAAGTGTTTTTTTTTTTTTAATGTCTTTCGACCCAGAATTGACATTGATCGTGATTTATAAATATAAATCGTTGCCACATATTTTAAACAGGGCTGTGGAGTCGTGCTAAAACAAAACGATTCCGAGCCCGGCATTAAATGAAAAACTGACTTCGAATTGCTTTTTTCAATAATTTCTATTTAATATCTAGTCACTAGAATAATTCTAGTACGCTTCACCAATCAATATGATGGATAGCCTAATTCATGTTCAATACACTCCGAATCCACAGCCCTGATTTTAAATGAACGCAATACAATTTATTAAAAAATCAATACACCCATACCTCGCTTTACGGCCTAGATACGTTCCACGAAACTTGGCCGCAAAGCGAAAAGCCGTATAAGGAAACAATTATTCTAATATAAATTCATACAAATTCAATGGGATCGGTTCCAATTTTTTTAAAATATGTAACATGGTTTATCATTCAAAATGCATTTTATCTTTTGGTGTGTTAATCTCGAGACATTTAAAGGTGCAGCAGATTGCAAATATGTTTTAATGTCTTTTTTTTATCGCGAATAATTTAAATGATAGATTTCGCAAGTCCAATTGCCTTACAAATTTCAAAAATTTTCTCTCCAGCTTCTTTCTATACGACGTAATACTTCTAGTTTAGTTTCTAGCGTGACTGATTTTCGGCATCTCTTTTTATCAGTCTCCGAAGTCGATAATTTTTTCGATTAATGAAATTATAAAATAAGTTAAAAAATACATATTAAAAAAAATTTACATTCATATGTACTTACGTATCAAAAATGTCCGTAATTGTTTCCAATTTTTCCAGTTAATGTGTAAAAATCAGTAATGAATATGTATGTACATAAAACACTCACATCGACATCGAAAAAAAGTTTTTTTGGCGTTATAGCGAAAGATTTTAGGCCGAAAATCGAAAACGTGCCTTAATTGAAGAGGGCCGTTATAGCGAAATGCCGTATAAAGAGCGGCCGTATAGCGAGGTATGGGTGTATTTGAATACATTTAACATTAATATAATTCTGTGTCGATAATTATCCAACTGGACGATACTGATTAATTTACCGGTAAGGTACCATCGACGTTGAGATACCATCCATTATGCTTCTTCTATCAATGGAATGATATGCTGATGGTCGTATAATTAAACATCATGTTTTTTTAATTATAAAATACATTCTTCTATTCTAGAATGGAAACCAGCGATCAATTATTCATAATGATAATATGGTCAAAATAATACTGTAGCTTCACAACATATACATATATTTTAGTCGCCCGTTTCCAAAATTCACCTTGCTTATTTCATTTTATTGAACATACTGACTAAGGAATGTGTAGGAAACTTCTACATTGTGAGAAAAACCCACATTTCATAGAATTTAATTGAAAATACTTTTATCTATTGCAATTTGATTCAACAAAATATGGTTATTCATTTAAATTCAAAGCTTATTCCCTACACTTTCTTTGTAAGTATTTCTAAAAAAAAAATCAAAATGGACAAGTTTTTTTTTGCAAATGGGCGACTCATATATTTAGTTCGTAGCTGTTTCGGTTTGACGCCATCGTCAGAACCGAAATAACTATCAGTTAAATACAAATCGTGGAACTAAGTACAGTGTTAATTTATATATTGTATTTGTTTTTACTGAAACTTTTACTCAAAGCAATGCCAATTTAATTTTATATGAAAAATGAGCTACCGCCGTAGTTACCGCCGAATCCATCAAATATACTATTTTAATTAATTCAAAATGTTTATTCTATTTGTACTTAAGTAATTGGAGTATTTTCCATTGTCATTAAAAAAATACACGAATTTATTTGTAAGCTTCCCAGAGAAAAAGATTTTTCAATAAATTCATTATTTACAAACGCAGATTTCGTAACGTCAATTGAATTAATCAGTTTTTTTTAATCCCATTTAAAAGTGGCGTCTAAGATCCTACAAAAATATATTCCTTATCAATTATTTATAACATCTTTCTACGTTTGTTGCCGAAAGTAATCGGAGTGAAACATCGCATTTCAAAGGATTCTTCGCCGCTCGACTGGAAAATTTAATCACATTATGTTATTAAAGATTCGTGACTTTATTAAAAAGTTTTTTTCCAGGCTGGGGAAAAAGCTCTTTTGATAGTTTG
This sequence comes from Himalopsyche tibetana, assembly GCA_030503985.1. NCBI lineage: Eukaryota > Metazoa > Arthropoda > Insecta > Trichoptera > Rhyacophilidae > Himalopsyche > Himalopsyche tibetana. Next base: position 18,976,155 of record JAPJYX010000005.1, read on the forward strand.
GAGCGAAGAAAAATTTCAACCGGAAAGTAGCGACAGCTAAAAAAATAACGATTGTAAAATACTTAAGAAATTAAATTTAATCTCTTAATTGTTAGTACCAAGTGGCAATACAATGGCTGTCTAAATTAAGTACATTTAAAATATATTCAGAATTTAAGTATTTATCGCTATTTTTATTAAAATATCTTTAAAAAATATCAAAAAGTCTTATCTTGAAATAATGGGCGGGAATGTCCTTTCATACCTTTAGTTTTTTTTTATTATCGGACATTACTTTTTCGATTTCAACCCGCAAGTTACGACGTACAATGAGGAGCGATTTAGATTTATACTTAGACTAAACTTATTCAACCGCTATGATTTTTATACCGTTCATATCAAGAAACGTTACAATGTAGGCTAAATAAATTTCGATTTCCACGTGAAGTATTTTTATTTTTATATTATCATAAAAAATCTAGTTTGCAATAAATGTTCTTAACCACTGTACTTTCAATCTCATTTTTATGTTTATGCATAAAATAAATCGATCTGTTTTACCTGGTCTTGAAGTTTTAACTGTCATCCATGGCTAAATTGTCGACAACAATTCAATATAGCCATTTATATTTAGTTTTGTACGTTAAATGTCATTTTCATAAATGATTATAAATGCAGTAATTACAAAATGAACATATTTCACCACTTGACGAAAATGAGTTGTGAAGTATTTTTTGTATCCAAGAACTTTGTAAATTGTAAACTAATTCCATAAAATTTAATTTAATATTTATAGTATTAAACCGCAAAAAAAAAATTCATCAGTAAGCGTATTTCTATAAAACGATTTATTCTTTTTCAATAATGATTTACTTTAAAAAATATATATTTTTTAATTTTGAGAAAAATCATTCGAGGGCCGCAAAAAATTCAAAACGGCCTGCATGCAGCCCGTGGGCCTCGGATTGTGCAACACTGATTAAAACAGACGAATGTTAGCATTGTGTTTGGCATATTTTTTCGCCTTTTGACTAGGTCCGTGTTACCAACGCTATCAAAATGAACAAATAGATTTTTTTGCGGAAGTATGGAACCGGCAATGCAATTTTAAATCTATTATGCTATTTAGAAACGGAAACACATGATCAACTAACTGTTAATAATTAAACATTCAGTTTATTGTATTTTTTTTTCGTAATGTTTGGTTTTATAATATCGTCTACCGCTACATTGAATATAATCATTGTCGCAATCAATGCCCCCTCTAAAACACTCGCAAGCACTCTAGTACAGCACGCACAAATCGCAACGATTGTAAAGTTATAATATCATCTATATTCTATAATGTTTATCGTATGAAAAGCTTCCTCCTATAATTTTAATCTAATAAAATCAATTTTTATATGACAAAATATACGAATAAACCGCAACGTCAAAAACCCTGCAAAGTATTTTATTTACCACAATTCAAAAACATTCAAACTTTATTTTGCAAATATACACGTTCAAAATAAGGCATATCGATCACAATAAACCGAAATCTAATATATCTAGCTAATTCTTTTTTTTTTGTGGAAGGACACATTGGTAGTTGGGATCACAGTATATAAAAATATTTTTTTTCCGCAGAAACATGCCAGAAAAGAAGCTTTTGACGATTTAAAATATAACAAAACGTATTTTGGTTGTTATGTAAACACAATAATATTTTCAAAACAGAATAAAAATAAATTAGTATGATTTTTCATTTCAATTATATTATTACATACCATTTTTATTAATCTGTGTCCGCTCTCAATGTGGAGCATGGAAGTATCACAACATAAGTTTTTCCACGGGAAACGGCTTGGTACTGAGTTGATCAACCTCGCTTTTTTCGAAGAGAATAAATAGGGTTACAAAAGGACTTGTGGTCAGTTAATCGCTCTGACTGGAAGAGTAAAAAGGAATTTTAGATACCTCAAACATTCCTGTTTTCAAACAGAAATCAATAAATAGATTGAAAAAATGTTGTTCGTAATGGGATACGAACCCGTGAGATCCGTCATGGAAGCCAAATACTTTTTCCACTTCGCTACGGACCCGACGTAAATAAAATAACGAATAAAATTTATGTAAGGATAAAAAAATCTTTTTTCAAATGACAGGCCCATTTTTTCGATCTATTTATACTACTAATATTGATTATTATCATGTTGCCGTGTATCGTATTGAAATGCTTCTTTCGCCGCATTGAGAAGCATCCTGATTCTCGATACTTCTAAATAGATTGTGAAAAAAACGATGCATGAAAATCTTCTTGTTCAAAGGATTTTTTTTCAATTTCGGAAATGTTTTTTTTACACATAGCATACTCAAAAATTTACAGAGGTGTAGGTTTTCCGATGGTAACTGACAGTGTGGAAAGAAAAAAAAATAAACTTTGCTAAGAATATGCTTTAGCTGTCCACATAATAAACTTTGTCTCGTTGCTTTTCAGACAGTGCCGATTGAAAGCTTTATATAATAACAAAAATACTTATATGCGTATTTCCTCTATCGAGTTTTTTTTATGGCTAATACCGCTTTTATCTACCTATCGATCATATTTCAGGTTAAAGTTTTCGTTTTTATTGGCACTTTTTTATTATTATCTGCAGAGATGGAGCTCGTCCACATATCGTTTTTTTTTGCACGAGGGCTTGCAATGGTTTTTAGTATTTTCTTGTGTACCGGGACTATTTTTTTCGCGGTATTTTTAATGATTTATTTTTGGCTTGTACTGTTTGATACTTTAATGGGCTGTAGATTTTTATCTGTTGATAAAAAGCCTCGTTTCGCCATTGAATTGAAAATTTCTTTGTGTTGGATAATAATAACGTATTGATTACGTTCTACAATTTATGGCTACGAAATTTTCGAGATGATTACTTCGAAACTTTATATTTATAACAAAGCATCGTGAAATAATCCGTCAAAAATGTATCAAAATACATATACATTGTTTATTAACAATCAACCGAAATAATGAAATCATCAGCTATTTAAAAATCCACTAAAAGTTTTATTCATGTGATTTAAAAAATAAATATACAAGGTATGTATAATAAGATGAATTGTATCTAACAAAACATGCGAAAAAATTATCAAAGCATCTGAAATACAAAAAATAAGACATAATTAAATTGAACGTTGTTACTGAGTTGTTCCAAATGATTCGGTACATGTTAAAAAAAAACAAAAAAGAAATAATGTTGAAATAAAGCCATTGATACTTATCATTTATTACTTGTTTAGAAAATCCCGGGATTATGAAAACCATCTGAAAATACAATCCTTAGAGGAAGCGACCACCAATAATCGCATAAACTATGTATGCGAGAACGTTATATGGGAAAGTTTTCGAGTCTGCAAGATTCAGTCTTATATGTCTGAAAATGTGCTTGGAAGCTGACAGCAGATGTTCCGTTTGTTATTATCTATAAATCCCGCTTTGTTTATTCTTGTACTTGGAAAGTGGTTAAAACTCGTAAATGTATTTATATTGGGAGAATTTTTGATATTTTTAGGAATTCCTTTGAACACTAGGGTTCGATTTGGAAGACATTTTGTTATTTTAAGTGGTTCCGTAAAGTTAAATAATTAGCTTTGTCGACATTCTATTTTTAGCTTGCCAGCTTATTTGTTAAGCTCAGACTGAACTCGACTAAGCACTAATAATCTCCTTCAAACGAAATCTTGTCAAATTCAAAAATTAACTGTTAGTCGTTTTTGTTTTCTAATACTTTTCAATATATATTTTAATGTCTCGTTGTTTAATATACTTTTTAAAATTTACAGGTGAGCCTCACATCTTCTTGATACGCAGATTTTTCCATAATATGTGAGTAAAATACTATTTTTTAATATACTGTGTTTAAACCGCTCAATTTAAAAAAAGTAAATTCAAGAAAAAAATAGCTTACTTTATAAATTAAATTTTATTTTACTTTAATTTTCAGACATAAGACATTGTCACATGCGATGTTTAATCTGACACGTGTCACATTTTGTGACACAACAAAGTTATCAAATTTAATTTTATATTAACGCTGAATCCGTAGAAGATATTGTATACATATGTAATTTGATACGCACGAAAGTCTTCTTAGCAATTGTCCACTTATCCATTCAGAATCATTTGTTTTTTTAATCGCACCCGATACGCGGATAATAAAGTAGTATGCACTAAGTATTATACATTCAAACTGAATTCACAAGAACATTGTACATGTTTGAAATATACGGGAGACTGACGTCTTATTGGTGACAAGCTGGCACCTTGTCAGGTTGATAATTTACGATTTCCCTACTTGGTGACAAGATCCTTGCCAAACGTGGCTGTTAAAATGTCCAAGTTCAGCAGGAAGCTCATTCTAGAATGCATGACACGATAAATGTTTTTTTTTTCATTTTATTACGCGCGAGCATGTATGCGGCAAACAAATTTATCAAATGTATGACACATTTATATATCTGTGACGATCATAGCATATTTCCTGCATGCATAGGGTTACCAGATAAAAACATATACTGTACGATAAATGACATCGAATGGAGGACATTATGGTACAAATGAAATGAAGAAAATAAAAAAGGAGCCATATAACATACTATTTTGTTACTAAGATGTTACGAAATATGTAAATTTATCTTCGAAATTTTAAGAAATATGCAAATAAAATTAGTATACATACTCTTCTTTACATACAAAGAAGAAGAAAAAACTTGCGTACCACATTCTTCACACAAGTGCAAAAACACGATTTAAAAATAAGTTATAGAAGAAGTCACTTGTCCCTGTATTGCAAATTGTGTCGAACTAACATTTTTGCAAAAACGAATTATTTTTTCCAAAAATTTCTTCTAAGAGTTCTTTCTTTATCCTTTTCAAAAGTAACCTAGTGATATTTTAGATTGTGGAAAAAGAACACTACAATACAACGAAATTAAGAATGTGTGTAACTTAACTCAGTAAACATAGGTTTACTGTATGCAAAGTTATATGGCAGTGGTGCAAAAGCTTTCTTGAAAGAGGGGCCGATTTATCCATTTTCAATTTTTCACGGGCCGCAGAGAGTAAAAGTGTGAAAAATAATGATATAATATTTTCATTTAAGATTTCGATTGAAGGTGCTTGGTAGAATTTCAATATTTAATTTGAACACATAATCTGAACGATTCAAATTTAATATATATATATATACTAGACGAGATATAAATTGTATGTATTATTTTTAATTTAATAGCTACAATAATCTAAAAATAGACTGTACTTGCACCACAGATTTCGGGCGCAAATTTATGTCCGTGAAAATATAATCATATTAAATAATAAAAAAAGAATTATTTTCTTTGACGATTCAGATTATATACCTTTGCTACTACATAATTTGTTAACATATCCATCACATATTTTTATCATATTGAATGCAAAATTTGGTTAAATCGACGAAAAACGCTATTGAATAATAAGTATATGAGGTAAAACTTCATTTAGATACTTATAAGTTTATAACATATAACTCTGGTAGGTATATCATTTTGCCACTTAGTCACTTCTCGCATTATATGGGAGATATCTTTATGGTCGTGTAAGTTGAATCAAACAGCATGCATCTTCACTGACAAAATTGTTGCGTATGGTAATTTACCTTGTAAAAAATAGCGTATAATGGACTTCGATGTCTCAAATCAGAACCATTATTTGACCATTTGGTAAAACTTTAACTGAATGCAAAGAAAACTGTTACTTGACCCGAAGCATCCTCCCACCTGCTAATATGCCCTCCACCTACGTGTAACCCACGTCCCTGCCACGCGTTTCAAATTACAAATTATGTTTTATGGCGCCTAAAAATCTGGATTGAATGGACGTGGCAACACGTACAGAACTGGTTTGAAAGGGTCTTCGCATAATCAAAACGATTATCGTTTTGATTCCACACTCGAATGATTTTATCGAACCTTGTCACCTGCTGGTTGTTTAATACATATATTTCGTTTTACCAATGGTAGATGGTCTAGCCTAGAAGTCATCAACCTTGGAACACCGAAGTGCCATATAATTTTTGTCATTTTGCTGTATACAATAACGCTATTTAAACAGTTTGCCTTTGCGATAATTTGGCGAATTTCCGCTCATGACTCATGAGTACCGTATTTCTTTTATTGTGTATAATGAAAATGTGTTCCTAAACTGTATAAATATGTCTCTCTACCAAACAGACTGCATAAATAAAATCATATTTTTACAAGGTTTCAACGTGACGAATCATAATTTCCTATCGCATATGTACTAAAATTCCTCACTGAAAAAAATGACTTATTTAAACTCGGTTTTTGTAAACACTTTGTACTTATATTCCGAAATAATACAATAATTGATGACATGCATGGGCTTTTTTTATCCATCTCCGCTCCCAATGTGACGCATATGACCTCTTGGTGCAGCTACCTCAACAGATTTTTTCTATGAGAAACTGTTACTTAGTTTTTAACCTCTCTTTTTCTAAGAGAGTAGGGATAGAAGGATAGAAGGACAGGACCAGTGGTTAGACAAATCGCTCTAGCTACTCCCGTTTTTAGGATAGGATGAGTGGGCAGGAATTCAAAACATCACATACATCAATGCCTTCGGACAGAAATCCATAAATCGATTGAAAAATCAATTTATAAAAACAGTCCGATCTATGATTCACCACGCAGCCGGCAATAGCATGCATAGTTTACACACCGTTTTTTTTTTAAACATTGAAGTTATTCTAGCTATAGCCAAACTTAAAACAAGTAGGGCGTATTAGGATACCCTTTCTTGCCCGTTCAAGTAAAAAATCCTCGCCTTATCATATTATTACAATAGTAAAAACATAATAAATACTATTTTTAAATTAAAATTTCCTCTATAGTAATTGCGATGTAAATATTTAAAATGATTTAATTGAAAGTTAGTTGATTATGCTCGCCATAAGCGCGACCGGTCCTGATCATTTCAAATAAAAGTGGAATTAGTTCAAATGGGTATTTTATTTTTTGAATATAATGCCTTTCCACCAAGAATAGACAGTGAACAACGGCTATGTATAGAATTATAATATTAGAAATTCATCACAAGTTCATGACATTACCATATATGATTTACTGTACTGCCGTTGTCTATAAATCATTATATAGATAGACTACGTATTCTATGTATCTATGTAATGATATATAGACTACAGCTGCTGATTTTCAAAACACCTGATTTAGGAACGCGCTAAAATCCCCTACATCGAATATATGAGATCTCGTACATATATATCATAGAAATTGAAAAATAATTTATATACTAATTATATTATCAAGTGACTCATTCTTGCACGAAAGCCAAGATGTAACTGAAATACTATCACAGAATTTTACTCAATATTTCATCCTGATTTTCTTATCAAGATTTTCCATATAAATATACCCACTTGTATGTCTACTTATTAATAATATTACTTTATATACGTCCTATAATTCAAATGCTATTTGATTGAGAATCAATATCAATTAAATAGAGCGGGATAATCCATCTAATTAAATCGCTATGATGATGACTGCCTTGATTTAAATTTGACATTGACATCTTTCATGTTCTAACCTGTAATAACGTTATTAAAGTGTATTAAAGTGGCACGTAAGCATGGATACTGGAATTCACATATTCTGTCATTCTCTATTCGATATCAAATAATAATATAATATATCAAACCAGTACACCATATTCTTTTTTTACGCGATACATTCGTTCCAGAAATTGACGCGAATAACAAATCACGTAAAAAAACGTATTTTCATATAATTTGATAATTTTTTCCAAAAATCAAAATATCGCGCAAAAAAGTATCAACAAGAATTAAACAAAATTCGGTTAATCTTTAGCGTTTGACAGATCGTTCACAGCAACAGTGAACTTAGTCGCAATAATAATATTTAAGTTATACTAACCGTAAAGACTAATTACAAATAATATCATGTCCACTGTCGAGTACGAGATAAACCATTTAATTAGTGTCTAGGTCGTAATAAACTTGAGAATAACCCCGCAGATACGAGTTTCTTATTTTTACATAGGTGGCTTGTAAATGCACCGGGTTTTCTAGGAATCCCCTCAAGTTTATCGGCTTGAAGTGTTGCGACCCCATGGTGCGCCATTTCGGTGAAGTGTCACACAGGAGAGGGCCACGCATCACGATGCATCGCACGCGATGGTATGAAAAATAGCCGATCGACGGAGAATCACTAGTCGTTACTTCGTGTCGTTTCCTCCGCAGAGAGCACTTCGCCACTCCTACGTGATCTAGTGATAAGCTTCCACGAGAAACTGTCAGGGGACCAAGCTAACCGACCACAAATATGTCCCGTATGTAGTATGTACCCCAGACGAGGAAAACTGTCGTACCGTTATTTGTTTTTGTGTTTTAAAATAGAAATTTTCTTTTTTCACAACCCGAACGAATGTTCTTTCGTCCTTTTCAAAAGGTTTTATCTGCCCAATGCTGAATGTAATAGTTTTGTCGAAACATCTGTCTCAAGGAGTGTTTCAAGTATTTTTTACCTTAAACGACCTTTTTATTCGTAAACGATTTCCAAGTATTATTTATTTACATTTCAATTGAAGATATTTTCTTTTGAAAAGGTAAGGATTTTTGTTCTCGTTAGCAGTACAATGCGGTAAAAATACTGGTGTATTTATTATCTATAGATATTTTGGCAGTATTATTTCATAACAGCTTGAGTCATTCTACTGGTTAACATTATTCTCACAATAATCATTTTCCGTGACGTATAACTTATTCACCCCGACAGTTTTCTTGATAAAATCACCCTACCCTCTCTTTTCGTATTGTTAGAAATTCTTCAGTCGCCAATTATGCTATAGGGTTTCTAAATAACAACTAGATATTCTCAGAACACAATTTCATAATTAAGGATAACTTAATATTATTTAATCGCGTGCCTCGTTGTATTATTTACAGTAATAATTATTTAAAATACTTTTTAAAAGTTAGCTGATTTATAAAAATATCTTATAGATTACTTGATATTTGACGTTTTAAAATTGATTGAAAAGTCAAGCACAGTAGGTATTTTTCATCCGTTTTCTTTTGCAAATATGACCTCTTATATGTTAGCAACAGTCGTAAATGATATCTTACACACAGATTTCGAGGGAAAAAAATATATGACACTTCGCTGTTTTCTTATCTCTTAATCCATTGTTGCCTTGGAACGGGAAAACCAATGTCAAAATGATATTTCAAAGTTATATTTGTATTATATTTTTCAAGCGATTAGGAGATACACCAAGCACTATGGAAATGTACAGATGTACATATTATACATTTACTTAATTATTCGGCAATAAATATTCTTTATGTATAAGTATAACATATTTATGATGAATTGAATGAAAGACGTAAGAAAAGTTTTGTAGTAGACATTTTCGTTTATTTGAATTTAACTATTCAACGATCATTTTCAAATTATACCTCTGTTAACTGTATCGGTTATTTTAAAATTAAAAAAATAATGGAAAACGGTTTTGATGCTCGTCGCGTTGGTTATATAAGAAGTTACATTTACAAATTAGATTTGTTATTTTTTTTTTAATTTCTTCTACTCGAATTTGTGTTAGTATAAAAATATAATGTACATTATCGTTTCCTGATTTTTTTGTTGTTGTAATGTTTGGTGTATTGTCTGTTAGGTAAACGTTGTCGAATACATAACACTTTGACAGCAGGATTAATGTCATGTAAAAAATAAATTTCTACTTAGTCTCTAATAGATTATCTGTTGAACTACGTATTCGAGGATAGTTAATTAAACTCACATCGATGTTTCCATTTAAACCTTACAAAATAAATCTTATAATACAATGCATTTTAATGTTTTCAGGAACAGCACTTGGAGATTAATGATTATACTATTGAATTTATGATTTCTCTACAGTTGTTCAAGAAAGCGATATATCACAAACTTCGCGAATTGAAAAATTGGCACGTGTCGAGAGAGAAAAAAATATGTTTCCGCTATCTAGACGCGATTGTGATAAATGGTAGGCACCTTCCCTTGTGCAAAGAAACGCCAGAAAGAAAAGATTGGTTTTTTAATAAATCAATCTGCTATTACATTCATCTTCTATTTTGAAATAATTAATAACTTAATCTTACTCTTACGTTAATAATATATGTAGGATGTGTTAGCTGGCACTGTGCAATCAATTTTTGCGCTAGGATTATCATCATTCATACATAGCATGTACACTTACCCATTATATACATCAGGTTGTCTCACAAGTCTTTACGTATCTTGCACGTAACTTGAAGGAGATTTTTAAAGGTTTTTCACGATTCTTAAATGCCTGTGAACGGTTGCTGTATCCATATCTAGTCTTTAGCAAAGTTTTTTTATCGTTAATCTTGGATATATCTCGATAATAGCACTAGTATCCTCATTTTTAGTCACTCGAGGTCTGCCACTTCTAGGTGAATGCATATTATTTAAACTATAGTCAGAATATCTTGGGAAAGAGGCAATAATATTCTGAACAATCATATTCTCAATTTATGATTTCAACTGATGTTGCTTGCTATTTCAATATGCATTAAGTTTAAATTGTTTAAACTTTGTACATTCGCACAAGTCTTGTCACTAACGACCTGGGATTCGCCTTTCGGTATCTTCAGGCTGTAAAGTGCACGTATGTGACCGGTTGAAATTAACATATTATCAAGCTAAATAAAGCATTTATTTATTATAAAAATAAGTGAATGGTTATTTGAGATTGGCATAGAGACAAATAATGAATTAAATATTTTTTTTATTATTATATTTGTTTTTTTTTAATTTTCAATGCTTTGTTATTTTTTACATTATAATGGACTACCATGTGCATACTGATCGAATCGATTACGTTTATATCATATTATATCATCCAAACATATTTTTACAAAATATTATGTTTATGCTACTAAAAATAATTAATGATACAGTATTACAAACCAAAAACTAAAAAAAAAACCTCTACCTTACTGCGGCAGCACAAGCCTGATACATATAACCGTAAACCACCTCAGTCTCTATAATAAATTGCTTACGGCCTTTCAGAAAAGTAAATGGAATTTCACCCGCAACGAAGTGGCAATTTTCTTTCTTCCGCCAGCGGATAATTCAACCGTTTATTAAGCTGTAAGCGAAGCCATGTGCGATTGGTAAGCCGTTGTACTGGCCTAGCCATTTTGTTGTGTATTCTATGGAAGTTGGTCAATCATTATGGAAAGTCGCGTGTGGCCGACAAAACGGAAACGTGAGGGGGTTGGGTCGGCAAAGAAGTTTTCTGCGGCAGCTTATTTTACTTGGCTGGAAAATGAATACACTTAAAAATATGAATGTTAAGCGTTCTAATTCAAGGGTTTACTTGTATTGCTGTTGAAAGAGTACTTGATAAGTTTTAATATAAAAATTTTCATTATTTCTAATAAACATTTTGCAAAGTTTTCGCTGTTATAATGAAAGTTTTTTTATGCGATACTACATAAAGTTTTCATTGGAGACAAATTTGAAACGAGAGTTTAAAAAGTCTATGATTTAATTAATTTTATATCCCGTCCTTATTTTAAGTTTAAACTAAAAGTTTTCAATGTTGCCAAAAATATGATCAATTTTTTTTTTTTTTACATTGAGCAATATTTAGTTTGTTGATATCCTGTCGATTTAGTTTTATTCAAATTTACTTTTTGCAACCTTGTCCGCTCCAAATGTGGAGAGCTTGCGGGTTTGTCTTAGCAATAAATGAAATCAAATCAAATGATTCAATCAAATGAAAAATCGGTATGCAATAAAACATCTAAAACTAATTGGATCTTCGTTTTTTAGTTTATCGGTTGTAAAATTCTCAATTCTTTTGTTGATCTCTTTTATGGTTCTAGCTTTAGTAAATAAAGTTAATATTTTCGGATCCAAAACTGAATGCGTTTGTTGTAATTAAAGCCATACTGTGTTATTGTGTACTATAAAATTCAAGTCATTTCTTGTACCCACCGTCGTAATTATTACTGTATAGAAAATATTCTTTTAATGACCACTAACAAAAGCTTTATGGCCACGGTCATAAAGACTTTGAGATGGGCCATGAAATTACACTGGGAATTCGAATTACCTTGCAGCCTTTCATTTCATGTCTTATCGTGTCATTGAAATAGTTACCTTTCGTGCTTTGGTCAGCTTTTGGTCAAGCGATGTGTGGGAATTGCGTGCTGCTACCGATTTGACCTCTTTGTAATTATTATTAGACCAGTGGTTAATGTCACACACTTGTGAATGCTAAAAAATATTGTGAAATATTATAGTAACATTACCGGCGTATTTTTATGTTTTTAAATATTTAGGGAACATTGCGATGCAAAGCGAACACCGTTGCTTGCTTTTTTCTTTATATGCCTATTTAATTTTATAACATATTATTATTTCTCAACGAAAAGGTTTGTGTCTTTTGATTCTTAGACATATTGTACACTCAATTATTTTTTTGCTCAAAATACGTTCCAATGACAACCCTGCGAAAGCTCCTATATACAAATTTCAGTATTCATAGTAAACTAAAAGATATATTCCGTTACTTGATAAAATACCATAATTAAGATTTCTCAGCGTAATAGTGTGTACTTTTGTATGCATATAAGATACTCATATATTACGTTATTCATTTACAAAGTTTTTCACTCCATTTCAATTAATTACACAAAATAAATTAATTCCGTGTTCAACTTCATGACAATAATAACGATAATTAACACAATATTCCTTTGTGGAAATAAGTTCAAAGGAATATTGTGTTTTTCTTAATATAATGCTTTTCCGCCAAGTATTGACAGCGAACACCCTAAAAGTGATTTTTAAAAATCTTACCAAGCAAATCAGTTTTTAAACAATTATCATTTTATTTTTAAATGAAGTTATTTCAAATCCGTGTAAAAATAGAATCGGCGAGCGGGCCAACTGCACGGAGCGCGGCGGGGAGGCCCGGGTTGGGGGGAAGCGCAGGCCGCTAGCTCCGTCGCTATATCGGCGGGTCTCACCAACGCACCAACACACGCACAGCTATTCGTACGATAGACAGAGTCTTTGAGTGTGTGTGAGCGTAGTTCTCATAAATTGGGAGCACTGATGCACTTAGTCATCTCTGTCAATCCGTTGGAGACGGTCGCGTTCACTTATAAGCTAACGCTAAAACTAACGTTTATCTGAGGGGTTCTGCGTTAATTTTTTTTTCTTCGCAAATCGGCCTTTATTTCAAGATGACAACCAAACAGAAAAGATGTCGACAATATTCTATTGACTATTTAAAATTCGGTTTTATTCCATCTCCTACAAATCAACAATTGCCAATGTGTTTACTCTGTCAACACGTATTTTCTAATGAGGCAATGAAGCCATCGCGGTTAAATGAACATTTTCTAAAGAAACATCCCGACAAGAATAATAAAGATATATTGTACTTTCAAGAACTTAAGAAAACATTTGAAAGCCGTAATACTCTCAGTAATGTTTTTAAGAAGATTTCAAGTCGGAACGATAAAGGACTAATAGTATCTTATGAAATAGCACAAATTATTGCAAAATGTGGTGCACCACATATATATGGAGAAAAATTAATACTACCAGCTATACGTGTATTCATTAATAATATGATCGGACAAAATCAGCAAGAGATTCTTTCTTCAGTCCCATTGAGCAATGACACGGTTTCAAAAAGAATTGATGAGATGGCAAATGATATCGAAATTCAGTTATGTGATGAACTACAGTCCAACGATTTTTCATTACAATTGGATGAGAGTACTCTGCGTGATAATGAATCTCTACTACTTGCTTATGTACGATTTGTGAAGAATGAAAAAATTATCGAAGAAATGTTATTTTCAAAATTACTTACTACTGACACGAAAGGTTCGTCAGTATTTGAAACCCTTGAAAACTTTTTCACTGAAAAAAAGATTCCCTTTACTAATGTTATTGCCTGTGCTACTGACGGAGCACCAGCTATGGTTGGTCGGCATCGTGGTTTTATATCAAGGTTGAAGAACGTTGCACCAAATGTTCTAGCAATTCACTGCATCATTCACCGTCAACATTTAGTCGCAAAGAAGATTAATGGAAGACTTCATAAATCGCTGAGTATTGTTATAAATGTCATCAATAAAATAAAGTCTCATCCCTTGAATGATAGATTATTTCGTCAACTGTGTAAAGAAAATAATGAAGAATTCGAACGACTTATCTTACATACAGAAGTAAGATGGCTATCCAAAGGAAATTGTTTAAAAAGATTTTATGCATTATTTGATACAATTGTGGAATTTTTGGAAGTAAACAATGAAAACATATGCTTTGAATTAAAATTACTGCGAAATGATGTGGCCTATCTTTCGGATATATTCGAAAAGATGAATGAAAATCTCCTGAAGCTTCAAGGAAACAATATCAGCCTTATTAAAGCCAAAGGTGTTGTACTGAGCTTTATTAACAAACTCAAATTATTTAAAGATAATCTTTGTCGGCGAGAACTCCATCAGTTTCCTTCTTTACAACAATTAAAAAAAGATATACTTAAGGATTCTGATTTGGAAACATACTGTAGCCACATTGACGCCCTTATCGAAGATATGATAATACGATTCAAAGACTTGTATGAACTTTTAATACCAGATTGGATAATTAATCCATTTTTATCAAATGTAGAAAATGTCAGTGAAAATTTAAAAGAGCAGTTTATTGAGCTACAAAATGACTGTGAAGCTAAAATTGTGTTCAATCAATGTAATTATGATGTTTTTTGGGTCCATTTTCGCCATCAATACCCTCTTCTGTGGAAAGAGGTAAAATTACCCATCGTAGCATTTCCTTCATCATATTTAGTGGAAAAGGGTTTTAGCGCAGTAACGCATATATTAAAAAAAACCCGAAATCGATTACAGATAAGCCAAAGAGGAGATTTAAGACTATATTTAACTAAACTTGAACCTAATATTACGAAAATAGCCCAATCACATGAGGCTCAAGGATCTCATGAATTTTTTTAATAAAAATTCTCATTTCCATTGAATTATTTACTTTTTAGTTAAAATAATAATATAATTTTGTATGTAATGTTAATATGACATAAATGGCAATAAATACATAATTTTTATAAAAATAATCATGTTTTTTATTTGTTTTTCTTATAATTTTTTATTTGTAAAGAAAATCATTGCATGAAATACATAAAAAAGAGAGTAATTTTTTTTGTGGGGAGGGGGGGCGCTGGATAATTTTACTGTGGTAAAGGGGGCGATTCTTTCAATATGGTTAAGAAACACTGCACTAAATATACTTAATCTATGTTAGTTAAGTTATATAAATTTTCCGATTTTTAAAAATCGTACTTCGATTGATGTTTCACATATTTTTTTTTCCGTACGATTAATATACAAGCAATTATACATATTTCATTATAGGCTTTTTATTGTAATAATTCAAACGGAAGTCAACTTATCTTTAAAAATCAGTAAATGTGTGTGTAAGGTACTCCTCAGCACGAACTATAGTGTTGTTTATTTATTCATATTGATAGGGTATGGTTTATACCCGCTCCCACTACCACTTTTGTGATGAAAACTGGCAAAAATTTAAAATGTGTAGCTGAATTAATTGTGTTTGAATTTTGTTATCAGGTAACCCGTAATATCATTTTTTTTTATTTAATGGCTTTAAATGGCAACATTGTTTTTCGATACCCGATGTGATTTTTGTTTCTTCCTTTCTTGCTCTTTGGGACACGAACCGAACACAACGTGTGTGGAGGACACCCAGTCCTGGGACTTGCTTCCAGAGACCTTTAGTTGTAAATTCACTTAAAGTTTTTTTTTCTTTTGTGGTTTTTCGTCCGTATGAAAGAATCGATATTTTTTCATTTCAACGAAAATTTAAATTCATTTTGTTCCCGTGCGGGTGGTAGCTGCATTTTTTTTTAACTTTTATAAAATCGTGTGAGCAAGCTAGGTATTATAATAGTTATTGTGTATTGAATTAATTCAAAATTTTGTCTGTTAAATATTGTATGTAACTTCGGTCATTGTAAATTCCTAAATAAACGTTTTCGTAACACTCGAGCGATTTCATTTAATTCTACCTACCTGTTTTACGTCGAGTTCATTCAAGCTGTATTGGTCTAAATAAATTTTATTAGTGGGGATTTATTCTTGGGGTTCAACCCTTTGCCCGCGCCACCAAATTTACCGAACATGTCCTGTACGCGGCTGCTTTTTTGCGGATTTTGTTATCGCGTTTTCGACTATAAATATAGGCTATAATATTTTTTTTAACCAATCAAAAATGTTAATTGCCACCCAAAGTAACTTCAATAATAAAATACAATATTTCTCGTATTTTTGGTTTAATTTAACAATAATCATTCTTTATACAATTGCGGCGTGACGTCGCCATATTGCAAAATACCGCCACGCGCGACCGAGAACACTGCTCCACCACCATACCATGCTTATAATTTCAAATTCACCCGCACTTGATCGCTTATTTACACTATCCAAAATCTTGCAGTGTTGACGAATATTCACGGCGTGTTCCAGAAATAAATTATTTTAGCCTATATTGAATCTTTTTTGACTAATGCCATCTATTGAATTTGGTAAAATATACATTTAGTAATATTTTCAACCAAGTTATACAATTTTAACACAATAGATAGCTCTTATATAGGCTTTGAAATTTCCATGACATCTATACGTGTCACACGCGCTGAGGGCATGTTCGCTAGGACATGCATAGATGTCATACGCGATGAAAAGGTTAACATCGTGAACAATAGTAGAAATTTCTCACAATAAATGAAACTCGCTCTAAAATAAATTACGAGTAATGTCCAATATACATCCGTCAATGAATAATTTGAAGTGATGTTGAAAGTGAGACAATTAACTACATTTTTTTATAATTTAAGATTTCGACTGAAGGTGCTTGGTGGAATTTCAATATTAAATTTGAATCGTTCAAACTATGTACATTCTCACAAATTTTGTCACTAACGACCCGGGTTTCGCCTTTCGGCATCTTCAGGCATTCAAGTGCACGGATGAACTTGAACTGACCCGAAACCCGGGTCGTTAGTGACAAAATTTGTGAGAATGTACATAGTTTGAACGATTCAAATTTTACATTTTTTTAATAGTCAGGCAAGAGAAAGCATTTGTATCCAACTACCTCATCACTAAAATAGTCCATCTCAGTAGTTCGTTGACAAACCACTGTGTCATTTATTTGTTTAAATCTTACCAAACAATTAATTCAGTTTATTTCGTTGATGTGTATACACTCCAATTATCTTGTTAACTGTTTAATTGAGATACTTATCTTGATATATAAACCCCTTTTTATTAACTAGATATTTAATTAACTTCAACCATTGGCTACTACTTACGTATTTTGTTACTTAACTTTTTTACGAGCTTAATTTTACGCTACTTGGCTTAGTCACTTTTGAAATTAACTTTCCTGACATAATTTTATAAGTAGAGGAATTTTATTTTTAAATGTAATAAAAGATTATTTAAACCACCTACGAATATTTTTATTATTATGTTAAACGTATATAAAAGGATTATTTCTCATTAAGTTTTTTTTTAAACTAGTAACACTACTTTGTTACGGTAAAACTAATCCTAGCCTTTACTAAGTCTCGTCGGGTTTACCTTAAGGCTTTATTTGTGTTATGTGTACTTTGGATTCTCTGGTTTGTTTTCGAAATATACATTCTCGAAATATAATATAAGCGAACAAATGCATTAATTAACAGCGAACATGACGATTTACACTAATATAATAACTTAACGATGAGCTGGAAATTGTGCACACGTGGATGTAAGTATAATATCGCACCGTCTATTTTAATTAGTATCAAATTGACTGTTCTGACTTCTGAGTAACAGCAAATGGTAAATATAAGCTTTTAAAATTAAGCCTATTGCCTTAATATTTTATGTTAGATATATATATCACTTTTAGGGTGTTCACTGCCAATATTGTGTTTTTATTAATATGTAAATATACATGCATTTATGCCGATCTGACACAAATAAGATTAAGAATTAATTGCCTGCCCATGAATGCATAAAAATTCTCATTTTGCTAAACTGCTATAAAAAATGCTCCTCCTAACTGTTTAGTTATTCCAGATAAATAATTGATACCCAAGAATCTTAACTAGAATGATCTGATGGGAGTCGGATTCCTCTTTTTTTACTCGACAGCCCTAGTACTAACCTAATTATTAGTTAATTCTTTTACTTTCTAAATTCGACCATTATGGTGATCATATATTACATGTTTAAGATAATAATAGTAATCGAGTTAATATGCTACTTAAATATTACGTAGACATTAAAAAAATTGAATAAGCTTTTTGTAGTGAGTTAGTTAAAGTAGAAAAAAAACTAATTGATCCAAGAAAGCAAATTTTGCTTTTAGTTGACAGTGTAATACACCCATAAATGATTTATTTATATTCATAAAATAAGAACGACGTTAAAGTTCATAACTGAAGTCAAATTGTCAGATTTTTATAACCCTGAAAAATCCGTCTCTACGTTAATTTTGACTATTTTTTTATACCCCATGAGAATATTTAACGCACACTTGCGCCCGGAGGAAAAAAATAAACAACTCTGCATCAGATGTGTACCCAAAAGTGCCGGATCTTTTTTGCAGGCTGTTTTAAATTTTACAAAAAAAAACTGACACTTGTATCTGGATAACGAAAATGAATACGCAGTAAAGCGGCAAAGCGACTAATTTTCTTTATATCGTTGGAAATGTGGTCCGAATTTAATTTAAAATTTATCGCGGCCATTCTTAATTTTCTCCCTGTGGAATCATTCCAGTTCACAGTTCAGTATCCGATAAATGTCCTTTTTCCTGAAAAGGCATTTATTAACGAATCGTTTCCCAGAAGTCGAACTGCAAGCCAAATAATTTAATTATAATACGATCTATATTGAATTTTACTACACATTTTTTGCTGATATAAAGAAATTGTCTTGGTCATCTATATTGGGAGAGTCTTGAGTGGAATCCTAATGTAGCTTATCTCTACAGATTTTCTACGAAAACTGCTTGCTAATTAATTGGTCAATCTCTTTTTTAAAGATAGGGGATAATATAAGGATTGGGTTAGGGCATAGATACCAATAATACGTTGTTAGCCAACGCTCTCGTTATGCTCCGTTATTTAATCGGAAGGGTGGGAGGGATTTTTTAGACATGACAAACACCCATACCTTCGAACATAAATCGATAAAACAATTAAAAAAATACTGTTGGTACTGGGATATAAACCGTGAGATCCGCCATGGAAGCCAACGACGTTGACCATTGCACTACGGATCAGACTCTCCGTATAGTACACGGGTTCCCAAACTAGGGGTCACGAAAGGTTTTCAGAGGGGTCGCCAACGTTTTTCGATCTTGGATTTGAACAACAAAATAACGAAAAAGTATAGCAAATCGAGGATTTCAAATTCCTCGGGGGGTCGCCTAGTCACATGGCTTTATAAAAAGGGGAAACCCGAAAAAGCTTGGGAACCTATGGTATAGTATATATTTCCTGCCTTGTTCTGTATCGTGTACTGTTATATAAAGCTAGGATTTCTCTGGCTTTCGTGGTTTTCCTTGATCTAAAAATCCTTATTTATACCATACCCGTTTAATTCGCTTTAAACTTTAAAGTGAAATTCTTCCTCTAAAAGTAAAAGTACACATTTCAACACACGTCGATAATTTATTGAATTATTATTGTTAAAATCAGATATATGATATTAGTAAATTACCTCGTAACACCACCCAGAAAGCTCCAATAATCGGAAATAATTAAGGCATTCATCCTTCACATTTTTATGCGCTATAAAACGCAAACATAGATTAATTTACATATAAATGCCTGATTTTAAAATTCTTTTCCACCTATCTGATCCGTAAAAAAGTGCGTAGTGACTGGGATTACCTAACCTCTACTACTATTCTAGACCTATCTTTCTATCCCTTCTACAAGCTGTTTACAGAATATCGTACATCCATATTCTTCCATAACCTCACTAGGCGTCCATATTCTCTACATTAAGAACGGTCACGGTTTTTTTTATATCCTAGTTGTCGAAAAGACTTTAGAAATCGTTTGTTTTTTTTAAAACAATTCTTACATTCAAAAAATAAAATGTATATTTGTACTAATTCCCACTTTTCGCTCACGGCGAGGATTATCAACTGATAAGATAATAAAATAATAAAAACAATAAAACATTTTTAGTACTTTTTCCACATACAATTTATTGGATCAGGACCGGTTTCGCTCATGGTGAGCATTGTCAACTGATAAGAAATACAATGAAACTGTGATATTTATACAAAAGTTAAGTAAGAAAAACAAGGTATGACAAACAATTGGTATTACAACTAAGCAAATAAATTGAATCGATAGTTAGTAATTGATAAAGAATTGAAGCGAAGCGAACTGAAGTTGCGAACGCGAATTGAAGCGAACAAAATAAAATTGGTATTATTAAACAGCCATATCCATGCTGATTTATGGATGTGGTTTGTAATCAGAGACAATGAAATGTTCATATTTAAATGCAGTAATGTCTTGTATTGACAGTGAACACCCTAAAAGTGATAGTTTTTACACTTACAAAAATGTCTCAGTCGAGCGAAACATGCTCGGTCGGTGATCTATAATTTTTGAAATTAACTGAAAATTGACTCGATTCATACTTTTTTACCTATCGAATTTTATCTTCACAGCGTAGACAATGTATTACTCACCTCTACCCACTACAGATTTACTTATTGAAATATCCAATAACTTGGCAGCTTTCAATGGCTTACAATAATTTAAGGAAGTGTCATTGGAAGCACTTAAATAAGACTTGACTGCTGTACACCCTAATGTTCTCATCTTCTCTTTACGAAGTCGCAAAATTATGCATGTTCAAAGCAGCTGATGCCTTCTTTATTCTTCTCGAGGTTCTTTTTATTTTCGATAATGAAATTCGTACTATCAAATATGCCACTTATTGTATCGTTTTTTCGTTAATGACAATTAACAACACGTCAAACACGTTAGCCGATACGTATACAGCCATGGAGTCCATACTTAATTAGATTTTGTCACAATTGAATAATACAGTTGTAAATGTGAATAATGGATAGTGAACATACAGCAATCAAAGGCAACCCATGTTGGGTTTGCAATTAATATCGTAGGATTCGTATCACAGCTAGATTTGCGGTAAAAGTACGCGCAGCTAATGGCCGTGCAATCGAATGAATCGTTGTAATTTTGTCATTGTTTTCCTCTTTCGTTTCCCTGATTCCTCAATTCATGTTGTATGACTCGCAGATTAATTATTGTTAAGTAATGTCTACTTAGTCAGCAGTTACGAACATTTTTGTTTATATGTATTATTATTTCACAACCTTATCTTCAAGTTTCAACCGTTCAAATTTTGTAGTTTTTTGAGACATGACATCTGCTAACAATAAAGAGACCTTTATTTAAATGTAAACCACTGGTTCCGAAACATATTTTTGCTAATTCTGTTACTCTTTAAATTGGAATCTGAATAAAAACTATTCGCTCAACGAATTTAAAAAAAATCACTACATACACTAACAGGGGCGAGATTAAATTATTTTACCAAGAAATCTTAGAGATTAATCGAGCTCAGCTCAACAGTTTGCCAATTTTAAACGATCAATATTATCTACCAAATTCTCCAGTGTTGTACCCCTTTTAAATAATTGTCATTTTATTAATAATTCAAGCACTTGCTATCATTAAATATTAATTCAAAGGCTTAAAAACAAATCAACTCATTAATAATAGGTCGGATAAAACCCTAGATTTATTTTAAACATTCCTATGTTATTATCTGGTTATTAATATTTTCAAAAATCCCCATAATTATAACAAACCCACTTAATCCATTGAAAATTGTATACATTCAATTTTCGCTAATTTACATTTTAATAACCTTTTAACTTAGTGATCTACTTATATTTTTGTTTATAAACGATACAAACTGTTTACTACGCGTCAGTTCAAGTACATCCGTGCAAGATGCCGAAAGGCGAAACCCGGGTCGTTAGCGACAAAACTTATGGAAAAGTACAAAATTCAAACAATTCAAATTTGATATTGAAATTCCATCAAGCACCCTCAGTCGAAATACTTAATAATTGTTGATTGTGACACATTTGAAAAAAATTCTGATACTCACCGAAAATCATTTGATTGTTGTTTTTTGTTCAAATCAGAATCAAAGATAAAATCAATTGCATATGTTTAATCAATTGCGCTTAAGCCTAATTGTATAGTTGGAACGGAAAATAAATTTCGAAACAAAAAATCATCCTTACTAGTTTTCAGAAAATATTTCAATAGATTTGTTTTCAAGTTATGTATCTGTTTGCGGAACACCTATTCAGGTTTAATTTAGAAAACCCTGATAAAGAGCATCAACGATTTTAGTTTCGTTTAAAACGGACAAGATTATTATTACTGAATTCGATTGTTGGTGATATCTGCTGCAGGACATCGTACGCGCAGCTATAGCGTGACATTATCCATCGGTGACGTGTAATTATCCTAAATTGGTTCATTCCGCAGTCGATGTCGTGTCTGTTGATCCCCCCGTCAGTCCAGGCGGGGGCAAAGCATTAACTTACCCGGCCCCTGTCTTTACCTACCATGCAACCGCTGGGTATTGTATAACACGTTGCAATTGATATCGCTTTGGTTTGCCAAAACATTTACCGTATTATCGCATAACTTCGGCAGCCACATAAATGTCGTAATTAAACTTGGTATATCTGAGAATCGAGATTCACGAGCTCAGATGTGGCTCTTTCTCATAATGTATTATAAAAGTATTTTTAAAAAAAAATACAGCACAGCACGAATCAACAGTGCTTTATAATACCAACGGCAGGGTGTCTATTTACTCCAAGGTGATGATCGATCGGTCAAAAATGAAAACGGGGGATGGTTCGAAATTATCTCGTGTAAAAACTCAAGATATAACAGCATGCTTCATCCTCTGTACTTCACAGCACTGCCAGGGTCGTCCATATATAATATGATTTCCATGTGTCCATATTGGATGCAATATACAGTACTTCCAAAACCTGGTTTCTCTCGGTCATTAAAGCTAGTTCGCTAGCTGATTCCTGACCCTGAAAATATTTTTTTGATAACCAAGTTATAAATAGGTGCAATGTTTTTCTTTGAAAGAGTGCTATCTTTTTTTTAAATAATATATTGATCACGGTGTTCAATGTCGATTGATGGTGGAATGTGTTAAGTCCACCTTCATTTATTAATATCAGGACCGGTTGCGCTCATCACAATAATTTGCATTTGTTGAAGTAAATGTGGAATTACTTAGTGTGTTTTATTATTTAATATAATATATTTAGCATATGAGAAAGAACATCTCGACAATATATATATAAGATTCTACGACCGGTCCTGATACTGATAAACAAATGTAAAATTAGTAGATAGTACAATTGTTTTTTTTAATTTATTAATTCAATGCCTTTCCACCCACCATATGTCGATATTTTTTAATTGAGTATATTTGTAATGTTTGATATTAACATTTTTATTTATCACGTCTACGATATTAAATGACAATATTGCAATTGGATAGTTTTATTTGTCGAATTAAATAGAACATCGTTACTATAACGACATTCGGGTGACTTGACTAGTAACTAAAAACTTTGCGGTACCGTTGAAATCTAATTTAATTATGAAATGGCTCCCTTATTAGAAGCTCTATTGAATCAAAAAGTTAACCATACATATGCATAAAACGATTTAATTTATGGAGTACTATAGACATAAATAAAACACATTTTCTTGCCTATACAAGAAAGAAGTATTTTATTTTAAAAATTGTCTATAAAAATAAAAACAACGTTTAAAGAATTTTAGTAATATCGCATCTATTAATTAACCTCTAATCATCGTACCTAAAATACTGGTAACGTAATTGTCGATATTTTGACCAATAAGCTCGCTGAACTATTTTAGAATATTACGCAATTATATGAAAACGATTAATTCTCGCCAATTTGCTCTGCATTAAGTAAAGTATTATAATTAATTTATAGTTAGTGTACCTTATTTACTTGTAATTAATTATCATTAGTTAAACAAAATATTTGAAAACGTTTACCTGGGAATATGAAAAAATGTTGTTTTCGCATTTCTAACAACAGTTAGCGTGACACTTTTAGGCGGAAAAACAGCTTTGTATTTATTACTTTAAATTATTTTAGCTCCGTGAGAGACCGATCTAATTTCGTTTTTTTTTTTTTTAATTAATGGCAAACGGTAAAATGTTTTTTTAACTATTCAAATAATTCGTTCGTGGAATTGATGCATAGATTAACAAATTGGTTTGCACGAGAGCTTATTGCTGCCAATTAGTTGTGAGATATGTCTTCTGATACCCGCCGTAGATCCGGCGCCATGGATTAACGTTTTTATCTTTTCTATTTTAGAAGTTAATGTTACTTTGTTAATTAAATGGACTTATAAGCACGAAAACTAACGTATACAATTGACTCTAAAGATAGTTGTATTGAATATGTGATGCTATTCAAAATCAGATAATCTACAATTTACGATACATTTTTTATTCCCAATAATTTGCGATTCCAATTTATCGGCCGAAATTTTTCGATTTATTTGAAATTCATTTGATATAATACTGCACTCTATACATTTGAATCGTTCAAATTTAATATTGAAATTCCACCAAGCACCTTCAGTCGAATTCTTAAATTAAATCTCTATACATATTTAACATCAACTGATAATTGGTCACTCCACCTACTATTTATAAATAAGTAAAAATGAGTTTTTATTATGTTAGATTAGGAAAGGGTTCAAGTAAAGTTAGAAAACGACTCGATGAGAGGCTAATCATTATTCTAATTTCTCATTCAGATTTGATGTAAGTGGCGAGTACGAGAGAAAAAAAATAGGAAATGTTCATTGAGATATTCTTCTCTTATCCCACGTAACCGAGTTCGATTGAAGCCTAACATTATTGCATTTCAATTCAATCCATTTAAACCACTACACCCAAATTTATATATGTAGACCAATGCTTTGTTGCTTTAGATGTTAAAAATAAATCCATATGTCTATTATTATAACGAAGCCGTTTTTAAATTATTGAAATCACCAGCTCCTAAGTAAACATATTTAAACGCTATTTATTCAATTACATATTTATTCAATATAGCATTATTTTGCTAACTCCGATAATACACCCAAAGATAACTGTATGTATTATTTTAAATATCATTACTTTTGATTGAATACATTCGTAAAATAAAAAATAAATAAAATAAACATTTACATTGTGTTTTTATAACCGTCGGGTATTAAAATTTAATAAACGAATCAAATCTATTTGTAGACTTAACTTGGAACAGTTAACTTTTCCGACATTAAGTTATAATTTTAATTATCATTAAGAAGTTTCCAGAAAGTTTTCGATGTTCAGAACTTTCGCATTTTGAAGACACTCATTTAAATTTTGGCAAATATTTAACATTCTTTCCTACTTAATATTCTATGAACTGCCAAAATTATTTTGTCCTCGGTAAATATTAAATAAGCGATGTTACGTTTTCGGTTCTGTTGCCCAATGGTAAATTTTGTTAGGCGTAGTCACAGAGTTCTGAATTATGCAGTACAAATCTCGGTGTGTATATGAATTGTTTCCACCATGTATCAGATCCTAAAATCGAGCGACCAGTTAATTTTAGTACTTTCCGTATTCCTTCTGCCTTTTCCTGTACAAGCAGCGAGATGGGTTGAGCGATTGTATTAAAATCAGTTCTCGTAAAAAAAATTAGTAAAAATGTTACATTTGAAATCCATTTTTATTTGTTCCACTTTCACAGTAGATATGGTTTCAACACAATATTTATTTGCCAACTTAGTTATGTGTAATATAAGTTAAACCAAATAGATGCTAGTTTATTCAATTAATTTACCAGCTGCATGATCATTTCGTATTGAACATAAAAAATCGTTTATCTGTCATTTTTTTACTCCATGTCCGCTCCCAATGTGGAGCATATGGTCTCCTAATGGAGGTAACTTAACAGAAGTTTTTTCTACGAGAACTGTTACTCAGTCGCTCAAGCTAACTTTTTCAAAGTGAGTAGTAGGGAATAAAGGATAACGCTAGAACAGGATTAGTGGTTGACTAATTGCTATCGCTGCAGCCAGTTATTATAGGATCAGAAGGATGGGAGGAGAGGAAATAATGTTGATTTTCATCACAAACACCCAGTCTTCGATCGCTACTTTGAATTGAATAAATCTCAAATTCACTGTGATCTGACCGGGAATCGAACCCATACCTGAGTGATCAGTAGAGCAAGCTCTCACCAACTGGGCTTCAGCAGGCGACATTCATTATTAGTTGGTAAAAAACCATCTTTATAAATTTATAATATTATGTAAATAAATACGTACATATTGAAAGTGTGTTTCAACACTATGTACATATATTATTTTGAATATATCTTTTGAGTTAGGCTATCTTGGGTAGGGAAGAAATTATATTTTGAACAATTGTGAAAGTTGAAATGGAGCGAAAAAGGTAAGGATACCCTGTTACATTGTATGTATATATTATATAATAATATGGTCTTACTGTGTTTTTTCTCTTTGATTGGAAATCTCACTTGTTTAAATTTCCATTCTTATAGAACAACACACCACAAGAACATGCTCGAGTTCGCTGGGATAATGAAAATATGAAGTATACGGATGGGTAAGGTTTTCATAGACAGTGAAATTGAGAAGCATTTTTTACCTTGTACAACGGTGCTATTCTCGCGTGAAAACGCTTATTTTTGGGCGGTCTGAAATTTTCGGATAAAATGATCATCATCGTTAAAACATTATAAATGCATCAAAAATAAAATTATAAATTTTAATTATGAAAAGATTTTAATTTTAATTAAAAAACTTCGATTACAACATAATAATTATAACATTATGTGTAAGATAATTTCGCAAATCTTTTACAGAATCTCATGTAAGAATATTTGACGGAATTAACAACATTAAAAATGATCTTATACGCTTATGATTTTTTTTACTGCTTTCAAATATGAAAAAAAATGTAATATTACCACTACATTAAAGTTTTATTAAGAAGCGAAATGTGTATAAAAGGAATAGGTATTCCGCGAAATATTTGAATATTTTCATATCGTTTCCTAAAGTACGCAATATAAATAAAATGAAAAAATACCGTGCATACTCCGGCAATAATATGTCACCCCAATAAAAACACACAGTTTTATTACTATGAATTATTTCCGATTCTATAAAACATGATATGGCCCTTTGAATTCAAACGTGTGGACGTACCTTTTTATATTTTTATTCTACTCCACAAATTCTTAGTAAATCTACTTATGTATTTAGAATACATACTTGACTAACTAAAAAGTGATCATCTTAGAAATAATAAAATATAATCGAACTTGGTTATAACGAGGAAGATGAGGCAGACTGAATGTGCTTGTTATAAGCATTACTCGTTATATCAGTGAAGAGTTTTTTTTAATGCTCACAAACATACCCCCATGATCAAATATATCATGAGTTCTGGTGATCATCGTTAGTGGTTTGGATTTCTCAGTTTGACATTCACTGGGCACATCATCACTGTCATCGTCTTTGTTGAGCACAGTCTCCACAATATCACTTTCTGTAGTTAAGGAGGAAGCCCAGAAGTTAACAAGTCCTTAATTTTTTTTAAAAATATTTTTTCTCGGTATGCCCGAGAAGTAGCTCGTTATAAAAGTGAATAAATGTATGGATAAAACCACAAACTAAAATTTAAACGAATGTTTCCTCATAACATCCGGAATCTCGCTATTTCGGTGATCGTAATAACTGAGTTCGGCCGTATTAGCTAGCATATTCATATATACTTTTAAAATAGTAAATCCCGCAGAAATTTTGAAATACTGGTTGCAAACAATCTAGGAACTGTAATTAGTGTAAATTAGGTCTTGGATTTTTTTCGACAAAAGAGCTATAAGGAGAATCCAAAATGAGTAGGCAGTCCACAAATAAAATACTATGTGCTACTAGTAAGACGGCTATTATTTGATCTGTGAAATAAAATATAGAATTATTAAAATTTATTTTAACAAATCAATTTTAATATTTCCACTGTCAATATGGAGGAATTTTATTTAAAAAAAATAAACACTCTTTTGTATTAAGGAGTTTACAAAAGTCGTTATTTTATCAAATCAAATGAAATAATTAACAAATGCGTTGACTATCGATGGCGTAGTCATGCTGAATGTGGAATATCCAGAATGAAGACAATAAAATGACTACATGATAAAATAAAATTATATAAATTAATCAAAGCATAGTTAAGTAATTGATAAAAAAAACGATTTGAATGTTTTTTTTAATTGTAACGAGAAAAAAAATGTGATGAAAGATTGTGTATTTTTTTTGTAGAAAATGAATGGTTCATCAGCTATCACCTGTCTTCAATTATGGTATAATGTAAAATGTTAATGCTCAACATTGCTTTTTACAGCGCGTCAAATAAAAATTCTTTATATTCAACATTATTTTCTTTGCTTTGAAATAAAAGGCTGTGATTCCGGAACTACCCATATTAATTTTAAAGCTCTTGTAAGATCACTTAAAATTCTCTGTGCGTTTTCTCATATGATGTAACGCTAAAAGTTTTAGACCTTTTCAAGAAATCGCGGATTCCTATTTGCCGTGCGTGCCACTTTAATGCCGAGGGCAACATTAGGACATGTGGAAACATCCTATACACATACATATTTATATATATAAAAAAACATAATACAAAAGATAGGTTCCTTGCAGATCTGTGTCAGATCAAGAATATGATTAGTAAATTCGCTTATTTTCTTGATCACTGTTGTGTTATAGAAGGCGATCGTAAAACAGCGGTTGCATACACATAACGGGTTGTGGTAGGAAAATCAAAAATAACTGTCATTTATGCTGTTGAATCGCAAATGGCTAAATTTATTATATTAATCATTCTCACTTAAATATTATAATTAGAATAGTTTCGACGATGTTCTGAAACTGAAATTGCTTTTACTCGAATACATATAATTCTAACAGATAAAAATAACAAAGTATTTTAGCTCTACAGTTTTTAATAATTTAATACGATGGCGCAAGCCGAAATAGCTATCAACGAATAAAATTATTAAAAACTGTAGAGCTAAAATACTTTGTTATTTTAATCTGTTATAAATGGAGTTCTACCAAGTAAATGCCAAATCAATTAACATATAATTCTTATAGAATTAAATACATTGATATGTCTAACTGTTAAAGCGAAGTTCTACAACGTAAATTCCAAATTAATCGATATATTTCAAATCAGCGGTAATAAACCGATTTATATTAAAAACATTTTAGAAAAAAAAAACATAAAAAACACAGGTACGCCCAAGCCGGAAAATCGTGATTTTGATACAAACAAAAATAGATTTCATTCCTCGTTAATTCCAAGTACCCTAAAATGTTCCTGATAAAAAATATGGTTATTTCAGAAAAAATAGATATAAAATTGTAAGATCAAAATGAGATAAAAGAAGCTACGTATATTTTTTTACTATCATCCCAAAGGAAGTGTTTGTTTAAAAAAGAATTTTAATATAAAATTTTGAATGACGTTTTTTGCAAAGATGTTTTTTTTATGTTCTGAACAGACCCTTTATGCATGGGGTGAGTTATTTACCGGAAGCCTGACAAGAACATTCACTGCATTTATGACGAATTTTTATACTCCATTTACAGCGAACTGAGTGATGACGCACGGGTTGAATTCATTCAGCCGTAATGCTCGATTGTCAAGCAATTCAATAAGAATAATATATATTTATATCATGCGACTATGGTCATTTTGTTTGAAACCGTCATATTGGCTTTGAGATCATCGCTGTTTTAATTTGCACGCTGTTCGAAGAATATAACAGCCATTTGTGCTGATTCATCATGAGCTAAACCGGCCCTGATCATATAACATAAAAGTAGGATTAGTACAAATGAGTGTTTTTTGTTGTTGTTGATGTGTCTTTTCACCAAGCATTGACAGTGAAAACCTTAAAAGTGATCGAGGACAAGTTTTGGGTTACTGGAAATTAATTCGTGGACCAAATTGCATCGAATCAAGATATCAAATGTTAAATTGAAATAAATCAAAATTTGATTTGAGCTTGCCAGGCAGGGACTCCTTACTAATATGATAATAAGCTTCCGACTCTTACCGTTAAAACACAGACGCCAAGTACTAAATAGTGTTCTTACCTTATTAAAAGGACACTTTTCGTACTAATTCCACATTTATTTAAATTCAGGACTGTATTTTATTATTACGAGTATTATCAACTGATGAGCAAAACTGGTCATGATGTTAAAAAAGAAATATTGTTCGTTTTATTAGGGTCCCTTTAAGGGGGTATTCTAGTGTAGAGGCATGAATTTTGGTTTTTTTTCGAGCTCTGTAAAAAATAAACAAAGACATTTTTTAACCATTCGCTTATTTATATTTTAATATGTAAAAAAATAATAATAAAAAAATCAAAACTCGAAAAGTTATCGGCTGGTAAAAGGAGGGGTCAAAAAAAGTGGTGTCCTGACGTACACGATTTCAACATTTCTAGTCATCTGAAAAAAAAAAATTTAACGAATTCTTAATAAATAAAAATGTCGCTATAGCCCCTACCTCATGGCAATCGTTTGAAAAAAAAGAGTATTTACGTTTTTTTGACAGTTTCAAATTTTTAAAAAATAGTAAAAAATAAAATTTTCACTTAAATCTGCTACCGGCTATTGAGAGATGTATATAAAAAGTTCACACAAAATTTCAAACAAATCGGTTTGGTAGAACTTGAGATATTATGTACGGCAGTTTGAAAAAAGTAGTTTCGAGAAAAACGCGTTTAAAGTTTTGAGTTTCGATCTGTTCCGGTCGGACCAGCTTAGTTGCTGCGTCACCAAAATCACTGTAACACGTCAAATAATTAAAATTTTGAAAAATCCTTTTGAGGACATACTCTCAAATGTCTAAACTGTAGAAAAATATAAAAAAGAAAGAATCGATTTTTTTTAAATTTCTACACTAGAATACCCCCTTTAACGTATACTTAGGGTTTCATTGTACTTGATATCGTTTATCAAGTAATATTTAATTGATCCAAGACTTTGTATTTCGTATACTATTGTTAAAATATCCCACGATTATTATTTGACTCTGCTGTTTTTGTTTTATGGTAACTATTCACGTTCACCTGTTAAATTTGCCTTACGCATTGATACAGAGTAAGATATTTTTTATTAGCTTACCTGTTTCGCTGTCAACAGTACGCAAAAATCACTATATTATTAAAATCTTTTGGGGTATTTTACATTATGTCTTCTGTTATGTCGCGTTTCTTTGTATTACTTTTCCGTGTGATGTTAAGCCGTTTTTTTAAATCAAATCCTGACTATATAATAGTAAATAAACGTCGTCATCCTTTGAAGTAATTTGTTACGTTGGCTATGTCGAAGAAAAATCCTATCTTACAACGTTTGAAAAGGATATAAACCAAAATAATATTATGTTGATAAAACTGTCAAATATTAAAAACATGGTAAAAAAATTTGCAAATCAAATAATGTTCCATTCGATCGATGCTATCGTATTCACAGCTAATCAAAATGTATTTACTAAGTAATTATTTAATATTGTCACATTCAATTTCGTATATATTACTATAGGAAACAAAATCAGGCAGCTTTTTAATTATTATAAAATAATCTCTTACTTTACAAACTGTAAATAATTCATCTTTCTTAAATTATTCCGATATGCACTAAATTTTTTCTACTCCTCATTTTAAGTCTGTTCTTATCCCACTATTATAGGCGCATAAATTTTGCACTTTATTTATCGTATACCATTTTAATGAAAAATATACCCACTGAAGCTGTCTCCGAGCCGATATGTGTTTTGTAAGAAAAAAGTTTTCTATACATACAGGAAGGAGACGGAGAAAATGTCTACAGGGAAATCTGTCATGAATAAAATTATTCACTTCTCAATTACCATGCGTCACGTAGACCAACTTGTTTTTGTTGTATAGTGTATCGATACATTGTATTATTTGTCAATAAATGTTCGATTCAATTTTATTCATGTTCAATTATTTAATACGGGTGAAATCAATATTATGTATACTGACATGACCTGGTCCCGAGCAGTTAGACGAGAGACAGAGAAATCCGTCTCTCCCCATAGCGTCTCGGTTTGGTGTGACGTAGCCAGTCTTTACAATTTAGGAATTAAATATGGGAACAATCAAATTCAATTAAACAACGCTCGTGAACAGTAAAAGGTGGAAATCCACCGGTTTATTTATACTCGAAAACATATACAATAAATTTTGACAATTCGGCTAGCCACACAGGAGTGCGCTCTAAATACATAATAAGATTTCTGTCATTCAGCGTGAAGCTCGCGAGCCGAGCCTCCGAGTACTGAATGACAGTCGACTTGCAGACCGGGCCTTTCAGTAGGTCCTTCGCCTGGACTGAGGGTCCCTAGTATCACATTATCTGTGTTCCCTTACGGGGAGACACCTATGATTTGACATTTATAAGATAACAAACATTCAGCATACCATTTCTTAACCTAATTTCGCACTCGGCGTTTTTATAGCAATCTCGGAGCTAGTAGTGGACAAATATTTATTCTTTCTTTTTGGAATTTAGGATCTGCACACTCACTACGCGTGTGCAGATCTGCTTAAAACTAATCCCTAATCTATTTCTATCAGTTAATATGGACGTCAAGCCGTACCATCTATTTAGCTTAGGTGTGAAGAAAATTAACGATTTGGATAGCAAAATCACGGTCCTTATGACTAGTGAATTTCTGTTGGCTTCTCATCAATCAGTATGCACGTTAGGTCGTGTCATACATTTAGCTTTAGTTTACAAAATACAGTGAAGATTTAAACATAAAAGTTACGATTTCTTATGGTTACTGATTCTAATTCAATTCTTATTGGATTTGCTAATGCGACTTCGCAACGATTTGCGGGACTCCCACAGCGAGTTACCGAGGTCTGTACGTGAAGAGGATTTCCATATCCTCCCCCACCCGCTGTGTGCGTTCACTTCCAGTGACCGCAAGCTTCCTAAGCCGGAGCACATTTTATCGACGGCCCTCTTAATACGAGCCCGTCACCCGCTCGCCGGTCGTTCGCATTAACTAAATCGCCTATGAAGTGACTTACTCTACGTGTTTAGGTTTGTTCGAGTATTAGGGAGGGTTGGCGGAGACCAGACCACCATCCGAGGTCGGCTCCTGACACGGTGTCAAACCGATTGAAGGCGTCGCTATCGAGTGACGTAATCCAATTGGACGAATCGGATTTTTGGTTTTACTATTAGGTTGTCTGCCGAAACTTCGACAGACGTGGGTCCCAGACAAGGTGCGCTTGTCAAGGCGGGCTATCTACCCCCGGAATTACACGTCCACCGTGCCGTATCACTCGGATTCCCGTGAATCCGCAATGATATTGTCTCCCTAGTACTCAATACAAAAAACACCCCCCGACATCGACCTATCTAAGTTTAAAACTAGTGCGAGGCCGGCGAAACCTGAGGCACTCTGCGCACGAGTCCTCGGGGCTGTCCAATCCTTTGTTACTGAGCTCCGCCGACCTTGCTTCGTGAGCCTATGGAAGATGTGATGACAGCTCTTCATGACGCCCCGAGACTAAAGTGTCTCGTGAACTCGACCCCGCGACCTTTCGGTATTGAACAAGTGACAAAATTTGTCTGACATTATGCTACGTTTCTAGTGATTCTATTTATCACATCTCCCATAGTCCACCCTTATTACTAACATTGGCCGTTATTACGGCGGTGATCGGCGATTATCGACGACAAATAAACAGGAAAACAAACAATACAAACTCGATTGAGAAAACAATACCTAACAAAAAAATAAAAATACATTTTTATACAAGTTCTCAGCGCCGTTTGGTTTCATTCGCTATTCGTGGCATACAGATACATTTGCCCTCAGAGAGGCATACATTATAGCTTTTTTTCTATTTGGTTAACAGGTAACGGCCCTTTCCGTTATCACCACAACTCAGGGTGGCCAAGTATTGATGCTGGTGGAGTTGCCCTCCTCAGGATCGGCCGCACGTAGTTTCGGCCGTCCCGATATGCAACGGCGCCCAAATAAAATGACAATATTACCCATTAATTCATTGCTGTTTACGCTTCCCTAGTGTGAGATAACCTCGACGTTGCAACGAAAATTAAACATTGCATATTTGCAAAGGATTTTTTTTTATTCCCGTTGTAGGGTAGTTGAATTGAAAACAAACCCCAAAAAAATAACTTAGACGTTGCGAAGAAAACTAAATATTGAATATTCGCAAAGGATTTTTATTCCTGTTGTCTGGTAACTGAATTGAAAACAAAACACAAAAAAAATAACTTAGACGTTGCAAGAAAATTAAATCGTGAATATTCGCAAGGATTTGTGTTCCAGTTGTCTAGTAATTGAATTGGAAACAAAACACACAAAAATTAACTTAGACGTTGCAAGAAAATTAAATATTGAATATTCGCAAGGATTTGTATTCCAGTTGTCTGGTAATTGAATTGGAAACAAAACACACAAAAATTAACTTAGACGTTGCAAGAAAATTAAATAGTGAATATCCGCAAGGATTTGTATTCCAGTTGTCTGGTGATTGAATTGGAAACAAAACACACAAAAATTAACTTAGACGTTGCAAGAAAATTAAATAGTGAATATCCGCAAGGATTTGTATTCCAGTTGTCTGGTAATTGAATTGGAAACAAAACACACAAAAATTAACTTAGACGTTGCAAGAAAATTAAATATTGAATATCCGCAAGGATTTGTATTCCAGTTGTCTGGTGATTGAATTGGAAATAAAACACACAAAAATTAACTTAGACGTTGCAGAAAATTAAATATTGAATATCCGCAAGGATTTGTATTCCAGTTGTCTGGTAATTGATTTGGAAACAAAACACACAAAAATTAACTTAGACGTTGCAAGAAAATTAAATATTGAATATTCGCAAGGATTTGTATTCCAGTAGTAAAGCGGCTGAGAAACAATATAGCACTCGAGGAGACTAAAAATGAATCTTAAATAATTCTTCAAAATTATTTCGTCGTAGTCCTCTACGTTCGCGATATTAAACTTTCAAAATACAAAGATGCTTCACGTGCTTCCGGTGATTGATTATAGTTACAAATTTCACGATTTCACAAAAACCAAACGTCGCTGAGACTACATTGGGCCGACCGGAGGTTGCCCTCCGTGCAAGGTCGGCCGACAAAACATTCACAAGTATACAATTTAGACAGGGGTATCAACACACAGTATAATGAGACAATGATTTTAATATAAACAAAATTAGCTCTCCCGTACTCTCTCTCCGGCCCACCGCTATTGTGATTTCGAACAGGAAGTGACACAAGATTTTACTAGGCTGTGTTTAGAAGAAACAGTATTTAGTACATGAAGAGGTCCTGCCGGCACTCAATAGAGCGCGGCTAGGAAAAATGCTTTGACCGCGAAGTTAAACGCGCCTTTACTTCGATTCTCAGTATTGAGATCGTGCAGGAAGCTACAGTTCTGGCCGCGGACCTTAGGTTAAAGAGTATTGACTCAGAAACAATAGGCCGCGACATATTTATTCAACGTATAATGATAGACGAACCTTTTAGAAGTTCTCAGGAACCGGAGACAGCTTAACAGGAACAAATACGGCAAAACGGCTGGCGGCAAGCGGTGAAAACAAGGAGGTGGCACAAAATTCACCTCAGCTTTGCACAATGTTAATTATAGGCGAATTAATTTGTCAAGCTGAGAGAAGTTCTGGCTGGATTTAGTTAGAGTTGTCGCGGCGGGTGGTTTCGGCAAAAGAGAGCACGGGAGCAGAATAACGCGTCGAAGTCGGTGAAGATTTGATACTTTTTCCGAAATTGACCTGCCTTTTTGTAAGGGTTTCGGTCAATCTGCGCCCTCGGCCGGGGTCAAAAAAAACGGTTGACCCGAGCAGATCTGCTAACCTCAGCATCTTTATCTTACGCTAATTGGCTAGTGTGCCGATCTCCCGCTGCTCTGCCGAAATATCCCAAGATGGCGGAAACTGAGATTTTGTTAGAACATCAATTTCGCTGAGCGAAAATCGTCTCTAGCGATCTTAATATGACAGGTAAAAAATCAGGAAAATCACTGTCGTGTCAAAATCAGTTGTCCGCGAAATATTGCTCTTACAAGCGATCTCATAACTCGTTGCTGAAGCGAGTTATGAGGAAAAGAAGAAAAATTTTCCACCTGAGCGACTCAGGTGTACTGGCTAATCGAAGCGGCGATGTTATCGTCCGCGAAAAAGTAATTACTGAATTGAATCTGATTTTTATAAAAGCCTGAGATCGATTTAAGTGTAAATTTGTGCTAAATATTTTCTATGGTCGAAGTTCCTGAAGGGATTTGGCTGAAAATTCGAAGGGACGGCGGTGATAGCCGTTCGCTTCCATGAAACTAAAATTTCCCACATCCACATCGTGCGATCGTGCTTTATCGTGGATTTAATTTTTGATCGGCCGCGGTGGAGGGGAGGCCGCCCGCGAGTGTACGTATCGTCGCTCGAGGCGCCGTGATTGGCCGGGCGGGGCGGGGCCTATTTCAGTATCGAACGGCAGACGCCACTCAACGAGTGCGTCTTGAAATTATATTTCGCCAAAATGTATGGAGAAATCACAGTTCATTGAATTACTAATAAACCTGTTATCCGATTGCAATTTAATTTACAACACCGTTTCGGACTATCATCCTTTACGGCTCGAAAAAAATTCGGCGCCGAAGCTTGGCTTGGGCGCCGGTTTCGCATGATCTTAATTGGCGCAGGTGAGGACTGATGGAGTCCAAACCGCGAACATGATTTGAATATTATATTATGCAGTGCATACTAGGACATGGCTAGTGTCATAAAAACAAAAATTCTCAAACGAATTTTGTCCCTGACGACCCTAGTCGAGGTCGCCGCGGGATTCATTTGTTCGATCGCAATTGGAAAATGCGTCGATAGAATTCAGCGAAATTTCTCCAGGGGCTAGAACAGCCTTTGCTAGGTGTACCTGTAAAATATGGGAAGCCTCCGTTGAGGAGGAGGAAATCGCCAAGCGTTTCCGTTTCCCTCTCTCGTCGCGCTCGACCGTTATTTTGGTTGAGCACCGCCTGCGAGCGAGAGAAGGTCTTTTTATTCGGCTTTGTGCGCCCACTCACTTACTTACAAAGCAGTGGGGTTTTCTGTGCACCTGACTAATCCGCGAAAATGCTCGCGGATTGCTTAATTCTTACTAACTGATAACATTGGCGACTTTGTCCATTTGACCTTGAATAATCGAAAAATGATGTGATTGTTCTTTCTCTCTTCCTCATTATACCTACCAAGCTTTGCTAACAACCGTATAAGGAAATGCAAGTACAAATCTTGCCAAAGTACCGTATCGTATCAATACACATAGTGTTAATACCCGCAAAAGTATTGCTATAATTCTCTGCATTAAAACATATAACGAATAATATACGTAAGACTAGTGGATAAATGTATTATTTGTATTTGAATCGTTCAAACTATGTACATTCTCACAAATTTTGTCACTAACGACCCGGGTTTCGCCTTTCGGCATCTTCAGGCATTCAAGTGCACGGATGAACTTGAACTGACGCTTAGTAAATGAAAGTTTCGTGTTTATATAAGATATAAATGCATCACTGAGTCCAAAGCCACTGCTGGCAAAAAGGATAAGCCCATGGGAATGTCAACAGATTTGACTAGTGAGCAGTTTCAAGAATTATATAATTTGTTTGTCGGCAAAGGTTTTATGATTATATGATTTTATGGTTATATAGGGTATAGAAGAGGAGATGTAGGAAAATTTGTTATTTCGTTTAAAATCGGAAGACTTTGCAACTGTGCTTTATTGATTTCTAAAATTTCTTGGAAAAAGAGCTTATGACTGTCCGTATTTGGGTGTAACATTTTTATCCCTTGTTCCTGATTGAACACGTGTCCTTCCGAAATTAAGTGATTAGCAAAAGTAGACGTGTCTTTTTTCAATCTAAAGGCTGCCATATGTTCTAAAACTCGGATGTTCAATGTTCTTTCTATTTTGCCGATATAAAACTTTGTACAACAAGAGCATTGCAATCTATAAATCCCGGATTTATTTAAGTAATGTATTTTATCTTTATTATTAATTAATAATTTGCCTAAAGAGTTTTTACAGTAAAAAGCAGGTCTAACACTATCAGCTAGCTGTTTTTTAATTTTGAGACTTGTATTTCCTAAAAAAATGATTCTACGCCAATACCTAGTATGATCTATGTCCTTTGACACTATACCTTTAAATAACATTTTTTCTGCACGTTTAGCTTGTTTTTTTGATA
This sequence comes from Himalopsyche tibetana, assembly GCA_030503985.1. Classification (NCBI taxonomy): domain Eukaryota; kingdom Metazoa; phylum Arthropoda; class Insecta; order Trichoptera; family Rhyacophilidae; genus Himalopsyche; species Himalopsyche tibetana. Next base: position 19,014,861 of record JAPJYX010000005.1, read on the forward strand.
AAAGATTGTCTATAAGACTGTCTATAAGACTGTTTATGTCTGTATATTGTCTATAAGACTGTTTAATGGAACAGATAGACAAATAACTCACTTTCATAACTTTATAAATTCATTAGATAAAAATATTAAATTTACTCTAGAAGTCGGAGGCAAAAATATTAACTTTCTTGACTTAAATATTAACATTGAAAATCATTCTCACGAGTTTAAAATATTTCGGAAGCCAACATTCTCTGACACTGTAATCCATAAAAATTCAATGCACCCATTTTCTTATAAACTAGCCGCTTTTCATTCAGAAATACATAGACTTGTGAGTGTTCCTTTAAACGAAATAAACTTTAATATTGAATTGAAAATCATCAAACAAATCGCCATAAACAATGGATACGATATGTCTCTTATAGACAATCTTTTATCAAAAAAACAAGCTAAACTTGCAGAAAAAATGTTATTTAAAGGTATAGTGTCAAAGGACATAGATCATACTAGGTATTGGCGTAGAATCATTTTTTTAGGAAATACAAGTCTCAAAATTAAAAAACAGCTAGCTGATAGTGTTAGACCTGCTTTTTACTGTAAAAACTCTTTTGGCAAATTATTAATTAATAATAAAGATAAAATACATTACTTAAATAAATCCGGGATTTATAGATTGCAATGCTCTTGTTGTACAAAGTTTTATATCGGCAAAACAGAAAGAACATTGAACATCCGAGTTTTAGAACATATGGCAGCCTTTAGATTGAAAAAAGACACGTCTACTTTTGCTAATCACTTAATTTCGGAAGGACACGTGTTCAATCAGGAACAAGGGATAAAAATGTTACACCCAAATACGGACAGTCATAAGCTCTTTTTCCAAGAAATTTTAGAAATCAATAAAGCACAGTTGCAAAGTCTTCCGATTTTAAACGAAATAACAAATTTTCCCACATCTCCTCTTCTATACCCTATATAACCATAAAATCATATAATCATAAAACCTTTGCCGACAAACAAATTATATAATTCTTGAAACTGCTCACTAGTCAAATCTGTTGACATTCCCATGGGCTTATCCTTTTTGCCAGCAGTGGCTTTGGACTCAGTGATGCATTTATATCTTATATAAACACGAAACTTTCATTTACTAAGCGTCAGTTCAAGTTCATCCGTGCACTTGAATGCCTGAAGATGCCGAAAGGCGAAACCCGGGTCGTTAGTGACAAAATTTGTGAGAATGTACATAGTTTGAACGATTCAAATTTAATATTGAAATTCCACCAAGCACCTTCAGTCGAAATCTTAAATTGTATTATTTGTATTTAAATCATTTATCTATTGGTTTCACAAAACATTTACGCACGTACTCAAATTGTGCAACCGTGTGCATAGGTCAGACAAGTAGACATTTTAATAATTGACAATCATTTGTCAGAAATAAGTTTGTTTTGCAATATTTAAAATAAAACCTTCTCTCTTACGTTAGAATTCTAGCCAACCATATATTTTTTGATTTCCCTTTATTCAGTGATTAGAATTAGAAATCTTCTAAAACTATATTTTCTTCGCTTCTTTAACGAAGTGCATGTCGATCGATCATATTACCAAACACCAAAGTTATGTATATTCTAAACTCCTTTATTTTCTTACAAATTATTCTATACGCTTAGATTTTTTGTTTATTTTTAGTTGCATTAGTTACTTATATAGTATTATCTAAGTTTGCTTTACAAAAATAACATGTTTAATTAACTTTATCAAGTTGCGTGGCACATGATTTTAAACACAGCTATATTTTATTTACCAAATTATTGTTTGGACATGCAAATTTATTAATACTGAGTGTTGCAAAAGTCACAAGTAATCAATTATGCTTTTTACTAAAATATTTGTACTTATTTAAATATTTACGCCTGAAAATTATAAAGATTTTGTATTGCGAAAATACGAAACGAAATTTATCGCATAAACAGAGAAAATTATTTATTATCAAAATAACAATATTTAATTGGAATCATTGCTTCTTTTTTGTATATCTTGGGTTTTCCTATACATATTACGAGTGTCCTAACATAGGCACACAATAAACATCGAAAACATCTAATGGAAAATATTTTTGTCGCATCTCAATCTATTCTAAATTTGCTGGTCATCCAATGTTGCAATGTTCATTGCTATAAAATTCGAAAAGTTTTATTTTTTTCACAGTTGACTTACGGTTATTTTGTATAGGAGCATCGGCATGTGTAATGTTGTTTGTAACCACCGTGTTCGTATAACAAGCATAGGCATTTAAAGTGAGCGCAGACAAAAGCGTCCTGTTGCAAATTGGCGCGGTAGAATAATCGCGGTTACATCATTTCAGCTCGACTCGCTCTTCAACTATTTTATTATTATTATGATTCCCTAGTATTACTAATGAAGTGGTTCGTTCCAATGATTTTGCTGTAAATCATGGTGACATCATCGATTTTATGCACACTAAACATTCGCAGATGTTTTTTTAAGCCATTCTAAAGATTTATACAAGTATTCAGTGTTTCTTTATAACAGTCTTGTCAGGATAGTTTTTGTTCGTAGTTGGTGTACCTAAGTGGTTTTGTGTGTGTTTTTTTTAAATTCAACAAAAATTACCGTATAAAAACGAGAAATGAATTCATACAGTAGAGAAAGGTATTTATTATTTTATTTTAAAGAATCAATGAACTTGTATCAAGCACCTTAAAAGCCCTGACTGTGCATAGATCTGCGAACAGAGAAGAGGAGACAAACTCCATTTAAAAAAAAAAATGAGATCTACGTCATTGGTGTTTGTGAATTTAATTCTCCTCGAGTTAGTGTCGTATGATCTTTCTTTCAACTTCAAAATATTTCACTGTCAATACTTGGTGGAAAGGCATTATATCCAAAAAATAACATATACATTTGTACTAATTCTCACTTATATTTCATAAGATCTGGACCAGTTTCGCTCATGACGAGCATTATCAACTTATAAATCAGTTTATCAAAGTGGGAATATGGTACAAATGTTAATTTTATTTTTTGAATTCACACTATTATCTGTTACGTCAAATATATATATATTTTTAAACATAATGCTATAACGATTTGTTTTAAATTTATATTACTGAGGTTACTTTGAGATGGTCCGATTGGCTCGATGAACTCTTGCAAGTGTTTTTTTCAACTGCATCTACTCCATCCAAGAGAGTCAACGACGAATCGGCGAGTCGGAAAGGCGTGAACACCACTTTTAAATGCCTATAGTTAACAATACCAATATTGTTTTATATCATGTAGCAGATTGACTCTCCTGTGCCGCGATGGGGTGTGAGTCATTGTCGCGCTTGCTGTTTTTTGTTTATATAAAAGCAAAGTTTATTTTATCATGACTCATTCCGTAGCATCTGTTTGTTGTTTTTCTGTGTGTCGCTTACCAAGTGTTAAAGGTGAAGCGTCCAGTATCAAACACAGCCAAGTCATTTTTATGCCAGTGTACCAATTCAGTGCCAATTCAGTATACTTATGTTTCAGTTTCTTAGGATTCTTAGGATACTGGATTCCGAAATTCTTGGAAGATCTAAAAAACGATTCACGCTGGTATTTTGGGCAAATCGGTAAATTCCTGGGTTTTTTAAATTGGTAATTGTTTGAATTTTTTTATGATAATGTGATCAATTATATAACCAGCTTTCAGATCAATCGAATTTAAAAGAAAAATTCTGTTATTTGTCGACTGTTAGCCGTACAATACGTAAGACACTATTTTTCTCAAAGCAGTAAAGCAATGACATACACATATCTATTGAAGCTTTGATTCCCGTCCCGAGTTCGAAATTCGAATGTTGTTCACATAGAGATGTGATTTTAAAACAGATTTCTGTCTCGTTTTAAAATGGCGCCGGCTCGGAATTGAAAAGCGTCACAGATTTTCAACGAATCACGGATGGAAAAACGCTTTCGTAAAGAAAGTGCACGGATGATTCTTCCCTTTCAGGTCGTACTTTATTTATACCGGAGCGCGCATTTCTGGATTATCGTATCAAGCGTTACAATATCCTCTTTGTGTGCCCTTTGCAAATAGGCACTAAAACTCGACACTTTTTTTCTTTTATGATGAAATTTGTAGGTTCTGATATCGCTTGTGTTTCGCCTTTTATCACACAGCTTGTGTAGTATACTGAAGATGTCAGTAAAGTGAAGAATATAATATTAAAAAATCTGTATGCAAATCCAAATGGATTAAGTTTTATCAGTGACATAACAAGCATCATCAGACGGAAGGTTTACGAATAAACTAAAAACTGTTTTTTATTCTTAAGTTATAAATTACGAAATAAAAGTCTGTGTCTTTCCTTTTATACTGGACGCGGAAATTAGATTTCAAAATATTTTTTTTTGAATGTTTTAATTATAAACTAATTACTCACATTAGGTACGATAAATCTCAAAAGAAATTAAATCGACAATGGTTATCTGGCTTTGCTTCTTTATGAAACAATCGTGTAAAAATAACATGTCTTATACTTTAACGCCGAAATGATATTTCTTCATTTCTCGTGTTTTTCTAAAATTTAGAATTATTTTGTTCGTTTTTATTCGTAGCCACCGTTCGATTCAATATGGCACGACCTATTTTATTTCTACAAATAATATCCACTTTTCTTCTAGCATTTGTCGTAATTGGTGGCGGAAACCGAAGTCCAATGGCGGAAGAATAATGTATACTGCAGGAATAGGTAGACACTCAGCGATTGATGAAGCACCGTGTAGACTGGTATTATCGGTTCTTACACGTTAATTAATGAGAATGATTGCAAATACATGTCTTAACGATTGTATTAATCATTTCAAATATTTCAAAAAATACCTCTTAAAGCAAATCTGCTAAAAACGTGGACTAAAATTACTTGGTAAATCAAGAAGTCTGGCTTAATTTTTTCCGGTTTTTGACATCTAGACCGGAACGCTTGCGTTTTTTTCTCTGGTCCGATATTGAATCATTAATTCTGAAAACTCGTGGATAAGATGTAGTAAAACATATCTAAATTTTTCGCAATCTTTTACAAGTTTGTAACTGCAGGGTTTCGGAAAGCAATGATCACCTGCGTTTGAATTTGTTTGTATATATGGGCCCATTAGAGGTGAAGTGAGCTAAGTGGTATTTTAGAAAACAAAATTTAGATGCGTTGTAATATTCTACACGTCTTAAAGTATCATAAAAGTGAGGTAATAGGATTATCTCCGTAAAATATAAATATAAAATCCATCAAAACACCAAATAAAGACGTGATTTTACTTAAAAGTCCAAGAAAAAGTTTAACCACTTTACTAGTTGGCTCACTCAACTACTAGAGGGCCCATATTATATCAGATATGCCGTTATGCGAAATCGGTTTACATTAGATTTACCATAGACTCCTATAGTTAAATATATATAGCTTAAAATTGCTTTGGTTGTACGGAATTATGGAATATATATTTTCTTATTATACCGTTCCAGCGAGAACAAACATACAAAATTATGTTTTTGAATGTAAATAGTTATGACAAAGATGAAAATCTTAAGTTGTTCCACATTTTGTGTTGGAATTAAGATGAAGTAAAACATATTCTGTCTTAACGAGTGGGGAAGATACAAGAAAATATCAACTTCACTAACCACATTTGTTAGGATGCCATGTATTTTCGTTACCGCTGTAGATAAAAAAAATAACTTTTGCTGTACTGCTTTTTGCGTTATGTTGTTTAAATTTAACCAAAATAAGAATCATTTATATACGCTGTTTTATAAGTTTATAAAGTAACTTTTACCAGTTTCCGAAATAATTATTTCTCGTGGTATAAAAGGTTAAATGAAGATAAACTAAGTTTTAAGTCAAAATTTTCACGTCAGCCAATTCTTAAAAACCTTAAAAGTCCTTATCCAAATATACGTAAAAGTGCAAATGGTAATAACATGATGAGAACTATTTATATTTTTTCAATCTATATTTTATCATTTATAAAGTACTAATTAACTCTTTATGTACATTTAATTTTTTGTTTGTCGAAAAGTATCTGATACAAAATCTAATACAATTTAACAAGTATTTCATTGATCAATCGTATAAAAAACGTAGGTATAAGAAATACAAATAAGGCTCTGCTAATAAAATCTTAGAATTGAAATAATCACGAAAAAAAAACTAGTACAAAATATTTAAAAAGATTTCAAAGCAGATTTATTTACGGGGAATCGTTATGTTTTCATATTATTTTAAAAAATATATACTCACAATGGATGTATACTAAACAACAGACATGCATATTTCTTCTAGTGGACAGCATAAAAACAAATAATCATGTGTTAGGGCCGCAAGGAAAATATAAAATTAAAGGACACTAAATTCTCTTTTATACGTTCCATGTTAAACAGCCGTGCAAAAATCTGTAAAGAAAGGATGAACTAAATATAGATATATGAATGATGGGTTCCACTTAGGGCTTCCAATTAACCGGACTTCAGCACTAACCGGTTTTCGGTTTTTTCCTGGCAATAAAACCGGTTAACCGGTTTAAACCGAAATATAACGTATTTTGATTAGGGAAGTATCGTAAATATTTCTTTTTTGTAGAAAATTTTAATTATATGTCATAAATGCTCCAATTTTATTGAAAAATCGATATTTACCTTAAAGATGGAACACAGAAAGCATTATATATATATATATATATATATTATGCTAATATTTTATGATAAAATATGTCAAATAAAAGCTTGATAATAAAACTCATCAAAATAAAGATGTTTAAATAAATGCATTTATTTTTTTAAGCATATCGACTAGTCAGGACTATCTAATGCTAAGACAAAAATATAGTAGAATACAAAAATATTAACTTATATTATGTCCCCACTCCCACTTTGAAGCATATAGACTCAAACAATTATTTTTAATCGAGAACTGCTTGTTAATCAGTTGCTTAACACCCTCTTTTTTCAAAGAGAGAAGAAAATTTGATTGATTGAAAGTTATGGCTACAACATGACTAGTGGATGGCTAATCACTCTCATTACGTCATAGTAATTTAAGGGATAGTGGAATAGAATATTAAGCATCACTGGGTCCGTACTGGGATTCGAGCTCGTTTGACCACTCACCCATGGACGCGACGTTATCATGTTCATCATGTGCAGATCATAATACTTAAATCATAATTATGAATAAAAAACACAATCATAATTATATTGTATGAAAAAAATGAAAAATAAGAAAAGAGTATTTTTGATGAAACGCGGTTAACCGAGCAAAATAAACTGGTTTTTGGTTTTTTTCAAAACATGCGATAAACCGGTTAACCGGTTTAGGTTTAAACCGGTTTGGAAGCCCTAGTTCCACTATATTTGACGGTGTTTTTTCGAAATCGTGTAAAATATAAACCCGGTGAAAAATGATTATGTGTTCGTTTTTACAAAACATATTTTATATACAAAAATTAATGTGATCTTTTGTCCTTGTTAATTTTTAACTAATTCTTTAAAATTTGATTTAACATTTATATTATTAAGTCGCACAATTGAATCCAAATTTTCATCAGTAAGCTTATTTCTATAAAACGATTTACTCTCTTTCAATAGCGAAAAAGCTTGCTCACGTTTAATAAATGGCCGCAAAAAATCAAAATAAGCCGCGGATTGTGCAACACTGCTGTAAGATATGTAATTTTGGCAGTTTTTGTACAATTCTTCATTACTAAATTATATTTCCTTGTAATGATATTGTTGATATTGTTGAGTTTTCGAATACATGGTCGTAAATAAAATACAAGTGTCCATCGATTCGCTAAAAAGTTCTTTTAATTGTTGTTGCGTAATCTTTTCATTACGTGTTATTTGTAAAGTTTGTTTCTCGCTTAGATCGTAAATAGTGAACTTTTTCGAGGTCAGTAACTAGAACTTATGTTTCACCTGCCGAGTGCGAAACTTTCACATTATCTTCATTGTCCAACGAAGCTTTAAAATATAACGATATATTACAAGGTGGCCTAATTTTCATGTAAGGGAAGTGCTTATTACTTCAAATGCGTAACGCTTAAAAAAAATGACTCTTTACCACATTTCAAAATCAATGGATAATTTGATCCTTACACCGTGAAATTAACTTTAGAAACAAATAATAATTTGTTGAGGCATGTTTCTTATAACAGTATATTGAATCATTGAATTGTCTCATTTTAACTGGGAATCTCGAAAAAGGTATATTTTTTTATGTAATGTGATATCCGCTGAAATTGTATGTTTATCAATCAACAACTTACTAAATCTTTGAAAATATATAATAAATGTTTACTTTACCAGTTTTGCATATTGCGACTCGCGAGCATTATCAACTGATGAAAAATAAAACCAAACAGTACATAATGACTAATGACAAGGTACATACAAAAATTGGTAAAAGATATACGAAAGCTATTTCTAGCTGATAAAATAAATTTATAAATAAATAAAATCCAATCGTCAATAATTAAAAATTTAAGAATCCTTGAAGGTTTTTCAAACACAACATCCAGTAATTGATGAAAAATTATTCATTGCCGATTCTATCTTTTATTTCATTTTGTTGGAAAAGAAACGGTGAACTATTCGCGTCCCGAGTACTACAAGGTTCTATGTTAAAAATTGTGATAGCAAAATTAGACGTGTCTTTTTTTAATCTAACTTAATTTCGGAAGGACACGTGTTCAATCAGGAACAAGGGATAAAAATGTTACACCCAAATACGGACAGTCATAAGCTCTTTTTCCAGGAAATTTTGTAAATAGAGCACAGCTGCAAAGTCTTCCGATTTTAAATGAAATACTAAACTTTCCGGCATCTCCACTTCTATACCCTATATAATCATAAAATCATATAATCATAAAACCTTTGCCGACAAACAAATAATATAATTCTTGAAACTACTTACTACTCAAATCTGTTGGCATTCCCATGAGCTTATCATTTTCGCCAGCAATGGCTTTGGACTCAGTGATGCATTTATTTCTTATATAAACACAAAACTTTCATTTACTAAGCGTCAGTTCAAGTTCATCCGTGCACTTGAATGCCTGAAGTGCCGAAAGGCGAAACCCGGATCGTTAGTGACAAAATCTGTGAGAATGTACATAGTTTGAACGATTCAAATTTAATATTGAAATTCCACCAAGCACCTTCAGTCGAAATCTTAAATTTTAAAAATAATAACAATGTATACCAATAATGGTACTTGAAAGACTCCCATATTGTTACATCTGTTTCGCTAATATTCTACACTTAGAACCTTGTAGTACTTGGTTCGCGAATCGGCTTTATACACTATCTTTAAATTGAAATATTTGCAACCTTTATCTATTTTTAAATATATTACTTTATATTCTATACTTTATTTCTAAAGTTGACACATGTGACGTTTCTTAGCCATTTTGAGATTTTCTTTAAGGTATAATCGTTCTACTATAAAGGCATGTTAACTGAATTGATTACGTAGAGAGCGCATCACTTTCTTTGTTATATGTAAATACTTACAATATTTATTTATTTATTTTATTTATTTATTTATTTATTTATTTATTTATTGTTAAAAATCAAAATTACAGTACATGACATAACAGCTGACGCCAATTCGCCATGCACTTGAAAAATATAATAAGACAAAACATAAAATAAAAATACACAGTACATCAAATTCAACATAAAAAATCAAGAAATACAAAAGAAAAATTTATCAAACAGTTCACAAATACCATCACCAAAAATGTCCACTTCTCTAGGCAATGCGTTGATTAGTCGAACGGCCCTTGGAACTGGTGACTCATACCTCCTAAGCGAGGTATAAGTTTTTAGAAATAAAAGTTTTTGCTCATTGTTTCGCCCACGTAAGAATAAATTGGGAGCATGTAAATTAATAGTCATGAGAATTTCAGGATTATTAACTCGGCCCCGAAGAAGAAGAGAAAAATGCTTTAAGCTTGAAAACGATCTTCGAGCTTCAAGTGAGTGAAATGATAACATTCCTAAAAGAAATTTGGTGGGGTAGTATTCCTTTAAGGAATTATCAAAGGGGAAGAATTTAAATTTTTTGAAATAATAATATCTTAGAAATTTCTTATGGATTCTCTCCAATTTCAGCTTGTATGAACTTTCATATGGGCTCCAAATGATGGATCCATATTCAAGCTTACTTAAGACCAAAGAAACATAAAGCGTCCGAAACACAGTTGGGTTTTCAAATGGTTTGCTTTGTCTAACAATAAACCCAAGAAGTTTGCTTGCACGCAGTGCAATAGAAGTTATATGTGAATGAAAGGTGAAAGAGGAGTCAAATCTTATACCAAGATCAACAACTTCAGACAAACGATTTAAAGCATCATTAGATATCACATAGTTATATGTGATGGGTAATCTTGAGCGAGAGAAGGAAATACAAAAACATTTTGAAATGTTGAAGTCGAGTTTGTTTTTTATAGACCAATTTAAAATATTATTCATATTTTGTTGCAGAATAGTACAGTCAGACTCATTACTGATACGTAAAAACAGTTTTAAATCATCAGCAAAGAGCAGATACTTTATTCCACGTATACATTCTATAATATCGTTAATAAAAATAAGAAATAAAATTGGGCCAAGATTAGATCCTTGAGGAACCCCGGAATATGTTGGAAAGACGTTTGATATGAACCCAGCGTAATCAACATATTGGCGTCGATTTGACAAATAGGAAACAAAAAAACTAATCATCCTGTTTGAGCATCCTACAGCACTCAATTTATTCAAGAGAATATCATGGTCAACACGGTCAAATGCTTTAGAAATATCCGTATAAATAGCATCAACCTGACAGTTAGAATCCAAAGATTGCGAAATATAATCAGTATACACAATTAGATTGGTTGTAGTTGAACGTGCTGATCTAAAACCATGTTGAGAATCAGTTAATTGACAATCAACATGCATATAAATATACCTATGTATAATAGATTCAAAAAGTTTAGCCGGTGCTGATAAAATTGCTACTGGACGAAAATTTGTGATTTCAGAAAGAGAGCCTTTTTTGTGGACTGGTCTTATGCGAGTCAAGCTCCAGCATTTTGGAAAAGTGAAGGTACTTAAACTTAAATTGAAAAGATACAATAGAGGTGTACTTAAAATAGATTTGCAGCCTTTGAGCAACCATGGGGGAATACCATCAGGACCCACTGAAGCTTTTGGGTAAAGACGAGAGAAGGCATACCGCATATCGGACACATTAAGATTATTGATATCAAGAGTAGGCCAAGAAGAATGTACTGACTCCGATTGGAAAGGGATGTATTTTGGTGGAGTTTTAGAGTAAACTGATTTAAAATACATAGCAAAACCCTCAGCAATAGCCAGGTGACCATTCAATACACTACCATCGAGAGACATGGATGAAAGCTGAGCAGAAGAGTCACGTATTTGGCGGACATAGTTCCAGAAAGTTTTAGGTTCTGAATTTATGATCATACCGATGTTGTTTATATAAATTTTGTAATCGCTTTTAATGAGTTCGTGAACTCTTCTGCGCAGCTCAGAAAAAATATTATAATCATTCGGACATTTATAGCATTTCCATTTTTTATGGCACTTATTTTTTTTGATAATACATTTAATAACATTTTTTGAAAACCATTTCGGAAAGTCCCGTTTTGAGCCCGAGTTAACATTTTTATCAAAAAAAATTTGCAAGACATCATTAATTTTATTATAAAATACACTGACAGCCTTGTCAATATCGCTGATCAAGTACATATCGTCCCACTCAATGCCGTGCATTGTGTTGAACATGTGCAATAAGTCACCACGGCGAAAATTCCATGAAGCTCTTTTTCTAGTGCTATCAGGAAAATCTTCAATCACATCACTTTGATCGCGGTGATAACCGGATAATTTCTTTTTAAAAATAGGAAACTCAATTACTAAAGCCGGATGATAAATGTCCTCAGGGACAAGAGGATCATCACTTGCATACACAGAGATACAACAATCTACATCAGCCAGTACCAAGTCTAAAATTCGTGACTTTGCATTCCTAATCTGTGAGAACTGTTTAAGATTCACACAGCTCAAAAAGTGAGCAAACTCCAATTCTACCCTGGGCGCTGACGAATACAAATTGAAATCACCAATGATAGCAATAGAGTTTCGTACAGGTAAATTTTGAAGGAAGTTAAAAATCTGTTCATATGTTTCTATGGAGCATTTAGGCGGAAAATAAATGCAACAAATTGTGTGATGTGATACACCACACATCACATCAACAACAACTGCATCAACGTTAATGCACGGATTGCACTCAATCCTAGCAACACTATCAACGCTGTCAGTGCGTATGGCAATTAAAACACCACCACCTCTTTGGCCATATCTCCGATCTTGACGAAAAACAATATATTTACTACCAAAGAGCTCAGCATCATAGACAGAATCATTAAGCCACGTCTCACTCAGGCAAACAACTGGATAGCTAACCGCCAAAAGAGCGTTCCGTAGCTCAACAGACTTAGTCCGTAGACCCCTTACATTCTGGTAGTAAATTTTTAACATTTTAAATCGACTATTTTTATGATACAGTCATATTTTTTTATTTATAATTGATGGCTTGATTTGCCATTCTTTAATTATTGAGTTGAGTGGCCAAATGCTAGGACATAAAAATAGTTTAATTTTCGATATAGGAACCTCAATTTTAAACGAAGAATATTTCGCTTTCGTTAACAGTTTTCTTACTGTTACTTTATCGGGTACACTCTCACTTAAAAAAATTATAAGTCCGTCCTCAGTTGTATCAGGATGAAGAGACCAAACATGAATGGAAGCTGTACGCTCAATACCAGAGCAAGCCGAACTGCCAACTCTCGTTCCACATATCTGTGTTGGTGATGATGTGGCAGTCATTGGAATATGGCTTTTGCGGTTCTTTTTTTGAATTGTTTTCCAATGATTATTATTGCTAGGCTCATCAATAGCCGAAATCGTTGAAATTGTTGAAAGGGGCTGCTTTTGCTGAATTTTGTCTGGTACATTATCATTCACAAGGTCAATAACAGGTAGCACGTTTACGTTTGGCTTACATGTTGATGCATTAGGAATGGGTTTAACGACAGAAAATGATGATCGGGTGACCCTTTTATTGGTTTTAATTGCCTGGCTATTGGATGGTTCTGTTATAGCTGGCACATTCACCGTCAAATTCTTCGAAGTCAACTCACATTGACATTCACCAGTTTCAACGTATTTTTTTACAGCTTCAATACGCTCAGTTAAAGCTTTAAGACTTTTGATAATAATATTCAGTTCACTATGAACATCCATTTTGTTAAAAATATTTTATATTACTTAATACACTAAATAACTATTAGTAGTATTTATTAAAATAAAATGTAGGTAAATTAAAACGAGCACGTCAATCCAGTGAAGCTGTTGTCATAGCAACTATGATATAAAAATGAATTATGTTAATTATTAATAATAACTATCGACAGTCATAAACACTTTTGGCAAATTGATTTAATTACACGACTTAGTAACACAGTTTATAATAATTATCAAGTCCACCTGATTTTTCTGTCGTTAGAAATGATAATTTATTAACAAAATAACTATTGTAGCACTAATTAAAGTAAAATAAGACAAATTGAAACGAACACGTCAAACTAGTGAAGATGTTGTCATAGCAACATCTTCACTACAAATATGTTTGCCTTTTGCGGTTAAAACTTAACAAAATATTGTAAGTGGTTTCTCAAGTGTAAAAAGGCGAACCTTCTTAAAAGGACAGTAAATAACTAACTGTTGTTCGCCTTGAATATTTTTCCCTTGCGTCAGGTCGAGAATGTAACATGCCAAAAAGCTTGAGTTTTAGGCAAACTTTAAAGCTGTAATGTGTTATTCGTCCACGGGAACAAAGTGTAAAACTTCTACGCCGTAGAGGTGTAGTTTCATATTGTTGTTTTTCTAACAGTCGTAGCATGAATATACGCGGAACGATGGCCACAGCTCATTATGGACTTTTAACAAAGTCGTGAAGTTTGTTGCCAGACCACAATGCCCTAACCGTCGTAGCTCGTAGCACTTAAAATAGTGATGTAAAACAATTTGAAAACCCTTGAATCTGGCATTTAAATCTTTTGGTATACATACATTTCTTTCGCATGGTTTTGTATAATAATACGTCGGAAGTTGTGCTTCGAAATAATTATTTGTCACTGAGTCAACCTGACTTAAGCCATCTATACTGCATCTACAGTCATAACAGTGCATATTTGTAGAAACACTAAACAATATTTTCTTGGATTTACTTCATTTGACAATTTTACAAAAGGTTTTCGGTACTAGATAATGTAACCAAAGAACCTCGAGTCAACCGAACCACACTCAACATCGCGCGATATACTCGAACGGAAATCATTAGTGTCTGTGAAATTTATAGACACGAAAATTTTATCTATTCGCAATTTAGCTGATTATTGATATTTGATTGGGAGAAGATAGAAAAAAGGCGGCTTAGATATTAGATGCTTTGCTAATTTGGTGTAAGTTTTCTTCCCGTAACTGCACTACACAATCCATAAGAAAGCAGTATAAAATTAAAACTGCTCTTTAGTCTGAAGACGACTCAAAGAGGTGGAACTACTGATAAAAAAAGTTATCTCTAAGATAATAAGAAAAATGAACGAGTATTTTCGAAAGACCTCTGTGTAAAGTAGATGGCGTTTCTACGTGATTAACGTACTTTACTCAGAGAACAGACGCGGCTCACAACATTAATTAAGATCCTATTCAGAATAAAGTTTTTGCAGTATAATACAGTCGCATTGTTTTTGGTCACTGACGTGGTATTTTTGAAAAACAAACGTTGTTTCGCGAGCCAATGGCTTGGCATTGTTTTGTTTGACGCTTCAACATGCGCTTAGGAGAGTGAACGAAAAAGTAAATGTTAACTCAAAGGGACACTTAGTGTGGTTGGATAGCAGAGATTTTCCTACACAACCTTGCATGAACCGACACGGCTTTGTATTTTCGCACGGCCACTTAAAATAAAATCTTTTGCTTCTTAGCGAAAATAAAAATCGAATATCTGTATCAACGATATACCTAAATGTCAGAGAGGAGTGGATGAATATGTCTAACAATATTAGTAATGTAGACAAATTATATGGATTCTATTGTTGTTTTACTTATTGTAGATGTATTCCAATAGTGTCAAATGATGCCATGCGGAGCCTTTGTGTGAACCCGGGATTTCGGGATTGATTCATTTTCAATCCCGGGATCCCGGGATTGGGCACTCGTGGCACAATGGGAAATCGTGTGTAATTTGAGAAAAGTTTTGGTGTCGGAATTTTTCAATATTTGATTTCCTACTGGCGATGCGACAGTTAAAATACGTTAAGTTCACTCGTGTATAATCTGACATCTCAATGATTAGTGAAATTCTATAAATTTTAATATGAATAAAAATAACTCATTTACTTTTGAATTGTTTGAATTTTGTACTTTTCCATGAGTTTTGTCGCTAACGACCCGGGTTTCGCCTTTCGGCATCTTCAGGCATTCCAAGTGCACGGATGTACTTGAACTGACTCATGGAAAAGTACACAATTCAAATTTGATATTGAAATTCCATCAAGCACCCTCAGTCGAAATTCTTAATTATATTATTTACTTGTTTAGTTAAGTTTCCAAACACAGAGCGACATAACTTTGTTAGAATAGTTTTGAAACATTTTAATAAAAGATTTGATGCTGACTGAAGAATTTTATATTAGCTCGTGACTTGAGTCAAAGTTATCTACGTATTTTCAATGTACTTCAAATGTTTTAAACAGGAATAATACTTCGAATACTAAATACTTCGTCTGATATGCAGTATTTTTTGAAATATCGAAGTGTGTTTTAAACATAAAGTTATTTTATCGCCAGTGTGCCAGTGTATTTCTCCCTCGTCATAAGTTATTATTGGCTACTTGCAAAAATAAAATATTTTTTGATTAATAGAAATAATAATACGGTGTAATAATTCCTGAATATTTGTAGCCGATAGTTCTCTATTGAAAATAGATGATATATTTTTTAAACCATATCCGCTCTCTATACGAAGCATATTGCGGCCGCATGCTTCCTCCAAGATTAATTGTCACCCGCTAGTCGCTTTCCCTGCCTTTCAGGTTATCACAGCGTACCGACTACATCCTATAGAAGGTCATTTTATTTTGTAATTTATAACTTAAGAATACAAATATTTTTTTGTTTATTCGTAAACGTTGCGATAGTCTGATGATGCTTCTCAAAGAGGCGAAACAAGTGTCACCTATTGTAACACAACAAGTGCAATGACAATGTTGTGAAATTCAATTTTTATTTTAGCAAAGTAATCATTAAACACTATTCGAGTTCGTTCCGTTATGAACTTTTTTGGCTTAGATACAATTATACTTGAAATATCGCGACCCAGTTCGTACAATTATTCAAGATGTAATAATTTTTCGAAAGCAGGTAAGTGCCGAAACCGTGTTATGGTTTTGTGTTAAAAGCGAAAAGTGGATGTAGGCACATGTAATATTTTGATATAAAAGTTTTAACCGCCTCCATGCTCCGCAAAACACACAGTATTTAAACCCTTTTCACGTCTCTGACATATTTAGCGTACCTATACACCTCTTGGCAGGCATTATTTTCTTTTACCCTTTCAATACCGTAAAAATATGTGAACCAGGTGTGTAACTATATAGAAAATATTAGACAATTATCGTTTAGCTAACATACCTTTCTTATTACATACAGTATTGCAAATGTAAGTGAAGAGAAGTATTTTAATTTCGGTAATCGATTCATCGCGTCTCTACTTGAAGCTGTATTATGTGTAGTGTTTTTGAAGACAGTTCAATTTTTTTATATACATATAGATCCAGAAGCTCAGATGGTTGATGTTTAACTTCTGAAACTACGAAACTTGTTGAGTAATTGTTTATTTATGTAAACATTATTTATATCATTTTTTTAGAATATGAAAACTTTTTCAGGATGCCAAATAAGTATAGCTTTATTCATGTTAATGTGATATTTAATATCATAAAAGTATCCTGTTTCACTACGCGTCACACCATCTTCAGAACTACATATGTGCTGACGAATTTATATTCTCGATGGATTCGGCGGAAACTTTGTGAAAATTATTTTCTTATTATCTTTGTTTTCCACTAATTGTACCACGTGTTTCACCTTGTTAAAAAACATGTTCTGATGAAACATATCATTAATTTGTAAAACATAAGGTGGAATAACCAAGTTATTCAAATTAATTTTATGTGTAGTTCTTTCAACTGGTTGTGTCACTTGTTTCGCCTCTGATAAAAATCTTCAGATTAACTACTCTAAGGGCTTAATTTATAACAGGGACATTGATTTCAATTCTTGAAGAATAAAGTAATTTTAATTTTATTCTAAGAATCAATTTGCTCAAAATTGCCATGGAATCCAACGAAGAAAGTATAACTTATCAAAATATTAAAACAAATTCTATTACTTAATAGTGTTCTACGGATGTCGCGAATTCGAAATTACGACGACTACGTACTTAACTAAGATTATGAGATTATTTTTCTTCTGAAGTTAAATTACATACATATTTAGAGATATAGCAAGTCAAAAGATGTCAAGAAATAGAAATAATCCATCACACGTTTCCTTTCATGTTATCTCATTTATATATGTTATTCAAGTTGTTTTTTTTTAATGATATGGGTATATAACTTTTGAACCGCCGGGTAAGTTACACAGAATCTTTCAAGGCCTTCAAATAGTTCGTAAGTTAAAATAGTTGGCGATTGATTTCCTTACTCACTTTAGGGTCGGTTAAATGACATATTGGTTGATAAGGGTCCAAAAAAAAATCTTAATAACCATTTTATCTAAAAGACGTATTTTAGGTAACTTTAATATTGCGAAACTGGCTATTACTGTGAAACTATTTTTATTTTTAATAACAATAAAGAATTTTTGAAAAAGCTTAAGGCTTAGTTAAGGATCGGAAGGGTGGGAGGGAATTTTTCGCAAACATCCATGTCTTCGAACAGAAATCGATAAATCGATCGAAAAAATGCTGTTCGATCCGGCACGGAAGCCATTTTAGTTTATTCTGTATAATATTAATTCAACTTAATATATACAGTTGATACTTAACAGTGAGTTTTATAAATAAATAAATACGTGGTTGATATTTGATTTTTGGTTTCCGATGAAATATCGTAAATTGAACATTTTATAACTGTTATAAAAATCCTTCACAATGTGACAGAACATTTTCATTTTCCCTTTTTTTTACGTGTCGTAAGGGGTTGAATTTCAATATTGTTTGTTTTATATGAAACAAGATTTTGGAATGTGAAAATGAATTATCATGTTTTCCAGAAGGTTGGCTGTTAGTGTAGTTCCTAAACAAATATTGATAAAAAAATACCTAAACACGTGAAACGTATTTTCAAATATTTTCTTCATGAAATTGTTTTGATTCCCTTTTCAAAAAAATAATCCGAAATCTTTTATTTTCTATGTTTCGTATGTATAAGCTAAATACGCAATTTTTGTTTGAACATTCTCCCTTCGATTCTGTATTTATTTTCAGTGTTTTTTTAAAAAATAAATTGGTTACAGTAAAAGCAATCCGAAAGAATGAGAAGCTTGTAAAAATATTGTTTAATTTGTAATTTTGTTATCATCTTCTATCTATCATATTATACACATTTTGGTTACACTTTCAATAGACAATATGAACTGAAACTAGTTCAGATTTCATCAGTCGATAATGCTCGTCGTAAGCGAAACATACTTTTTTTGAAATATAGTTTTTCAATAAATTTTATGGTATCATCTCTACATTTTTTCCAAGTAAATATTACAGTTGATAGCTATTTCGCCATCCCTCTATCATATAACTATGACTAGGTGTTTTTCATCGCCTATGAATTTACTAATCTTTATTGATTAAAACATTACATTGCCCAACAATATCTTCTTTCCTCGTCTTCTCGTGTTGATAATAGTGATTACAATTGATTTATTGATCTATATCTCATATCCAGGACTAACATGGTTTCAGTTTCGTTTTTGTTATCAGTTTATCTTTATGGGTTAGCTAAAATTTATATTCGAACTTACCGAAATCAAACAACAAAGACTCACTAACTGTACAAATACAAAATATTTGACAAAAAGCATTTTATTGATTCATTTATCGTTTATTGTTTCGCTGGTAAATTACGATGTTATTATTATTGGTTGTATTTTTATATTTCGAATTACCTTGAAACTTTTCAGATTTTTATGATTTGTTGTATGTTTTTTTGCTGGCCGATACCGATACATATAGTTATTAACTTGGTTAATAGGAAAACAAATTTAAAAAACTAGTAATAAACAACATTTTTTCGGGAGAAGAACAAACAAATGATATCATTAAAAACTGGCGTAAAATCATTTATTTAGGAAACACTTCATCGAGGATAGCTAAATTGTTGCCAGAAAACATAGAACCCGCGTTTTATACCGTTAATAATTTAGGTAAAATTTTAATAATCAGTAAATATCGCGTAGAATCATTGTCACAGAGTGGTATCTATCGCCTCTCTTGTGGAGACTGTCAAGCTTCATATGTAGGACAGACAGGTAGAAACTTTAATATTAGAATTAAAGAACATATAAGGTGTCTAAAAAGTATCAATTTTTCAGAGTTTTCCAATAATCTAATCGAAAACGAACATAATCTTAATCATAACAGTAACGTAGAAATACTCCATCGAATAAATAAAAAAGGCTTGAAAATGAATAGTTTAGAATTTTTAGAAATAAATAAAAGCATTAACAATAAAGAAATATTATTAAATATAATATCTTGAATAAAACAGGTGGTTTGCCACTGTTAAATATATTTTCTAACGGTTTAACCCGTCCTAATTGATGCAACTCATTCGTTAATCATTTCTTAATGTAAATGTCATTTGTATTACCATTATCGTTTGTTTGTTTTTCTATCATTCCCTCCTTGCCTCTCATTTTTATTAGATTTTTATTATAGTACTTATATCAGAAAAGTAGAATTAAAATCATTCGTACTGAAGCAAGCATTTGCGAAAGTAGTTGTCTGAGGATGCCTCTGAAAGAAGCGAAACACGTGTCACAGCTTGTTACACAATACGTGGAATAATCTAAGTTATTTTATTTCATATTGAATATACTAATTTAAATATGATTCAAATGTTAAAATACTCCATCTACCAAATAATTAAGGGTTGAGAATGTACAACTTTGAGTTCTTGGTAATTATTAAAATCATTTACAAAAACGAAACATTACTAAATAATATTTTAAATGTGACGGGCGGCTCACAAAGTTAATTTCCTTTGGGATTTGCCCCCGTTGATATAAATAATTAGTTTTGTAATTTTATAAGCTTTGAATTACATATAATCAAGTTTAAGTTTATTCGTAAGTAACCTTAAGGTAGTTTGTCTGAAGATGCTTCTCAAAGAGGTGAAACACGTGAAACTATTTTGTGAATTTTAATTTTATTCTAAAAATGAAGCTCCACAATGTTACCGACCGAATTCATCGAAAATTTCTAAAACACGCTCAAAATAAATCTAACAATAGTACTTACTAAATTGCTGCGTCGGTTAAATAAAACGTTATAGTAAACGTCAAATGGAAACCGAAACAAAGCAAACGTGACCTCTATTGATGTTGGCTAAGTAACAATATTTTCGCCTTTATTGTGTATTTGATTTGAACGGTAAATCGAGCGTCGTAAACCATTTATTTTTTATAACAATATCACGAAAGAAAAATTCATCGCGAACATTCCTTAAAGAAAACATTTATCAATCCTTGTATAATCGAAAATTAAGTTTGATATATAGTTGATTCGATTGATTACAAACTGGTCCAAACCGATTAAATTATTGATGTAGATACTATTGACTAGGGTTAGGTACAAACGAATGATAAGATTAATAACTGGCGTAAAATCATTCTTCACACTTAAAGTGGGCATACATCAAGGAACAAATGATTCCAGAACATGTCCTGGAACACAAAATTCACGGGTTCACACCGTATCGTGGAAGATTTCACGTGACCCGAGATAGGTTCCCATGTTCACGCTCTGGAACCAAGCGCAAACAAGGAACCCAAGCAACATGCATGCGCGCGCAGTTGTAGAGGAGCTGTCAAAGTATATTTCGTCATGACTTCATACCAAAGCTATGACGTATTGTGGAATTCATCTAATTATAATAATAATAACCAAATATTACTTGGGAGAATATATAAGTAGGCAGCACTTGTCAACATCAACTCATCGCGCGTCATTTTAGAGATCTATTTTCGACTTTGAAATGTATCCCTATGTGACATCTGTCAAAATAGACACAATAGAGAATAATAAGTTACATTGGAATTATCTATGGTATAAACATAAGCTGTCATCGTGAATGATAAAATAATTGTATTTTCATTGCAGAAAGCTTATAAACATTAGTAATTAAATTTACTCACATTGTTTGCATCAAATAACGTTCGTTGGGACGCAACACTGACATGACTGACAACATAACCTCAACTGGTGACGTTTCTGTGACCCCTAGTGTGTTCAAGAACATAGTTTCTGAGACATTACGTAGATGTTCAGGATCATTTCCCGAAACCTTTGTTCCAAGATGTATGGGCCCTATTAAACACACTTCTTCAAATCTATCAAAGTATTACCAGATTACTAACACCCCGATTTTTATACAATTAACAACTTAGAGAACATTTTATTAAATATCTAAGATGAGTTAAAATCATTCTACCAGAGCGTCATCACATTCTGTAAAACAAATGAAATAACAAAGCTATAAAATTAAGTTACATAATGACTATTCTCATATTTATCAGAAACTATACGCTAATTAAGGATTCTCCTTTACTCGACACGATGTTTGTGTTTCGTTTTTACAGATTGTATAACATTAATGTAATGTTTGCGGTTATGTCGCTTAATTAGTGTCCGGGTAATACGTTTGAAAATGACTTCGCATGTTTATTAATGCTGACAGGCAACTTACGCTGAGTGTAAACTGATCTGAATAAGATCAGTCCGGGTAGTAGCTTTTAGACCAAAAGCTTGCTGAGCTCTGTATTAAACTTTATTTATTGTATTTTCAGATTTATCGAAAATATACGTTAATTCCGTTCTAAAAAATATGTACACACCGGAATCGATTTCGCTTTGGCATTTTTAAATGACAAAAATAATATCAAAAACATACCGAGTTTAATATTCTTCCTTCATTCCACCATTGTTTTTACAGAACACTTTGTCACACAGTGTTATGTATTATGAAGATTTCGCTTCAATTTTACACTGCCTGAATACAAATAAAATAAATAACCCTCATTTATTTTGCTTTGTTTTAATCTGATTGCCGAAAAAAATGGCCACACGTTTTGTTCCTTCATTTGCAAAATTACAGTGTAAAACTTCGGTGAAGATATTTCATTGGAAACGCAAAACTTTTGTGAACTTGCAGCAAAATAAATCAAATTAATGTGCCATTGGCTGTCGGCCATTTCTGGGTCCCATGCTGGTTTATGTATTCGAACTAAAGAAACATTTCTTTCCGTATTTTCTTTACTTTATCTATTTATTACGTACAAAGTTCGACAGGTCTTGCGATAAGTTCCCAAACGATATTTTTGTCAAATGGCATTTCATTTCACAAAGGTAGTTTTCGTCTATGCCTCAACGGCCGGGAAAGTAATTTCTTTCTTGTAAGTTACAATGCTTATCTGCTTGACTTCGAGATAAAAAGTATTATCATACATTATGTCAGCGAAGTTACTGGTATCATTAATTTTGTTTGCGTATCATTCGATTTTATGCGATATTATTATTTATATATTTTTCCTCTCGCGTATAAACCTATTTTTTAATTACATAATGAAGATTTATTTATAGCAAAATTCACCAAATCATCAAATATTAAAACCAGACAACTATTAGTTAAACGTGAAGGAATTTAAACCAGATTAAAAATAAAAAAGTATTTTAGTTTTACAGTTTTTAATAATTTTATTCGTTGATAGCTATTTCGGCGTGCGCCATCGTCAGAACTATTTTTAAACTAATATTTTATAACAATCTGGGTTTATCTGGGTCTGGGTAATCTGGGTAATCGTTCTTTGAAAAACTAGAATCGCATTTGATAAGTGTAATATTGTAATTATAATTAGGATGTTAGAGTGAATAACTTGATGCATTGTGTATCTCTTCAGAGCCAGTATATATAGCTGAGCAAAATATTAGTTTAAACATAGTTCTGACGATGGCGCAAGCCGAAATAGCTATCAACGAATAAAATTATTAAAAACTGTAGAACTAAAATACTTTGTTATTTTTAATCTGTTATAAATGGAGTTCTACCAAGTAAATGCCAAATCAATTAATAAAGTGAAAGAATTTAGTCATAATCGTAGTTTGTTTGGTATTTAAAAAAATATTTCAGGAGTTTTTGATTGCATTGATATCCAATATACATTTATATCAATGGAATTTAGTTTACCACTCGCAATTCACCGCCATAATTAATCCTTAGCAGCTTTCCGCTTCGTCAATTGATCGCATAAACAACTGAAATATTTATCGCCATGCAATATATATATTTTTTTATAATTTTATCAAACATGACGTTACCTTACCTTATATAACCTATTTTTAAGATATTCTCATCATGACTGCTTTTGCATAGTTAGTAAGTACTTTCAACTCCTGATGTCTTAAATGCGGAGTATCGTTAGCGCACAATGTAAAACGCTTAATTTTATAAGCTACAACAGCAATAAATTCAATTGCATTATTTCCAACCCCAAACATAAGCTTCTAACAGTAAATTACAATTATGTTCTTCTTTCTTGTTTCTATAGATTCATTCACAAACATAATTTATAATTAATTTTGTATTTTTTTAAAATTATTCCCGCATCTCCTTATAATGTTTATTGGTTGATTGGTATTCTCTTGGTTGAACTCTAATTTAATAGATTATAAACCGAAATACTTCTACAAGAATTTTGTTGGTAAGCTGATTGCTATTTAAGTTTCACGCGATTGGCATAACTATTGCGTTTATTTATTGTATTGGATCTGTTTTATGATAGAAGAATTTTTTTATGATGATGTTTGTCGCCGTATTTTTCACCGAGGCGAGTCATAAATGCTTTTTCGCTTTCGTTCCAAATGTCATTCACCATATGAAATCTTTCGAAGTTGGTTAATTATATCAATTTATGGGTGTGTAATAGAGGTCTGCACGGGCCCGGGCCGGGTTCGGGCGGGTAAGCGCAATTGAGATCCGGGCTCGGGCCGGGCCCGGGTAAGGAATTTGTTCTTCAGAAAAACATTTCAGACTATGTTTGTGTCACAAGTCAGCCATGATGATTTTAATGATTGCTAGTTCTATAGAGAATCGTAAATTGTTGTACAATTGTAAAAAACCGGATTTTTTTCGGTCTGTTGAGTATAAATCCGGGCTTCGGGTCGGGTTCGGGTAACAATTAGACTCGGGCCCGGACCGGGTCGGGTCTGAGTCTTTCGGGCTCGGACCGGGTAATTTTGTAAAATTTCGGCCCGTGCAGACCTCTAGTGTGTAACGAATATGCATGAACGATGGTTTTATTATTTTCCATTTACTTACTAACCAAAGGTAAAAAGGGGAAATTAGTTGAATACTTAAGCGTTTGATTAAAAATTACTATTTTTAAACAACTTTCCGAGAGATGATCCATCTGGAGCCCATGTAATTCATCATCTTTCACCAATGTCTTGAATTTTGTGTAGACTTTCATAATTTTCAGCCATACTTAATACGTTCCTCGACTTCTCAGAATTCTCGCAGTATCAACTATCAACTCACTATTTAAATATCCCCTGCTGAAATTACTTGGTATTAGGCATGTTAGCTTGTTATTTTGCAGCGTCGCTAAAAACATGTAAAAAAGTCATTTTAAATTCATATATTATTCGAAAAACGGTACCAAGGGGAAGAGGATTTGCATTTTTTAACGACTTTCGAACGCCCATATTCCTTATATTATACGTGAGATCGAAAATGAAAATGTCAAACTTCCTACTGTTCCTCTATGAACCTTAAAATTTTGTCTATTCAGCACACGTCAAAGATCTTTCATTACTTTTTTTTTACCTGACGCTATGCATTTTCGTTGCAAAAAGTCTTATATCAATAGATTCAACTATAATTTATGCCTTTTATATAATTAAACAAATTCTTGATTCTTTTTTCTAGTATGATTTTTGTTATTACGAATTTGTACAATCTTAAAAATAGTGATTAAAAATAGAAATCCGTTTTTCCAACAGGTAAGTATTTATAATTCTAAATATAAATCAGGTTCATTTGAGAATTTGTAATTAATATTCCTTCGAAATTTCGTCTATCTCTGAGATTCTTGTCAAATAGTTTATAATAATGTTTATATATTTGACAACTTATATTTGATACGTTTCATCGCTGCTCCAATTCAATTGTCTACCGCTATCAGCTTAAACTATTTTGAATTATAGAAGTCCGGTGAATGAACCCAAGGCATTGAAAGACAAAACAAAAACTGCCAAATCTCAAGTAATTCCAATAAGAATTAAATTTAAGTTGTGATCGTTAAATATTAACTCGTTTGTATTTTTAACGTGTTACAAAAGCGACCTTAAAAATGTAATTAAACTATCAAAAGCATTGGATATATTTTGATTAGCCTTGTATCATACATAATTCACGTTCTCAAAAAATCGAGTTTTGAGAAAATCGCAAAAAAACAACAAGAGTAGAATTTTTCGTAATTACAAATTACCGTGAATATTTATCGCAAGTAAAACGTAGCACTTTCTTACCATGAAAAATACTGATCGCCGATTGTTTGTTTCTGAACGTATCATATTTTTCTGACCTTATCATATTTTTCATTTAAAAAATGTGAGCTTAGACACCGATAGTGATCTTTGGCAATAGTTTTTAGAGTAGTAAAAGTAAATTTTAACATTTAAATATCTAGTGAGTGATACATTTATATTTATTTGGCATAAGTATTTACTTATCTAAAAAATATAAAAAATGGAAAATGGTTCCAAGCTCCTCATATAAACTTTCTTTTGATTCTTTCTATCTGTGATATTAGAAAGAAAGAATGAACATGCCAAAATGTAATCTTTTTTTTACTCCGACTTATAATTTCTTCTACGCATTTCAATTAAATAATAAGAGTCAATGCCTGCGTTGTTTAACTTTACAACAATAGGTCCACACTAGGGCATCCAATCCCTGGATCCGGGATTCCGTTCAATTTTCTGATCCCGAAATTCCGGGATTCAGATGGCCGCGATCCCGGGATTGAGAAATTTTGAGGAAAACCCGAAAATGTACACGAAATTGGTAAATTCAAGATTTCAAATTTTTCGGTGAGCTAAAAAAAAACGAGTTTCTGTGAGAATCTGGGAAAAAGTATACCAAATCGGAGATTTCAAATTCCTCGGTGAGCTAAAAAAAAACGAGTTTCTGTGAGAATCTGAGAAAAAGTATACTAAATCGAAGATTTCAAATTCCTTGGTGAGAAAATCTCAATCCCGGCATCCCGGGATTCAAAATTAATCAATCCCAAAATTCCGGGATCAGAAAAAGGCTCCGGGATTGGGTGCCCTAGTCCACACTTGCTTCTCCACTAAGTCCCAAGGACCAAAACCTAGTATTCTCATCATATTAATATATTGTTGTTTCGAATTCCGGGCATGTCCGTTTGTTCCGCTAACATAGTTGGAGACCCCTGTCTTACACCAAGTGACATGGTTTGTAGACTAACAATGGCATAAATTTCAATTTTCAATGAATATCTATATATTAATAGTCGATAAAATAATCACAAATCACAACCCACAAATGTGTGCGTACTGATGTCCCAAAATTAAAAAATTTACGGCATCTGTTCTGCTACTACTGCAAAAATTCGATAATTCACGAAATTTCTGCTACTACGAAAAATGGTTGTTAGCAAACTTGAACATTATTACAAATATTAAATAATTTACGAAATTTCTGCTCCTACGAAAAATGATTGTTAGCAAACTTGAACATTATTCCAAAATATAATAATTTACGAAATTTCTGCTACTACGAAAAATGGTTGTTAGCAAACTTAAACATTATTCCAAATATGAAATAATTTACGAAATTTCTGCTAACTATAAAAATAAAATAAAATAACATAAAATAAAATAAAATAAAATAAAATAAAATAAAATAAAATAAAATAAAATAAAATAAAATAAAATAAAATACCATAAAATAAAATAACATAAAATAGCATAAAATTAAATTAAATTAAATACTATGCAACAAAAATCTCACGTTGTTGGGCAACGGGCTTACAGCTAGTCAATGTTATTAGATTATTGAAATATAATATTTTATGTAACTGAGATTTTTTTATATTTTCAGTGAACACCTCTGAGCGTTTCCAGTTTGATAACAAAACTGGATACCTACATTTCATTTTTGAAAGCATCCATGGAACCGTAATCTCTTTCAAAGACTTGAAAAGTTATTACTCGAAGATCTTCCAGAACTGAAGCGTGCAAAGGTAAAAATATCAATTTACGCCCTCGTAGACATTAAAAGATATTAAATTATGTAATTCATCTAAGATTTCGTGCTCTGATAAACGTTTTTATGACTAATTTACGATACTAGACGCTCCATATAAATTCATTTCTTAACCTATTTTAAATTCAGCCCAATTAATAATAACGGAGCAGTTAGCGGCCCCCAACCCCATCTATGTATATTGTGATTCTTATACTTATTCATGAGATTTTTTTACAAAATTTTGCACAGTAATCGAATTATTCTTGTCTAGTAATATAAGTGGTCTGATAGAATATACCTTAGGGGTTAATAGTTCGGCCTTCTCTCCTCACCAAGATAATAATAAATATAATTTGAATTTTAAATTAATTAACCGCAGTACAAGCGTACCTTCGTGTTTTTGGAGTAAATTAATATTAACGCAAAATTTTGCATAGCCCTGTTATTTTGCCAACAGTGAACTTTATCTTTTAGTAATAGAAAATTATTACAAAGCCGATTTCAATGTTTTATTTAACGTTGTTAGCTAGTGTGTAATAAATAGAATTCATAACGATGTGGCTTATCAATATCCAGAGCTTAAAAATAATGACACAAAATTGATATTATGATTGATCATTAAAAAATCCTTGTAATACATTTTTATTTCGTAGCTTTGCTGGAACTTTTCATTCAGACCTTTCCTTTTTTATCGTTATAATCTGAGCTATGGTGTAAGTCTTCGTCAGGAGCGGCAATTTTTTTTAAATCCCCACACTCTTAATCCCCTATTCACGTGTTTGATAATATTCCACTGGGCTTGGTAAATAAACTGTGTTCAAAGGTTTTACTAAAACATCCTATTATAAATTCTTTTTTACTAGTTCCAAATTTTTAATTATCTTACATAATAATCTATTTTATATCACACGACCTTTGTCAACTAATACAAATTAAAATCGATGCGAAGTTATAAATACAATGACCTTCTTCCATACATTCGGCGGTAACTTTGGGGAAGTTCATTTTTAATAAAAAAATAAATTGTTACCAGGGATATAGCAATATCATCAAATTTAATTTTATACCTTTCCGCTAAAAATTGAAATTGACATCAGTTGACAATGCTCGCAATGGGCGAAATCGATCCTGACCTTTTAAACAAAGTGAAATAATGAACAAAGGAATATTGTCTTTTTATTAATATAATGCCTTTCCACCAAGTATTGACAGTGAACACCCTAAAGTGACTAATATGTGATAATCTTGATAGAAATATGTTTACTTTTATCCTTCCTGCTTCAGATTAGTTAGAAGTATTATCTATAATTTAAGATTTCGACTGAAGGTGCTTGGTGGAATTTCAATATTAAATTTAAATCGTTCAAATTATGTACATTCACACAGTTATGACTCAGTTCAAGTTCATTCGTGCACTTGAACGCCACTTCGTGCACTTGAAGATGCCGAAAGGCGAAATCCGGGTCGTTAGTGACAACATCTGTGTGAATGTACATAATTTGAACGATTCAAGTATTATCTATATATTATCGTATATAATTCGCCGAGTAGTAATAACATTCTTAAATAAATAAATTACTCATTTGTACTAATTCCACTTTTACACAAAACAAAATAAATAACACTGTAATATTGTAATCTCTAATGCTTGTAATAATACGACTTTCGACCAACTATTCAAAGTGAACAAACACCCTAAAAGTGAATTACATTCTTACAATATATTTGGATTGTTTAAGCTTATCGGATCCACCTTCCATTCCTTTGTATAAAGTATTCATTATTATAATCTATTGCTGTTTAGTTTTCAATATGCTCGATTGATACAGACACCGTATCGCCGGAGACTTGAATTTTCTTCCGTTATTACGTAGATTATCCGCCATAGTCGTTAAGCAATTTCATCGCCGTACAATTTTATCGGTATTTCTGAATCTAGTGTTACTTTTCCCGACACGGTTGATGCATTTTTAATAATTTTTTCACTTAGTAAGTTTTTATTACACTGGAGAAACGTAGCCATACTTAATAATAATAGTCAACGGTAGATGCACTATAAAGAACATATCTATGATTTTTTTATGATTTATCTAACATTTTTTTTTCTGTACCTGAGACGTACTTTTGTAATAGTTTTGTCACAGAACGTCTAAAATCTTTGAAAGAAAGGAAGAGTTTATCTTTCAAAATTGAATTTATTTGAAATTAAATATATTTATTTTTATTAAGCATCACATTTCAATTTTTGCGATAAACAATGGTTTTATATTTCAAGCATTTCTTTATGTCAACATTATGTTTTCTATTGTATTTTACTTTAAATGAAAACAAAAGATTGGCGTTAATTAGCCGAAAACAACACAAACAAATAAAAAAGATCAAAATAGGATTGTACATACTTACCAGATACCAAAATAAACCAGGTTTAAAATCTTTTCCGATCCATGAATATATCGATAATTAAGACTTGTTATTGAGTTTGGAAGATATAATATTTCATAATAAGTCTGAAATTGTGTATCATACGCACATACTTTTTTTTTGATTTTGACAAAATGTGGTTGTATAACTTTTTGTAACTAGACGCCTCATACAGGAATATTCATGGAAAAATATCAATAGGAATCTTGTAAATCTTACTTGAATGAAAATGTTATTGGGTTTCATAATATGTTTTTATTAATTTTTAAACATCTTTTCCCCTGTAAATCGTTGTGCTGCTTTTCGAAGGCCTTGCGACTCTTTGCATAGGCGTTTGAGGCTCTTCACACATCAATTCTAAGCTTATCACGATTTTTACCCAAAAATCTTATATTGCATAAATATGGCTCTATGATACCTTTGCTATCCTGTTTTCTTTACAACTTGTCTCTACTCACTTTAAAGTCAGCCGGCTGCTGATCTAGGTTCTGCTCTAGGTTGTGCAAAAAAATATAAAATTATTAAGAGTTTTATTCAATGTTAGTCAGATTTAGAGTCAGAAATTTTTCTAAAATTCATTTCAACGAAATTACATAATATTTTGTTTGCATTTCTTGCGACTGAAACTGAAAACGTAATTGAATCGTAACTGAAAACGTAACTGAATTTGATTAAATTTAAAATTCGGATGTTATTTTCAATATACATATAATACATAGATTCATTAAAATTAAATAAATTGAATAAGCTTTTATTGCTAAGAAATATTTTTATATCATTCTGTTTTTCATTAAATACAGCATTTAATGCGAATTTGTTATGTGCGTTGTGATAATTTATTTCATGCTTTTAATATTGCTGCAAATCCCACGATAAATAATATAAAAATAATTATTTCTTACGGTGAAAATTTTACGGGGTGGTCATATACCCTTTCGCTTTTAATAAAAATCTTAATTGAGCCAGAAAGTTTCGCAATTTCTCTCTCGTAAGTGATTTTGCTAAAGTTTACTGCTTCACACTGTTTCATAACACTAAACGAGATGCTCGGCCCGGCGTCATGCGTTTATGTTAGTTAGCTACAAGTTTTAATAGCTTTTATAAACACCAACTACCGTGGATGGCACACAGTTTTACTACGCAGGGTTCCCCCCGCCATGACCAATATGTTTTTCAATAATATATTTGGACCCTCGAGAGGTTGAATCAGCCAACTAGTAAAATGTTAACTTTTTTCTTGGACTTTTATGTACAATCACGTCTTTATTTGGTGTTTTGGTGAATTGCATATTTTTATTTTACGGAGAAAACACTATTGCAATGTGTATTAACTGAGGTATGTGTGTGTATTAACATCCTAAATTTGATGAAAAACGATTAAAAGCTCGACTTACAATAATAATATTGTCGCCCGCTGTGGTCTAGTTAGTTAGAGCTTGCTCTACCGATCAGGTGGGTCTGGGTTCGATTCCCGGTAAGTTCAATGTCAAATTGGATTTTTTCAATTTTAATTTGAGATCTAAGACGTAGTCAATTCAAAATTTTTCAAAAATTGGCGTAAGCTGTAATGTAAAATATATTTTTTAAATTTAAAAAAAAAAAAAAAATATCTTTCTATCACTGTCATGTAATGTTTTGATTTTGAAGTTACAATACTTTACGAGTTATCGATTAGTGACTTTCATAAGTGATTTAGCCATTAGTGAATTTTAAGTTTCCAGTAAATAAATGTAAAAAAAACTTCATCTAAAATACAAAACCTGCCACTGCAGAAAAACACACTATTTGAGCTTTGTAAATAGCTGGTCAATCAAATGACGTAAATAACACATTGATCCACAAAAACTCTTCAAGTGCCATTTAGGAGTGGTATTAAACAAATTTTAACAACGCAGTATTAAACAAATTTTAGTTTGCACATATTCTATTCATTTATCTCTTATTTTCGCGGCGCAATTAAAGACCACGTCCAAGATTGTACGAATCAAGTAGGAATTTGTCCCGTGATCACAACGGACCGCAGCACAGGGCAGACGCATGTATGCGTCGCACGCACTTTCGTATTAGTGCTCGCGGATCTGTGTTTCCGTATATAATACAAATTCTGTGCAGCCCCGAGCTGCACTGCGCTGCGTCACCTACGTCTCGCATCTACATCGCACCTCCACTTGTTTTATGTAAGTCTATTCTTTGTATACGATATCTTGTTGAACACATTTACCGTATATACATAGGATCTAATGCACACGTTAATATGATAACGTTTTTAACTAACAAAGTCTAAAGAGAAATTCATGCAGATAACGTTTTGGTATCGTATAATCTTATTCTAATAAACATAAATTTCAACTTGGATACACACACATTCATAAAAGAACATTTTTACTAACCAATGAACAGTCAAGTCGAGAGTTCTTCTTATAATAATCTCAGAATTTTCGTGTTTATTTTCATGCGATTTTACGTTTACCATATATCCGATACCAGTGAAAATCCAAATCG